>CM033753.1:8637226-9837226 GCA_019671005.1 Hibiscus mutabilis | reverse complement strand
TATGATAGTGATGATACATGAAATGTTGACAATGTGACATGATTTTCAAATACATGAAATATGTATTACACTCTATACATGATTTACTAAACTATATCACTTTATGTTTTCTTAAACTGTTTTTGAATGCCTCACTAAGTTCGTACTTAGCGTGTGTTGTTGTTTCACACGTGGGTTCAGAGATAAGCAAATAAGGAGGAGCTGTTGTTTTGGGAGATCAAGTTAGTAAAGTAACTACGGTATGTACATCTTAAAAGTAGTTGATATCTAGTGGAATGTACAAATTTAATAAGTATATGTTGGTATGTATTTTAAATGAATAAGCTGGTTTATAAACCTAAGTTTATAACTTGTTTATGTACTATTATGAACATATGGACTTAGAAAATGGTTTGCTACAAATGGTTATAATTCAAGATATAATTAAATATTACTTAAAATCAAGAAAGGGTCTAAGCAGGATACCTAGTTTTCACCCTGAATAATATTTTCATTTCATTAATATATCTATAAATTTTATAAAATAATTCAGAGCCAAAACTAGCTACTTTAGACTAATGTAAATTTTTACTAAAAAAATTTAAGCCAGGTTTTCTTAATATCACTATAACATCTTTAATGTGTATTCGATCTACGAGTATACATTAAGGGTGGTACACGATGCATCACTATAAACCACAAACTCATTCCCAGATTCCGGTTGAATCAACACAGGAGCATGTGTCAAAACCTCCTTCAACTTCTCAAAACTCTGTTGTTGCTTCTCCGTCCATACGAAAGGAACACTCTTCTGCAACAACCTTGTCAATGGAGCTGCGATACTAGAAAACCCTCCACAAATTGCCGATAATAACCAGCCAACCCAAGAAAACTACACATTTTTATATGGTCTTAGGTTGTTTCCAATTGAGAATAGCCTCAATTTCTGTTGATCAACATGAATACCCTCCGCGGATACCACATGTCCAAGAAACATCACCTCCTTGAGCCAAAACTTGCACTTGCTCAACTTAGCATACAACCGATTATAGTTCAAAACTTACAGCACAATCCGTAAATACTGATCATGCTCCTCCTCGATACGAGAGTACACAAGTATATCATCGATAAAACCACCGCAAACCGATCAAGATACACATGGAACACCATGTTCATCATGTCCATGAAAGTTGCCGGGGCATTCGTCAAACCAAATAGCATTACCAAAAACTCGTAATGCACGTACCTCATACGAAACGCCGTCTTATGCACATCCACCTCCTTTACTTTCAAGTGGTAATACCCTGCCACTGCCTTGGGAAACTGGTCAAACAAGTCATCAATCCGCAGTAGCAGATATTTTTTCTTTATCATCAACTTATTCAGTTGGTGGTAATCAATGCACATACGCATCGATCCATCCTTCTTATTCACAAAAAGAACCGGAGCACCCCAAGGAGAAACACTTGGTCGAATGAACCCATGTTCTAACAAGTCTTGGATCTGAGAATTTAACTCTCTCAACTATTTCGGTGCCATCTAATAAGGAGCAATAGACACCGGAGTTGTACCTTCATACGTCTCAATACGAAATTCCACCTTCCTATCCGGAGGTAAACCCGGCAACTCTTTAGGAAAAACTTATGGATAATCACATACAGCCTGAATGTCCTGCACCCGAACACCTTTGGCTTCCGAATTCATAACAATATCCAAATAAGCTTGGCAACCATCAAACGTAATTATCTCAGCTCGAGAAGTCGGCGTAACATTGGACAAGAGTTTTACATTCTCACCAACCACCACAACTTCAAATCATCGTCCAACTTTAGAGAAATCCCTTTGGACTCACAATCCAGACTCACAATCCACCACCGCATTGTGCTCACTTAACCAATCCATACCCAAGATAATGTCAAAACTATGAAATGGAAACTCTATCAAATCCGCAGCAAATTCATGACCTTGCACTGTTAAAGGACAACGTCTATACAACCTTCTAGTTGTTACCGTCTCCCCAAAAAAACTAGTTACCAACATGCCAACATCCAAAATCTCAACAGGAACATTCAGCAATGATGCATGCTTACTTAAAACATATGAATGCGTAGACCCTGAATCAATCAAAGAAAACAATGACAAAGATTACAAGGTGAAAGTACCTACGATCACATCAGTGTCATTGCGCCCCTCACGATGAGCATAGATCCGCATTGGCCTACCATTCTCCGGTTGTACAGCAACAGCATGAGCCACAACTCTCTAACCATCCTCGCGTCTCTAAAAATTACACATGCCACGGCCTTGGCCCCTAGTAGGTACAACAGCCCAAACCGGTGCATCACCCATAGCATGAGGACAGTCACGCTTCATGTGACCAGGAGACCCACATATCCAGTAACTCATGGTATTTCCCCAACACTCACCCGTATGGCGTCTACCACAACACTTACACTCAGTTGTAATTCGAACACCTTGGTTACCATGGCCAACACCGCCACCTCACCTACGATCCAACTTATGCCTCTCATCACGAAACCTCCTATTCTACTTCCCAGAATTACCAAAATCAGCCACACGCTTGTTCGAGCTCATGCCCGAACCTTATCTTGCTACCCTCAAAGACTACTCAATATCCTTAGCGCGGTTCACAAGCACGTCAAAATCTGTGTAGTCTGTAGCCAACAGGTATGTTTTGATATCCTTCACCAACCCATAGCGAAACCTGTTGCACCTTTCAATATCATCCAGAACCAACTCCGAGGCATACTGACTCAAATGGACAAATTTCACCTCATATTTAGCCACGGACATGCCACCCTGTTCCAAGGCCATAAACTCACGTTTCCTCACATCCAGATATTGGGGGCCAAGATAATTCTTCTTGAAAGCTCTTCAAAAGAACTCCCAAGTTACATCCTCCTCCGGAACACTAGCAATTGTGGTCACCCACCAATGATAAGCATCACCATGCAACAACGACACGGTACAACCCAACTTACGCTAATCATTACAACACATCTAACTCAGGATACGAATCGTACTCTCCAGCCATCCCTCGGCTGCCTCAGGGCTCAAACCCCTGAACTCAACACCTTTCAAACTGTGGAGATGCTCTAAGGGTAACCCTAGATTAACTACCGCAACAGGTGTTGGTGCTTGTGCATGCACTCCAGCCATCGTTGCAGAACCAATGGAGGATGAAGAGGTAAAACGTTAGGAGGATTCTCTTCCTTAACATTATTCTTCCCAACTCCAGCATTACCAGCCATTGAATGTGTCTTACGTCGAGCCATGCTATCAAAAGCATCAAAACACATTAAAGTCAGGCTCACATAAGGAAAAGGATCCAAGACCATTTTATAAAATATTTTAAAACCTCGGTAATAGGCAACGTGTTCCCAATTTATACCCTAATATGATATAAATTAAACAACGAACATATCCACAATCACCGTACATAACGATCAATGATATACAATCAAACAACATCACAACCTTTCATAACCTGGCTCTGATACCAACAAATATAACCATCTCGACCCGGCCTAGACGTCCGACCAAACTGAGTGAACTACATTAGGTTTGCAAAAGCAAACTAGAGAAAGGTTACGAAAAGTCGGTACATTTTTTCTTTTATCTTGTCTAGATGCAAATTATTAGCCTTACATGTTCATACTTGCAGCGGGTAAATTTATAGATAAAACAAAGCACAGGAAAACCAAAAATTGCATACTATGCATTTTAGTGACTAAATTGCAAAACTAATAATTTTAAGGACCAAAATTGAAATTAAAGTTAACAATCTTCAATTAATCCATTTTCAAGCTCACGTGATAGATTTCATGTCAAACGATCTTCCATACTTATACAATTGCAATTACAAACTTCAGGGACCAAAATGAAAGTACCAGAAACCTTCAAGATTCCAAAATAACCAATTTAACGGTAGTTGTACCGGTACGCTTACTAGTGTTTCGATATGCCCTTATGTTTTCAAAAACTCAGGTTCCAATAGCTAAAACATGTACTGAAATGCTTGATCGTGTATCGAAACGCCTGGCAAAAATGCCTATGACCGTATCGAAACACCTGCTCGTGTACCAAAATGCTATGCCTAAAATGGCTTATCCGTATCGAAATGCTATGCCTAAAATAGACTAGCCATACCGATACGGGGTCACCTGTTTCGATACGCTGGACCTGTAATGTCCCAAATTGCTGTTTAAATACACTTTAGTGGGAACCAAACCACTTATACATGCTTCTAACACATATACAAAATTACCAAAATATGTTTCCCACCAAAGCAACAGGAAAACATTAACCAAACATGGCATTCATACAAACTTGATGATCTATAGGCATGCTTCCTAAAACACTTCACCAAACATACCAAGTTGCTCAAATAACTATCTACCAGCATAAACACCATACCATCATCACTTTAATACCATATTCAACATGTTAAGCTCATCAAAGCATGCCATCCAAGCAAAACCATCTAGATGTACACCTAGGTAACCTCATAAGATTAACCATGGGTAACGATGCACTACAAGCTTATCATCATCAAACAAACTCCAAAATCACAGCATTACACGTACTCAAAACTAGGGAAAACAAAATTACAAATTCCAAAATCCATGGAGAACACATTACCTTATTAACCGAAAACACAAACTGAATTCATACTCAAAATTCGCTTTGCCTCTTGGATCACTACACTTTGCCTTTGTTGCCCCAAGCCTTAATGCTCTGCATCATTAGGAAAAAGAGAGTGTAAGCACACTTGCTTAGTGAGGATGCTCTTAAAATAATGATGCATTAAAACCCTTGAAAACCAACACTTGTTTTCAAACCATGCTTCCGACCTAAGCAAGTTCCAATGGTTCCAAATCAAAACATGCATATCGACCATATGCATAACAATATATATTCCACATGCTTAAATCCCCAAAGCATATTATACCAAACCATGCTTGAATTCCAAAGCATTAAATACGGAACCATGCTTAAATCTCAAAGCATTAAAACCCAACCATGCTTAAATCCCAAAACATTAAAATAGATTCAGCATTAGAATTCTCATATATTGCAATTATAGTGACCCAGGATAGTTGACCACTATCCTTGATTAGTCAACCGCTAATCTTTAGTTAACCAACCGTTAACTTTACACATCGGATACACATATCTCCCTTAATGACCCACCATCATCAAGACTACCCCATGCCGACCGCATGACTTTACAACCTTACCGACCGTAAGCTATACATCAACAAGAGGAACCGACCACTCAACCCAAGTGATAACAACATAGTCTGGGTAGCCGACCGCTATACCTTAAGGACTCTTAACCCACGATCAATTTTTAACCATATTATACTGCACTTTATCCTATGGCATGCTAACTATATCCGAATGTTTTATCACCTTGTCACATAGCCAATATATCATTTACAAAACCATTTACTCACTGTTTTACAATGCATTACACAAAATCCCCACATATGCAAATCACATTGCCATAGCAATACCACATTCCCGACCGAAATAAAAACCAATGCTCATTATCATTTCATATACTTTAAAACCATTGCATATGTACTCAAAGTCATGCATTTATAGTAAGTAAAACAAACCATGTTTACGACCAAAACATGAATCACACATGCTCATATCTGAACCGATATTAAAGAGCAAATGAGGGAAACTTACTTTAAGCTTAGGTAAGTGTTTCAAACTTAACCTAAACTTCCAAATCCACTTCCAATCCTTTGGAAGACTTTTAAAACCGTTTCCACTCACCGATTTCACTTCGCCTCACTTGCTATCGCGAAATAAGCTCCCGGCAAGCCACAACCCACCTCAAGATGCTACGCCTTGATTATCCCATGTTTTGGCCACACAAAACCAGAGGAAAAATGCATTAAAATGCATCCAACTCTCTGTTTCAAACCAAAATCCCGCAGCTCTCAAGATGCCCACTCAAAACTCATCCGAAATTTACCGAAATCAACCTCAAACACTTCTCAATCTAAACCCAACCATAATATAACGATTCAAAACATCAAACTTCGTCAATAAAAATAAAAAAAAACCCTTTTACAACATCCTTTCACTTCCAGCAAAGATTAATCCTCCAAAATCAACCAAAAACCAGTAACTAACAACCTAACAATTAGAGATTCAACCAATTTCGGGATTTCATTGTTAAAAACAACTTATCCAAAATATAACACATAAAAAATAAGATTGAAACCAATCCTTAACACTGGAAACAGATCCAATTCGAAAATCACAAGATTCCATCAAATAAACCTCAATTAAGCAAAATTCCATAATTAATTACTTAAAATCTATTAGAAAACCTATGTAAAGAGTCAAGAACTTGGGAATTTCAGTAAAGAACCTTTCATTAGAGGAGATGAATGAAATTTACCTCCAATGAGTCAGTTTCCCCTTAATTGGAAGTTTTCCTCGTGAAAAACAATGAGATTCAATAAGATTTTTTTGAAAAACAAGTTGAAGAATCATTTAACAAACCAAAGAGTAAAGAAAACAAGATCATTACCTTGAAAAGATTTCTAAAAGATGTTTTACTTTTCTTACTTAACTACTTTTGCTCTCAATTTTCCCAGCAACTAAACTACCTATTTTGCTCTAAAATGATCAGGAATTAATTCTTTTTTATTTCATTTTGATTTCTTAATTGATTCCTTTGATTTCTACATCAAATCCTATTTGTTTTCTTGGAGATTTCACTCAAATCATGCCAATTAAAGGGGAAGCCAACCATTAGAGGTGATTTTCATTTCTCTCCTCTAATCAAAGATTCTTTACTAAAATTCCTAAGTTCTTGATCTTTTACAATTGATTTTTGATATGTGTTGATGAATAAATTAAGATTAAAAGGTTTAAAGTTAGTTTTAATAAGGATTTGGTAGATCTTTGTTATATATCTTATTTGTGATGGTTTTAATTGATGAAGATCACATCTAAGATATATTTTAATATTGTGAAAAGAGATATACAAAAGAAATCACAAAACTAGTTGAATTGCTAATTTTTTAGGTTGTGAATAGTTAGATTTTGAGGTGATTAGGGTGTTAGAGGGTTGCTGGAGGTATAGGCTGATGTTGCAAGTGTTTTTCGATGTTGATTAGATGTTCAAATCATTAGGTTATGGCTGGGCTTTGTCTAGTTTGATATCGACGTGGTTTTGGTTGTTTTACGGAGGCGTTTTATGGTTCTTTGTGAGGAAATGTTGAGAATTAATGTTGTTGGGGTTAAAGATGCATAATGATGCAATAATACTATACTTTTGTATAGATAAAAAGGGGATTTTGATTCGTCAACATGTGGTGAAGTTTCGGTAGCTTTGGACGCTTGATTTTGTATCGGTAGGTGGAACTTTGTGTTGTCGGTGAGTGGAAAACTTTGTAATGGTTTGAAAGTGATTTTGGGAGTTTAGATTAAGCTTGAAACGCTTGTCTTAGATCGGAAGTAAGTATTAGACGATTTCGCTCTCAATTTCAGTTTAGCAAAGTTGATTTTCTCATGCCTATATTTATGCTTTGATACCTACTATTTTATGCATATTTTGTAAAATGGAATATGATACAAATGTTCTTATATTGATGACATTTGAGTATGGCAAATGAATTGTGAAAATAATTTTAATGATATGTAAATGCATGATTTGTTGCATTGGAAATTGGTTGATTGATGCATATGAAAAACAATGAGGTATCATGTGTAAAGTGGAATATATTGGCAAGTGGCAATGATTAAATGTTATCGGATATAGTTGGCATGCCATAGGGTTTAAAGTGCACTATAATAAGTCGCCCCATATGTGACGAGGGGTTAATTGTGTCATTTTCTACACCATGGGAACCGCAACGGTCGAGGGGTTAATTGTGTAATATTCTACCACTGGTGGATTATGTATCACAATGGTTGAGGGGTTAATTGTATTGTTTGCATAACCTCCTTAACCCGGTCTAGCTAAAATCGAGCTAAAAGGGCTACGTTAGGTTTGTCGAAGCCAACCTAAACAAGTAACATAAACAGGGTCCATTTTTTACCTTTTTATCTTATCTAAATGCATTAATTTAGATCCAAAGGTGAACACGAAATAGCATACATGATAGCAAGCAATTAGATTTCAAAACAAGTTTTAATTGCTCTAACATGCACTTCAGGGACCAAAATGTAATTTCTGCAAATTATAAGGACTTAAACAAAATCCAGCTTACCAATTATTCATTAATTAGGATTCATGCTTACGTGTCAAATTCCAGCTTAAAACAAACATCCGAACCCATATAATTGAATATATTACATTTAGGGACTAAAATGCACAATTTCAAACTTCAGCATGGAAGAACCTAAAGAAACGCCACTACCTACCAATACGGACAGAACTGTATCGATACGGTCTAACTAATAAAATGGCTCAGTATACCAATGTGTGCAACCTCGTATTGATACGGTGTATCAGGCAAACCCATGCCGATACGTAGCCAGCCCCGTACCGATCCCTTAAGTAATATTTTTTAAATCAAGATTCCAGTGACAAAAGTGCATACCAATACGGTGGCATCAATGGAATCATACATCATCAATGGCATACTTAACACAGTTATTCAATCATTTTAAGCTACTCCATCAAACATGATCCAATTCTCCACAACATCTATAGGTATGCTTCCTACTCAACATTCAGAACATAGTTTCAAACCATTCACAAGCATATTAAGCCTCATTCAAGTCCAAAACAACATTTAAAACTTGCACAACAGGGAGTTTAGCAAAACAAACCTCCCAAACAACAATGAACCACATTGCCTTTATTACTACAAGTGTATTGTAAAACCATACTTGAAATTGTGTAAGTTCTTGGAATCTCCCTTTCCTTGCTCGCTGCCTCCAACACGTAGTTCTCAGCATTGATGAAAAAAGATAGCGTAAGTGTAGCGATGTCCCTTCGCTAAATAAAAACGAGGATTTTTGAAGTGTTTGTGATTTTTTTTGGATATAAAATGTTTATTCCGTGGGGTTTTAAAAAACCGCATTTTAAAAAAATGGAGTCGCCGCCGGTCACTTAGGTAGGCCGGACACCATAAAACCAGAGATTCAAAAAAAATATTGGGTTCGGGAGTCGGTTACGGATGGGCAAGGATTAGCACCCCCACACCGCCCAAAATTGGTACTTTAATAATTACCGCTTTATTAATATTGGATTTTCCGGATTAAAGTGACAATTATTTTAAAATTCGGTCATAATTGCGAATAAATTTTAAAGGCCCCGTTATCCGAGAGTAAACGCCCAACCACTATCACTACGCCTGATACTGGCCACGTTTACGCTCGGATAAAAGGGCACCGCATTGACAATTTATATACCATATGCAATCTTAGTGACAAAAATATGAGACATAGCAGATAATTTAAAAATAGTAAATATTCACATAACAGAATACTAATCTAACATAAATGAAATATGTAATTAAAATACACATATACATACCAAGCTTAATATCAGATAAAAGCAAACTTAACATGCCACAATAACAAGGTAGGTATAAATACATATATATAGACGAACATATATTTCAAAAAGACATACATACTAGTAATAAAACATATTTCAACATATATGGGACAATATATCATACAAAAAAGAAAATACACTAACATGTAACCTAAAAAAGCCAAGAGAACATACACATAAAAATATATAAAACATGCTGTGTACGAACCGACTAGAACATAACATACTTAATACGGATAACCGGATAAAAAAGATACATAACTATCATAAGCTTAATACACATATACATGTAAACATAAAAATACGAGGCATATACGAGGGATATAAAATAAGACAAAAGACTACATTAACATATACGATTATAATACGAACATGAATATTTACATGGAAACAGGACTGAAATGAAAAAAAATAAAAGTCAGTGGCAGAAATTAAAGAACAATAATATGTAATTTAAGGACGAAAATGCGAAGTAAACGGAACCTAAAAGGATCAAAACTGTAATTGGACCAAGGGGCAGACCCAAAATGAAAAGTTCAAAAACGCGGGATGGTTAAAGGCGTAATTTTACCATTTGAAAACTGATTCGGTGTAATTTAGGGACTAGATTGCAAGATTTTGAAATACAAGAGGGACCAGAGTTGTAAATATACCATGCGGCAAGACAAAAGTGAAAATATTGGAAACGCGGGGGGATTTAGTATGTAATTTACCCATTTAACGAAATAATAATAACTATATAAACCCTATTTTTAGGCCGAAACCAAAATTTCGGCCATTTCTTTCATTTTCCAGTTTTGTAATAAACCCTTGTTCTTCATTTTCTCTCCACTCTCTCTATAAAACCCAGAATCCGGCGGCCGGCCGTCGTGTTCTCCGCCGCCGGCCGGCGAGCCTCAAAAACCTACTAAAATAACCCCCGTCTCACCCTCGACACGAATCCAAGGTTGGATTCAGAGGATACGCCTCTATTTGCCCTAGATCTAGGAAATACGAAACGAAAAAACCCATTTTTTTTAAACCCAAAACGAAACTACAAGGGGTCTCCCCTTCCCTTCAGTTCACCGTATCTGGCTCGGGGAAGCCGAAAGGCTTGTCACTGAGGAGGGGAGACCCACAAACGATGACGGTAAGACCACTCTCTCTCTCTTTTACCTCTTTTGTATATGCATGCAAAAATTAAAAAAAAGGGAAACGAGTATTTACCACTGGACTGACTTTTGTATTTCGATTGTAACTTCTAGTTCGATTACAACTTGTTCTTTTGATTACAACTCTCTCTTTTTTTGTTACAACCCTCTCCGTTTCAAAATATTTGTTTCCTACATATATATGCCTGTCTTTTATTTGGTACAAGTTGCATGTTATTTGCCTTTTTTCAGATCTGGACTGGCATTTCTTTTCTTGCTGTGTTTGACATGTTCTGAGCGCGGTGGTTGAAGATCGGCATGGTGGCGGTGTGGGGGTTCTGCCAGCGGCCAGACGTGTTCTCGGCCGTTAGATCAGATCTGATCTAACGGTCGAGATGGCTTGAAGGATGAACGGCCCAGATGAAGCCTCGATTTGGTGAAACGGCTCCAGATCGTGCCACATGGAGCTCAGCAGTCGAAGAGTCAGAGCGTGTGGGGCTCACGCACGCGTGGGATATCAAAGCGCCCGCGCGTGGACCGCACGCGCGTGTGGCACTCGAACGGTCCATACGTGTGGAGCACGCGGCTGGCAGATATTTTGGTCCTTGGTTAGATCGTGGCCGTTGGATCAGATCTTGATCCAACGGCCTACAGTCACCTGCACACACTGTAACTGTAATTAGATAGGGTTTGGGTTTGGGCCAACCGGGCCTTGTAATTATTTGTAATTGGACTTGGATTGTAATTTATTTATTTGGTTTAATATATATATATTTTTTTGGATTTCATTTTATATATTAGCCCAATAATATTAGTAATAGCATAATTACAATACCCATACGATAATAAAAACGTATATACTTATGCAAACATTAATTAATATAACATACTAGCATACGTACATATAATCATACACATAATTAACATAACATCTATATACATTAAACAAATGCACTCGTACTAAATATAGATGCATACGCGTCACACATACACCATTAATACGTATACATACATAGCTTATAATATACATGCACACACCACACCTTATATATATATTAGTAACACTCATGCAAATAATAGACATATAATATAATAAGTATACATGTAACACTAATATGTATTTACAGGTAAAAATGAGTGATTACAGTTGCCCCTCTTTGCTTGTTCTCATGGAATAGGAAACAAAGCAAAGATTCATAAGCACTCATTTTTATCAGTGTCTGAAATCTTGGAGTTACGGATTCTTCCTATATAGAACTGCGAGTCTTCACCTTGGAGCCGTCGGTCCTTCCTATATAGAACTTTTCAGTGTCTGAAATCTTGGAGTTACAGATTCTTCCTGTATAGAATCTTTTACTCTAAGACATTGAAGCTCAGAGCCCCTCCTATATAGAACTCTTCGCTTTCGACACAGCAGGATTTCCTATATAATCTTGTGTGTCATGGGTGAATTCCTTCGACTGGGAGTCATTCCTATATAGAACTGCTAGTCTTCACCCTAGAGCTGTCAGTCCTTCCTATATAGAACTTCCAGCTTCTGAAGCCTCGAAGCGGAGGATTCTTCCTATATAGAACCTCTCTCTGGAGCTTTGAAAAACATGTCTTTTGTATGTGAAAACACTGTCTTCTCATTTGGGATTCACACCACGATGGCCATCGATGTCTCTTTGGATCTGCAGATACCTGTCTGAGATAAAAACAAAATGCTATGACAAATGAATTGACATGCTCCTACTCCTAGTGATGTCTGACTATTCATGATACATGAGTGTCAATATCTTGGTGGGCTTGTTTTGGTCCTTATTTTATCTTGATGTTCACTTTCTTCTTTCTCACGGGCGTCGATACCCCACTTCACTGTCAGGTTCAACCATTCCAACCTTTCTTTTTCTCCACTTGCGACTTGGAATTCTAAAGTGCCCTTTCGGGTTTTTACTTTAGAGAGTTTTTTTTGTGGGGTGCCCTTCTGGGTTTTCACCCAAGAGATCTCTCTTGTTATCTCGTATTCCTTCCTTGAATAGATAGGACGTACGCCATTGGTCATCCTATTCGGTTGTTTGAAGCTTTCCGCCTTCCCTATCAATAGCCGTTATGTAGGGAACTAGAAGACAGAGTCAACATCGTTTTCTTTGATCACCTGCATTTTTAGGGTTAAATCACAGTAATGCTCCGAAATCTCTTGTTTTACTATAAGCCTATGTTAGCTTATTTGACTGAAATTAACAAGAAGGCAAGGAATGGATGCTCAAAAACACGATTTTATTACGATTAAGGACTTGGGATATTTTTAAAAAAAAGGTATGGCACACATGAGAAAGAAGAAAAGTTAAGTATGAAGTACAAGATCCCTCATTATCTTCGATATGAATGATACATGATCCTGTCGACCGACGTAGAATTTTTTGCCTGAAGCCTCCTCTTCATGATGTTCATGGGGATACCCTTCTCTTCGGATTTTCAATTTTTCAATTTACCTGAGCCGCCCTTTACGGGTTTTCAACTCGGGTCCTCCCTTTGCTTCAAGACGCCCGGTTTCGGGTTTTCGCCCTGAGCTCTCCATTTTTGTTCTGTTTTTTCATTTTTTTCAAAGATAGTATTTCTTAACGGCATCAGAATTTACGGGGTTTTTCAGCTCATCTCCATCCATTTCTGTTAGGATTAGGGCTCCTCTTGAGAAGGCCTTTTTTTACGACGTACGGTCCTTCCCAGTTGGGCATCCATTTTCCTCGAGAATCTTTCTGGATATGGAGGATTTTTTTAAGCACCAGATCCCCATCTTTGAATTCTCTTGGGCGCACCTTTTTGTTGTATACCTGCACCATCCGCTTTTGGTACATCTGACCATGACAAATGGCCTTTAGTCTCTTTTCGTCAATGAGATTTAGATGGTCGAGTCTGGCCTGCACCCATTCAGCTTCTTCCAATTTTACTTCATTTAAGACCCGGAGAGACGGGATCTCTACCTCGATGGGAAGTACTGCTTCGGTACCATACACCAAGGAGTAGGGTGTTGCCCCCGTTGACGTGCGAATGGACGTCCTATAGGCGAAAAGGGCAAAAGGCAACTTCTCATGCCAATCCTTGTAGGTATCCGTAGTCTTCGCTATGATCTTCTTTATGTTATTGTTTGCTGCTTCCACTGCTCCATTCATTTTAGGACGATAGACTGTGGAATTATGGTGTGTTATCTTGAATTGAGTGCACACGTCCGTCATCATTTTGTTATTCAGGTTGGAAGCGTTGTCGGTGATGATCCTTTCTGGCAATCCGTATCGACAAATAATCTCCTTCTTTAAGAACTTGCATACTGTAGTCCTTGTGATGTTGGCGTAAGACGCTGCCTCTACCCATTTAGTGAAGTAGTCTATGGCGACCAAAATGAAATGGTGTCCATTGGAAGCTTTCGGATGAATCTGCCCGATGACGTCCATGCCCCAGCCGCGAAAGGCCACGGAGAATTCATAGTGTGTAAAGGCGATGGGGGCGCGTGAATCTTGTCAGCGTAAATCTGGCATTTGTGACATTTTCTGGCGTAATCGATGCAATCTCCCTCCATGGTCAACCAGAAATAACCATATCTCATAATTTTCCGGGCTATAGACAGCCTGTTGGCGTGCGTTCCACAGAGCCCGTCATGTACTTCGGCTAAAATCTCCTTCACCTCCCGGGCATCCACACATCTCAGCAATGTCTGATCATGACTCCTCCAAGTTATTTTCATCATAACTTCAATCCTTGATTTATCTTGAGTATATCGCCAAATTACATCTGCGGCATCTACTGACATTGTTATCTTCAAACATATATATTTCTAAAGTAAAGATACTTCTTCTTACTTCTTTGTATCCGAGTATCTTATAATTACTGTATTATATCCTCTATGGGTTCTTTCTTAACCTCTAAGATTCGTCAACTAAGGAAATCTATTATCGTTTTACTTTCCTTATTCTAGTATCATTTCACCTTATACTAATGAGGAGTAGCATCAACTCATAGAATCAGTACATCAGTAATATGACATCCTAGGGGCTTGTATTTACTGATAAAAATCATATCATACTCGGTTTAGCATTCAGAATCAGACCTTTGCTCTGATACCATTAAATGTAACACCCTTAACATATACTCATAAATCGAATATACATTAAAGATGTTACAGAGTCGTTTAAAGAAATCTCAACTTATAAATTTATTTTTTACAAGTATTTACAAATTTTAGTTTGTAAATCTAACCATTTCTCGATTTTCTTGAAAACACAACCTATGTGCAGTTAGCTAGTTTCAACCCTGAACTATTTATTTTAAAACATATTTGGCAATTATTAAAAACAACGGTCCAATTCAGGGTGAAAACTAGGTTTGCTATCTAGGCCTTTTCTAGACTTTAAAATCTTTACGCGATTACCAAATATTCTTATTAGCAAAGTAATTATCCTTTATACCTTAGCTTTATTATGTTACAATGGTAATGCCTTATTTTGCTTTATCCATATACGATTCATCATCAAAACTAATTACTTATCTATCATTTAGTCTAATTTAATGCATCATACTCTACTAGCAATTAAATAATTACATGCCCACTAGAGATTACCATAAGCTATAATATCTTACTGATGTTTTACAGATTGAAGCTTGATCAACATTCCCGACTCCACTTCAAATCCTCCATCTTAATCTGCGTGTGAAACAAACACACGCTAAGTACGAACTTAGTTAGGCAAAACTTATAAATCAAAGTAAAGCAATTTAATTTTAATAAAAATTGCATAATAAATAAAATACTAAATATAACATATAAGAATTTAGAATTGTATATAATGACATATCGAAGTCATTCCTCTGTCATGTAACCTGTAAAAATCAACATCTCATATACATATATAATGCAATGTCATGTCAAATCAAATATCCAGTAAATCACTTATTTTTATTTGAATCATATCACTTTCTCTTTTCACTTTCCTTTAGATCACTTGTACTTGTTACTTTTTATTCAATTCATAGCCCAATGTAATGTAATTGAGAATGCATGGTATGTGAGTCATTATTGAGTATGCACATGTGCTGCATCAACTAATATATTGTGCCATTATAAATCACTGTATCACTTTATAACTGTTGTAAACTTATACAGCATCACTGTATCACAGGTCATAGCTGTAGAAACACAGCATCACTGTTTCACTTTATAACTGTTGTACACATATACAACATCACTATATCACTAGGTCATAGCTGTAGAACACAGCGTCACTGTATCACTATATCACTATACTCCACCTCATTGGCATGCCAATTATACCAAGAATCTCAATAATCATACAATGGGCTTTTAATCAATTCACTATTATGATTTCTTCACTTATTCAATGATATCAATAAATAAAGACATGTCACTATAATATATATAAGAAAAATGCATTGGGCAGTTCATACCCGAAATCATTTATAAATCGTTCAAAGCCATTTAATATGTATATAATTTACGATTCAATCCTTTTTCTTTTCAACATTCGAGGTTGACTTATCGCAAGTCTTCCTCGTATCATAATAAAATATAAGTAAGAATGCACTCGTCTGGGCCATTTATTAGCTTGCCTCACTAAGCTCTATTCGATCCTTTCTTTCATAGTACCTCGAACCTTCTTTTGATTCAGATCCAAACTTCATTAATCACGTGAATGTAAACAACATTTGTTAGATTCAAATCTAACAATTTCTCAAACATGCTATCAAATCTAATCATTTGAATATAAAAATTCTTCTTTCCTTCCTTATACTGTCCAAAACTCATTTTGGTCCTTAATAACCATTTAGAACTTCCAGTAACTCTTTTCAAGCTTACTAATTAACCTTAGATACAAAATGTATCAATTCTCATTTTCTGGTGGATTGCACTACCTTCAAAGATTTATTTCTATAAAATAATCTCAAACATGGAATTTGATTCTATTTTTCTGAAAGAAACTAGATTCAATAAGATTTTCAACCATATAAATTAATAGCCAAATTCAACTTGTACGATTTATGGCGAATTTTCAAAGTCAATTACAATGCTAGAATTCGGAACAGACTGGTGCTTTGTTTTCTGACCTTTCATCACTTAAAAATTCATATCTTTTGACTCAGAACTCGAAATCAGTTTTCTTTTGTCAGACTTGAAACTAGATGAGCAAATCTTTACATCGGTATAAAATTCACCTTCTAAACATTTTTGTAGAATTTATGGTGAATTTTCAAACTTACTGCCATAATCCAGTTTTCTACACTGTTTCCATAAACAACTCCAAACTTTATACTAACTTCTCCTTACTTTTCAACTTTTTCAATTTAGTCCCAATACTTGATTCAAACCATCAACTTATCACCCTTTTTCATCAAATAATTATTCAACATTGATTCCCCCTAATTTTTTCTTCTTTCCGAATGAGTCATTAAAATGGAAAGATAAGGATTTAAACTTCTTAACTTTGCAATTTAGTCCTCAAATCAACATTACTACTTGAATTCTATTATTTCAACTAAAATCAGATTTAGTCCTTCTCTAAAACCTCATTTCCGAATTGGTAATTTAATTTTGACAAATTATCAAAATGGTCACTAATTTAATTTAACATCGGTTTTGCATTCTAACTTCAATTTCACATCTCCAACATCATTAATAACATAAATAAACTTCAAAATCATAAAATTCAGATTAGTCCTCTAACTTTCAAAATTTCCAAAATGGTCCCTATCTAATAACTTTAGGGTTTTTGCTTCCAAATAACAATTCCAGCTTACTAGATCATTAATTCAACATCACAAACCCTAAATTAAACTTGAATCCATAAATCCTAATCATCTTCATACAAACTAAAATATGTAGGGTTTAAATCTCAACTCAAAAACATGATTTTAACATTATACTAGCTTGATTTCAACTTGAATTTCATCATAAAATCATAAAATTCCAAAAGCCCCAAACTTTTTCCATAAACCCTAACTTCTTCTCATGCAAAATTCTCATCAATCAAGTATGTTTTCCATGAATTATTTACACCAAAAGATAGAGCTTGAAGAGTAGAATAACTTTGTTGTTGAAGAGATTACTTGAAAATCGAGTTTTGGGGCTTGAATCGAGCTTGGAAAATTTTTCTCTCTTCTCCCCTCTGACTTTTGAAATTCGTGGATGAAGAATGGTCTTCATCTTTTTTTAATCCAATTTGGCAAGTTGTCTTGTATAAATGAATTTTAAATTCATTTAAATAGTGAAATTACTAAAATGCCTTTTTATTCTAATGGCCAAGATTCAATCTCATCAAAAATCAATGGCCATGATATATTCCAAGTGTTATTCACCTTCCAAATTTGCCCACAAAGTTTCAAAATATTTCAAAAAGACCATCCATGGCAAATGTCCAATTTGCCATTCAACTAGTCTTTATTTACAACTAGTCTTGAAAATTGTCATTCCATAAAAATTGAACCAAATTGGTTCCAATCTAACCGGCCATCTCCCAAAATATCTTAGATTTTTATTTATGGCATTTTTTGGTCCAAAAATTCGAATTACACTCAATACGATTTCCAAATTTTCTTCCTTTGAACTTTAAAGCTTTATGGCCACTAATATAAGCCTCATACGAAAAATCCGAGTAACACAAAAATGCCATTCTTAGGGGTGAACTATTCATTTACGAGGTTAAAATACATAACTTTTGAAAATTACACTTTGGTCCCTAAACTTTTCCAAAGTTTATACTTTGGCCACAAAACTTTCAAAATTTTCATTTTGGTCGCTGAACTTCAATTCCCATTTCAATTTTACTCAAATTTTTACCAGACTTTGAAAGTACCCAATTCAGCTCACTATCTATCACATGATACTTTTAAACCTTAAAATTTTCTTTTCATAAAGACTAAGACTGAATTTTCTTAACTCAGTCTATTATTCCGATAATTATTGAAAATCTTCAAAAAGTAAAATTTCTCTTAGAAATCCTTTATCGTAAATCCATACGAATATTCTTTACTCTTACTAAGTCCAAAATTTCGATCATAAACACTTTTATGAGACCTTCCCGAAGGCCACCCATCCTTATATTTCTCTGGCCCTAAGAATGCTTAACAATTTCATTCGATCCAAATTTGATACCTTCTACTGTATATAAACTCCGAAAATTGATATCAAGGTTCTTATTTAGATCAAATTCACCCATATACTGAATAAAATCACTTGTTGGGGAAATTTACACTTTAGTCCCCAAACTTTTCCAAAGTTTATACTTTAACCCCTAAACTTTCAAATTTTACATTTTGGTCACTGGCCAAAATTTGGGGTATTACAATTCCTCCCCCTTAAGAAAATTCATCCTCGAATTTTCAATGCATACCTATTCCAAACATTTACGGATATTACTTTCTTATTTCTTCTCAGCCTCCCAAATGGCTTCTTCAACCTTGTGACTTTTCCTTAAGACGTTAATCAATGAAATTTTCTTATTCCTTAATTCTTTAATTTCAAAAACCAATATTTCTACTAACCCCTCCTCATGTATTGATTCTAATTGCATCTTAATTTATTTAGGAGTGATGACATATAAATAGTTTAGTCAATGTCCCCAAACATAAGTACATATACTATAGACTTTTGCTCTCTTCTAGAAATAAGACCCATTAATATACTTTTTGTCCAACTCTTTCACGATTCCTTGAAGTATAACAATTCTGAAACTAAGTTTTCCCTTTTTGACCTATACAAATCATTATTTCTCAAATTGATACTTTTCCTCCCTTTTTCTTCAATTAACTTTAAATGATAACATCTTGACCAAAGATCAATCTTCATTTTACATCTGACTTCTGCATTTTATTTAAATAGCCAATTTATCTTAAAATTGGTCTTAAAATTCTCAGATTTCTAGCAGTCATACTAAAATTCTCCAGTCAAAATCATTCCCTTGACATATTGGCTTAACCCACTGATCTCACACTATTCCTCATAAGCAATGTGAGTACCTTGTCAAAGTTCAGAAATCGGTAAAATAATTTCCTTATGAACAATTCACCATATCCAATTCTTTGTCACTTTTCTAAGAAGTTTTCCAAACTTCCTCCTCTATATCAATATAACTTCTTCTAACTTTTCAATATTAATACATCTAAAATCTTCTATAGAAGTTTTGTCACTTTTCGTCTTCAAATAAGCAAGTATAAATCCTCTTTCATCATAACTTTTAAGGTTCCCAAAACTTTAAATTTTTCACAATCAATACTTTATTATATACAGATGCCGAAAGTTAAAACCTCTAACTGATTCATACCTAACATCTTCTTTTTGAGCTTCAAATATAATCTCTTTACAGATCAATTTCTTTCTTAGTTTCCTTTATAATCATCTCAGTAGTATCATTACTTAACTTTCCAACTATCCCTTATGTACTGACAGTAAAAACATCTTATAATAAGATACCACTGAGTTATTTCCATCATAACTTCAATCCTTAATTTATCTTGAGTATATCGCCAGATTACATCTGCAGCAACCACTGACATTGTTATCTTCAAATATATATATTTCTAAAGTAAAGATACTTATTCTTCTTACTCCTTCGTATCCGAGTATCTTATAATTACTGTATTATATCCTCTATGGGTCATTTCTTAACCTCTAAGATTCATCAACTGACGAAATCTATTATCGTTTTACTTTCCTTATTCTAGTATCATTTCACCTTATACTAATGAGGAGCAGCATCAAGTCATAGAACTAGTACATCAGTAATAAACATCCTAAGGGCATGTATTTACTGATAAAAATCATATCATACACGGTTTAGCATTCAGAACCAGCTAAACCTTTGCTCTGATACCATTAAATGTAACACCCTTAACATATACTCGTAAATCGAATATACATTAAAGATGTTACGGAGTCGTTTAAAGAAATCTCGACTTATAAATTTATTTTTACAAGTATTTACAAATTTTAGTTTGTAAATCTAACCCTTTCTCGGTTTTCTTGAAAACACAACCTATGTGCAATTAGCTAGTTTCAACCTGAACTAATTATTTTAAAACATATTTGGCAATTACTAAAAATAACAGTCCAATTCAGGGTGAAAACTATGTTCGCTATCTAGGCCCTTTCTAGACTTTAAAATCTTTACGCGATTACCGAATATTCTTATTAGCAAAGTAATTATCCTTTATACCTTAGCTTTATTTTGTTACAATGGTAATGCCTTATTTTGCTTTATCCATATATGATTCATCATCAAAACTAATTACTTATCTATCATTTAGTCTAATTTAATGCATCATACTCTACTAGCAATTAAATAATTACATGCCCACTAGAGATTACCATAAGCTATAATATCTTACTGATGTTTTACATATTGAAGCTTGATCAGCATTCTTGACTCCACTTCAAATCCTCCATCTTAATCTGCGTTTGAAACAAACACACGCTAAGTACAAACTTAGTTAGGCAAAACTTATAAATCAAAGTAAAGCAATTTAATTTTAATAAAAATTGCATAATAAATAAAATACTAAATATAACATATAAGAATTTAGAATTGTATAGAATGACTTATCGAAGTCGTTCCTCTGTCATGTAACCTGTAAAAATCAACATCTCATATATATATAAGGCAATGTCATGTCAAATCAAATATCCAGTAAATCACATATTTTTATTTGAATCATATCACTTTCTATTTTCACTTTCCTTTAGATCACTTGTACTTGTTACTTTTTATTCAATTCATAGCCCAATGCAATGTAATGTAATGTAATTGAGAATGCATGGTATGTGAGTCATTATTGAGTATGCACATGTGCTGCATCAACTAATATATTGTGCCATTATAAATCACTGTATCACTTTATAAGTGTTGTAAACTTATACAGCATCACTGTATCACAAGTCATAGCTATAGAAACACAGCATCACTGTTTCAGTTTATAACTGTTGTACACATATACAACATCACTGTATCACTAGGTCATAGATGTAGAACAGAGCGTCACTGTATCACTATATCACTATACTCCACCTCATTGGCATGCCAATTATACCAAGAATCTCAATAATCATACAATGGGCTTTTAATCAATTCACTATTATGATTTCTTCACTTATTCAATGATATCAATAAATAAAGACATGCCACTATAATATATATAAGAAAAATGCATTGGGCAGTTCATACCCGAAATTATTTATAAATCATAATAATTTCTTCACTTTTTCTTTATAACATTCGAGGTTGATTTATCGAAAGTCTTCCTCATATCATAATAAAATATAAGTAAGAATGCACTCACATGGGCCATTTATTAGCTTGCCTCACTAAGCTCTATTCGATCCTTTCTTTCATAGTACCTTGAACCTTCATTTGATTCGGATCCAAACTTCATTAATCACATGAATTTAAACAACATTTGTTATTTTCAAATCTAACAATTTCTCAAACATGCTATCAAATCTAATCATTCGAATATACAAATTCCTCTTTCCTTCCTTATACTCTCATTTTGGTCCTTAATAACCATTTAGAACAAAATGTATCAATTCTCATTTTCTGGCAGATTGCACTACCTTCAAAGATTTATTTCTATAAAATAATCTAAAACTCAGAATTCGATTAAGTTTCTTTGAAAGAAACTAGATTCAATAAGCTTTTCAACCATATGAATTAGTAGCCCAAATTCAACTTGTACGATTTATGGCGAATTTTCAAAGTCAATTACAATGCTGGAATTCGGAACAGATTGATGCTCTGTTTTCTGACCTTTCATCACTTAAAAATTCATATCTTTTGACTTGGAACTCGAAATTAGTTTCTATTTGTTGGAAACGAAACTAGATGAACAAATATTTACATCGGTGTAAAATTCACATTCTAAACAGTTTTGTAGAATTTATGGTGAATTTTCAAACTTACTGCCATAATCCAGTTTTCTACACGGCTTCCATAAACAACTCCAAACTTTATACTAACTTCTCCTTACTTTTCTACTTTTTTAATTTATACCCAATACTTGATTCAAACCATCAACTTATCACCCTTTTTCATCAAATAATTATTCAACATTGATTCCCCCTAATTTTTCCTTCTTTCCAAATTAGTCACTAAAATACAAAGATAAGGATTTAAACTTCTTAAATTTGCAATTTAGTCCTCAAATCAACATTACTACTTTAATTCTATTATTTCAACTAAAATCGGATTTAGTCCTTCTTTAAAACCTCATGTCCGAATTGGTCATTTAATTTTGACAAATTGTCTAAATGGTCACTAATTCGATTTAACATCGGTTTTGCATTCTAACATCAATTTCACATCTCCAACATCATTAATAACATAAATAAACTTCAAAATCAAAAAAATCAGATTAGTTCTCTAACTTTTAGAATTTACAAAAATGGTCCCTATCTAATAACTTTAGAGTTTTTGCTTCCAAATAACAATTCCAGCTTACTAGATCATTAATTCAACATCACAAACCCTAAATTAAACTTGAATCCATAAACCCTAATCATCTCCATACAAACTAAAATGTGTAGGGTTTAAATCTCAACTCAAAATCATGATTTTAACATTATACTAGCTTGATTTCATCTTGAATTTCATCATAAAATCATAAAATTCCAAAAGCCCCAAACTTTTCTATAAACCCTAACTTCTTCTCATTCAAAATTCTCATCAATAAAGTATGTTTTCCATGAATTATTTAAACCAAAAGATAGAGCTTGAAGAGTAGAACAACTTTGTAGTTGAAGAGATTACCTGAAAATCGAGTTTTGGGGCTTGAATCGAGCTTAGAAGATATTTCTCTCTTCTCCCCCCTCATTTTCGAAATTCATGGATGAAGAATGGTGTTCATCTTTTTTTTAATCCAATTTGGCCACTTGTCTTGTATAAATGAATTTTAAATTCATTTAAATAGTGAAATTACTAAAATGCCCTTTTAATCCAATGGCCAAAGATTCAATCTCATCAAAAATCAATGGCCATGATCTATTCCAAGTGTTATTTACCTTCCAAATTTGCCCTCAAAGTTTCAAAATATTTCAAAAATACCATCCATGGCAAATGTCCAATTTGCCCTCCAACTAGACTTTATTTACAACAAGTCTTGAAAATTGCCATTCCATAAAAATTGAACCAAATTGGTTCCAATTTAACCAGCCATCTCCCAAAATATCTTAGATTTTTATTTATGGCATTTATTCGTTCAAAAATTCAAATTTCACTCAATACGATTTCCAAATTTTCTTCCTTTGAACTTTAAAGCTTTATGGCCACTAATATAAGCCTCGTACGAAAATCCAAGTAACACAAAAATGCCATTCTTAGGGGTGAAATACTCATTTACGAGGTTAAAATACATAACTTTTGAAAATTACACTTTGTTCCCTAAACTTTTCCAAAGTTTATACTTTGGCCACAAAACTTTCAAAATTTTCATTTTGGTCACTAAGCTTCAATTCCCATTTCAATTTTCCTCAAACATTTACCAAACTTTGAAAGTACCCAATTCAGCTCACAATCTATCACATGATACTTTTAAACCTTAAAAATTTCCTTTCATAAAGACTTAGACTGAATTTTCTTAACTCGGTCTATTATTCCGATAATTATCGAAAATCTTCAAAGTGTAAAATTTCTCTTTGAAATCCTTTATCATAAATCCATACGAATATTCTTTACTCTTACGAGTCCAAAATATCGATCAGAAACACTTTTATGGGACCTTCCCAAAGGTCACCAATCCTTGTATTTCTCTGGCCTGAGCACGCTTAACAATTTCATTCGATCCAAATTCGATACCTTCTACTGTATCTAAATTCCCAAAACTAATATCAAGGTTCTTATTTCGATCAGATTCACCCTTATACTGAATAAAATCACTTGTTGGGAGAATTTACACTTTAGTCCCCAAACTTTTCCAAAGTTTATACTTTAACCCCTTAAACTTTTAAAATTTACATTTTGGTCACTGGCCAAAGTTTGGGGTATTACACATCAGGTATGAAAACATACTTTTCCTCAGCCTCAGCCCAACACAAAGGCGTACAGCACTTTCCACCGTACAAGGCCTCATACTGTGCCATGTTTATACTTGCTTAATAACCATTATTGTATGCGAACTCCACCAAAGGCAACTGCCTTTCCCAAGTTCCTTGGAACTCAATGATACAACACCTCAACATATCCTCCAAGGTTTGAATCAAACGCTCAAACTAACCATTCGTCTGAGGATGATACGAACTACTAAAATTCAAACTAGTACCCAAAGCTCGATGCAAACACTCCCAAAACCTTTATGTGAACTGTGGATCCCTATCCGAAACAATCGACTTGGGCACCCCATGCAACCTCACAATTTTGGCAATATAAAGATCTGCCAACCTATCCAAGGTATATGTCGTATGCACTGGCAGAAAATGTGCACACTTTGTAAATCGATCAACAATCACCCAAATGAAATTCTTTTTAGTCGGTGTCAAAGGTAACCCCGACACAAAATACATGGTGATCCTCTCCTATTTCCACTCTGAAATCCTCAACGGTTGCAACAACCTGGATGGAAACTGATGCTCAGCCTTAACACGCTGACACACCATACACCTAGCAACAAAATCAGTACGCCTCAACTCATCATCACTAGGCACCACTATCCGATCTTTGAAACATAGCACCCCATCATCGTTAAAGTGAAAATTCGTCGAATTTCCATCCATGATATCTTTAACATGTGGTACCAACACCTCATCATAAGGTTGCTTCTCTTTAATCAACTGCGACAGAGATGGTTTCACCTACAACTTGGCCACCAACCCACCATCCCTTGTCACATTCAACCTTGCAAACATAGCCCTCAACTCAACCATCACTTTTCTACTCAAATCATCAGCCACAACATTCGCCTTTCCCGGGTGATACTCGATTATCAAATCATAATACTTGAGCAACTTCAACCACCTACTTTGGCTAATATTCAAATCCTTTTACGACATCAGATACTTTAAACTCTTATGATCTATGTACAAAATACAGTTCTCACCATACAAATAATGCCTCCAAATCTTCAATGCAAACACTGCCGTGGCAAGATCTAAATCATGCGTAGAATAATTACGCTCGTGCACCTTTAACTGCCTCGATGCATAAGCTACAACTTTATTGTCTTGTATCAACACACACCCTAAAACAACGTAGGATGTGTCGCTATAAACCAAAAACTCTTTTCCTAACTCAGGTTGAGTCAAGATCAGAGCTTGCGTCAAAGCTTCCTTCAACTTCTCGAAAGCTTGTTGTCTTGCCTCCGTCCATTCGAAATGCACATCCTTTTGTAACAACTTAGTCAACGGAGCAGCAACCCTTGAGAACCCTTCCACAAAGCAACGATAATAACCTGCCACCCCAAGAAACTACGAACCTCTGACACCGACTTAGGTTGCTTCCAATTCACCACCGCTTCAATCTTTTAAGGATCCCCACGGATACCTTTCGCCGAAACAACATGAACAAGAAAGACCACTTCTTTAATCCAAAACTCACACTTGCTCAACTTAGCATAAAGTTGATTATCCAACAAGATTTGCAAGTGTCGATCATGATCCTCCTCAATACGAGAATACACTAGAATATCATCAATAAACGCCATTGTGAATTTGTATAAGAATTCATGGAATACTCTATTCATCATATCCATGAGAGCTGTAGGTGCATTCGTCAACCCAAGCAGTATCACCAAAAACTCATAATGCATGTATCGTGTACGAAAAGCAGTCTTTGGCACGTCCTTATCCTTAACCTTTAACTGATAGTATCCATATCTCAAATCGGTCTTAGAAAACACTGTAGTACCCCAAAATTGATTGAACAAGTCATCAATTCACGGCAAAGGATACTTATTCTTAATCGTCAACTTGTTCAGTTGCTGAAAATTAATGCACATCCTCAAAGTGTCATCTTTCTTTTTCACAAACAACACTGGTGCACCACACGGTGACACACTAGGTCGGATGAAACTGTGATCCAACAACTCTTGAAGTTGTGTCTTTAACTCCTTCAACTCCTTTGGTGCCATGTGATACGGTGCAATCGACACCAGAGTTGTATCTACATACGTCTCAATACAAAACTCTATTTCTCTATCTGGCGGTAACCCAAGCAACTCCTGCAGAAACACCATCGAGAAATCAGAAATGGTACAAATATCTTGAACACACAACTCCTTCATATATGGTTCATAACATAAGCCAGATATCCTTGACACCCAAACTCCAACAACTTCTGCGCTTCCAAAGCCGAAAGCACATTGGACAAGAACTTAACATTCTCACCCATAACCACCACTTCATAATCATTGGCAAGTTTCAACGAAACTCACTTGGTTACGAATTCAACCACGGCCCTATGCTCAGATAACCAATCCATACCCAATATCACATCAAAACCATGAAACAACAACTCTATCAAATCAGCCGCAAACATGTGACCTTATACCACCAAAAGAGCTAGTTACTTGCATACCTACATTTAACACTTCTATCAGTATATTAAGCAAGTGTGCATGCTCATGCAAAATATATGAATGCCTAGAACCAAAATCTATCAAATAAAGTAATGACATTGATTGCAAGGTAAAAGTACATGCAATCACATCAATGTCATTCGTTCCCTCGCGATGTGCATAGATCCTCGCAGGTCCACCACCCTCAGGTTGAACTGCCACTGTATGAGCAACAGTCCTCTGACCTTTCTCTCTTTACTAGAAATTACCTCGGTCACACCTACGGCCTCTCTGTGGTGTTACAGTAGGTGCAGGTGCATGTCTATCCCTAACCAATAAAGGACAATCATTTCTCATATAATCCCCAAATCCACAACTCCAATAGGAATTAGCAATAACGGACGAAGGAGACTGTCTCTATCTGACCAAACATGGACAGTCTCGCCTCATGTGATCTCGCGATCCACATACCCAACAAGTATTATGTAAAGTTCTAACCTAGGTACTCTAGCCCTGCCACCCTCACCCAACATTACTTCTACCCCGTCTCTGCTCAGGGTGATACCTTCTATCACGGTGTCTCTTAAATTGACCACCATTGGAACCAAAATTTGTAGCTCTCTTTCTAAAGACATAACCTTTCGAACAAAAAGATAAACCCAGGTTTTGCTCAATGTTCTTCGCCCGTGTAACTAACACATCAAAATTTGTATAGTTAATAGCCAATATATATGTTTTAACATCTTGTACCAATCCGTATCAGAATCGGTCATGGTGATGCTTCTCATCCGGCACCAACTCAGATACATATTGACTCAACCTCACAAACTATACCTCGTACTCAGATACTGACATATTGCCATGAACCAAGGCCATGAATTCACGTTTCTTTTCATTCAAGTATCTAACTCCCAAATACTTTCTTCTGAAGGCAATTTGAAAGAACTCTCATGTCACATCATTGGGTTTCATGCCTGTGATCACAATAGTCCACCAACTATATGCATTACCCTACAATAGGGACACCGCACATCCCAGCTTACGAACATCATTACACACCATATGATCTAAAACTTGATCTGTACTAGCAAACCACTCCTTGAATGCCTCGAGTGCCAACTCTCTAAACTCAAATCCTCCTAGACTACGTAAATGCTCTAATAGTAAACCCGAATTAGCAACGGTAATTGGTATCGATACAGGTACATGCACTCCAGCTATCATAGCTTGAAACACTCTAGTCATTGCATGTATCAAAGGCGACATATCACCGTACACCAGACCAAGTGGTACAGGTGGTACTTGCTCTACTCCCTCAGGTGGGTTAGGTGGGGAAGGTGGAAAACCTTCAGGAGGTATAACATTCTCCTCATCCCCCTGCCCCACGATAGCAGCACTCATGCACGATCTCAATTCTCTCCTCGGTGGCATTATATAAAAATGTATCTAAGGCATGATAAATACACCAAAACTAAAACAATCAAGACTTTCATTTCAAGCCAGCATCAAGCAAAGATCCAAGACTTTCATTTCAAGCCAAAATTAGTTTATAACCGTAGTAATAAGGCAATATGTCCCTAAAAATACCCCGACATAGCATATATCAATCACCATATGCATAAACAATCATTGTGCATAGCAAACAGCAATGAACAATCATCAACAACATCCCAACTTTTCAAAACCTGACTCTGATACCAACAAATATAACCCCCTTAACCAGATATAGTCAAAACCGAGCTAAAAGGGTTACATTGGGCTTACGGAAGCCAACCTAAACTAATAACCTAAAATGGGTCCCTTTTTTTCTTTTTATCCTATCTAAATGCATTAATTTAGATCCTAAGGTGAACAAACAACAACAGACATGATAGCAAGCGATTAGATTTCAAAATAGGGTTTAATTGCTCAAACATACACTTTGGGAACCAAAACGTAATTTTTGCAAATTATAAGGACTTAATCAAAATCCAGGTTACCAACTCTTCATTAATTAGGTTTCATGCTTACGTGTCAAATTCCAACTTAAAACAAACATCTGAACCCATATAATTGCATATATTACACTTAGGGACTAAAATGCACAATTTCAAACTTCAGCATGCAAGAACCTAAAGAAACGATGCTGCGTACCGATACGGACAAGACCGTATTGATACGGTCTAACTAATAAAATAGCTTAGCATACTGTTATGCACAATCTCATATTGTTACGGTGTATCAGACAATCCCGTACTGATACGGAGCCACCCCGTACCGATCTCTTAAGAAATATTTTTGAAATCTAGATTCCAGAGACAAAAGAGCATATCGATACGGTGGCTAGGCGTACCGGTACCCTTTGTAAAATTTCTTAGCTCCAAGCCTCACCAGACCCTGTGTACCGAAACCAAGGTACTAGTACCGGTACGCAGAGGCCTGTAATGACCTCTAGGTCTAAAACATGACACTTTGGCTCACTCTAAACATGCCCAAACCTTACATAGACATCATACATCATCAATGGCATACTTAACGTAGTTATTCAAGCATTTTAAGCTATTCTATCAAGCATGATCCAATTCTCCACAACATCTATAGGCATGCTTCCTACTCAACATTCAAAACATAGTTTCAAACCATTCACAAGCATATTAAACCTCATTCAAGTCCAAAACAACATTTAAAACTTGCATAAATAGGGATTTTATCAAAACAACCCTCCCAAAAAACAATGAACCACATTGCCTTTATTACTACAAGTCTATTGCAAAACCATACTTGAAATTGTGTAAGTTCTTGGAATCTCCCTTTGCTTGCTCACTGCCTCTAACACTTAGTTCTCTGCATTGATGGAAAAAGAGAGCGTAAGCACACAAGCCTTAGTGAGGAGTGCTCTAAAACAAACCACCATCAATGCATTTAAAACCAGTTATCAAACCACTTTGAAAACTACGCTTGAAATATCTTTCAAAAACAACATCATGCCTTGCAAAACTATGCACTTAACATTTCCAAAACATGCATATTAAACCATATGCAACATGTATCATGGATTAACAGCAATATCCCATTTGTTACACTCAATTTAAGCTTTCACATGCATAACAACCCGTATGCAAGGCTTAAAGAGTAAAACATGTATAAACCTACACTAAACAACATAATCCATCAACATGATACATCATTGATTATATTGGTTTTCAAGTGTGATCATAAACCAAGTTCCACTTTACAAAATATTACATTGGATACACGGATTCAACAAGTGTCCTCTCAACACTTCATGCAATCCCAACCGAAATTTAAGGTACAATCACAACCCAATCATCGGTTAGATATATAATCTACTAACGGGAGTTTTCGGTACCATATAACCCCTCAATCGTTAGGGTACATGGATGAAGTTTTCGGTACACATAAACCCCTCAACATCCACTGTGACTTTTTATAGTGCACTATCAATCTTATGGCTGGCCAACTATATCCGATAACATTTTAAACCACATCACTTGACAATATAATTCATTTTAACCATGTACCTCACTGTTTTTATATGCATCAACACAACCATTTACAATGCATCAACCATGCATTAACATGTATATCACAATACTTCATGAACCATTTTCCAAATGCATTCACCATCATTATATGATAAAAAATAATATAAAATATTTTTTAAAACATGCATAAACAGTAGGTACCATGTAATTCTAAAACAAGTGCATAAAACCAATTTTGCCAACCAAAAACGAGAGAGAATTTCTTTTATACTTACTTCTGAGTTTAAACCAGCATTTCAAGCTTAATTTGAACTCCCATAATAACCTTTAAACCAATTCAAAGCTGAATTACACGTTCTCACTCACCGACTACGCAAAACTTTGATCGTCGATGCGAATCCAAGCCTCCAAGCTTGAGGATCAACCTCTCTTGTTTTAACCACACAAAAACAGAGGATTCAATGCATCAAAATTCAACAGCCCAACAACATCAATTCACAATAAACCTCCTCAATCCCTAACTAATTTCCCTCCACAATAACCAAAAACAACATCAAACACCTTCCAAACTTAACCCAGCCAAAACCTAAAGATTTGATCCATCTTATCATCAATTAACATCCAAAAACACATTTACAGCATCCTTATACATCCAACATTCATTAAACATCCACAACTCCTCAAAAACTCATAACTAACAAGCTAGGAAATTAGAGATTCACTTAGTTTTGGGATTCCAATGTTAAAACAAACTTATTAACAGCATAAAACATCAAAAATCATGTTCTAATCTAATAAAAAATAGCAAAACAGATTCAAAATGAAAATAATCAATCTTATCAGTTAAACCTTGATTTAACCAATTTTCCATAATTAAATCATTAAAACTCATTAGAAAATATATATAAAGGATCAATAGCTTAGGAATTTCAATAAAGAACCATTCATTAGAGAAGAAGAACGAAGCCCACTTCTAACGTTGACTTTCCCCTTAATTGGATTGATTTACATGAGAAAACAAGATTAAAACAATAAGGTTTTGATAGAAAACAATCAAGAACTCATTTGAAAACAAAATATTAAAGAAATCAATATATTACCTGAAGATTTTGAAGAAGAAAAGAGTGTTTTGCTAGAAAGAATTTGAGAGAAACCTTTTAGTGAAAAGTTAGTTACGTAAAGTTTGTTTAGGCGATTAATTATAAAATTAATTCTCCAAGCCTATTTATACTCGTTTAAAACCTTTTAAAATAGCCAATTAAAGAGGAAAGTCTGATATTAGACTTTGGGCAAAATAGCTCCTTAAAGATTCTAAGTTTTGACCCTTTACAGTTTAGTCACTGGAAAACAGATTTTCCATTTTTACATTTTGGTCACCTATCCAAAATGTCACTTTTCCAAAACTCATTTTCCAAAAGTGATTCCACCAAAATATTTTATATAATAAATAAAGATTTCACCATAATTTTTATCCCTTTTAAAAATATTTATTTTGAATTAATCTTGAAACTGACTCGAATCCTCTAATTCGATCCACCGGATCGTCTATCCAACCTAACTAACACCTAGGCCCAAAATCAGGATGTTATAGTTTGCTCCCATTGTAGATATTATACATCATAATCATTGAGGGGTTGTCGTTTTCTCCGGCTATGGATGTATGTGAAGTGGTCGAAAGAACCACTTGTGAAATCTGTGTATCCGATGTGTTTTGATAAAGAAAAGGTTCTGCTTTTTGGGTCACTTGAAAGCCAATATATGAATTAATGTATCATGATGGATAAATATGCTTTGTATAATGAGATTTATACATGTTTTACTCTTTAAGCATTGATATTTGATGAATAAGCATGTGAAGGCTTAAATTGAGGTTTTTGCATATGGGATTATGCATGGGATCCATGATACATGTTTTGCATATGGTTTAATATGCATGTTTTACAAAGGTAAAAGGGCATGAGATGTTTTAGCATGATGTTGAAAATATGGTTTGACTCAAATGGTTTTAAATGCATTGATGAGTGTTTTTAGAGCATCCCTCACTAGGCATTATTTGCTTACGCTCTCCCTTCTCATCAATGCAGGAAAGTAAGTTTTCGAGGCAGCAAGCAAGGAGGAATCTAAGAACGAGTTATTTCAAGTATGATTCCAATAAACGAACTTGTAGAAATAAAAGGGCAATGTGACTAAGTTGTAATTGGGAGGGTTGTTTGCTTACTCCCTATTTTGGACATGTTTCATTTAGTATTTTGGACATGTATGTGTCTATATGGTTTGATTTGAGGGGTTGGGATGAATTTTGCATGCTTAGGTAGAGCCATGCCTATAGGATATTTGGAATAGTTTGCTAAGGATCAAAAGTTTCTCTAGCGTGCTTAATTGGTTGTGGATATGATTTTAAATATGTTATATGTTGCTTGTATGATGTTTGAAGCTAGATAGATTGAGCCTAAGGGTCATATGTTTGGCCAAGAGATCATTACAGGCCCAATCGTACAGATACGGGTTCCTTGAGGATCGGCACGTAGGGTCTGATACAGTTCAATCTGGGAAAAAAAAGGGTATCAGTACGAGTAGACACCGTATCGGTACGCCATTGAGGAAATTTATACTGGGATCGGTACACTGGGTGCCATACCGATACGAGTTCTAGCTACTGGAATCCCCTAATTTTGAGATGTGCAACGGGTACTCGAATAACTGTACCGATACGAGTATGCCATGTTAACTGTACTGAGACAATGCAAGCCTGTATCGGTACGGGTTAGTTAATTCTGGTATTTTCATATCGTATTCTGGATTTTTTGCAATTTGGTCACTATTTTTGTAATGCTCAATTAATGATAATATTGTGATCCAAATTTGATTCAAATTCACACAGATGCATGTAATGAATCAATTTAAAGTTTGGTAATGTTAATTTGTAATTTAGTCCTTTAATTAGTAGAATTTACATTTTGGTCCCTAAAGTATTTAGTCTTGTAAATCGTATGCTTGTTTCGTCTTCCGCTGTTGTTTAACATACCTTAGGGTAATTAAGCATCTAGGCAAGATAAAAAATGAAATGTTTAGGTTATTAGTTTGGGTTTGCTTCGACAAACCTAATGTGACATTTTTTATTCGGTCTTGGCAGCTAGGTTAGGTCAAGGGGGTTACACGACGAGTATAGTTGCTCTATTTGCGCATATATATATTTTACACAACAAGTTTTGGGGCACATATATTTTACACAACATGCTTCTCTACATCTGATCATTCTTTCAACATCTTATCAAACTCATATAATGGATCATCTAAATTCATCTAAACAAGAACATCTCGCTCCTTCACCTGCATAGCAAAAACCTGACGTTGTGATCTAACAACAAAATTTCATACTTTATCATTGTCATTATCCTGAGTAACCTGAAAAGCTTTGATACCAATTTGTTATACTATCAGGACGATAAAGAATAGATAAGTAAATAAACGCAAACATAGAAAAGAAAAATAACACCAAGATTTTATGTGAAAAACTCAACAGGGAAAATCACGGGAAAATGAGAAGAAATTTCATTATGCCAAAAAGAGAGAATACAATTGGAAGAATAAATCCTTAGTCCCTTATGTCTATTTATAGGGATAAGCGACTTGTTTCCAAAGGAAACCTACATAGAAAGAAATTCTACTCAAAATGGGTTTCCTACTCTTCAACACATATCCAAAAAGAGAAATAGAGTTCTACAAGGATTGATCAATTCCATATTAAATAAAAGTCCAAAATAGAATTTGGGTCATAACTCTAACAATATTTTGTTAGGAATTTAGTATGTGGCAAATAACCAAAGTTATAACAACATAAAATAAGACATGCCTACCTCTACGGATGAGAGAAACAAACAATCCACTATCAACGTAGAGAACACGAAGAGTGCAAATACATGATATCTCATGTATTCCAAAAACCAGTATAAATCCAAGAACTCGGTGTATCCAAAACACTCTTCCCATCGTCCCTACAGTACCCATCTCTACAACATAGCTAATATAGTTGTAGAGATCCTAAAAGTGGTTACATCTCTCTAGATTAATTCTCTCTCATAATTCTAAAAGTTAAACTCTATTCTATATTTATAGACCCAAATATACTTGGTCACCAAAAAGTCTTATTCAATAAGATCCCTTGCCTAATATAGATATTTATTCATTAAACTAATTTCTAATTACCAACTAATACTTAATCACTAGAATTAAAATAAAACTCAACTTAATTATCAATTAGAATTTGAGTCAAAATATAACAAGATGGCACTAGGCCATACTACATCCTTCTTGAGAATATTAAACTCAAAAACTATACTCACCTATATAGTGAGTACCTCCACGACAACACCAACAGTTTAAGCATCACCACTCTTAATTATTTGTTTTATGTTTTGATGAATCACATCTTTGTCATAATTTGAAGCTTTTAATGAAAGCCCATATGTTAAATATATTTTTATACTTGAATATTGTTGGTTGTTAAAGTGAACAAGAGACATATATTATAATCTAATGGTTGTTTTCATGGTTGTTCTCTTCTGCTTTTTAGGTATGGCGCCTCTCTTATGAGTGGGTACCTCTCAACTTGGGAAGATCCCCCTGTTCCTTGTTGCATGAGCCCTCTTATACTGCTCAGACAGGTGTCGTGATATGGTAGTCATGGCGTTTGTGATTGGACTAGCTACGACTTGATAGTAGGTTTACATTCACCACCAAGTACTACGATCCGCCCCTGCGAAGGCAATCAGGGAGGAGCGGCCCACAGTTGCGGACAACGCCCGACAAACACGTGTCAACATGAGCGAGCGCTATCGATGAATAAGCAAACCTACTACATCAAGTCGTAGCTAGTCCAATCACAAACACCACGACTATCATATTATGAAACCTGTCTGGGCAGTATAAGAGGGCTCATGCAACAAGGAACAGGGGGATCTTCCCAGGTTGAGAGGTATCCACTCATAAGAGAGGGGCCATACCCAAAATCAGACGAGAACAGTCACAAAAACGACCATCAGATCGTCATATATGTATCTTGTTCACTTTAACGGTCAACAAATATATTTATATAAAATATATTTATAATTAGATAAAAATATATATTTGTATTCTTAATATGAGTAACATTATAACTCAAGCTTCTTCTAGTTGATTGTACAAGATTTTAAAATTGGAATTGGAATTGGAATACGCTTTTGAAGATGAGGATGATGCAGCTACAGATTGAGCCAAATGATGGAGTGCTGATGCTAGAAATTCAATGATGTAAACTACTTAAATGACATCTTGATTATTAAAGACATGGAGAGGCTTGGCAATGAAGACAACAGATTGGATATTGAAGGAATCAGGTTCCTTTTTTATGGGCATTTTTCCAAATTTGATAACAGGAATATGCCTTTCTTCTTGACTTGACAATTTTTTTTTTGTTTCTGTAATATACTTCTTCATTGGTTGGATATTGTACTTGAGCTTTTTATTTTTCAAAAAAAAAAACATGTAAATCCAAATGAGTGGTCTCAGTGGAAAAGAGGATATGTTCATCTTAGGAGACCCGATTTCGCTTTGTCTATAAGATGTGTGTACTCTCAAAAGATTAAGAATTTGTATGAACAGATATTATATTATAATCACCTTTATACTATTCAAAAAAACATGTACACCATTTTGAAAAATAGAAAACTCAAGTATAATATCCCACCAATATATTGCACCATACTATATGACCTAAAATGTTAGAATTTATTTTTATATTTTTATAATTATATATTAAATAAATTATAATGATCCGAGTAAGATTAGATTGAATTAAATTGCATTTTATTTAAATAAATTAATTATGTAGAAGTAGCTAGATACATAATTTAACCATGAATAAGTAAATAACATTTTTTTGTTTAAAAAATTACCTTGGTAACATAATAGAGTTGGAAGAGAGAATAAAAAATAGGAAACAATGAGATTCGGTTTGGCCATCATCAGGTTTAGAAGGTCAGAACAAGCTTCTCTAGGGGACAAGAGAATAAAAACTACTTAAAGTGAGCTTTCTGTATACATTGAAAATGATCTATTAAAGGGTGGCACTGCCACTCCAAGTTTTCAATTTTTTTAAAAAAAATCTAAGAATTTTTATTTTTATTATTTAATATAGAAAATTCAAGTTCAGACGTTCTTTTGAAGATTTTGGAAAGGAATGAATAATATACCTGAGAAAAAGAAAGAAATGCTTAAAATTGGGTCCCATCAAAAGTGGTGTCTCCTCATGTAACCAAATTGACTGTTTTAATATATCTCCTAGTTTAACACAAAATTAAGCATTTGATCATAAGAGGAGATAATGGTAATATGATTGAAGTGGGATTGCTGGAAGACGAGATATTCATCGTAATAGTATTAACAATCAATTGATTAAGTAAAATGAGATATTAAATTTTTATACGACGTCTAATATTTAATTATTGATATTGTAAATGGGATCATGAGTCTCTCGATCAAATTTAATACTATAAAAAATCAAAAACTGTCCTTGTGTTTTTGACCGCATAATGAAATGATTTCTTTGATATGTGAACCATTTCCTCAAGATGAAAACACGTGAGCATCTTTGATCCAAAGTGTAAATCTTTTGGATCCATCCAACCTTCTGAGCATTCATTTAATCAAAGCCAAAAAGTAAGAATTATATGGCTAAATGTAAACCTTAAAACGAAAAAAAAAACTCCAAACCCTATTCTCCCCCACTTAGTTTTTACCCTAACTTAGAATACAAGGTTTCTTCCTATATCTACATACTTGGCAAAACTATCACCCCAATACACTCATACAAGTGGTACAAGCTTCGTATTCGAATGATGCTGAAGCATACATCACATAATGGAGCATGCATTCAGGTTTTCATCGCTGAACAACTCGAAAAAATCGGACGGCTGCAACGAGTACAGTGAATACATATGGGAAGACGGACGTTCGCTCATGTGGCTCAAATTCGTATACATATACGAATACGGACGTGCAGAGGCATAATACGATGCACCATAGCCACTACTCGGATACGCTGTGTTGTAGCTGGTAACATACAAAGGCGGTGCATGGTAATACGTTGGGTATTCTTCCATATGGTGCTGACATGGAGGGCTATGGTTGGCCGGAGATGGCATGGGAACGGAAATGGGAATAGGACCGTGAGGTCCATAACCAGTAAACTGTGGTCCGGTGGATGCCGTTCCAGCGACAGCAGGATGATCACCCTCCTCAAAATTAACACTAGCATTCCCTTTCTGCCCCTTCTTTTTCTTTTTTACTTCCACCACCACTACCACCACCGTTACCTTCACTTTCACCACCGCCTTTCTTTTCCGGGACCGGTGACTGATTCCCGACCTCCAAGGACACGGGGACTTGTTTGTCTTTATCATCGTTTTCACAGCTTTTAGAACCGTCTTGAAGAACGGAGAGTAGTTCAACTTTCAGTTTTTTCTTTCGGATCTTTATCATCTCCGGGGCTATTGTTGTTGTTGTTGCCTTCTTCAGTGTTTGCTTGGCCACCTTGTTTGTCTTTGTCTTTGTCTTTGTTCTTTGATTTTCCTTTCTTCTCCTTCTGTTCAGACTTTTCCGGCCATAACTCTGCATGCCTCCCTTTCTTTACTAATTTCTTGATCAAAAAATCGACATTTACGTGTAGGTTGGCTTTTACCGTAACTTTTTGTTGTTTCAAATCGGATTCAACCTCGTACACGTCTGCAAATCACAAAGGAGATTGTATAAATTAGAGCCACTATGAAAGATTGAACAAGAGAGAAAATGCAAGAAAATAAAATTTACCGTAAAAGAATATGTTGAGCAAAAAAAGAGAGAAAACATTGATGAAGGAATTGGTATTCTTTTAACTGAAATTAAAAACAAAACCCCAGATGAGAAAAACTGACAAACATCAAGATTTTCAGTGGAGGAAACACAGGGTCATTAAAAATAAAAACGGGAAACTGCAGAAACCTGAAATTTCAATGAAAAAGAAGAAAGAATACATGTTAAAAGGATTTGAGATAGTTTAGGAAGTTTACCATTGATTTTCCTTAGAATCTTTTCGACTTTCCTCTTGCATTATTCACAATGAATGGAAACTTTCAACACCCAAGCCTGAGGAACACAGGGAAACAATTAATGCTTAAAAAAGTCTGCAAATCTAGTTAATTTTTTTACAAATAAGAAAAGAAGAAAAAATAACAACTACAAGAAGCAAGCTTTAACTTACCTTGTACTTTAGAGCAGGCTCTTGGTTTTCTTCCACTTCTTTAGAATTAGATTCTTGTTTGGTTTCAGCTGGCTTAGATTCTTGTTTGGTTTCTGGTTTTCCTTCAATTCTCACCATTAACTATAATATTTTTCTGAGAATTTAAGCGAGGAAAACTAAGAGAGAGTGAGAGATGGGAAATGCCTGAGCAATGAAGCCTTAACAGAGGGGAATAGGCCAAGGAGGCAAGGACTTGGTGCGGCCTGGGAAATGAATTTATTACATTAAATTTTTCTTGTAAGCTTAGCTTAGCTTTTCTTTTATGACATAATAATTGGCACCACATAATTTTAGATATGAAATAACAAATAATAACATGAATTTAAAATAATTTATTTTTTGTATATATTTATATTAGAGTATAAAATACTTCTATTTATGTCCCATTTTAAATTTAGATGAATTTACGCATACATACAAACTAAGCTGCTTAAATTCGAATCACCTAAATTAAATGCATCATCATCTACTATTGAAATTGCTTCTTGGGTTTAAATTTAAATATTAATTTAGTTAAACAAGACTAATATCATAAGCTTTATATATATATATATATATTCAAAATTTTAATATTGAAATCACTTTATTAACTTTTTTGAGTTTAATCGAGTTTATAGATTTGAGTCAATTTGTATCGAATATATTTATTTGAGTTAAATTTTAAAAATTAAATAAATCAAATTGAAACTTTGTTGACAGTCCGACTAAAGTTCAAATTAAAAAATATAAACTAGAGAGCATATATAGAACTTCTTTCAAAGAAAAACAAGAGAATTTAATATGATAAATTAGATGTGATTATTCCTTTGTTTATGTTTAGACCTAATAAAACTCAATTAGCTCAAGATTTAACATTATATAACTTAATTTGTTTTGAGAATATTTTTGCATTCGAAAAAATATGACTATTATATTTTTTTATAAATTTATGGAAAAATTATAATTTTTTAAATTTAAAGATTATATTGTTTCTTGTTTAGAGAGATCAACTTGCTCATTTCCGAAATTAACAACAACCAAGGTGTATTTATTAGGGGTGAGTATCTGATCAAGTCGAGTAAAAATTTTTGAATTAGTTGAGTTGAAGAGTCATACTTTATCATTCAAACTTTATTTGAATTTTTGTTCGAGTTGATTTGAATTATTCGAGTTTCTATTTAGATTTAATTGTAAATATTTATAACTTAACGGTACTGGTTGGTTCTAATTTAAATGACTTTCTATGATCATATGTGATATACATATATATTTCTTCATTTTCCTCCACAAATGTGAGTAAGATTCGTAATGTTGTTTAATAAATCAAATACCATCTAAAAATATATAATATATTTATGATAAATGTTGTTTAAATAAGGGATTTTGAGGGGAAAAACATTGATGTGAGCATAAATGAGTCAAAGAATTGACAAGAAATAATTTGCAAAGTGTTGAAGTCATAGGACTAAATTGAATGAAATACAAAGTTGAGAGACTAAATTGCAAAAGTAGGAAATTTATTTTCAAAAAATGGAAATGAAATTGCATAGGTATTCTATAGTGGTAGAGGAACATGTGGTTCAATTTTAGTTGAAAAAGGCTTTAAACGAAGGGGAATTGAAGAATTAAGGAAATCATGCAAAGTTGAGGGACTATATTTGAACTAAAAAAAACAATTCACTGATTACTAAAATCTTCAAGTTATTTGAGTTTACGAGTCTTAGTTTATCATTCGAACTTTATTTAAAAAATTTCGAGCCGAGTTTATAAAATTCGAGTAGAGTCAAGTCGAGTATATAAAAATCGAATCGAGCAAAACAAATCTAGTTTTGCTCGCTCCTAATATTTATACCAATTTGGCTTAACATAAAAGTGCCCAAACTATACCTATTTTTTGCTTTTAGGTGCCTAAAGTTTTTTATTTCGTTATGTTTTAAGGTTTTTCATTAAAAAATCATTCATCCAATAAATGCATGGCCTATTTTTTAATTTTATTTAATTTTTTAAAAGAAGATAATAGAAAAGCTTTAATTTTCTTTAAAAATCTCTAAAATTCTCAAATTTTTCATAAACCCCAAATCTCTAACTCTCAATCCTCAGATCTTTAAATGCATTCTCTATCATCACTGAATCAACCACGACCACCCACCCTTTCTATTGCTGGAACCTCACTACTAATTGCCCCAATCTTTCACCGTCGTAATTTGACGAACGAGGTATCAATTGAACGTCAAACGACAAATGTAAAAAGGGTTTCACAAACGACGAATGTGATGAATAGACGAATGTCGACTGGGCCTTGTGACACTTCCGACGAGAGGAAGAGATTTTCTTGTTGTAACGACGACATCATGTTCTTGTGATGGAGGATTTGTGGATTAAGAGTTTAGGGGTTTGCGGTTATTTTAAAAAAAATAGAGTTTTGGAGTTTTTTTAGAAATTAGGTTTTAATTTTAAAAAAATAAAAAAAATTAAAATCTAGCCATGTGTCAAGCAATGACTGGTTGATGAATTTTTTTAACGGGTCGTCTTTAAAATATTTACGAAATGAAACGTTATGCACCTAAAATGGCAACGGTATAAACGTTAGAACCTACCTATCTTGACCAAAAAAACTTTAGGCACCTAAAGCAAAAAAATAGGTATAGTTTGGACATTTTTTTCTTATTTAAGCATACCAATTTTTAATTAGTTTTTCAGATATTCAAATTGTATAAATTAAACTTGATTCAAACTCAAAAATTCAAAAGATTATTTGATTTATTTGAGAATCGAATAACTCAATTTGATTGACTTAATATTTTAAAAAAATCAGCTTTTCGAGTAGAATTGGTTTTGCTTTGTAACACCCCTGCTTAGTCTAGTTGGAAACTGGATCTGAGATGTTATCGAAAAATAATGAACCAGAAGAAACAATCAAATCAATCATATTACATAAAATTTAGCTATGTTAGTTGTTTCTTTAAAACTTAATCTTAACCATAATCACATGAATTACCTTTTCTTTAAGTTAAGGACATTATTGTAAATTTATCAAAGTTCAGAGACTAAATCATGAATTTAGTCAAGTGGAGGATTATCTATAAAATTTTTATTATTTGATCGGTAACCCAATTATCGTGTTATCTTTCATTATCAATGCAATCCATACCATAATACAATTAGGGATTATTTTGTAAACTATTAATAACTTATGGACTAAACTATAATTTCAATAAAACTTAGGATTAACTTATATTACTCTAATACCATGGTAGGTAATTTCAGTTACGAAAGAAACTCATGTTAACATATCAAATTAATCGATATATTATGTTTTAAGGCCAAGTTGTAATTACAAGTACTCAGAGGTATTAAACAATGTATTTTACTCCTAACAAACTATACTAAACGTATCAAAACTCCTATACGGCTATCAAAACCATGAAAAATGTATCGAAACTATAAAGATAAGTATATAAACTTTGTGTGGTATCGAAACCTAAAAGGAATCTGAATTAATGTATCGAAATTCATGCTCTGTTTTGCACAAATTAAGCATAATAAACCTTAAATTCATTTCTAAATTATCTTTGATTCGTCTATAAATTTCATAATATGATTCAAGTCATCATAAATTCACCCAACATGCATCATTTTTCCAACCAGTCAGGGGTGAATTTGGGCCTAGGCCCATTTAGAATATGGCTAAACCCATGCTAAAAATGCCTTTCTATATAGAGATAATTGGATTTATTGAGTGTTTAGGGATTAAATTTAAGGAAATAAGGCACATTCAAAAATATTTAGGAATCTACGGCAAAATGAACCGTGGGTACCATGATGCCACCTGCAGTGGCATCTCCCTAAAAAAAAATATTAAAAACACCCCAAAGTTGTCATGCACTGAACACTTTACGTTATAAAAATATTAAAAAAATAGGACACCACCTGCAGGTGGCTTCTCCCCCTTAAAAAATATTAAAAAAACTCATGACACCACACCTCCACTATTCATTTTACCGTAGTTTCCAAAATAAAACTTAAAAACCCCATTTCCCTAAATATAATTCCAAAGGGCAATATTCTCCTAATTTCACCGAGGCAATTTTGGGCAAGTAAAAAAAAATGGCCAAAGCTTAAGTTTAATTTGGGTTTTAAGCCTTGAATTAGCTCAAAAAAATAAGACTCAAGTAAAATAAATATATAAAAAAGAAAATTAGGGTTGTTTATAATTTTATTACATTTTATAAATAATGTATAATTATTTTGGAAAAACATTTCATGTACTGGCTGTGAAAATTTATTTTTTATAAGCGGGTTTAATTTATAGTTTAGGGGTTTGATTTAGGGTTTAAATCTTAAGGGTTTAGTTTAGGGGTTTGATTTATGGTTTAAATCTTAAGTGTTTAGTTTAGGGTTTATAATTTATGGTTTATGATTATAATTAAGATTTTAGGGGTTAGGTTTAGGGTTTTAAAACTAGGGTTTAGGATTTTAATTTTTATAGTAAAATTAACAATATTTGTGGAAAACAATTTACGCTGTCAGCGCATGGTATAATTACTCAATTATTTTTAATAAACATAATTTAACATGTTTTTCTACTAATTAATTAAATATTTTTTTAAAAAATTCAATACCCAAACATTTTTGGGGCTTCCATTAGTATATAATGGTTATAAAATACAAGCAACAAAAAAAATTAAAATTAAGATTAAGATTAAAATTAACATATATTTTTTTATTAAAAGCATATAACTTATCTTCGATGTATTCAGAAAAAGATAATTTAAAAGAAGATAAAAATGTACCAATATATTTCTTAGTTATTTTTATTAAAATTTGTGAGAGAAATTAATATTAAAAATAAATTTATATTTGTATGATTTATATTTTTGACAAATTAATTAAGTTATAAATAAAAATAATTTTTTTAGGAAATACTTCAATTTTATTTAATAAAGATATAGATAATATTTTTTACATTATTGGAGAATGAAATTTTAAAACTATATATATGAGTTATGTTTAGACCTAATAAAACTCAATTAGCTCAAGATTTAACATTATATAACTTAATTTGTTTTGAGAATATTTTTGCATTCGAAAAAATATGACTATTATATTTTTTTATAAATTTATGGAAAAATTATAATTTTTTAAATTTAAAGATTATATTGTTTCTTGTTTAGAGAGATCAACTTGCTCATTTCCGAAATTAACAACAACCAAGGTGTATTTATTAGGGGTGAGTATCTGATCAAGTCGAGTAAAAATTTTTGAATTAGTTGAGTTGAAGAGTCATACTTTATCATTCAAACTTTATTTGAATTTTTGTTCGAGTTGATTTGAATTATTCGAGTTTCTATTTAGATTTAATTGTAAATATTTATAACTTAACGGTACTGGTTGGTTCTAATTTAAATGACTTTCTATGATCATATGTGATATACATATATATTTCTTCATTTTCCTCCACAAATGTGAGTAAGATTTGTAATGTTGTTTAATAAATCAAATACCATCTAAAAATATATAATATATTTATGATAAATGTTGTTTAAATAAGGGATTTTGAGGGGAAAAACATTGATGTGAGCATAAATGAGTCAAAGAATTGACCGAAGAAATAATTTGCAAAGTGTTGAAGTCATAGGACTAAATTGAATGAAATACAAAGTTGAGAGACTAAATTGCAAAAGTAGGAAATTTATTTTCAAAAAATGGAAATGAAATTGCATAGGTATTCTATAGTGGTAGAGGAACATGTGGTTCAATTTTAGTTGAAAAAGGCTTTAAACGAAGGGGAATTGAAGAATTAAGGAAATCATGCAAAGTTGAGGGACTATATTTGAACTAAAAAAAAAACAATTCACTGATTACTAAAATCTTCAAGTTATTTGAGTTTACGAGTCTTAGTTTATCATTCGAACTTTATTTAAAAAATTTCGAGCCGAGTTTATAAAATTCGAGTAGAGTCAAGTCGAGTATATAAAAATCGAATCGAGCAAAACAAATCTAGTTTTGCTCGCTCCTAATATTTATACCAATTTGGCTTAACATAAAAGTGCCCAAACTATACCTATTTTTTGCTTTAGGTGCCTAAAGTTTTTTATTTCGTTATGTTTTAAGGTTTTTCATTAAAAAATCATTCATCCAATAAATGCATGGCCTATTTTTTAATTTTATTTAATTTTTTAAAAGAAGATAATAGAAAAGCTTTAATTTTCTTTAAAAATCTCTAAAATTCTCAAATTTTTCATAAACCCCAAATCTCTAACTCTCAATCCTCAGATCTTTAAATGCATTCTCTATCATCACTGAATCAACCACGACCACCCACCCTTTCTATTGCTGGAACCTCACTACTAATTGCCCCAATCTTTCACCGTCGTAATTTGTGAACGAGGTATCAATTGAACGTCAAAGCGACAAATGTAAAAAGGGTTTCACAAACGACGAATGTGATGAATAGACGAATGTCGACTGGGCCTTGTGACACTTCCGACGAGAGGAAGAGATTTTCTTGTTGTAACGACGACATCATGTTCTTGTAACGACAAATGTAAAAAGGGTTTCACAAACGACGAATGTGATGAATAGACGAATGTCGACTGGGCCTTGTGACACTTCCGACGAGAGGAAGAGATTTTCTTGTTGTAACGACGACATCATGTTCTTGTGATGGAGGATTTGTGGATTAAGAGTTTAGGGGTTTGCGGTTATTTTAAAAAAAATAGAGTTTTGGAGTTTTTTTAGAAATTAGGTTTTAATTTTAAAAAATAAAAAAAATTAAAATCTAGCCATGTGTCAAGCAATGACTGGTTGATGAATTTTTTTAACGGGTCGTCTTTAAAATATTTACGAAATGAAACGTTATGCACCTAAAATGGCAACGGTATAAACGTTAGAACCTACCTATCTTGACCAAAAAAACTTTAGGCACCTAAAGCAAAAAAATAGGTATAGTTTGGACATTTTTTTCTTATTTAAGCATACCAATTTTTAATTAGTTTTTCGGATATTCAAATTGTATAAATTAAACTTGATTCAAACTCAAAAATTCAAAAGATTATTTGATTTATTTGAGAATCGAATAACTCAATTTGATTGACTTAATATTTAAAAAAAAATCAGCTTTTCGAGTAGAATTGGTTTTGCTTTGTAACACCCTCGCTTAGTCTAGTTGGAAAGCTGGATCTGAGATGTTATCGAAAAATAATGAACCAGAAGAAACAATCAAATCAATCATATTACATAAAATTTAGCTATGTTAGTTGTTTCTTTAAAACTTAATCTTAACCATAATCACATGAATTACCTTTTCTTTAAGTTAAGGACATTATTGTAAATTTATCAAAGTTCAGAGACTAAATCATGAATTTAGTCAAGTGGAGGATTATCTATAAAATTTTTATTATTTGATCGGTAACCCAATTATCGTGTTATCTTTCATTATCAATGCAATCCATACCATAATACAATTAGGGATTATTTTGTAAACTATTAATAACTTATGGACTAAACTATAATTTCAATAAAACTTAGGATTAACTTATATTACTCTAATACCATGGTAGGTAATTTCAGTTACGAAAGAAACTCATGTTAACATATCAAATTAATCGATATATTATGTTTTAAGGCCAAGTTGTAATTACAAGTACTCAGAGGTATTAAACAATGTATTTTACTCCTAACAAACTATACTAAACGTATCAAAACTCCTATACGGCTATCAAAACCATGAAAAATGTATCGAAACTATAAAGATAAGTATATAAACTTTGTGTGGTATCGAAACCTAAAAGGAATCTGAATTAATGTATCGAAATTCATGCTCTGTTTTGCACAAATTAAGCATAATAAACCTTAAATTCATTTCTAAATTATCTTTGATTCGTCTATAAATTTCATAATATGATTCAAGTCATCATAAATTCACCCAACATGCATCATTTTTCCAACCAGTCAGGGGTGAATTTGGGCCTAGGCCCATTTAGAATATGGCTAAACCCATGCTAAAAATGCCTTTCTATATAGAGATAATTGGATTTATTGAGTGTTTAGGGATTAAATTTAATAAAATAGGGCATATTCAGAAATATTTAGGAATTTACGGCAAAATGAACCGTGGGTACCATGATGCCACCTGCAGGTGGCATCTCCCCCCTAAAAAAATATTAAAAACACCCAAAGCTGTCATGCACTGAACACTTTACCTTGTAAAAATATTAAAAAAAAATTAGGACACCACCTGCAGGTGGCTTCTCCCCCTTAAAAAATATTAAAAAAACTCATGACACCACACCTCCACTATTCATTTTACCGTAGTTTCCAAAATAAAACTTAAAAACCCCATTTCCCTAAATATAATTCCAAAGGGCAATATTCTCCTAATTTCACCGAGGCAATTTTGGGCAAGTAAAAAAAAATGGCCAAAGCTTAAGTTTAATTTGGGTTTTAAGCCTTGAATTAGCTCAAAAAAATAAGACTCAAGTAAAATAAATATATAAAAAAGAAAATTAGGGTTGTTTATAATTTTATTACATTTTATAAATAATGTATAATTATTTTGGAAAAATATTTCATGTACTGGCTGTGAAAATTTATTTTTTATAAGCGGGTTTAATTTATAGTTTAGGGGTTTGATTTAGGGTTTAAATCTTAAGGGTTTAGTTTAGGGGTTTGATTTATGGTTTAAATCTTAAGTGTTTAGTTTAGGGTTTATAATTTATGGTTTATGATTATAATTAAGATTTTAGGGGTTAGGTTTAGGGTTTTAAAACTAGGGTTTAAGATTTTAATTTTTATAGTAAAATTAACAATATTTGTGGAAAACAATTTACTATTTGTCAACAAGATGGTATAATTACTCAATTATTTTTAATAAACATAATTTAACATGTTTTTCTACTAATTAATTAAATATTTTTTTAAAAAATTCAATACCCAAACATTTTTGGGGCTTCCATTAGTATATAATGGTTATAAAATACAAGCAACAAAAAAAATTAAAATTAAGATTAAGATTAAAATTAACATATATTTTTTTATTAAAAGCATATAACTTATCTTCGATGTATTCAGAAAAAGATAATTTAAAAGAAGATAAAAATGTACCAATATATTTCTTAGTTATTTTTATTAAAATTTGTGAGAGAAATTAATATTAAAAATAAATTTATATTTGTATGATTTATATTTTTGACAAATTAATTAAGTTACAAATAAAAATAATTTTTTTAGGAAATACTTCAATTTTATTTAATAAAGATATAGATAATATTTTTTACATTATTGGAGAATGAAATTTTAAAACTATATATATGAGTTATGTTAAATAATTTTTTATTGACTCGATCAATATATTTTTCTAAATTCATCACTGCAACAAGCAAAACACATACATATGCAATTAAACTCAACAAGCAAGACACAAAGCAAATACACTTCATTAAACGTTCTAGTCATACTCTTCATTACACATCTATACAGATAAGGGATGGTAACTGGGCGGAACGAATCAGATTTTTGACCACTCCAACTTAACCCGAAATTTAAAGAATTTAACCCGAACCAGCCTTACCTGGAGTTTAAATATTTTTAACCCGCTCCGATTTTTGAGGTGGAGGCCCTCCCCAACACCACAGTTTTTCTTAAAAAATTTAAGATGAAATTTATGGACTCACTATCTATAGAACAGATGATTTTCGTTTCAAACTGAAAAATTTTATTTTTTAACCGTAACTAATATTTTAAATATTTCTTATAGTTAATCAAAATAAAAATTTATTAATAGAAAAAAGGTTGATAGAAAATAAAGAATAAATTTATGAGTGACTAAAAAAGAGAAATTATACTTAATAATGAAGATTTTCAAATAAAAATACATTTTTAAGCAAAAGACTATTGTTTTATTAATAAAAAGCATAGGAAAAAGTGGCGTGCACTGTGCAGTGTATCTGTCCATCAAACACTCCAAAAGTATACATCGGGCCCCACAAAATAATGCCTTCAGCCTTGAAATGTTAGATTTACAGAATAAATAAAATAAGTAATAAAGGAGAGCTAAAGAGTTGCTAGAAATAATAAAGAAGTGTACTTTGTTCTTGCTTTTTTATTTAGCTCGATGAAATCAATCAGTCTTGTGTTTATGAGAAGAAAAAAATCTGCAAAAATATTATCCATTTGAAGAATAGCAGAAGATGAAGAACAAAAATCACTTGCAGAAAATACTTACTAAAAAGAAGAGGAGGAAGAAGGAGAAGAATCTTGGTGAAAACTGAAAATTGATGGTGCTGGGAAGGAGAAGCGTTGGAGGGTACGGGATTGTTGTTATCCCAGTAGAAAACTCTAAAACATAGAGGGGAAGGGGAAGGGGAAGGGGAAGGGAAAGTTAAAAAGGAAAAAAAAAACTATATATATATATACACGGGTCGGGGGTCGGGTTGGGTTGAAGAATTTTAATTGTAAGTCCAAACCCGCCCGTCCCGACTCTATTTCTTTATAAAATTCGCCTCGCCTCAATTTGAACTCGAATTTTTAAAGAAAAAAATAAGTCCCTATCAGGTCGGATGGGGTCAAAACTCGTCGAATTTGAGTTAAATTGCCATCCATACATATCATCATATTCAAAGGTCTCACATAACTACTAGGTTTTTTCTAACGAGAGGCGTCTAAAATGAGACTATACAAAAATTCTTATAAAAATGATAAGAACTTTGGTATTAACTTTTATGTTCATACAGAAATGCCTCACCCTAAAACTTCCCCATAAGTATTACATAGCCACTATTCTAGGAGTTTAAGTGTAAATAGTTATTACACCAAAATAAACAGAAGTTGACTTGGAACGATTCAAAATGAAATCTTGAGCTTTACTATCAAATACAATATCGTGTAAAAATATCAAACAAGCAAAGTAAGCTTAAATAGTTTAGTGAGGTAGACTATAAATGACAATTCTATACGCATACAAGTGCAATGATCAATATCTTAATTTCTTGCTTTTAGTATTTCAAATCATATGCAGTAACATGGTACACGGATCATACACCATATATTACATCTATAAGAATTTATCATTTCATTCAATTTGCCCACTTGAACACTAGTTATACTCGGATATGTGAATCTCACTCAACTCTACCAATAATATCATATGGTCAAACCCTCCAACTCTGTCTGAACATAAGTCCAACCAATTAGGAATAGCCATCGAACTCTGTCGAGATCAAAGGTGGTATTTTAAATTTTCTGGATTGATCAGGTCGATTTTAAGGTGTTACAGAAATATACAAAATAATTAGTTCAATGACTGAAATATAATTTTTAAAAGTTGGATAGCAAAAATATAATCATACTAATAATTCAATGCCTTTATTGTGATTAACTCATTTCAAAAAGTCTAAAACCTAAGCAATTGTAAACTAAGCCTTGTAGTTGGTTGCAGAGGTGTATATGGTCACGGCAATTTTTTCAATAATCCATCGGTTTTCGATATAGTTAATTATGATTATCGATTTTTCATATCCACTTTAGATTTTAAAATTTTATATTTTATTTTTTGACAAAAATAATTTTATTTATTACTTAAAAACATTATTTAGTAAAATTTTAAAGTAATTTTTATAAATATTTCTTAAAAAATAATATTTAAATAAATAAAAATAATTAATAATTTATATATAATTATTTTGATTAACTGCTTTTTTTTAATTCATGAATCATAAATCATTCAGACATTCTCATTTGAATCGATTCTCGGTTTTTGGATTTAACTGTAGTTTTTTTTTGGCTTAAACCAAAAAACAACCCTCAAACTATGCTTTTTTGCTTTTAGCCCTTAAGTTATGATTTGAGCAAAATAGGCCCTTAAACTATTAGTTTTGGTCACTTTAAGTCCATGGTTACAAAAATATCATTTTATAGGCTTTTCTAACATATATAAATATTTATGTTCTTTTTAAATTTTAAAATATCATATATCAAAATAAGCCTCTAAACTATCATTTCTGGTCATTTTAAGTCCGATAGTTATTTAAATCAAAAGAAAATTATTCCGACTAATAAGATGTTGACACACCACAAATTTCTTTTGACCAATTGATAATTTTGGGGACTAAAAAAAGAAAAATGACATAGTTTAGGTACTTATTTTGACCAAAAAATAGTTTAGAGACTTAAAGTGACAAAAAATAATAATTTAAGGACCTATTTTACACAAATTATAGTTTAATGGCTAAAAACAAAAAAAAAATATTGTTTGAGGGCTATTTTTTTGTTTAAGTTTTTTTTAATCAAATAGTAGGCTGTAGTTAACCCATTTCAAAAAGTGTGAAACCATCGGGACTTCCAGCGAATTCAATTTTGAATCTTTCTTTTACTCTTATTTCAAAGGCTAAACCCATCGCCGTCAGTCCATCGGTTTATCCCTTGATCGCTGCCCCCACTGTAAGTTACTCCTCACTTAATTCATAAACAAAAAATCATAAGAAAATTTGGTTCGATTTACTCGGTTTTATTCATGGAAACTGAAACTAAAACTCTGGGTTTTCTAGGGTTTTAAAAGAATCAAATACAAGTAAGCCCATAGCTTCAGGCTTTTTGACATTGGAAGCTAATCTATTCATGGATCATTTTCTGGTAATTTACATCCAATCTTATGTTCTTAATCAGTATCCTGTCTCAAAACTCTAAAAAATGTTTATTTATATATTTGGTAGCGAAAAGCTTCGTCTACTTTGGATAGAAACTCCATACTTCGGATCATAGCCATTGGTGCTGCTAGTTCTGGTCTTCTTTACTTGAACAACCCAAACTCGAGTAAGTTCGGTCTTATTTGACATAATACCCTTGATTTCGATTATTGGGAATTAGAAAGAAAAAAAAACAACAACTTCAAATGGTATAAACCTTCCCTACAGTTATTTCAGTGTAGAATACGTAATGTAACTTCTAGTATTCTCATAAAATGTAATGTCTTAGTTTACTGGTATTTCTAATTGCATACTCTTAGTGGATTATTGGTATTTCTAATTGATTACTCTTGGTTGAATTGTAGAAGCAACCGTGAAACTGTCAAATACTGCACTATTGCGTGAACATCTCTTATTTCAAGGGCACCCTTCTTTTGTTTCCACTTATCATTGGAAATTTGGTTTGTACTATTCTTCGTACGTTTAAGTTATACACATCTTTTACTGGCCAAAAAAGTTATACATATCTTTTATTGGTATTTTTGTTCATTTTCAGAATATCTATATTTTCATGCATTTGTAGGAATTTTTCCATTATTTTTTATCGAGAGTTGATCCAGCTCCAGCTATAGATATCGCAAATGAAGTTCCATTAGCAGTTGGAGATGGAGGAAAACCATGTTGCAGATGTTTAGGCAAGGATTTTATTGCGAATGCAGCTGCGAAGGTTGCTCCTGCAGTTGTCAATCTGTCTGCTCAACGAGGTTGTTATCTGTTTTGAGTCCTATTGAGATTTTTCTTTCATTTTCTGAAGTATAATAGTATGGTCTAGTCTACGTTGCTGGTAAATTTGTATTGTGCGGATTTCTATGGGTTTGCAGCTGGGAGGAGTATGTGTTCTGGAACTATTATTGATGCAGATGGTACCATTTTAACATGTGCTCGTGGCGTAGTTGATTCTCAAGTCAGGTGACTAACAACCAATGGAAAGGTCAGTAGTTAAAATTGTTATGTATATTAGTATTTCAAGGACCAACAATGCTTACTATATTTCGGAAGATATTGGTTTTTATTTTTCTAATTGATTGAACTCTTGGAATTGCATACATGACTAAGCCATCCGAATTTTTTAGGCCTTGTATTTTTATTTTTAATCTGCATTTCAATGCCATTATATTTTTGTATGTTTTTTTTATTATGATTAACTTTTGCAGGTTGATGTCACTTTGCAAGATGGCTGAACATTTGAAGGTACAGTAGTGAATGCTGATTTCCATTCTGACATTGCAATAGTTAAGATCAAATCTAAAACTCCACTTCCAACTGCAAAACTTGGTTCTTCAAGCAAGCTTCGCCCTGGGGATTGGGTGATAGCAATGGGTTGCCCACTTACCCTTCAGAATACTGTCACAGCGGGTATTGTTAGGTAATTTTACCTGAACTTTTTTTAAAAGAAAATTCATTCATAGAGTTCAAGTTTTGATTAGTACATGGTATATTTCTGGAAAATTTGGCTATTTCGGTGGTTGCTGCCACTTTTTGGTGTTAGTACATATGGATTTTATGCCTTTCAGGTTATTTAGTTTCAGGTGAAAGAAAATTAGTGTATGAATGTGTTAAGATTACTTGATGATTTATCTGACTGGCTACTAATGTCTTTTTATCTCTGCTACCTCATTGTATAGCTGTGTTGATCGTAAAAGCAGTGATTTGGGTCTCGGAGGGATGCGCAGAGAGTATTTACAAACTGATTGTGCAATCAACGCTGTACTTCCTTTCTCTCAACTTGTGTGCATCAATTAACATGTTGCATTTGTGATCATGAGCATAGTCATTATATAAATGTGTATGCATTTCAGTCATTCTCATGAAAAGTGATTTCAGATTTGTGTAGTGCCGAATCCTATGTACTGCTTTTGGATTGTATATAGGGTTATGAATGCTTCTTGTGGATATACTAATCTATTCTTTACTTCATTTGTGGTCATGATGTGTATACATTTGAGTGATTTTCGTGAAAAGTAAGATTTGAATACTGCCGAATCCTGTTTACTGCTTTTGGACTGCTTTTAGGGTTATGAATTTAGTAGAATACAAAGATAACAATGATGAGATTTTCCTAAAACTTGTTCGTCTAGTTTGTATTTGTATGACTCCATTCTTCTTGTGGATGTAATAATATGTTCTTTGCTTCTCCTGTTCAGGGAAATTCTGGTGGCCCCCTTGTTAATATTGATGGAGAAATCATTGGAGTTAATATTATGAAAGTCGCAGCTGATGATGGATTGAGTTTTTCTATACCCATTGACTCAGTTTCCAGAATTATAGAGCATTTCAAGAAGAGGGGGTACAATCATATCTGCTTATGGAAGTACTTATTGAAATTAAAAATACTTCACTCATAGTAATGAAACTTACCTATACCAATGGGTCACATAGAAAGATTAAAATCGTTTAATTCATTCATTTGAATTTCGTTGCTTGTTTACATTGCTCATCACATGTATTCTTGTATGGGGCATTAAATACCATGACAAAATTTATCCTTTTGGCTTGTTTTATGTAGTTAGCTTTCCTCCAATTTCGTTTCTCCATAATAGATTATATGCATTACGAACTTAATTTCTTGAACAGTAGAGTTATACGGCCTTGGATTAAAAATGCTCGATCTTAATGAGTTAATCATTGCTCAACTTAAAGAAAGAGATGCCAAATTTCCTGATGTTGAGAAAGACATTCTTGTTCCTATGGTCTGTTTATTCTAGTTCCTTTTTCCCTTTAATCATTTCTGCCCTCAAAATACTTTGGATTTGCGAACCAAGTGAAATTGTTTATTGTTCTGCATTTGTATGTTGCCTTGAGACCGTGTTTTAGATTTTTCTGGATAATTGGATATCTTTCATCTTCTTTGTGCATTAAATATTTTTCCAGGTAACCCCAGGTTCTCCAGCTGATTGTACTGGATTTTGTCCAGGTGATGTTGTTATTGAATTCGATGGAAAACCAGTTCAAAGTATCAAGGAGGTATTTTATTGAATAGATTTAAAGCTGTGTTTTTCCATACCTAGTAGCTTCTGTTCGATTCATGATGTATAAGAGTGGCAAAAATGTGCAGATTATTGATATAATGGATGATAGAATCGGGAAAGCATTGAATGTTGTTGTGGAAAGAGCAAATAATGAAGTGGTCAAATTAGTGTGATCCCTGAGGAAGCTAATCCGGATATGTGTGGGACATGGTTAAATCAACTACTTAAAGCTTTGGGAAGGGTTATGCATTATGTTTCATATTGATATATCCTTGTTCTTAACCCTTCACAAGTAAATTTTTTTTTATTTTTTTGTAGAAAGACAAACACAGCAGAATTGTTGGTCCTCAGTTGGGTTTTGTTATGCAAAGATAAACTTTCCCAATTTCATTGTTTAGGCGATATCACCCAAACTATTTGATACTGGATGAAGTTTAAAATTTAACCTAAACAGAAGATTAATGGATTCTTAGTTTTACTAAGAATAACAAGTAATTATATTGCAGTGGATATTTTTTTTAATAAAAAAGCCTTTAGGAGGCATACGATTTATATGTACAGGGATAAAATTTATTTAGTTCTGCATCAATTTATGACCCTTGGATGATAAGATTAAACATTTATCCCGGTTAGTTTTACACTCAGCAGCCCAATCAGACCAAACAAAACTTGTTTTCTTACCCAAAACCAAGACTACTCTCTCCCGCTCATATTTCATCAGTCGATCATCCCTCACTAGACTCTCCGACCACCACCCCTTTTTAAACAGCCCATCCAAAAAGGGAAACCCTAGGCGAAAGGACTCCAAATAAAAAACATAAGACAATGAAACTGAACAAACGGAAAAAACAAGAAAATTATTATTTCCGTCGGATTTTTGACGATTTTCAATGTTTGGGGGTTTTATTTGGAGATCCAAACGGTGGGATAGTTCGTCGGGGCAAGAGAAGCCAAATACATCAATACAAGGTTGATCAAATTACGGACAACAGCGATTGATGAAGGTGAAGTCGAAGAGTGTTGACCTAGTTCACAGACTTTGAAGCATTTTTTGACCAAACGAAGGCTAGATCCATACTCAAGAGGCCGAGGTGAGTCCGTTGGTGAAATTTGGTTTTAGACGGTTATCGTCGCCGAAGGACGTTATGTCTGAATAACTGACTGACTACCAAACCCTAGAGAGAGAAAAAAAATGAGAAGAGAAATAAGAAGAAAATAAGGGGAAAAGAGAAAAGAGAAGTGAACCAAAAAGAAGGGAAGTGTTATAAATGTTTAATTATTTATGGTAATGTTTGATTTACGAATTAGATAAAGTTCATAAATGGTCACTAAATTTTAGTTAATTATTTGATTTGGTAATTAAAATTTTAATTATTTTAATGTTATCATTAAACTTTGTAATTTGTTTCAATTTGGTCACTGTGCTCTTAACGAATGTTAAGAAAGTGGCGTAGCAGTTAACAAATTTTGTATAATAACACATTTAGTCCTTCACATTTGCAAATCCAAACAATAAAGTCCTAATTCGAATAATAATAATAAATTTAACCCTTAATATTTATACATTATTTCAATTTGGCCCTATTTTTAATTAAAAAGGGAGGTCTTGGGATATAAATACGGTGGCATTGCACATTGTTGCGTGAAATAAGTGCTACGCAATTGTGCAAGTATACACGTCGCAAGTAATAAAGTGATATGAGTATCGAGTATCGTCTCCACATGGATTGGTTTGGGCCACTTTGCTTAAGTTACTGCACTGTGAAAGTAAAAACACAATTGATAATAAGAGTTCTAATTAACGAGTAAACTAAGAGCAATAAACTATAAGAATAGATGAAATCAAAAGAGAGAATAGGTCAGGTTATCATGAGTTGAGGTGTGATAGCCGATTGGATCGTCTTGGTAAAAGAGTGCAAGGGCAACTCAGTTGCCGTGGCAACTTGCACGGCGGGGTTGCCTTGGCAACTAATCGATGGTTGCCTGGGTGACTAGCTGGGCAACTACTTGGGCGTCTGGGCAGCAACTTCAAGGTTCGGCAGAGCGTTCTTCAATGGTTTCTTCTTATCCCTAAGTCGAAACTCTAGCTACTTGTGCATGCCTTGATAATACATCCCTGCATGAATCAAGGGTGAACAACAACCAATCTTACGCTCCTCTTAGCCGTTGAAATCCTTAACTTATTCCTAAGTTGGATTAATTTTCACCATCAATAGATTGAATAAAGACCATACTCATTCGTTTCTTGAATCTAACTCTCCCGATATTAGATAAATAGATGAAGTTACGAGATCCTCTCCCAATTCACTCGCAAACAAGAATAAGAACCAAGAATGAGTAAACCTTGAATTGAAAGTGCAAACTCTTATTACCTAAACAAAATCCAATTGTTTCTCACAACAACAAAACACAATAACCCCAACCAATTAAGTTAGTTCATGGTTGGGTTCAAAAGATATACAAAGAATAATCCCCAAACCATGAATCTAATGGAACAAGAAAGAAAAGGATGAAGGAGGAGGCTTGTCGAAATCCTCCTTGCCCTAGATGCTTGTCGAAAATTCTCTCCTCTTGCCTTTCTTGGAGTTGTCGAAATTCCCCTCATTTTCTCTCTCTGGATTGTCGAAATCTCATTCCTATTTATAGGGCTAGGGCAAAGTCCTTCTTTGAGTAGGAAGTTAAGTTGGAATTAAATTATCTTTAAAGAATATAATTCTTTATTATAATTATATTCCTACTAGAACTTCTCCTATCTTCTTGGAATTTAATTCTTCTTTAATCTCTTCATGGAAATCAAATTCCTTTGGGTTTAGGCTTTGCTCCATGTCATCTTGGGCTTGTCTAGTCATCAATTTCGACTACCATATCACCTTTGCTCTTGTCGACAATTGCCCTGGCAACTAGCTCGGCATCTCCTTCATGCACTGCCCTAGCAACTGGTTCTAGCCTTGTTTAGGCAAGTGATTATGCACACAAACAAAAACACACCAAAGCAGCATCTTTTTCCACAAAAATCACCAAGTTATGTAATCAAGTTCAATGGTGGAAAGAAACATGAATTAATGCATGAATGACTAATTATGCAACTAATATGAGCTTAAGTCTAACAATAATATGAGTAAAAAGGGTAATAAAAATAGTACTTTTGAACACTTATCACACCCCCAAACTCGAACTATTGCTTGTCCTCAAGCAATGCAAACTAACAATTTCCTGCCAAGACTTTAATCATCAAAGACATGCTTCAAACTTGAATTCAAACCTCGGAATCGTGGCACAAAGTATGATCACCTTTTAATTTTTCGGATAGCACAGAAATTACCCGGAACAAAACTATAATGCTCGTGACAATGTGTGTGCGTAGTTGTGTACAAGTTGACTTTCAAGATTCTATGTGAACAATAGGCTTTTATCAATTTAATTACCGGGGCATTTATTTTTATTTTCACTAGAGCCAATTTCGGGCACCTCTAGCAAAGTAAGCAATTTCTCATTTTATTTTAGTCGACTAGAGCCAATTTTGGGCACCTCTAGCGATTCTTTAATATGCATTAACTACTAGAGCCAGTTTTGGGCACCTCTAGCAAGAAAGTGCATTTACTACTAGAGCCAGTTTTGGGCACCTCTAGCAAGAAAGTGCATTTACTACTAGAGCCAGTTTTGGGCACCTCTAGCAAGAATTTAACTTTTAATTTTCAAATTTACCCAAATTTTAAGCAACCTAAGTTCACTAAGTTTCTTTCAATCAACAAGCCATAACTGTGTAAAAAAAACATTCAGCATCATAGTAAAATTCTAAGTTCTTTTCATGCAATCCTAAAATTAAAGGTTCTTTTAATTAAGTGCAGTGGCAAAAATTCATCATTGGATATTCAACAAGTCTTAAGCAATTAAATCCAATTAAAGGCATGGCAAGTAACATATGCAACCTATATGTGATTGCTAACGATGAATGCAACTAAACATGAAACTAACTAGAAACCAACACCCCCCAAACTCGAGAGAAGCATTGTCCTCAATGCATGTAAAAGTAAAATAAAATTTAAAATAAACTAAATGAAATGAATTAGTCGGAGAGGTCGTCACCTCGAGTGATAAGTTTCCTTCGTGCCGTTTGCTTGATTCATTTTTCAATCAGTGGTTGAATGCTGGTACCGCGTGAATAGCATTGCTTTGATTTGATCCATGTTTGCCGATGCAGGTTCACTTGCATGGGCATCAGTAGTTGCCGAAGCCATTGTTGTTACACAGGCATCGCTGAGTTTACATTGTGGTTCTTTGTGGCAAGTAGTCGGCAGTAAATTTCCTTAGCATGGTGGTTGTGAGTCTTGTTGTGGAAAAGAAAACCTGGAAACTAAAGATAATGAAGAAAAATAAAATCTCTCCTAAAAATTCCAAAAATAAATAAAGAGAGAAAAAATAACCGAAAATAATAGAAGAAAATAGAAAATAGTTCGAAAAAAAAGAAAAAAGAAAAAAAGAAAAAAAGAAAAAAATATCGAAAGGAGAGCATGCTCATGCATCTCCTAAGGTGTCAACTTCTTTGTTATGTTCCACATAGGCACCGTTGTAGTGCTTCAATCTTTGTCCGTTAACTTTGAATTCATGTTCGTCAGTGATGAACTGATTATCATGACACCATGAGAGAATGGTTTGACAACTTTGAATGGTCCCGACCATCTTGATTTCAGCTTTCCCGGGAAAAGTATTAGCCGAGAATTGAATAAGAGAACTAGTTGCCCTGGCATGAATTGTCGCGGCAATAGTTTCTTGTCGTGCCATTGCTTTGTTTTCTCCTTATAGATTTGTGCATTGTTACGGACGAGTGCACGAAATTCTTCTATCTCGTTGAGGTACAACAAATGCTTTTGTCCGGCACTTTCCTAATCCATATTCACAGTCTTGATTGCCCATTGGTTTGTAGGTGATATTGCCCGTCCTCTGGCATCGATCAGATTGCTTGTAAAACTCTTGGGCATCTTTGTATAGTGTTGGCCAATACAAACCGGATTGCAAAACTTTGGTCGCGGTACGAGTTCCTCCAAAATGTCCTCCATAGGGTGAAGAATGGCATTGTCGGAGTACATTCTGTTACTCCTTTTCAGGGACACATCGGCTTATAACCTGATCTGCACATTGTTTAAACAAAAGAGGCTCATCCCAAAAGTAATGCTTAGCATCATGGCGGAACCGCTTCTTCCCTTGGTGAGTAAGGCCATAAGGTAAAATACCACAAACAAGGAAATTAACTAAATCCGCGTACCAGGGTATTGCCGAGGCATGTGCTGCCGTGGCGACTGCTCCCAAGATTGCCAAGTCGTGTGTGTCTAGAGTTGCCGAGGCGGGCACGTCAAGAGCTGCTGCGGCGTCGAGGGTTGCCGAGGCATGCACATCCATGGTTGCCGAGGCGTCAAGGGTTGCCGAGGCATGCGCATCCATGGTTGCTGAGGCGTCAAGGGTTGCTACAGCATCGAGGGTTGCCGAGGCGTGCACATCTGGAGTTGCCGAGGCGTGCGCGTCAATCTGGTGGAACGACAATGGGTGCTGAGGCAACATTCGAACTCATTACCAAAAATGGAAAAATCATCCATGAGGATCTCAAGGAAGTCTTCGACCATGTCTGAAAAGAGTGCCTTCATGCATCTTCTAATGTTACTACATATCTGAAAAAACTTGAGGAGGGTCGTTTCCGATACTTCTTATAGTCCATCCGTACCTTCCATCGGGTGACAATATTGCCCAAAAAGAGTTAGGCCAATGTGCTTGCCACTACTCCCTTTTGCGTTACCATGGTGGAGGTGTCTTTCTTCTTTGTTCGCTTGTAGTCCATGTATACTCTCCACCTTACTACTATTCCTGAAAGCATAAATATATTAATAGGAAAAATTATATCCATTCTCAACCATTCAATTACGTCATTCTTGTCGACTTCTATCATGGTTGGATGTAACCTTTGTTGTCGTGGCAATTGTTTCTCAAGCCAATTGCCGTGGCAATCAGTTGCCAAAATTTGTTGTAAGTCAAGGGAAGAACCAATTTTCTGAAAAGCTTTACGAATCCAAACACCGTTTTCTTTTGGCCTCTCAAAAATCTCCATCAGTAGAGATTTCAATAGCTTTAAATCTACCAACATCGGTTCCTCAAGACATACCTGCAATGGACGAGGTAAGTTTTTAAAGAATTCAAAAGGTTCAACCATTACTTGCTCATATTCCATTGGCAAAGTATTATCATCTCGTTGATCTTGCATATGGTCGTGTAATTGCCGTGGCAATTGTAGATGAGAGCAATCTACAGATTCCTGCTTCAACATCAACGTTATAACCTTATGGACATCAGGTTCCTCAGAATTTTTTGTAGTATTGTTGTTCTCAGCTTCACTGAGTGTTGTCACGACATTGCTCTGTTCAGGCTCCTCAATCATTGCCGAGGCAATTTGTTGTTCAGGCTCATCATGTGTTGGGCAGTCTCTCTCATTGGCATCCTCTTGACTTTGAGGTTCTAGTTGTTCCCCACACATCGGAGAGCTTTCTTTGCATTGCTCCTTATCCTCTTGCCTTGGGACGTCATGCATGTTATCCATGACATATGTAGATCTCCCCAATTGATCTTCTGAATCCCCTAAGGTTGCATCCCACTGAGCTATCCTCGTATCCATAGATTTTGATAGCTCTCGAATCTCTTCAATTGATCTGTCAAGTCTAGCCAAGGAAGCTAGTAACGTTTCCTCCAAGGAATTGGAATGCTCTTGAAAAGGACTACATTGCCATGGCATATCTGTTGCTGCGGCAAAATTGTTATGGTAAAAATATTTTTGAGCTTTTTGACCATACCATGAAGAATTTTGCTGCTGGGTCCCTCTATGGTCCTCCATGTAGTTATATGCACCGAAAATGTGAGGGCAATTTTCAAACACATGATGTTCTCCACACATAGCACAAGATTTTTCCACGGTATAAGTTCTTTGGGCTTTTCTTGGTTGGTATGGTGCAAGAAACTCTTGATTGGATTGATTCATATCTTCCAACATCATCTCTCGAATAGACCGGCTTTTATTTCCCGATATGTTGATGTCCCTTAACTTGTAGTGCACCTAAATATTTTTTTGATAAAACAAACAAAAAGAAAAGTTAGTAAAACTAAGAGAAAAAAATGCAATAAAAAAAACAACTAACACCAATTGCCAATCCCCGGCAACGACGCCAAAAACTTGTTGTGTGAAATAAGTGCTACGCAATTGTGCAAGTATACACGTCGCAAGTAATAAAGTGATATGAGTATCGAGTATCGTCTCCACGGGGATTGGTTTGGGCCACTTTGCTTAAGTTACTGCACCGTGAAAAGTAAAAACACAATTGATAATAGGAGTTCTAATTAACGAGTAACCTAAGAGCAATAAACTAAAAGAATAGATGAAATCAAAAGAGAGAATAGGTCAGGTTATCATGAGTTGAGGTGTGATAGCCGATTGGATCGTCTTGGTAAAAGAGTGCAAGGGCAACCCAGTCTGTGGTAACTTGCACGGCGGGGTTGCCTTGGCAACTAATCGATGGTTGCCTGGGCGACTAGCTGGGCAACTACTTGGGCGTCTGGGCAGCAACTTCAAGGTTCGGCAGAGCGTTCTTCAATGGTTTCTTCTTATCCCTAAGTCGAAACTCTAGCTACTTGTGCATGCCTTGATAATACATCCTTGCGTGAATCAAGGGTGAACAACAACCAATCTTGCGTTCCTCTTAGCCGTTGAAATCCTTAACTTATTCCTAAGCCGGATTAATCTTCACCATCAATAGATTGAATAAAGACCATACTCATTCGTTTCTTGAATCTAACTCTCCCGATATTAGATAAATAGATGAAGTTATGAGATCCTCTCCCAATTCACTCACAAACAAGAATAAGAACCAAGAATGAGTAAACCTTGACAAACTCTTATTACCTAAACAAAATCCAATTGTTTCTCACAACAACAAAACACAATAACCCCAACCAATCAAGTTAGTTCATGGTTGGGTTCAAAAGATATACAAAGAATAATCCCCAAACCATGAATCTAATGGAACAAGAAAGAAAAGGATGAAGGAGGAGGCTTGTCGAAATCCTCCTTGCCCTAGATGCTTGTCGAAAATTCTCTCATCTTGCCTTCCTTGGAGTTGTCGAAATTCCCCTCCCTTTCTCTCTCTGGATTGTCGAAATCTCATTCCTATTTATAGGGTTAGGGAAAAGTCCTTCTTTGAGTAGGAAGTTAAGTTGGAATTAAATTATCTTTAAAGAATATAATTCTTTATTATAATTATATTCCTACTAGAACTTCTCCTATCTTCTTGGAATTTAATTCTTCTTTAATCTCTTCATGGAAATCAAATTCCTTTGGGTTTAGGCTTTGCTCCACGTCATCTTGGGCTTGTCTAGTCATCAATTTCGACTACCATATCACCTTTGCTCTTGTCGAAAATTGCCCTGGCAACTAGCTCGGCATCTTCTTCATGCACTGCCCTGGCAACTGGTTCTAGCCTTGTTTAGGCAAGTGATTCTGCACACACACAAAAACACACCAAAGCAGCATCTTTTTCCACAAAAATCACCAAGTTATGTAATCAAGCTCAATGGTGGAAAGAAACATGAATTAATGCATGAATGACTAATTATGCAACTAATATGAGCTTAAGTCTAACAATAATATGAGTAAAAAGGGTAATAAAAATAGTACTTTTGAACACTTATCACACATCCTATCACACATGTCTTTTGGGAAGAGGGTAATGGCCCCGTGACAAGTGGTATCAGAGCGACCCTTTGGCTACCCGATTTCACGCTGAGCGCCCGTGAGTGGGGTAGGCAGGGTGGAAAACTGTGACAAGGTGGCCTATCACGAGAGCGGAAGCTTGTAACGAGGGCGTCACGAAGTTGGGTGGGGGAGAATGTCACGCCTAAGAAGAGGTGGGGTCATTAATCCCACATCGTAAAGTCAAATGGATGTCTTGGGATATAAATACGGTGGCGTTGTACATCCTATCAGACATATCTTTTGGGAAGAGGGTAATGGCCCCGTGACACAAACATGTGAAGACCATTCACTTAAATGAGCAGGTACACCGATTCTCATTGGCAACTAAGGCTTCTTTGGGCATTGAAATCAACAAGCAATCTGGCCAACAATCTTTGGCCTAGAAGCATAAATAAATGAGAGTCCAATTTGTTATTGCATCAGATTTTTAGTTCCAAAACTTAACTACGTACCTGAAGATTTTTCGTTGGCATCTGAAATGTTGGAGTTTAGTTCCTGATCACTCTTTCTTCTCTAGAATATAATATGTTCATCCTTGAACAAAAAAGGTACACAAGGGACCAAGTCCTACATTTACAAGAAAAGAAACAAACCCTAAAATTCATCTTGGATTGAAGACCATTAACATTTATAAAAAGCTTGTAAATACCAGAAACAATGAGAAGTAAAAGTACCCTTAGCTTTATGCGATCCTCTTGTAGCCACTCGTACCAACATGGGTGCAGTCTAGTGTTTAGTGTTTTAGGTTTACAACTTAAGGTTTTTGTGTTTAAGGTTTTTGGTTTTGTGTTTATGAATTTAGGGTTTTAGGTTTAGTGTTTTAGATTTAGGGTTTAAGTTTAGATTATTTTTAACTAAAAATAGGGCAAAATTAAAATAATATGCATGTAATGACTCAAATTTCTGAGTCAACGATTGGGTGTTGACACGGGTTATGGTCTTACGCGTTGGGTTGAGATTGGGCCTTATTGGATGAGTATTGAGCTAATTGGGCTTGGCAATGAACCATATTGCAAAAAGAATGAAACTTGAGGTGTCCATGTGGTAATTATACCTTTTTAAAGTAAAATGGCTGAACACCTTTAATTCTATTGGTGTTTCACGTGATTGAAGGGAAGAAAAAAAGAAGAGCTTGTGATATCACCCTTTCACTCACCCTTTTCCTCTATGGAAACCCAAGTCACTAAGGTTTAAAGCTCAAATTGTTACCTTCCAAGAGTTGATTTTGGGGTTTATGAGTGAAGAAGAAATTAATCACCATTCTAAGAGCTTCATGAAAGTGGTTTTCTTTTCTCAAAAAGGTGAGTTTGTCATCTATAGGTTTTTAGTATTCAAGGCTTGTAAGAAGCTTTCCCATGGTTTTAAGATTGTATTTTTGTAGCTAAGCCTACCCCAAGCCGTCATCTCAAGTATTGTCTCGTTTTCATGTTTGTAAGGCAAAAATGAAGTGTTTGAGGGTTCTTCCAAGATTGGGTCAAAGAAACAAAGTTGAGGAAGCCAAGTGGGTGAGTTGTTTTGGGATTTTGGGCTTAAGATCAATACATCTTTGACTCCTACTCTTCTTGAAGATCATAAAGTGACTGCTTTGCTTGATTTTGTGGTTTGTGATTGCTATTTGGGTGTTTGGTAGCTTAAAGCCTTACTAATGGTGAAATTCGGATTAGTTGTTAATAATGTGTAAAAATGGTAGTAAACCACCCCAAAGAACTTTCATAAAATGTAAGATTGGGTTAAATGGGTTAAAGGTTATATTTTAGGGGCTTGGGAAGTGATTTCCTGAGCTCTGGAAGCCATTTATGGGCTTAAGTATCAGGACACGGGGAGCCTGTATCGATACCCTGTGTTCTAAATGATGAACACAAACAAAATTTAAAGGGAGTATTAGTACATGCTCAAGCTGTATTGGTACCCCATGTTCCATTAATTTTCTCATAGAAAAAATGGTATCAGTAAGCTTGAGACGCATTGATACCGAGAGAGTATCGGTGCACGGTCTATGTATATCGGTGGGGTCAATGGTGAACCCCTTCCCTGTAAAGTTGAGTATCAATACGCATAGGGTGGGTATCGGTACCCAGAGAGGCGTATCAATACTCTTGAGTGGATATCAGAACCCATAGGGCAATCTGCCCGTAAAGGTTGAAAATGAGTTCGAGGGGTTGATAATTTGAGGACTATGGTCCAATGGGCTTTGATCAGTGCGAAATCATCACACTATTAGTGCAAGCTACACTATCAATGCAAGAATAGAAACAAAGCAAACTTGTTTGAATACCGATCCCACGAGGATGGTGTCTTTAGCTTAAGACTTATGTAACTACAATACAATACTGTAAAAGTAGAAATTGTGGGTGCAATGGTGGTTGTAATAAAATAATAAAGAGATGGATAAATGATTGATTGTGGTAGCAATAACAGAGTATATAAAAAGATAGAGAAATATGTAAATAAAGCCTGGATCTCCTTGGTTTAGTTCGGCAGAAAGATCAAGAACACTTCGAGGGAATATGATGGTTCAATCAGCAATCAGAATGCCATATTGAGTACTAGCTTCCATTTAATCTTCAATAATTGACTCAAGGATGTAGATCGGCTTCAATTCTCATCGTAAGTCACAAATATAACCCTTTAAATAAACGAATCAACTTTATTTGTATCCAATCAATTTTCGTTGTAAAACTTGTTAATCTGACTTGTCACTGTATCTGTCGATGTTAGTGGCTAGTTTAACACTCTCATGCAAAATAATAATCAGATCCAACAATTAAAACTTAAGAAAAAGCTAATACAAATATATATTAAACTGAAGAAAGAGTTTCCACAAGTTTATAAAGCTCAAGAAATTAAACCATTGTCAATTAAGCATGAAATACCAAAGTATTCTCCACAAACATCTAAATAAAGGAGAGTTTAAGAAGATAAGAACATATTTTCCTCAATTCGGCACTTAACTCCTCTTTTTCTTGGATAATTATGCCTTACTTCACCTCGGATCTCCAAAAAATAAGCTTAAGCTGGCATATAAGGATGAAGAAAGCTCAGAGGTTGAAGATGATATGAAAAATGGAATTAGCGTGTCTCTCTCATCCTCAATTCGTCCTTTTATAGGCTGCCCAAGAAATGACACTTGTCCTGTAGGTGTTCTGCGTGACCCGGGGCCGTATAGAGTTTGTTACAACAAATAATATAACTGGCAGGGTCGTATTTATCTTTAAGCAGACTGGACAGCTAGCAGATGCAGTGTCAAAGTAGCTGTAGTGGTGAAACTTCCTCTGTATGGACATTAGAAATGCAGCGACAAGGAAAAATAGGCAAAATACGAGCAATTAAAACTGAGTTAGATAAAATGTAGAAATAGACATGAAAATGCAGAAATGGATGCAATAAACACAGATGTGGGGACAATTAAATCTATAAATCTAGGGAAAATACATGCTCTATAAAGAGCTATCAGACTTATAAGGTAGTAAAATGAATTGTAAAACTAAGAAATCAAGATTTAACACTCATAGATGAGCGTATCATGTAATAACTTAGAAAATGATAAATCGAGTTAACCATGATTGTTAGTGTTATGCCTTGGGGCATTTTCTTGATGGCTTGGCTTGGTGCCACTTACCTATTGGTGAGGTGTATGAATGCTCGGGGAACATGTATTATCTTATAATTTTCGTCAAGGAATCTGAATGTCCTAGAGTTAGTACTTCAATACTTGTTTAATGGGGTGTGTACTTTGGGCTGAGTGAACAAGTACATCCAATATACCCACGGGCTGAGTGATCTGGGTGCAGTTAGAAACCTATCCGTGGCTATGGTGATTCAGATAAGGTAATTTACTTGATATACTGAGTGAGATCGAGTAACCTGATAGGTTGAGTGACCTCAGATAAAGACTACTTGTTGCTAATGTGATCCAAGTATGTCTAGGACGTATCAATGGCTATGGTGATCCGGATATAGTCTATTTAACCTAACAGAGCAATGGTAAAGTAGGGTTTCATTGGCCATTATGTAGATGATGTATGGATTCATTTATGTATGCTGTGTGATGCTATGGATGATAGCTTATAAATGTATTAACTCGATGAGCTAAGTGAGCTCGAGTAACTCGATAGGCTATGTGACATCGAGTATGGCAAAACATTGTAGAACTTGTAGACTTCTTGTAGACTTAATGATGCCTTAAGATAGGTTATCTAAGAACTCTAGCTAGTGCAGGCTAGATAAATTAACTCATAGATAGTGAAGCCTTATCTATGCTCTCTAAACTATATTTATCTTATTTTATGATAATCACGAATTATGGTAGAGTAGAAATGCACCACTGAGCTTTGTAAGCTTAGCGTTCAGAATCGTTGTTTCCGTTCGTATAATAGTAGGTTGATTGTGACCGAGGAGCACATCAAGAAAGGATCTTCCAGCACCGCATCACTTCAGAGTACAATGCTTAGTATTTAGTTGTGGGCTTATGTATTCATAGAAACTTACAGTTATTGAGTCTGTAAACTTTATTTGAAATATTATTTTGGTATTTGGTGTTTTAAACTTGGAACTCCCATTTTGTAAACTTAATTATGATGCTTATTTAACTTCTTGGATTTATGGATCGTTAATGTTTTTAAATGATGGCTCAACTTATGGTTTTAACTTGAAAAATTGATGGGTCGATTTTTGGGTAACCTGAATATAGTACTTTAGATCCGGATCGAGATCGAGATCGGGGTGTTACATTTAGTGGTATCAGAGCTTAGGTTTAGCCAGTTCTAGGAAACCCCTAGGTGGTATAGGGGTCATGGTAAGGTGTCTAGCTAGTACAAGCCCCTAATTTTAAGTTACACTCTTCCAAGACTGGGAATCTTGACGATGCTTCCTTGTTTCCTTATGATTTCAAAAAAAGTTTGATGGCTGGTGACGTTGGACACGACCAGGAGAGTCGTGATGAGAGCTATGTCTCTCAAGCGAAAGACTTCGATAAGGAGTATGTCTCAAATGTTGGGGACATGAGCTTTTCGAGAGGTACCAAAAGTGGAGGGGTGAACTGATCAGTGAATAATCGTCACACAAACTTTGTAAGCATACACTGCTGATGCAAGTATAGTTAATAAGTTAATCCTGTTAGATATCGATCCCATGAGGATAAGTATTTAGTCGTACTATTATGTGGCCACAAGAAATTCTGTAAATCAAAATATTGTGATTGTAATGGTGGTTGTAGCAGAGAAATAAAGTATTGAATGTAAGAACAATTGTGACAACAAGAGTAAACAATTATAAGAAGGTAAAAGAAATAATAAGTAAGGATCTGGATCTTCTTAACTCAGTGATCGGCGTAAAAATGTCACACTATTAGTGCAAGCTACACTATCGATGCAAGAATACAAATAAGGCAAGCCTATTTGAATATCGATCCCACGAGGATGGTGTCTTTAGCTTAAGAATTATGTAACTATAATACAATACTGTAAAATTGGAAATCTTGGGTGCAATGGTGATTGCAATAAAATAATTAAGAGAAGAATAAATGATTGATTCTGGTAGCAATAACAGAGTATATAAAAAGATAGAGAAATATGAAAATAAAGCCTAAATCTCCTTCGTTCAGTTCGACAGAAAGATCAAGTACACTTTGAGGGAATATGATAGTTCAATCAGCAATTAGAAGGCTAGCTTGAGTACTAGCTTCCATTTAATCTTCAATTGTTGACTTAGGGATGTAGACCGGCTTCAACTATCGTTGTAAGTCGAGACTATAACCCTTTGAACAAGCGGATCAATTTTCATTTTAAAACTCATTAATTTGACTTGTCACCATATCCATCGATGTTAGTGGATAGCTTAACACTCTCATGCAAATCGGTAATCAGATCCAACAATTAAAGCTTAATAAAAAGCTAATACAAATATATATTAAACTGAATAAAAAGTTTCCACAAGTTTATAAAGCTCAAGAAATTGAACCATCATCCATTAAGCATGAAATACAAAAGTAATCTCCACAAACATCTAAATAAGGAAAAGTTTAATAAGATAACAACGTATTTTCCTTGCTTCAACACTTGAGTCCTCTTCTCCTTGGATAATTCTGCCTTATTTCACCTTGGATCTCCAGAAATAAGCTTAAGCCGCCATGGAAGGAAGGAGAAAGCTCGGAGGTTGAAGATGATACGAAAAATAGAATTCACGTGTCTCTCTCTCTTTTTGGATTCGTCCTTTTATAGTCTTCCCAAGAAAGGACACTTGTCCTACTTGTATTTTGCGTGACCCAGGGCCGTACAAAGTTTGTTACAACAAATAATACAGCTGGCAGGGTCGTCCTTATCTTGAAGTATACTGGACAGCTGGAAAATACAGTGTCAAACTGGCTGCAGTGGAGAAACTTCCTCTGCATGGACATTAGAAATGTAGCGACAACAAGGCGAAATAGGTAGAAGTATATAAAATACGAGCAATTGAAACTGAGTTAGATAAAATGCAGAAATAGACATGAAAATGCAGAAATTGATGCAATGAACACATATATGGAGAGAATTAAATTTATAAATCTAGGGAAATACATGCTCTTTAAAGAGCTATCACACCCTAAACTTGAGTTTTTACTTGTCCTCAAGTAAAATTTAAAGCAACATGGTTTAGCGACAATTTAAAGGCATTCTAGATACTTGAATATTACAATCAACCAATAAACTCACTGCATCGACAAGATAGAGAATTGCATAATCAACTCTACATCAATAGTTAAGCAAGCAATTCAAGAATTCCTAACATCACACCTATCATCTCAGATTCATTCCACCAATCAACATTTATTTAGTACCACGATTAACAATATATACATTTCATGTTTTTATATGTACCAAGGGATATAGAGCAATGAATGCACCCTAGACCCTGAGAAGTAAGATGTTGTGCAACTAACCCCCAAGAAGTACTTTATTGCAATGATACACACTTATGCAGCAACAACCTTTGGTCAGATTTATTTTTCTTCTTCTTATCATTATTATTATTTTATATGTACCAAGGGATATAGAGCAATGAATGCACCCTAGACCCTGAGAAGTAAGATGTTGTGCAACTAACCCCCAGGAAGTACTTTATTGCCATGATACACACTCATGCAGCAACAACCTTTGGCCAGATTCATTTTTCTAACTCATGCAGAGGAGTATTCCCCCTTTAAGCTACTTTATTTATTTATATTGCACTCACATTGGAATGCCTTTTATTTATACTTAATAACATATACTAATATATAGAGCACATGCTGAAATAGGTAGAGGTCATCAAAAATCAAAGGAATGATGCTAGATATTCTTAATCAAACAAATAGATATATCAATGCAGGGTTAAAATTATCCATCATGTATATCCAACAACTTATCAATGATTAGAACAATTCAAGATTTACACACCGAATGCAAGCAAAAGATTTTCGACATAAAGTGGACCTTCCATTTGCTTAGATTTTTTTTGAAATTTTTGAAATGGGGGTGTATTTCAAATCCTAGGCGTATACCCCCAAAATTAAAGATTGCATTGTCCCCAATGTAAAGGAAAACAAGATGGAACGATAGAATGCAATGACATAATGTAATGACAAAATGCAATGATAGAATGTAATGACAAAATGCAATGACAGAATGTTATTACAATGATGAATGCAATGCTACTACAACTACATGCTATTACAATGACAATGCAAATGTCATGAAAAATACAGGGATATAGAATGAAATTACACTATATGGAATGCATGCCTAAAAAAACTAAAAACAAACTAACTCAGTTTTTTTGCTCTTGGGAGGATGAGGCAAATCGTCTCTTCTTCTTTTTTCTCTTCTTCTCTTTCTTGCGCTTCTTCATGCTCTTCTTCTTGGACTTTCGGCGCTTTCTCTTCTTTTCCTTTTTTGGAAGGTAGGCCTCTTCTTTATCTTGTTTAGCTTCCTCTTCTTTCTTAGGCTCCTCTTTTTCAATGGCATTATCAATCGCATCCTCGGTAAGGATAAATTGTGGTGGTGCCTTGTAAATCACCATCACAAGAGGGTTTGCTTATTGTTTATCAACTGTGGCTGCAGCTTTCACCGATCTCATAGCAACTGGCTTCATCTCTAGTCCTTCTGGGGTTACATCCAGAATCTTGGATGCAATAGAATCTTTCTCAGCAAAAATTTTCTTGGTAGCAGTTTTCTCAACAATGGAACTATTTTCCTTATTCTCATCAATGTCCTCAATAAGGATTTCATCTTCTTTGGCGGTAGTAGGAATTGCGTCGACATTCGTAGGTATTGTTAGAAGAATTCACTAACTTGGCTGGTACTTCTTTTATGGCTATATTAGAGGAGAAATCATAACTTCGAATGATGAGAGGGAAAACATGTAATTTCGGTAAAGCAACTAGAGTGATCCAGCTTATGGCAGCAAGAGCATACTTCTGCCACGTCTTCATATAGGCATAGAATAAATTATGTGCCAGATCCATTGTTTGCACCGTGGCTGTAACTTATCCAAATATGCTCATTACAAAGTTGAGCTTGTCCTCTATAGTCACGAATTTCTTCCAGACTTCATCACTTGTCGGGATATTCTCTACTGTAGCGTCCATCTTTGCCTTACCGTTTTCCTCCCTCGTTGTAGTGCACACTCTTAGTGTAGGAACTTCTGAAGTACGAGCCATCCTTTCAATGGAAACCTTGTTGATTGGCCATTTGTTGGTTATCCTCTCCTCATTTTTCAGGGGTTTTACACCCTTCAATTCACAAAGCTGCATGATCAACAAAAGGAAAGCCAATATGACATTCTTCTTCTCAGCAAAACCCTTAATCTCTTTGTGGATGATGCACCCACATCAATCTTTCTTCCTTTAATGATAAAATGTATCAGACATATTCTATCAAGTGAGACAGTCATGCTATAGGTTGAGGGTAACAACCTAGAGTTGATGAACTGAAACCAGATCTTGACAGGTAGGGTCAAAAACTTCCTATACATAGTAAAGTTCCCGACATTGGTCCCCGACCACAATTCACCAGCAATACATAAATCATTCACTAGGAGACCCAATTTATCATCATCAATTTCAGCTACAAACAACGCATGCTCATCCACACTCACAACAGTCTTAAATAACTCATTAATGGTAGCAACACTCCAAGGAATATAATCTTCCCTCACAGAAACAAGTTTTAATGAAGGCTCATAAATATTTGCATAAAATTCTCTTACCAAGGCAACACTGTAGCTACAGGGATGAATGCAAAAACTGCTCCATTTGTTAAACGTGATGGTGTCGTGGATGCTTCTCTTTTGGATTTGCTCTTTAAAATGCTCACGCGCAATCTTCGTTTGAAAATCCTTATACTCAGTAGTTTCTTCCTGAGCAACAGGTTTTTCGGATGAAGGGTTTGTTTCTGAGCTTGGAACATCTTGCATGGATTTTCTAGGCCCTTCATCGAAAAAAAGTTTAATCCCTTGTTCTAGGTGGATGCTTCTCTTTTGGATATGCTCTTTAAAATGCTCACACACAATCTTTGTTTGAAAAAACTCATACTCAGTAGTTTTTTCCTGAGCAACAGGTTCCTCGAATGAAGGGTTTGTTTCTGAGCTTGGAACATCTTACATAGGGGGTTTCATTGAGATTTTTCGGGCTGTCCTAGTCTTGGCCATGATGTAATTAAGAAAAAGATGAAAAGGAAATATTTTTGTAGAGAAAAATGTGAACTTTGAAGCTTAGAAAAATCAGAGAAAGTAGAAAATTGAGTGAGTGGTTAGTGAAGTTCAGAGTTGCTTAATAAAGAAGAAAAGAGGGAAAATAAAAAGACATGATTTGTACCGTCTGATGTGATAAGTTTTAACGGGCATGATTACGGCCTGATCTTGGTGCAATAATCATGCCCGTTTATTGCATTTCCTGCACATGATGAAAAGCTGTGGTTTTTAGGGATTAATTGGTGTAATTGAATTACCCGAATTGCCCCAAAAAATTTATGCACATCTTATGAGGCCTCTTGCCGTACAAGTTGTTAGAGAAGAAGATTCCTTGACAAACCGAGGAGAGATTATTCTGCAAAAAAGGAAATGAAAAAAATTAAAAGAAAAACAAGAAAAATAAAATCTAATCCTAGTAAAACTTTTAAAGAGAATTTCAAAAAAAAATCGACAAATTTAATGGTCTCAATATTTCTAGGATCAAAGTCACCAAAGTAAAGTTTGAGTCGTTTGCCATTGGAATTCCCTCTTTTGTATCTTTGATTATGACTGCATCGTGTAGAAATACTTCCACAACTTCATAGGGTCCATGTAACACCCCCTCCTGGTTTAATAGTAAACCGACTCAGGAGCATTACTGGAACATTAAAAACATGAATAATTTAAAATTTTTTAAGAACTCATCCATATTAGATGAGTTGAGTGACTAACAAGGCGTTTAAACGTTCATATATTATCATACAAAAAGCATATGTTTATTCACCCAAGATTACCAACTTGGTTATACATTTGCAATTCTACATTTAAAGATGTCTACTATTTAAACAGGTGACTATGCATAGCATTCATTTATTATACTTAGACAAGAACATATTCTTTTGTACCCAATCTCATTACGTTCAAGACATATAAATATTTCATGTAAGATTAACTAAACATGATCATATATATACATCAAATCGAACATATCTCAAGCAAGCATATCATGTTTCATAGACATTATAGGTCATTCAAGGTTAACTACTATTTAGGCATGTGAACAAGCAAAGCATGTACATTTGATCCCTTCATATTAGGCAATAGCAAGTTCTAGCATGTCATAAAACAGTTTTCACTTTCATCGAGTCTTAATATCATGGATAGTATTAGGCAAAATGTGTACATTTCATTTCAATTTCCATATGCTCAATGCAAATCAAGTCCATGTGAGCATTTATTCGAATCATACTTCAAGTAGCATGCATGGTTTCATTCTTTACCCATTCGATAATTCAAGTTCATGTATACATGAATTATTTATGATATTTATTCAAGCATTTATATGTTCATACAAGGCATTCGACTAGCATACTTGACTAGGACATACTCAATTCAAACACATAACATATGCACAGCTTAATCCATTTAATCCACATAAGAACTATATCATTACATACTCTAAGTTTAGCATTTAAGCCTTTGTGACATTACAAGCCAACTCAAGTTCATATATACAACTTTCAAGTAACATAATGCATGTCCTAGCTTACTATATACAAGACTAGGTGCCACCAACCACTAGGAGCATTACAAACAAGTATGGATTCATACTTGTGCTTTTGCTTGTGCCTTACTTCAAGCTCGAGAAATTTGACTTCGGGATCAAGCAATTCACCTTGAAGCACCCAACCTATGGTTTAGGAAGAGAGGAAATGAGAGAGATAAGTACGATATGTACTTAGTGAGGTAGTACTAGTTCTAACCAATTATTATGTCATGTATCCATTAATCAAGTAGCCCTATTAAGGTTTATAGCATTTCAAGTCAAGCAAAAATCATGAATTCATGTATCATCATACTTATGGCAATCAAATATCAAGACAAGCACATGTTAAGTAACCGTTTTATCAAGCAATTAAAGCAGCATGGTAAGCTTATCGAGTAATTATCAAGTAAATATTTTCTAGTATAATTCGAATAGCAAGATAGCATGACAAGAAAAATCATAGATCACCATTCAATCTTCAATCATTTCAAGTCAACCGATAGCATATTTAGGCAAATCACAACATTTCCAAGTCAAGTAACATAATCACAATTTATTTCAAACTTATCACTCAAGATATGTTCATAAGTTTTATACATTGATTCAAGTGAGAGTATAATTCCATTTCGAGTAGCATTTCATGTGACAAGTTTATCAAGTGTACAAGTATACATTTTAAGTAGCATGTAAGCCTTAATTATTGCTTGTTTACTTTCTTTAATTTAAGCCTTGTTACTTAACTGTCCATTATACATGTTTATACATTCGTATAATGCAAAACAATCCATGATGACCTCTAATTTATTCAAATCTGTCCATTTTACATGTTTATACATTTTAACATTTCAAGACAGCTCATAATTTGACCACACATTGACAAAACTGTCCGTATATTATTCTTATACATTTTAACATTTCAAGACAACTCATATTTTCATGTACAAGGTATATATGGTAGCAACACTCAAGTTTTACATGTTAATCACATAAAACAGTCCAAATTTTCATGTACAACAGCAACACTCAAGCAATACATGTTAATCACATAAAACAATCCATATTTTCATGTGTAAGGTGTACATGGCAGCAACACTCAAGCAATACATGTTAATCACATAAAACAATCCAAATTTTCATGTGCAAGGTGTACATGGCAGCAACACTCAAAAATTCAAGTAAGATCAAGATCTATTTCAAGTAATAATCATGTGGCAAGAAGTTCAAGTTTACATGTTTTTCATTTCAAGAATACATGTCAAGTAATCCAAGTAGCAATTCAAGTATTCAAGCGTACATGTCAAGTAATAAGCCATTCATTTATGCAAGACAAGAAATCAAGCAATTAATATTTATTAGCTTATTTATATTCTTTTAATACAATCCTTGGTTTATAGTTTGTCATTTCAAGAATGCATGTCAAGTAGTCCAAGTAAACCAATCAAGTAGACATTAGCTCCAGCGAGACCATAAGCCATTCCAAGTAGCAAATCATACAATACAAGGTCCTCCAAGCATAGGCAATTATCATTTCAAGAGTTTCATTCCAAGATTCAAGTATTACATGTCAAGCAATTTGAGTATTTCAAGGATTCATGTCAATATTCAAGTATTCAAGCTTACATGTCAAGTAATTCAATATTCAAGGTGATATTAGTTCATTTAATATCTTTAACTCAATCCTTGATTCTTAGTTTGATTAGATAATCTAGTCTCTAACCAACTGTCGCCACAAGATGTACCGTAGTACTGTACCGTAGTACTGGTCAATCCTCATACTGTCGCCAAAGACCACACATACATACCCTCCGTCTGTCGCCAATTAGGGGCCTTAGCCCTGGACCGTAGTCCACCCTGACACAATGAGCTCTAGACTCTAAGGCATGCCCTTCTACCTATTCAACTAGCAACAGAGGTTGTTTGATTACACTTTATTTATTCAAGAATTACCAAGCTTTTCAAGTTCAAGATCATGTATCATTCAAGAATCAATTCAAGCAAAGTATAGCAATATCCCGCTTTAGCCCTTAGGCCAATTGAGCCTTAGCTCTTCATTTACTTTTCACGTTTTCATGTGTTTCATGTTCAAGCAAGAAAATTCGTATTCAAGGCAAGACAATTCATGTTCAAGGATTAATTTCAAACAAGTATTTCAAGATCAAGCTTAGCCCTTAGGCTAGTTGAGCCTTAGCTCATCATTTTGCAATTTAGCTTGTTATTCAACTAAACATTTTACATATGCCATCTTAGGCATCTAGTTATATCTTTATATTCATGGTTTATATCATTTTTACAAGTATTTATATCATAAGAGCAATTCTAAACAAGAAATTCGAATGAATACATCCAAGACACGAAATCAAGCATTTCAATTAGATCACAAGTACAAGGATTCAAGCATTTCAATTGGCAAACATTTCAACCACTTCAAGTGACAAGCTTTTCAAATAGCAAGCATTTCTAGTAGTAAGCATTCGAGTGAATTGCATTCATGATACAAAGATCTAGTATCATATATCATTATAATACATACATGCCACTACTCGAATAGGCACAATCAAGAACAAGAAATCAAGCATTTACATCCATAGTGTAACTCAAGCAAGCAATTCGAATGGAATCATTCAAGGCATGGAATCACACAATGTTTACACATTTCTTTCTAAATAATTTAACTTATCCATTTCCATGCTATTACTTAATCACAAATTTCAGCTTAGTCCAATCTTCTCTTTTAATTCATATTCAAGTTAAATTAAGATCATTAACATAGCATATCAACAGCAAGAAGATAGACATGTAAATTTTGGTTAGGACCTAAGTCCTAACCCTACCAAAACTACACTCACAATACTCCAAGCTAGCTAGTCTCGCAAGACTATCCCCTTTTTCTTGTCCCTTGAATGCTCGACTTTAGATCCTTCTCCAAAGTCCTCTCTTTGCTCTAATAAATCAAATAGATAGGAAAAGGTCAAAACATGAAATCACAAAATCATTCAACATAGCAACAAGGTTAATACATCACATATCCAAGACCAATAACATCTAAACTGCTGCTGCCAGGCAGCTTGTGCACTGTTACTTAAACATGCATAACTTTCATTCCGTACGTCAGAATGTCAGTTGGTTTACACCGTTGAAAAGCTAACTTAATTGTCTTTCTAATCATATAGGTCTTGTATTTTTATTATTTACCAATTAATACAGTTTTTAACTTAAAGACAGACCAATTGCATTACTGGACAGTTTGCACTATCCCTAGATTTTCATTTCTAAAATCCATTTTGCAATCCAGAATTCAGTTCTGTTTTCTCCTAATGAATTAAGACATATTAAGGCATTGTCCATAAATTTTTCAGCCTTAAATTCCCTTTATACAAATTTTGGTGATTTTTCAAAGTTGCTGCCCAGAAGAGAGTTTACTGGGCGGATTTCACTAGGCTTGATTTTAGCTTCATCAGCAGTCTCTAAACCTTTCAAAACAGCTCCTCCCTTGAATTTATCATTTCAAAACAGACTTTAAACATTATTCTTATGATCAAATTAACATTTTGAACAGATTTTCCCCTGTTTTAGTTCACTAAAACAGTCCCTTAATTCACTTGTTTATACTTATATCTATCTTAATTCTCATGTACACATGTATATCATATATATTCAATTTAGTCCAGCATGTAATCATAAGAATTCAAAGCAGTCCCCAAATTACATCTTCTAATCATTTACATTCACACAATCGATCATATGCTACAAACATACAAAACATAGTCTTTCTAGCATGTAATCCATTCGAAAATCTACTTGTCATCTAATCTCATTCTTGTAACAAGCTCTACATTCCCGTATCAAATTATCAAGCACAATATTTGTATAAAACAAGTGGAAATAAAATAGTTACCTTTCTCCTAAAGATCTATGCGCATAAGGATCTTCTAGTTGAGCTAAACTATCTTAACAATGGAGCTTTCTCTCCCACATCCCTTGTTTCGGTTCTACACGAAGGAGGAAAGAAGATAACAAAACAAATTTTGTGTATAATTTCATCCTAGCTGCTGGTTCTAACTTCCCCCTCTCCCTTACACGTTTTTCTCATGAATGCCACATGTTCAAGACCCCAAACTATACTAATTCTTACATGCAAACTCTATACTTAACATGTTTCCTTTTTTAGTCACTTTAATATGTCCCTCGGGTTTGATATACTTCCAATTGAATCCTAAGACCCCTATTAGATTTATTTGAGGGTCATTTTAATCAATTAGAACCACAATCGAAACACATCCAATGTTTAAGTCACATTTTGGGGATATTACACACACCACACTCTTCTTTTTATTTCTCTCATTTTAATCCTAGATCCATATACATAAGTACATGTCCAAAACAGTTTCAAATGTATTTAACAAACAATGTAATTAAATCCTAGCTCAAACCCAACATAAGATCGTACAATGATTTATTTGATTACTTAGATTATTCAATCAAACTAGAATTCTTCACCGAGTAATTTAGTATCCTACTCCTAGGCCAATTTTTGGGTATTACAGTCCAGACCATTGTGATCGTAGTTTTTTTGGATGCAATTTTAGTCTAGAATTGAATAGCAAAACCAACTTTCCTACTTCAAATTGTCGCTGCAAAATTATCTTATCATGCCAGCGCATACTCTTATCCTTGTAAATAGAGGCATTTTCATAAGCGTTTGAATATCGATGCAAGAATAGAAATAGGGCAAGCCTGTTTGAATATCGATCCCACGAGGATGGTGTCTTTAGCTTAGGACTTATGTAACTAAAATACAATACTGTAAAAATGGAAATTGTGGGTGTAATGGTGGTTGCAATAAAATAATAAGCTCAGGGATGTAGATCGGCTTCAACTCTCGTCGTAAGTCGAGACTATAACCCTTTGAACAAGCGGATCAACTTTCATTGTATCCAATCAAATTTTATTGTAAAACTAGTTAATATGACTTTTCGCTGCATCCATCAATGTCAGTGGCTAGTTTAACACTCTCACTCAGAACGATAATCAGATCCAACAATTAAAGCTTAAGAAAAACTAATACAAATATATATTAAACTGAATAAAGAGATTCCACAAGTTTATAAAGATCAAGAAATTAAATCATCGTCAATTAAGCATGAAATACAAAAGTAATCTCCACAAACATCTAAATAAGAAAAGTTTAAGAAGATAACAACGTATTTTCCTCGATTTAGCACTTGAACCCTCTTTTCCTCAGATAATTCTGCCTTACTTCACCTTGGATCTCCAAAAATAAGCTTAATCCACCATGAAAGGATGGAGAAAACTCAGAGGTTGAAGATGATATGAAAAATAGAATTCACGTGTCTTTATCTTCCCCAATTTGTCCTTTTATAGGCTGCCCAAGAAATGACACTTTTCCTACAGGTATTTTGCGTGACCAAGGGTCGTATGGAGTTTGTTACAACAAATAATACAACTAACAAGGTCGTCCTTATCTTTAAGCAGGTTGGATAGCTGACAGATTCAGTGTCTAACTGGTTACAATGGTGAAACTTCCTCTATAGGGACATTAGAAATGCAGTGACAACAAGGCAAAATAGGCAAAAATATATAAAATACTAGCAATTGAAACTGAGTTAGATAAAATGCAGAAATAGACATGAAAATGCAAAAATAAATGCAATAAGCACAGATGTAGGGATAATTAAATCTATAAATCTAGGGAAAATAAATGCTCTTTAAAAAGCTAACATAGAGCTCAACAGAACAACAAGTGCAACTAGGAAATAATATATGATGGTTCATTTGACAAGATAAAGAATAAGCTTGTTTACTAACAAGATAAAGAACAAGCTCGTTTACTAACTTCCATTCAAATCTCAACCGATGACTCAAAGGTGTAGATCAACCACAACTCTCATTGTTCGTCAAAACTACAACTCATCGAACAATTGGATCAACTCTCGTTGTATCCTCATTCAACTCTCATTGTAATGGCTTGTTAACCTGACTTGTCACCATATCTCTCAATGACAACAATGGTGTTTAACACTTTCATGCAAACAAAGATCAGATCTAACAACCAAAATATGAAGAAAGCTAAAAATAATATATGGAACTGAAAAACAAAGTTTAAACATGTTCATACAGAGCTTAAAGTGTTAAACCAACATCATTAAAACACAAAATATAATGAAATCCTCCATAAACATATATCTCTAGAAGGATTTAAAGATAATAACACATATTCCTCCTTGATCTAGCACTTGAATCCTTACCTCCTAAGGTATTTCTACCTTGCTTCGCCTTGGATCTCTAGAAATGGAGTTTAAGCCGCCACGAGAAGAGAGCTTGGAAGGTTGAATGTGATAGGAAAAATGAATATCGCATGATTCCCTCTCTCCTCCAAAAGTACCATTTTATAGACTGTCAAGGTAAGGACACCTGTCCTTCAGGTGTTTCGCGTGACTATCTGTCGTACACAATTTGTTGTAATAGAAATTCCAGCTGGCAGATTCATCATTATCTTTGGCAGTCTGGACAACTAGCCATTGCAATGTCGAGCTAGCTATAGTGGTGAAACATCAAGGACATTAGTAATACAATGACAACATAGCAAAAAGGCAGAATTTTGTATAACAAGAGCAAATAAGACTTGAGTTAGACAAAATGTAGAAAATAAACATGAAAATGCAAAAATGGATGCATGAAACATTAATGTGGGGACAATTGAATCCATAAATCTAGAGGAAATACATGCTCTTTAAAGAGCTATCACACCCTCAAACTTGATTTTTTATTTTTCCTCAAGTAAAATTGAAAGTAACAAGGTCTAACAAGAGTTTAGAGACATTCTAGCTACTTAAATCATTCTAACAAACCAATAAATCAATTGCATCGACACGATAGAGGATTGCATAAACAACTCAAACATCAATATATAAACAAGAATTTCAACAATACCTAGCATCATGACTATCATCTCAGATTCTTTCCACTTATCAGCAATACCTGCGCGCGAGGCACAATCTTTGGTAAGCTTATTCAACAACCCTTTGGTTGGTTCCATTATATATACATCTCTGACACTTGTTCTTTAACAAATGTGGGATTCAAGCTTACTATTTCCTCACCAATCTTTGAAAGTTGCCTACTTTGAGCATCAATTTCACATTCATCACTTAACCAATTTGAACATATGAGATATCATTGCACAGATCTTATAGAGTAGAATATGAAATGATAATTTCATGATTCGATTCTCCATCTTTACCTATTGAAGATATGCCTCAAAGTTCCAGATTATCACAAATTTTCTAACAATCCCCTACATAATGAAATATATTTTTAAAACCATTTTGACTCGATGTGGTGATAGATTCTACGATCGATAACTGCATAGGATAGGTAGGTGTCCACCATTGAACCTTTCTATAACCCCCTCTGTAACACCCTCAACGTATATTCGATATTCGGATGTACATTAAAGATGTTACTAACTGATTTACACTGATTTTCAGATTTGTAAATTTTTTTCTCAACAAAGTAGTTCAGTGGTTGGCCCTTTCTCAGTTTTCAAACAAAACTATGTTTAGTAACCGCATCTAGTTTTGACCCTGATTTTTTGTAAAATACTTTAAGCAGTTATTAAAATGAGAATATAATTCAAGGTGAAAACTATGTATGCTGCCTAGACCCTTTTCTTGATTTCAAAATTACTACGCGATAAATGACCAACTAAGTTTTAAACCTTTTAAAACATCTTTTTTAATATCTATACATGCCCCATTAGACGAGGATGTGGTGATACTTACTGATAATACAGACTAACTTGATTCAATGATGTACAACTCCTCCTCTACTATCTAATCCGAAGTACCTACATGTGATACAAAACACACGTTAATTATAACTTAATGAAGCATAATCATAACAATGTAAAATAATGATTATAAATAACTCAGTTCTGCAAAATGGTCAACGATTCCAATTGTAGTTGACAATAGTTTATCGTGTATAGAACTATTTTACTTGTGTAGTTCATCTAACCAATATAATATTTAAATCATAGAATTCGATCTGTCTTACCAGTCTTGTGTAAATTAAGCTTTTTAGCTTAACAACTTGCATAAATGCATTTCAATATGATTCATATCATCTATTAATTCTGTCAAATCATGATATCAATGGTTCATGATCATCAAGTAGTCATGCTTTCATCACGTAATCATTTGTAATATAACTTTCCTTTAGAGATAGCCCAAAGTATATAATATGAGATCAAGGTACGTGAGTCATCTTGATAAGACACCATAGTGTCTAACATAGCGTGAACATGAGTACGTACTTGAGGACGCTCTTTGCTCCTCATCAAAGCACCTCGTCAATGCCATTAGCAATGTGGGCTTGGATCCCCAGGGTGCACACCAAGGGCTTGGGTCCCCAAGGTGGAAGTGACACCGTAGTGCCTAACTTGAACATGACAGATGAGTACGTATTCGAGGATGCTCTTTGCTCCTCATTAAAGCACCTCGTTAGTGCCATTAGCACTATGGGCTTGGATCCCCAGGGTGCAACACCAAGGGCTTGGGTCCCCAAGGTGTATGTGACACCGTAGTAGTCACAAAACATGAAACATATTAAACTATACCATGAGCTCTCATATCATAATACTTGGGCATTTCATTTCATTATCAATCAATCCTTATCATTCATGTAAACGGACAATCTACATCCCATAATTTTTCATATGTACTTGCCATTATTGTATTATACATCAATGTAAATCATATAGTCGATATTAGGCAGTTCATACCCAATATCTAAAATCTGATTTATCTTAGATAAATCATTTTGCCATATCAGTGTATCACATATGTCATTTTATATTTCATGCCATTTACATAACTTTGATCAGCTTACATTTTCATTAATATTAAGATTGACTTATTGCAAGTCTCTCTCATATCATATAAATATATATATAATAAATAAAAATACACTCATTCATATCATATATATAATAAATAAGTAAAAATGCACTTACCTGGACCATTTATTAGCATGCCTCACTAAATTCTACTCGATCCTTTCCTTCATAGTACCTCAAATCTTCTCTGATTCGGATTTGATTTCATTAACCACATAAATATAAACAAACATTTGTTAGATTCATTTCTAACATATTTCGATCAAGCTATCTAATCATTAACATAAAATTTTCCATAATTAACTTCTAATTTATACTAACTTCTTCTTATTTTTCTACTTGTCCATTTAGTCCCATTACTTACTTCAAACCACCAATTCATCATCTTCTTCATCAAATAGTTATTAAAAATAATTCTCTCTAATTTTCTTTATTTGCCAAAATAGTCACTAAAATACAAAGGTAAGGATTCAAACTTCTTAACTTTGCAATTTAGTCCTCAAATCAACATTACTACCTTAATTCTATTATTTTATCTAAAAATCAGATTTAATCCCCATCCAAGAATTCATTTTCCTATTTGGTCTCTTGATTTTGACAAATTGTCAAAATAGTCACTAATTCGATTCATCATCGGTTTAGCATTCTAACATCATTTTCACATCTCCAACATCATTAATTACATAAATACACTCCAATTTCATAAAATTTAGATTCGGTCCCTTAACTTTGAAGCTTGCCGAATTGGTCCCTATGTATTTTAATTTTAATTCTAACTTCATACAACATATTCGATTCATAAAATCTCATAATCATAATTTTCCTAAAAATTTCCCATTATTCTTCCATGTGGCCGAATTGGTCACTTGGCTTCTCTAGTCTCATTTTTCATTCAAACAACATTCTAACATGCTTAAATAAATTTTCCAACATATATTCTTCATTTCCAAAAATAAATCACCAATTTATTCCTACTTGCTAAATTTGGGTGTCTAAACTTTTCAAGGACTTTATTTAATCCAAATGCCATAATCAAGTTTTTAAATTCATAATCTCTTCAAATCCATTAACTAGGATAATTTTCACAATATTTTCCCTAATTTACCAAACATGCCAAAATAGTCACTTAGAAAAGAGAATTTTCCATTCTAATATCAAAATCAAGCTCGTAAAATCATAAATCTTCCATATTCATCCTTAATTTTCAAAACCCTAAATGAAACCCTAAAGTCTAGGGTTAGGGTTTGTCTTCAAACATGAAATTAATCTAAATTCAAGCTTGATTTTTGTAATCATTCATTTTTATCCGGTTTGTAAATATTATTCATATATTAATGGGGTGTTATTATTGCATGTATACATGTTATATTATATGTTTACTATATATATGCGATTAATGTGTGTGAAATATACATGTGTGATATGTGTGAGTGCATGTATATTATACATATTATGTTTATGTATATGTTAATATTTATTATAGTATATGTGTGTCGCATGTATGTTTATGTGTGCATTGTGTGTGACTGTGTAACATGTGAATGTTATATTAGTGATGTGTATAATTAGGTGTGCATGTACATTTATGTTATATTAACTAAGGGCGTGTAACGTATATTAATGTCGGTATGCCATATGTATATGTGTGCGCGTACGAATATATATATGTATGCATTATCATATTCGTGTTATTGTTATTATTATTATTAATATTATTATCACATATATATATAAACAGATAATAAAATAAGACCCAAGTTTATTAGTGCCCAATCCAATATATTACAAAACCCAAAATTGTGTTACATTGGGCCTGACACAGCCAATCCCTAATCTAATCCAAAAACCGTAATCCATATCTGACCCCCCTCCATTTATTTTGTGCAGCTGCACGAGGGCCGTTAGATCAGATCTAGATCCAACGGCCACGGTTGAAGCATGAAAGACCCCTCATCTACCGCGTGAAGCCCACGCGCTATCTGTTGAACTCCCACGCGCGCGTGTGATATACATGCAAGGCCCTTAGATCCACGCGCCATGTGTCAACATCTGGTGCCATCTTTACAGTCCCCATAGCACATTTAAGCCGTCGATCTTCAAGAAAATCCCAGCCGTTGGATCAAAATCGATCCAACGACCAAGAACATATCTGTTAAATAAAGATCGCATGCCTCCAACCACCCTCTACTGCCGTGCACGCCACCCCTCACCGGCCGTACCATCTAGACATGCAAAAATCTGAAGAAAAACTCCAAGTCAAATCAAAAGCATGGGCAACCATCAACCAAAGTAGATTATTAGTTCCTTTTATACATGTATTTCGGATGAAAAAAAGTAGAGAGGAATGTAACAAAAAAACCAGAATCAAAAGAAATAAAAAAAGAGGAGTTGTCAATCGATTTTAAAAAACACACACAAAAAAGGAATACAAAGAGTTTCAGTGGTAATTTCTCGTCTTCTTTCTCTCATTCATCTCATGCATGTAAGAGAAACGTTCTGAAAAACCAAAAGAGAAGCTTTTTACCTTTGTTGTGTATATCTTGCTGGCGATAAGCCCTAAAGGGGTGAGCCACGGTTGGATTCAAAATAACAAAACGAGTTCTGTTTTTTTGGGTTTTTTTAAAACAAAAGAAGTCTTTGTTTTGGGGGTGTTTCGTTGTTGAACCGCCGCGGTTTGGGACGGCTTGGGGTGGCCGTACTGCCGAACCTCGCCTGAGACCGGCGGAGTGCGGCGGATCATATTCTTTTGGGAGATCATTTTTTCTGGAAAAACCGAAAAGGAAAGAGCTCTCTATCCTTAGGTGAAAAAAATGAAGGAAAATTGAATGAAGGGGGCCGGCTATGGGTTTTATAGAGGGGAAATAAAAAGAAAATGGGTAAATCTCATCAAAAATCCCCCCGCATTCTTGAATTTTTCAGTTCTGTCTCGCCACATGGGATATTCGCAATCATGGTCCTTACAGCTTTTCAAAACATTTTAATTTAGCCCTCAAATAAACCGAATTAAGATTTCAAATGGTTTAATTACCCCACATACCATTCCGCGTTTTCAAACTTTGCACTTTGAGCTTGCCTCTTGGTCATATTGCATATCCAGTCCCTACAAGTCTATTTCAGTTTTAATTAAATCCCTGAATGTGTTTTTCATTTATTTAATTTTTGCTTCACAATTTTCTTTTTGTTGCATTTTGGACCTTTCTCATGTTTGAATGTTTGTGTCATTTAATTTCTATCACATGTTGTCAGCAAGTTCATTTTTTTCATACATGTACTAATGTCATGCTTATTTGCGTATTTTGGGTTGTGCTTTCTACGTTGTTTATTTTGTTTTCTCGTAACGTACATGTTCGTTTGGTATGTTTAGTTGACTTGTACTTATCGTGTTTGTATTTTGGTATGTATGGGTTGTTCACTTTATTTTCAGGTTACATGTTGGTATGTTTTTGCTTGCTACGTTTATTTGTGATATTATGTTTTTTGTGTTTTAATCCGTTCGTTCATCGCATGTAGGCTTGTTTTAGATATTGTTTTAGTTTCTTTGTACATCATGTTTTTATGTACCCACATGGATTTTCATATCCTCGTTTTTTAGGATATATGTTAGTGTGTTTCTTGGTGCTATAGAAATGTCATGTTTTTTAGTCTATGCATATAAATTGTGTCGCATGTCAAATATCAAGCATTAGTTTTTATTCTAGCATGTTTTTCTCTAGTGCCATACTACGCCATGTATATGTTATCCATATTTTAGTTGTATGTTGTCTTAATGTGTTCAAGCATGTTGAGGTTAATTAATCCAGTTTTGTAAGCATGTTTTTTTATCTTGTTCGTATTTGCTTCGTTTTTACCATGCTTTATCTTTTTATCTGTGTATTTTATTAATTTTGTTTTATTTTGTAATATGCATGCTTTTATATTTTAGTATCACGTCAATACGAATTGTATGTTATGTCTTGCTTTCTAAGGTCGCGCAATGGAATAATATTTGTCAATGCGGTGCCCTTTTATCCAAGCGTAAACGGGGCCAATATCAGGCGTAGTGATGGTGGTTGGGCATTTACTCTCAGATAACGTGGCCTTTAAAATCTACTCGCACTTATAACCGAATATTAACTTAATCGTCACTTTAATCCGAAAAGTTTAATTTTAATAAAGCCGTAATTATTAAAGTACCAATTTTGGGCGGTGTAGGGGTGCTAATCCTTCCCCATCCGTAACCGACTCCCCGAACCCCAACAGTTTTCAAATCTCTGGTTTTATGGTGTCTGGCCTACCTAAGTGGTCGGTGGCGACTCCAATTTCTAAATAAAATGCGGTTTTCAAAACCCTCATGGAATAAATATTTTAATACCTGAAAAACCATAAACACTTCGAAAACTCGATTTTTTAGTAAAAGAGACATCGCTATAGATGGCGACTCCGCTGGGGACCATTTTTGTTTTTTTCAAAAGCAAAAAAAGAGAGTCAAGCTTTTTCAAATAATTACCGCTTTAATAATATTAAACTTCCCGGATTAAAATGACGATTAAATTAAAATTTGGCATATAAACCCGTCCTTTTAAGTGGGGGGAAAACGCTAATGCTTTCGTGGAGATATCGTTATCCCGTGTAGGCCTAGCAAGTACCTTCGGGGCTCGAGTACCTTATGCTTTCGTAAGGATATCCTTCCTTCGTGCAGGCATAAGCGAATGGATCCCCCTGAATTGAACCCGGTTGAAATGAGCCTATAATGGGTGATGACCGGGGGCCTTGCTACTCTTAGTAGAGGACAACGAAGACAATTCAGGTACCTCATAGAACCAAAACTGCATGTAGAGAACACATAGAAACCCACCATGTTAGAGCCATGCGGATAACCTAGGTGTCTTAGACGGAATGTAAATAGGATTGCCTTGTTTGTTTGTCGCATTTAATTTGCCCTTTTATTATGTATTTATCGTTTTTGTCTAGTACTGACTTGTTTTCTTTTTGTTTTGTTTTTGCATATCATCGCATTCGCATTACAGTGGGCATTGATTCCTGAGTGGTTTCTCCCATAATAGAAGATTGTTCATGATGGACCAAAGGTTCTTTGACCTGAAGGAAGGGGGTCCAGTTCCAGAGTTCCATCCCGAGACTAGGCCAGGGACAGCCGAAGAAGAATAGTTCAAGGACTCCAGAAAAGATTCGTTAAGCAGTGTCAGTTCTGGTAACAAGCAAGATGAAATACAAGAACTAAAGAAGCAGATGTCTGAGATGGTGGACCAGATGAATGCTATGATGAAAGGCAAGCATCATGTCAAACTCAGAAAAGATTCGATCGAGGATCAGAATGTGGAACATAATGGTCAGAATGTCGAGACAGACAACACCGTTAAATACGACAAATCGAATCCCTTTGTGATCAATCTCAAGAAGCAGACAAGCAACATATCTGGGGTAGATACCAAGGGAACATAGGAAAGACCAGGGGAAGCTCGAGAATCCAATGACATCAGAAGGCATTATCCTATACCTATGAGATACACCGGGTTACTTTCGTTGCTTGTCGAAAAGAGCCTTATCATACCAGTGAAGTCTGTACCAAGGAAACCTCCTTATCCAAAGGGTTACAACAGTCATGTCTGGTGCAGCTACCACATAGGCGATTCGAGTCATCACACTAAAAATTGTAGGGCCCTGAAGAACAGAGTTCAAGATCTTATCAGAATGGGAGTTTTGGGTTTCGAAGACGGACAACCCCAATTCTACAATGAGCCAGCCGTTGCCCGAGGGGCAAAGTCGAAGGAGGGTCAATGCCCAGCCCAAGGTTCGAGTAACACAGAAGTGGGTCACTCAAGCGGGATAAATTTAGGAGTCAAGAATAAAAGCGTCTCAGAAGATGAACTTGCACGCAAGTACGACCAGCTCGAGCATGAGAGGCGCGATCTGAGCATGAAATTGAAGAGTGTACAAGACGAGTACCAGAAGCTGCACTTTGAATTCTAGAATGTCGGTCTAGGTGACACCGCTGAAGAGTGGATCAATGGTATGATTCAGCTGAGGAACGGTTCAGAATGCTGGAAGCAGAAATGCAAGAATAGTAAGAATAAAGTCAGATCATTATCACAGAAGCTGGAAGAAGCTGAGAGCCAACGCGACATTCTCCAAAGTGAGTTGGAAAACAGTTTGGCTGTTGCGCGTAATAAGTGCTACGCAAATGTGCAAGTATACACGTCGCAAGTTATAGTATAAAAGATATCGTCTCCACAGGGATTGGTGCCACTTCAAGAATCTAGTCTCTTGCACTGTAAAAGTAAAAACACAAATAAAAGATTATAGAAGTTTAACAAATCTAGAAAGCAAATAAAGTAAAAGAAAAGATGAATTCAAATGAGAGAGATAGGCCAGGTTATCGTGAGTTGAGGTGTGATAGCCGATTGGATCGTCTTGGTAAAAGAGTGCACAGGCAACTCAGTTGTCGTGGCAACTTGCACAACGGGGTTGCCTTGGCAACTAATCGATGGTTGCCTGGGCGACTAGTTGGGCAACTACTTGGGCTTCTGGGCAGCAACCTTCAAGGTTCGGCAGAGCGTTCTTCAGTGGTTTCTTCTTATCCCTAAGTCGAAACTCTAGCTACTTATGCATGCCTTGATAATACATCCCTGCGTGAATCAAGGGTGAACAACAACCAATCTTGCGCTCCTCTTAGCCGTTGAAATCCTTAACTTATTCCTAAACCGGATTAATCTTCACCATCAATAGATTGAATAAAGATCATATTCATTCGTTTCTTGAATCTAACTCTCCCGATATTAGATAAATAGATGAAATCACGAGATCCCCTCCCAATTCACTCGCAAACAAGAATAAGAACCAGGAATGAATAAACCTTGAAATAGAAAAGTGCAAACTCTTATTACCTAAACAAAAACCAATAGTTTCTCACAACCACAAAACACAATAACCATAGCCAAGTAGATTTAGTTCATGGCTAGGTTCCAAAGAAACACAAGATAAACAATCCCTAGCATGACCCCAATCGAACAAGGAAGAAAAGATGAAGCTTGTCGAAAATCCCTTGCCCTAGATGCTTGTCGAAAATTCCCCTTGCTTTCTCCCTTGGACTTGTCGAAATTTCCCCTAATGCTCTCCCTATGGATGGTCGAAATCTCCTTGCTATTTATAGGGCTAGGCCAAAGTCCTTCTTTGAGGAGGAGTTTCAGTTGGAATTAAATTATCTTTAAAGAATATAATTCTTTATTATAATTGTATTCCTACTAGAACTTCTCCTATCTTCTTAGAATTTAATTCTTCTTTAATCTCTGCATGGAAATCAAATTCCTTTGGGTTTGGGCTTTGCTCCACGTCATCTTGGGCTTGTATAGTCATTAATTTCGACATCCCTATTGCATTTTCTCTTTGTCGACAATTGCCATGGCAACTGGCTCGGCGTCTCCTTCATGCATTGCCCTGGCAACTAGCTCGGCATATCCTTCATGCATTGCCCTGGCAACTAGCTCGGCATTGCTTTGGCAAGTGATCCTGCACATACACACACAAAGCACACCAAAGCAACATCTTTTCCACAAAAACTACCAAGTTATGTAGTCATGCTCAACGATGGAAGGAAACATGGATTAATGCATGAATAGCTAATTATGCAACTAATATGAGCCTAAGTCTAACAATAATATGAGTAAAAAGGGTAAGAAAATTAGTACTTTTGAACACTTATCACTGGCCATGGACGATATCATGAAATAAAGTCTGCAGCAGGAAAGGGAGGAATCACAAGCCTTTCAAATGGAAAATGCAGCACTCAAAGAACAGATAGCGAGGCTTGAGACTTCTTTACATACCAGGGAGATCCGTTCTGAGGCAGTGACCGTTAAGCTACAAAAGGCCTAGGAAACAATATAGGAGAAAGACCGAGACATGAAGATCAGTATGACTCAAGCCCGACAAGTAGCTCAATAGGTAGCAGACTTAGCCGATGCAGCAGCACCAATAAGCCAGAATATGGATCTAGCATTGGACCGCGAAGGAAAGCTGACAGGACTATTGAATGAGGTCAAGACATTAGGTGCCAGTGCTCACCGCTATCTATAAACCCCTAATACCGGATGTAATGAAACCTTTTGGTCTGAATGAAAGATGTCCTATAGGGACAAATCACTTGCGGATGCATTGCATTTGCATCAGGTCCTTTGTATTGTTTAATAATTTTATCATCCCATGGCACTTCATGATTTAATGCTTGGGGTTCGATGGCAGAATTAGTTGGAAAATGGAACGAATCAAAGAGTCGAGGCTTGACCAGCTAGAAGAAAGAATCGAGAAAGAGCTGAAGAAGAAAGAAAAGATAAATGTTTTCAATACGAGGGAACTCTGCCTAGTCCCTGATTTGGTCATTCCTCCGGATTTCAAGGTTCCCATATTTGCGCAGTATGACGGAACCAGCTGCCCGAAGATTCACTTAACCATGTTCTGTAGAAAAATAGAGGGATACATGAAGAATAAAGAGTTGTTGATCCACCACTTCCACGATAGCCTGACGGGACCTGCAACATTGTGGTATACCCGTTTGAATAGAAACCAAGTTAGTTCATGGGGTGACCTCGCTAATGCCTTCTTGAGTCAATACAAATATGCTTTAGATTTAGCGCCCGGTCGTTAGTTTCTTCAGAATGAGAAAATGAGACCAAATGAAAGCTTTAGGGAATATGCACTAAGGTGGCGATGTTTGGCGACCCAATTTCAACCTCCTATAGCGGAAGAAGAGTTGACTCCCATGTTCCATGCAACGCTTCCCTCTCCTTTCTTTGATGTGATGTTGGAGAAATCGAGAAACAGATTTGAAAATTTCATGACGATTGGAGAGAGGATAGAATACGTAATCAAAGAAGGAAAATTGGGGTCTAAGTCTAAGGACCGAATAAAAAATAAAATAGATAAAGACAGAGAGGTCAACGAGTGTCATCTCCAGGGTTCGCGTGGCTGTAAAAGAAGAAGACAGACTGACACATCGGGGTCATCAAGGAAAATTCCTCGGACGAGCGCAAATTTGGAAGTGTTCGAAACATCTATCTCAGACATTTGGCCTCATTTGGTAGAGGGTCACTATCTTGCTCCTAGGCCGATGAAGATTGCACCTGATCCGTCTGCCCATAGTTTTGACTCGAGTAGCACATGTAAATTCCATATGGGGGCACCGGGGCATCCCACCAGAAAATGTAGACCTTTATTGGAGGAAATCAAGAAGTTGATCAATGATGGAACCCTGACACAAGAGCTGATCCAGCAGTGAAGGACCAAGGATGAGGGGCAAGTCTGCATAGTGCTGAAGAAGCCAGAGATGTCTCTACATTAAAATACTTCCCTGAAGTAATACAAGGAATCAACTTTACCACCTGTAGCCCGCATGTGGTAAAGATCTTTTGTGAAGGGGCATGCTTGTTGATTTTTATTCCAATGAAGAACACATTTCACTTAACATATAATGTTCTTGAAAGCACACAGATGTATATTTTCTCGCCGTTGTAGGACACTGGATATCAATTGCAAGATGTGACATTATATGGATGTTGTGACAACGATAAGGTGTGATCTTCCCTAACAAACTTTGGTCAGCAAAGCGAGATTACTACTCTTTCGATGATGTTCAAGGAAGAAAGAGCTTCGAATGTCAACCATGTATAGTTGCTTGAAATTGAAACTCTAGGCATAATCTTCTAGGTAGTAAAAAAAATAAAAATAAGAATTAAAAAGGAGAGAATTGAAGAAAAAGAAAAAAAGAAAAAGAAAAAGAGAGAAAAGAATAATAAAAAGTACTCCTATGTTTGAAACCTGGTAATAGGCTTGTTCGGATAAGAGTATGGAAATTTTGGGGCACTCCGCTGAAGCGATAAGGTGGCAATACATCATCCAATTCAAGAAACCTTAGCTTCATGAGTGATGGTAATATTTTCAAATCGTGACTATACCGAGTAACTTGGGGCAGTGTTGTTTGCTCTATCGTTGTCCTCAAGACAAAGGACTGTGATGAATTGATTTCCTCAAATAATGATAAAAGCGTAAAAAAACAAAACAAAGATGAGAAAAAAAAAGAAAAAAAAAGAAAAAAAAAGAAAAAAGGAAGAAAAAGGAAAAAGAAAAAGAAAAAGAAGGAGAAATGAAGAGAAAAGAAAAGGGAGAAAAATAAACGATAGCATAGATAAAATTAAATCTCGCACCACCTAGAACTCTATTTTTAGAGTAATATTTCTGCGCTCGAGTGGGCATACAAGCCCACCCTTTTTGGGGGCGGAGTAGATAATGAGAATTAAGAAAGAGTAGTATTCTGCAGCAACGCGGTAATCATGAGGATGAACCGAGTCACCTGGGAAGATTTTACAGCCTTAAATTACTGAATGGTTGAATCTAAGCCGCTCTTGCACTTGATATCCAAAGCTCTTATTCTGTGATTTCAAGACCATGTATGTTAATCTAAATGATACCCTTCAGTAGAATGCCAATCAACAAATTGACCAGTTAAAGCAACAAAGATTTCCATGTATTACTTCAGGGATAAGATTCAGAACACAAGGTTGCAGATATTATTGGAGCACCTAACCAGAAACGACCCCACAATGCATAGAATGAAGATGATTACAAGAGCATAGATGTCAGACAGCTCAAGAACAAGAAGCGGGTTTCAGCCATGATGCCTTGGTTGGTTCAAGAAAATGAAGGACGAACCATGACAAGAATGAGCTTACAAAGTATGGGGGACGGTAAGAGGTAAACATTGAGTCTCCAAAGGATTAAAGCACAGGGATCGAGAAATGGTTCCCGTCCAGAGGCAACAAGAAGATTGAGGTTAAGATCGAAATATAGAAGCATTTTGCTCACCCTAATGAAAAAACTAACAAATACTCAAAATGTTGGGTCAAAGGAGTTGGAAGGTAGCCGGGCTCATGATCGAGTGGGGCAAGGCAGGGCAGGAAGATGGTAAGAATCTCTGCACATGCATGATAAAGAGTTTGTTTGTGAAGCGGACAGAGACCCCGAAGAAGAAAGGAAAGTGCTCGTGTAAAAGAACGAGAGCAGGAACTCATTTAACAAAAATTGACAGAAATGAAGATCAAAACTGAGCATACTGCAAAAAGAAAGGAAACAGAGAAATTCGAAGAATGACTTTTTAGGGCATAGGATTTTAAACATGTCTAAAAATAAAAAGAAAAAGAAAAAAGAAAGAAAAAGAGAGAGAGAGAATGATATCACGAAAGGGTTAAAAGGCATGAATCATATAAATAACTGATCAAAGGGCATACTGCAACATGAGAGAATGAAGGGAATTTAAGAAATAACCTTCTAGAGCGTAAGACTTTAGAACAACAAAATGATGATAAAAAAGAAGAAAAAAAGAGAAAAGAAAAAAAGAAGAAGAAAAAGAAGAAAAAAGAAACAAGAAAAAGAGAAGAAGAAGAAGAAAGCACGACATTGCATAGATAGAGGCATGTCAATTTGAAGAATTGTCAAAGAATTTACTAAAGAAAAGAAAGATCGGCAGCCATAGCGGCATGAGCCCTAGACTTTAAATCCTTCGGGTCATCGGTAAGTCCTTCGGGTACGATGTTAAGTCCTTCGGGCCACCAGTAAGTCTTTCGAGCATGGTGATAAGTCCTTCGGGCCATCAGTAAGTCCTTTGGGCATGATGCGGCAACATTAGTAGCCTGAGTCCAGAAAGATTGGTAGCCATAGCGGCGTGAGGCCTAGATGTTAAATCCTTCGGGTCATCGGTAAGTCCTTCGGGCACGGTGTTAAGTCCTTCGGGCCACCAGTAAGTCTTTCGAGCATGGTGATAAGTCCTTCGGGCCATCAGTAAGTCTTTCGGGCATGATGCGGCAGCATTAGTAGCGTGAGTCCAGAAAGATCGGCAGCCATAACGGCATGAGGCCCAGATGTTAAATCCTTCGGGTCATCGGTAAGTCTTTCGGGCACGATGTTAAGTCCTTCAGGCCACTAGTAAGTCTTTCGAGCATGGTGATAAGTCCTTCGGGCCATCAGTAAGTCCTTCGGGCATGATGCGGCAGCATTAGTAGCGTGAGTCCAGAAAGATCGGCAGCCATAGTGGCGTGAGGCCCAGATGTTAAATCCTTTGGGTCATCGGTAAGTCTTTCGGGCATGGTGTTAAGTCCTTCGGACCACCAGTAAGTCTTTTGAGCATGGTGATAAGTCTTTCGGGCCATCAGTAAGTCCTTCGGGCATGATGCGGCAGCATTAATAGCGTGAGTCCAAAAAGATCGGCAGCCATAACGGCATGAGGCCCAGATGTTAAATCCTTTGGGTCATCAGTAAGTTATTCGTGCACGATGTTAAGTCCTTCGGGCCATCAATAAGTCTTTCGAGCATGGTGATAAGTCCTTCGGGCCATCAGTAAGTCCTTCGGGCATGCTGCGGCAGCATTAGTAGCGTGAGTCCAGAAAGATCGACAGCCATAGTGGCATGAGGCCCAGATGTTAAATCATTTGGGTCATCGGTAAGTCCTTCGGGCCACCATTAAGTCTTTCGAGCATGGTGATAAGTCTTTCGGGCCATCAATAAGTCCTTCGGGCATCATGCGGCGGCTTTAGTAGCGTAAGTCCAAAGATATCAACAGCCTCGTGAAAAAATAGAAAAGAGAGAAAAGAGAAAAAAAGAAAAAAAAAGAAAAAAAAGGACAAAGAAAGAAGGAAAGAGAAAAAAGAAAAAGAACAAAAAGAATAAAGAAATAAGGAAAAAGAAAAAAGGAAAAAGAAGAAAAAGGAAAAGAGAAAAGAAAGGTCGAAGACAAAGGTTATATAAAGGAGAAGCCTACGTTTTCGAGCCCCAGTGAAAGGCTCCATATAGGAAGAGCCCTAACTCCAGAATTTCAAAAAAAAAACAAAAGGTGAATAAGTTCTATATAGGGAGAACTTACGATCCTGAAGATTCGGTCGAGGAGGAGCGGAGAGTTCCAGAAGAACACGTGATTCTGAAATCGTGAGCAGGGAAGTCGGATAAAAATGAGTGCTTTTGGTCTTTGCTTTGTTCTCGTTTCACAAGAACAAGCAAAGAGGGGCAACTGTAATCACTCATTTTTATCCAGTTTGTAAATATTGTTAATATATTAATGGGGTGTTATTCTTGCATGTATACATGTTATATTATATGTTTACTATATATATGCGATTAATGTGTGTGAAATATACACGTGTGATATGTGTGAGTGCATGTATATTATACATATTATGTTTATGTATATGTTAATATTTATTATAGTATATGTGTGTCGTATGTATGTTTATGTGTGCATTGTGTGCGACTGTGTAACATGTGAATGTTATATTAGTGATATGTATAATTAGGTGTGCCTGTACATTTATTTTATATTAACTAAGGGCGTGTAACGTATATTAATGTCGGTATGCCATACGTATATGTGTGTGCGTATGAATATATATATGTATGCATTATCATATTCGTGTTATTGTTATTATTATTATTAATATTATTATCACACACACACACACACACACACACATATATATATATATATATATATATAAACAGATAATAAAATAAGACCCAAGTTTATTAGTGTCCAATCCAATATATTACAAAACCCAAAATTGTGTTACATTGGGCCTAACTCAGCCAATCCCTAATATAATCTAGAAACCCTAATCCATATCTAACCCCCTATCCCTTTATTTTGCACAGCTGCACGAGGGTCGTTGGATCAGATCTAGATCCAACGGCCACGGTTGAAGCATGAAAAACCCCTCATCTGTCGCGTGAAGCCCACGTGAGGGCTATTGAACTCCCACGCGCGCGTATGATATACATGCAAGGCCCTTCAGATCCACGTGCCATGTGTCAACATTTGGTGCCATCTTTACAGTCCCCATAGCACATCTAAGCCGTCGATCTTTAAGAAAATCCCAGCCGTTGGATCAAAATCGATCCAACAGCCAAGAACATATCTGTTAAATAGAGATCGCATGCCTCCAACCACCCTCTACTGCCGTGCACGCCACCCCTCACCGGCCGTACCATCCAGACGTGCAAAAATCAGAAGAAAAACTCCAAGTCAGATCAAAAGCATGGGCAACCATCAACCGAAATAGATTATTAGTTCCTTTTATACATGTATTTCGGATGGAAAAAAGCAGAGAGGAATGTAACAAAAAAACCAGAATCAAAAGAAATAAAAAAGAGTTGTTAGTCGATTTAAAAAAAACACACAAAAAAGGAATACAAAGAGTTTCAGTGGTAATTTCCCGTCTTCTTTCTCTCCTTCATCTCATTCATGTAAGAGAAACGTTCTGAAAAACCAAAAGAGAAGTTTTTTACCTTTGTTGTGTATATCTTGCTGGCGATAAGCCCTAAAGGGGTGAGCCACGGTTGGATTAGAAATAACAAAACGAGTTCTGTTTTTTGGGGTTTTCTAAAACAAAAGAAGTCTTTGTTTTTGGGGGGGGTTTCGTTGTTGAACCGCCGCGGTTTGGGACGGCTTGAGGTGGCCGTGCCGCCGAACCTCGCCTGAGACCGGTGGAGTGCGGCGGTTCATATTCTTTTAGGAGGTCATTTTTCTGGAAAAACCGAAGAGGAAAGAGCTCTCTATCCTTAGGTGAAAAAAATGAAGGAAAAGTGAATGAAAGGGGCCGACTATGGGTTTTGTAGAGGGGAAATAAAAAGAAAATGGGTAAATCTCATCATAAATCGCCCCGCATTCTTGAATTTTTCAGTTCTGTCTCGCCGCATGGGATATTCGCAATCATGGTCCTTACAGCTTTTCAAAACATTTCAATTTAGCCCTCAAATAAACCGAATTCAGATTTCAAATGGTTTAATTACCCCACATACCATTCCGCGTTTCAAACTTTGCACTTTGAGCTTGCCCCTTGGTCATATTGCATATCCACTCCCTGCAAGTCTGTTTCAGTTTTTAATTAAATCCCTGAATGTGTTTTTCATTTATTTAATTTTTGCTTCACGATTTTCCTTTTGTTGCATTTTGGACCTTTCTTATGTTTGAATGTTTGTGTCATTTAATTTCTATCACATGTTGTCAGCAAGTTCATTTTGTTCATACATGTACTAATGTCATGTTTATTTGCGTATTTTGGGTTGTGCTTTCTACGTTGTTTATTTTGTTTGCTCGTAACGTACATGTTCGTTTGGTATGTTTAGTTGACTTGTACTTATCGTGTTTGTATTTTGGCATGTATGGGTTGTTCACTTTATTTTCAGGTTACATGTTGGTATGTTTTTGCTTGCTACGTTTATTTGTGATATTATGTTTTTTGTGTTTTAATCCGTTCGTTCATCGCATGTAGGCTTGTTTTAGATATTGTTTTAGTTTCTTTGTACATCATGTTTTTATGTACCCACATGGATTTTCATATCCTCGTTTTTTAGGATATATGTTAGTGTGTTTCTTGGTGCTATAGAAATGTCATGTTTTTTAGTATATGCATATAAATTGTGTCGCATGTCAAATATCAAGCATTAGTTTTTATTCTAGCATGTTTTTCTCTAGTGCCATACTACGCCATGTATATGTTATCCATATTTTAGTTGTATGTTGTCTTAATGTGTTCAAGCATATTGAGGTTAATTAATCCAGTTTTGTAAGAATGTTTTTTATCTTGTTCGTATTTGCTTCGTTTTTACCATGCTTTATCTTTTTACCAGTGTATTTTATTATTTTTGTTTAATTTTGTAATATGCATGCTTTTATATTTTAGTATCATGTCAATACGAATTGTATGTTATGTCTTGCTTTCTAAGGTCGCGCAATGGAATAATATTTGTCAATGCGGTGCCCTTTTATCCGAGCGTAAACGGGACCAGTATCAGGCGTAGTGATGGTGGTTGGGCGTTTACTCTCGGATAACATGGCCTTTAAAATCTACTCGCACTTATAAACGAATCTTATCTTAATCGTCACTTTAATCCGGAAAGTTTAATTTTAATAAAGCGGTAATTATTAAAGTACCAATTTTGGACGGTGTCGAGGTGCTAATCCTTCCCCATCCGTAACCGACTCCCGAACCCCAACAATTTTCAAATCTCTGGTTTTATGGTGCCGACCTACCTAAGTGGCCGGTGGCGACTCCAATTTCTAAATAAAATGTGGTTTTCAAAACCCCCACGGAATAAATATTTTATTACCTGAAAAACCACAAACACTTCGACAACTCGGTTTTTTAGTAAAAGAGACATCGCTACAATTTCAACCCACAACACTTGATTTACTTAATTCAAACTTCAATCTCAACATAGAACATAAAACCCTATTTTCTCTCTCATCAATAACATGAACAATTCTTCAATTTACTATGAAAAATTACTATCAAAAGAAAGAGCATGAAGCATAGATAAAATTTTCCCAAAGCAACATACCTTGATTTTAACTTTGAAGCCTTCAAAATTGCCTTGGAAAATTTTGTGTATATTTTCTCCTTTCTTTTTGTTAGTTTCGAATAGGAGGATGAAGATGACAATTTTTTATGTTCATCTTTTACTTATTAATGCCACATGTATAAAAAATAAATATTTAATTTATTTAATCTCTTAGGTCCAAATAATCCTCCAACTGTATTCTAATTTTAAAATTGCCATTTTGTAAAAATAGAACCAAGTCTAGTTGAAATCAAACTAGAAACATTAAAATATTCATAAAAATAATATTTTATGAATTTCCATGACCTATGGAACTGCCTTTAAAATTTTAATTCGATCCGATTACCCAATAATCACTTACTACGATTTTTCCATTTTTTCAAACTATCGGGTAAAATCTGAAATTCTCACAATTCTGATCTCCATAAATAAATATTTTCACATACAAAATATTCTTTAATTTTATAAAAATCAAAATCTTAAAATTTTGACTCGGTCCAATACTGATAATTTACCTGAATTCTTTATCGGATAAATTTCTCTTAATAATCTTTTATCAAATATCCATACAAATAATATTAACACGAACTGATTCTTTTTTACTAGTCCCAAATACTGACTTAAGACTTCCCCAATAGGTCACCCATGTTATGCCATGAACATGCTTAACTTTGCATTTCAATCGAAATTCGATATCTTATACTGCATTTTTCTCCATGATCTATTTAATCCATGTACAAGATGAAATATTTACTGTTAAATTCTCCAAATATCTATAAAATAACATGTTCTAACTCTTCCAAAGTCTATGGAATCATCTCCGAAATGTTAGCTTGATCTTATTTACCGATAAATGCCGATAATTTTATAGGTTACTAAATAAATTCCTTAATTGAAATAAATCATAGGATTCATCCTAAATCAAACTAAAATATTTCCAACATTTCTCTATCATATGATAAAATTTCATAATTTTTCAATTCGATCCGGGTATCCGAATTCCATTTAAACTTTGACTGCGATTTTCCAATAATCGAAATATCAGATCGAACCAGTAATTCCTTATTCGATCCACACCAATAGGTTCTCTATCTATTTATGAAATAAAACACCCAACCTTTTGGAAAGTACAACTTTGGTCCTTCAACTTTTCATATTTTAACTCGTACCACCCAAGTTTTAAAAACTAATCATTTTGGTCACTAAACTTTAGCCTTGAATTCCCATTCCAATTTTCTTTGGATTTTAACCAAAATTTGTGAGTATCCTATTTTACTCGTTCTTTATCACATGACACCTTAAAACCTCAGAAATTTCTTTTCTACATTCTATAATTGAGAAAACCCTAATTTTTACATTTTTGTCATTTTAGTCACTAAGTAAGCTTTTAAGCAATTATCAAAGCACTAAATAACCCTTAAACAGTACTATGAATTTTGGGGTATTACAGCCTCGACCCGGCCTAGTCGCAAGACCGAACCGAGCGAGCTACATTAGGTTTACCGAAGTAATTCGTAAAGAATTAAGCCCAAAAACCCATTTTTTTTTCTTTTATCTTGTCTAGATGCAAAATTATTATCCTACATGTACATACTGATTCCTGGTGAAAATTCAAATCAATCGGGCATCAAATTGACATTCAATTGATCATATATGCAATTTAGGGACCAATTTGAAAAATCATAAAATTACAAGTCATTAACTCATTTTTATATTACCAACCTTTAATTAAGCAGGTTTTATGCTTACATGTCAGAAATCAGCTCAAAAGGATCATTCATACTCATTCAATTGCATCCACAACATTTAGGGACTAAAACGTAAGAAATCAAAACTTCAGAACATCCAAAATACTCCCTTTGTCCCACTCAATATGTCCCTTTTGTGTTTTGAAATTGTCCCACTTAAAATGTCTCAGTGAAAAAATCAACAACTTTTATAAGGCACATTTCCCTTTATACCCTTTTTTAGTTTCCCAACAAAACAAAATTCAACTTTTTAAAGATAAAATTGTCGTTTCAATTATTTTACATCATCTTTCTTACACATTCTTACACAAACTTTTTCTTCCTAAAACTGTGTGAAAAGTAAAAAATGGACGAAATAAATGGGACGGAGGGAGTAACTGATTTAACGGTAGCTATAACGGTAACGTTACTCCCATTTCGGTACGCCCTTGCTGATTCCTAACCCCATTTCTTCGGTAGCCAAAATCCGTTCCGATACGCCCCCGCGTATCAATACACCCCTCAATTTAACACTATGTCGTACCAAAATAGGTACCCACGTACCGAAACGCTGGCCTAAATTGCCTTGGCTCGTACCGGAACGATTGCCCGTGTACCGGTACGCTAAGCCTTAAATGGCTTACCCGTACCGGAACAGGGACACCGTATCGGTACGCCTGGACCTGAAATGTCCATTTTTGCTGGTTTAACAAGCTTTTGATCAATCCAAAACATCCTAACAAGTCCCTATCACACATCCAACAGATTCAAGGATCAAATCACACTAAGACAACCCAACTTCAACAACAATTCATGGCATTAAACTTCAAAAGGAAATCTAGAGGCATGCTTTCTAGAAAACCAATCAAGTAAAGCATGAAACTACAAACCATCACCACAACCAATCATTAATGACCTTTTACAAACTAAGAGCAACAAAATAAACTTGCTCAAACAGGGTTTAACAAAACACCTCCCATAATAACGACGGAACCCCATTGCCCTTATTATTTATAGTTTATACCAAACAATACTTTGGTGATCAAGTCTTGTTGTGATCCTTTGCTTCCCGCTACCTTCCAAGCTCTTAATTCTCTGCATTGATGGACAAAGAGAGCGTAAGAACACTAGGCTTAGTGAGGAGTGCTCAAAACAACAATCATCAATGCATTAAAACTATTAATCAACATTACATTGAAATCTCATTTCAAACATCATTTAAAACATTATCATGCCTTTAAAACCATGCACTTAACCTCATTAAAACCAGCATATTACCATATGCAACATGTATCATTAACCAATAGCAAATCCCAGTGCTAACCTCAATTTAAGCCTTCCCATGCATAACAACCATATGCAAAGCTTAAAGAGTAAACATGTATAAATCACATTATACAACATAAACCTTCCAATGATACATTAACAATTATATTGGCTCACAAGTGATAATTAACCAAGTTCCATTTCCAAAAGAGTTCATCAGATACACGGATTCAACAAGTGTTCTCCCAACACTTCAAGCCATCTCAACCGGAAATAGTGATACAATCACAATTATGGTACCAAACAACCGGGTACACTTTCAACCCACGAGGACACCAACCCCTTACCTCGGTTCGATGCTTAATCCACTAACGGGAGTATACAGTACTGTAAAACCCCTATACCATTAGGGTACTTGGATGGAGTTTTCGGTACACGGATTTAAACCCCTCAACATCCAAGGCGACTTATTATAGTGCACTATCAATCCTATGGCTAGCCAACTACATCCGATAACAATTTTAAAACCACATCACTTGCCAATATAATTAACCATTTATCATTTACCTCACCGTTTTAACAAGCATTAACCAAACCAATTTTCCAAAGCAACAACCATGCTTTAAACCACAAGTATAAACCATATACGTACAAGGATCACTTACCATGTGCATCCTTCAGCATTTCATGCTTAAGAAAAGTATTTCACATACTTTAAAACATGCACAGTAGGTATTGTATAAATCAAAACAAATACATTAAACCATATCATACTAGCACGACCGAGAGAGAAAACCACTTTATACTTACTTTCGAGTTTAAACCAGCGTATCAAGCTAAGTTTAAACTCCTATAAACCACCTTTAAAACATTCCAAAGCTGGAATCCACGTTCTCACTCACCAATACACGAAACCTCAATTCACCGATGCGAAATCAAGCATCCGAAGCCTCCAAAGCTTCACCGATCACTTTCAGATCAACCTCCCCTGTTTTAACCACATTACAATAGAAGATTAATGCATCTCAATGCATTCAAAACACTGCAACAACAATTCATCACGGACTTCCACAATCCTCTCAAAATTACCCAACCACAACAATCGAAATAATCACCTAATCCTTTCCAAACACAACCCAGCCACAATCTAACAATCTAACACTTCCATAATCATCAATTAAGACTAAAAAACAGGATTAATTCATCCTAATACTTCCAGCAATTAAACAACCACCACAACTTCACAAAACACAAATCTAACAACCTAAACAACTAGGGATTCAAGAGTTTCAGGATTCTATTGTTAAAAACAACTTTTCAACATAATAATACATCCAAAATATGATTAAAATCAATCTTCAACACTGGAAAACAGATCCAATACGGATCTTTCACTATTTCATCAAATTCACCCAATTAAATCAATTAATTCAACATAAAAACACAAAATCAGATTATAAACCATAAATCAAAGATCAAACACTTGGGAATATCAATAAACAACCATTCAATAGAGGAGATACCCATATTGTGTGATTTCTCCCTCAATTGGCTTGTTTAAAGCTAAAAAAAATAACATTTCAATGAGGTTTTGTAAATCAAAGTTAAAGAATCAATTACAAATCAATAATCTGAGTAAAATGATCTCTCACCTCTGTTTTTTAATGAAAACTTGAGTGTTTGGCAGAAGAGAAGTGGAGATAAAAGTTGAGAGAAATGTTATGTCAATTTTCTTTAAAGTGATAACTAACTTTTTAATAACCAAATTCCCTTTTAATTAACTTTTAAAACACATGTTAAAAAGGCTTAATTGATAGGAAAAATAACCAGCAAAAACATGGTAAAATAACTCCTTAAGGATATAAGAATTTGATCCTTTTCATTTTAGTCACCTTTAAAAACCAGTTTTCAAAAATTGCATTTTGGTCACTAACCAAAATGTCACACTTCCAAAACCCATTTCATTTTAGTCACCTTTAAAAACCAGTTTTCAAAAATTGCATTTTGGTCACTAACCAAAATGTCACATTTCCAAAACTCATTTTCCAAAATCATTTTTTACCAATATTAATCATATATTAAAAATACGATTTTAACCATTTTCCCACAATTTTATCTCACCAAAAAATATTTGCTCCGAAATTCGACTCGAATCCCTAACCCAATCTACTAAACCGTCTAACAAGCCACAAAACTGCTAGGCCCAAAATCGAGACGTTACAACTCTCCTCCACTTAAGAAATTTTGACCTCAAAATTTTACCTGGAGGAAACAGGTGCAGAAACTGTTCCAATATATCCGATTTGCATTCCCACATGACCTCCTCAGCATCGCGGTGTCTCCACAACACCTTAACAAGCTCGACTGTCTTGCCACACATAACCTTACTGCTGGAATCAATAACCTCTACCAGTTCCTCATCATAAGATAGATCTGGCCTCAACTCAATATCCTCCACTGGCATAACATGTGAGGGATCCGACCGATACCTCTGCAACATTGAAACATGAAATACATCATGGATCCTCTCCAACTCAGGAAGTAACCTCAAACGGTATGCAACAAGACCCACACGCTCAACAACCTTTTATGGTCCAATAAACCTCGGGCTGAGCTTCTCTTTTCGCCCAAAACGTATCACCTTCTTCCAAGGTGACACCTTCAAAAACACTCGATCACCAACCTCATACTCAACATCTCCACGCTTCAAATCCGCATAGGATTTTTGACGATCCGAAGCTGCTTTCAAGCGCTCACATATCAAATTTACTTTCTCATTCGTGCCTCTCAACACATCAGGCAAGGAAAGATGCTTCTCCCCAACTTTAGTCCAACGCACAGGCGTACGACACTTCCTGCCATACAACAGCTCATACGGTTCCATCTGTATACTAGACTGATAACTGTTATTATAAGCAAACTCCACCAAAGGCAATTGCTTCTCCCACATTCCCTGGAACTCAATAATATAGCATCTCAACATATCCTCTAGAACCTGAATCACCCCTCCGACTGACTATCCATCTGAGGATGATACAAAGTGCTAAAATTCAGCCGAGTTTTCAGAGCACGATGCAAGCACACCCAAAACCTTGCTGTAATGTGCGAATCTCTATCCAAAACTATGGATTTAGGCACCCCATACAAGCGTACAATCTCAAAGATGTACAGATTAGCCAATCTATCCAAAGTTTACATGGTATGCACTTTCACAAAATGCGCAAACTTCGTAAACCGATCAACAATCACCCAAATGGAATCCTTTTTGGTCGGCATCAAAGTTAACCCAGACAAAAAATCCATGGTGATCCTTTCCTACTTCTATTGTGGTATCCTCAACGGTTGCAACAACCCGGATGGAAACTGATGCTCAGCTTTCACCCACTAACATACCATGCATCGAGAAACAAAATCAGCCACATCTTTCTTCAAACCAACCCAATGGTATTCCTCTTTAAAATAATGATACATCTTAGTACTACTGGGTTGCATAGCAAAAGGACTAGCATGCGCCTCGGTCAGAATGGTATGCCCCAACTCATCATCTTCGGGCACCACAATTCGACCTTTAAAACACAACACTCCATCATCATTAAAATGAAAATTTGTAGGATTCCCATCATGATATCCTTCACATATGGCACCAAAATTTCATCATGTGGTTGTCTCTTCTTAATCAACTATGACAAAGACGATTTCACTTGCAACTCAACTATCAGCCCATCATCACACGTCACACTCAACCGAGTGAACATAGCTCTTAACTCCACAACAACCTTTCTACTCAAAGCATCCGCCACCACATTAGATTTGCCCAGATGATACTCAATAGACAAATCATAATCTTTAAGCAAATCTAACCACCTCTCTTGCCTAAGATTCAGCTCCTTCTAGGACATCAAATACTTCAGAATTTTGTGATCCGTATAAACCACACATTTCTCATCATAAAGGTAATGTCTCTAGATATTCAAGGCAAACACAACTGCGGCAAGCTCAAGATCATGAGTAAGGTAATTACGTTCATGAACCGTCAACTGTCTAGATACATATGCAACTACCTCACCCTCCTGCATCAACACGCAACTAAGCCCAACATATGACGCATCACTATAAACAACAAACTTCTTTCCTGATTTAGGTTGAGCCAAGACTAGAGCTCGTGTCAAAGCTTCCTTCAATCTTTCAAAAGCCAGCTGCCTATCATCCGTCCACTCAAAACGAACATTCTTCTGCAACAAATTGGTTAAAGGAGCTGCCAAACTGGAGAATCCTTCAACGAACCTATGGTAACAACCAGCCAACCCAAGGAAACTCTGAACTTCTGTCACAGATTTAGGCACCTTCCAACTCATCAGAGCCTCAACCTTGTGCGGATCAACACGAATTCCCTCGGCCGACACAACATGCCCAAGGAAAACAACCTCCCTAAGCCAAAACTCACATTTGCTTAACTTGGCATACAACTGATTAGCCAACAACGTCTAAAGCACAATTCGCAAATGTCTATCATGATCCTCCTCGGTACAAGAGTACACAAGGATATCGTCGATAAACACAACCATAAACTGGTCCAAAAACTCATGGAACACATGATTAATCATGTCTATAAAAGCAGCCGGTGCATTAGTCAAACTAAACGGCATCACCAAAAACTTATAATGCCTGTACCTCGTACGAAAAGCTATCTTGGGCACATCTACATCCTTCACCTTCAACCGATAGTACCCAGACCTCAAATCTATCTTAGAAAACACCGAGGCACATCTAAACTAATCAAATAGATCATCTATCCGCAAAAAAGATACTTTTTTATTTATCCTCAACTTGTTCAATTGTCTATAGTCTATACACATCTGCAATGTACCATCATTCTTCTTTATAAATAACACCAATGCACCATACGGTGAAATACTAGGTCTAATAAAACCTTGATCAAGCAACTTCTGTAGTTGCGTCTTCAACTCCTTTAACTCTTTCGAGGCCATACAATACGGAGCAATAGACACTAGTGCCGTATCCTCAAAGACCTCAATGCCAAACTCAACCTCACGGTCTGGTGGCAACCCCGTCAACTCTTTTGAAAAAACACCCAGAAACTCACATACGATACGAATATCTTGCACCCTCAACTCCTTTGAACCAGGATTCATAACATATGCCAAGAAAGCCTGACATCCATAATCCAACATTCGATTTTCTTCCAAATCCAAAACAATATTAGACAAAAACCTAGCATTCTCACCAACAACTACCACCTCAAAATCATCTGATAACCTCAAGGATATCCGTTTGGTCTAAAAATCCACCACAGCCCAGTGTTCGGTTAACCAATCTATACCTAAAATCATATCAAAACAATGGAATGGCAACTCCATCAGTCCACGTCAAACTAATATCCCTGAACCATCAGTGGACACCTACGATACAACCTCCTAACCACGACTGTCTCCCCAAGAGAACTAGTAACTCTAACACCCATATTAAGAATTTCAACAGATATATCAAGCAACTGTGCATGCTCACTCAAGATGTATGAATGGGTAGAACCATAATCAACCAACGAATACAATGACAAATACTGTAAAGATAATGTACCTGTAATCACTTCGGTGTCATTGTGAACCTCACGGTACGCATACACCATAGCCGGTCCACCTTCCTTAGGCTAGATAGCAACGATATGAGCCACAGTCCTATGCCCACCATCTTTACGCTAAAACAGCCTACGACCCCTCTGTGGAGCAACAACAGGCGCAACACCATGCCCACCTCTGGCTAATAAAGGACAATCACGTCTCAAATGGTCGCCAGACCCACAACTCTAACAAGCATTGGCTACAACAGCCGCAGGGGCTTGACCCTCCTTAGCTAAATGCAGAAAATCCTGCCTCTGATGATCTCGAGATCCACAAACCCAATAGGTGTTAAACGAAGCTCTAACCTAGATACCCTGCCTCTAGACTCCACATCCAACAACACCTCCACCACGTCTCGGCTCCGGACGAAACCTCCGATCATGATGTCTCTTGGCCTGACCACCGCTAAAACTAGAATCACCTGCTCTCTTACCAGAGCTAAAGCCCTAAGACCCAGAAACCATACTCAGATTCTACTCAACATCCTTAGCTCACAAAACCAATACATCAAAATCTGTGTAATCAGCAGCAATCATGTATGTCTTAACCTCTTGCACAAGGCCGTAGCGGAAATAATCACATTGCGTACGCTCGTTAGGAACTAACTCAGGTGCATACTGGCTCAACCTCATGAACTGCACCTCGTACTCAGTAACAGACATACTGCCCTGCACCAAAGCCATAAACTCACACTTCCTATCGTCCTAATATCGAACTCTGAAGTACTTCTTCTGAAAAGCACCATAAAAGAACTCCTAGGTTACATCTTCGGTTACCATACCAGATATCGTGGTAGTCCACCATGTATACGCATCACCTTATAATAGGAACACAGAACAGCCCATCTTATGGGCATCAGAATAGCCCATTTGGCCCAGTATCCTCTCAGTACTGGCCAACCATCCCTCAGAAACCTCAGGTGACAAACCTCGAAACTCAACTTCGCCCAAACTCGAAGACGCTCTAGTGGCAAACCCTGCCCAACTACTAGTGGTACCGACACATGAACACCCGTAACTACTGCCTAAAAAGCACCGGTCATGGCCTGAATCAACGGCTCCTTATCACCCATCATTGGCCTAGCTGGCGCAGGTGGTACTTGCTCCACTACCTCGGGTGGATTAGGTGGAGGTAGTGGCAACCCTCTAGGAGGTATAACATTCTCCTCAATTTCTTGCCCAGTGGCAGCAGCAATCATACCAGATCATAACTCTCTCCTCGGTCCCATCGTGCTAACAATATATCTAAGGCATGATAATCATTCAAATATAAAACAATTAGGCCAGCTTCAAGCAAGGATCCAAGACTTTCATTTCAAAATCATAACATTTCAGACTATAATAATAAGGCAATGGATTTCCCAAATTCCCCCCAACATGACATACAACAACCACCATGCATATTACAATCACCGTGCATATCAAACATAAGATAATAACTCAAAATAACATCACAACAATCAAACCAACTTCCCACCATCGCAAACCTAGCTCTGATACCACCAAATGTAACCTCATCGACCCGGCCTAGTCGCAAGATCGAATCGAGCGAGCTACATTAGGTTTACCGAAGTAAACCGTAAAGAATTAAGCCTGAAAACCTAACCATTTTTTCTTTTATCCTGTCTAGATACAAAATTGTTATCCTACATATACATACTGATTCCTGGTGAAAATTCAAATCAATCGAGCGTCGAATTGACATCCAACTGATCACATATATAATTTAGGGACCAAATTGTAAAATCATAAAATTACATGGTCTTAACTCATTTTTATATTACCAACCTTTAATTAAGCACGTTTTATGCTTACATGTAAGAAATCAGCTCAAAAAGATCATTCATACTCATTCAATTGCATCCACAACATTCAGGGACTAAAACGTAAGAAATCAGAACTTCAGAACATCCCAAATAACTGATTTAACGGTAGCCGTATCGGTACGGTTGCTCCCATTTCAGTATGCCCTTGCTGACTCAAAACATCATTTTTCCAGTAGCCAAAATTCGTTCTAATACGCCACCACGTATCGAAATACCCGTCAATTTAACACTATGTCGTACTGAAACAGGTACCCGCGTATCAAAACACTGGCCTAAACTGCCTTGGCCCGTACCAGAATGATTGGTCGCGTACTGATACGCTAAGCCTGAAATGGCTTACATGTACCGGAACAGAGGCACCCGTATCGGTATGCCTGGAACTGAAATGTCCATTTTTACTGGTTTAACAAGCTTTTGATCAATCCAAAACATCCTAACAAGTCCCTAACAAACATCCAACAGATTCAAGGATCAAACCACACCAAGACAACCCGACTTCAACATCAATTCATGGCATTAAACTTCAAAAGAAAATCTAGAGGCATGCTTCCTAGAAAACTAATCAAGTAAAGCATGAAACTACAAACCATCACCACGACCAATCATTAATGGCCTTTTACAAACTAAGAGCAACAAAACAAACTTGCTCAAACAGGGGGTTTAACAAAAAACCTCCCAAAATAACGACGGAACCCCCATTGCTCTTATAATTTATAGTCTATACCAAAAACATACTTTGGTGATCAAGTCTTGTTGTGATCCATTGCTTCCCGTTGCCTTCCAAGCTCTTAATTCTCTGCATTGATGGATGAAGAGAGCATAAGCACACTAGGCTTAGTGAGAAATGCTCAAAAATAATACACCGTCAATGCATTAAAACCATTTCTCAACATTACATTGAAATCTCATTTCAAACATCCTTTAAAACATTATCATGCCTTTAAAACCATGCACTTAACATCATTAAAACCAGCATATTACCATATGCAACATGTATCATTAACCAACAACAAATCTCATTGCTAACCTCAATTTAAGCCTTCCCATGCATAACAACCATATGCAAAGCTTAAAGAGTAAACATGTATAAATCACATTATCCAACATAAACCTTCCAATGATACATTAACAATTATATTGGCTCACAAGTGATAATTAACCAAGTTCCATTTCCAAAAGAGTTTATCGGATACACGTATTAAACAAGTGTTCTCCTAACACTTCAAGCCATCTCAACTGAAAATAGCGATACAATCACAATCGCGGTACCTAACAATCGGGTACACTTCCAACCCAAGGGGACACCAACCCCTTACCTCAGTTAGATGCTTAATCCACTAACAGGAGTATACAGTACTGTAAAACCCCTCTACCGTTAGGGTACTTGTATGGAGTTTTCAATACACGGATCTAAACCCTCAACATCCAAGGCGACTTATTATAGTGCACTATCAATCCTATGGCCGGCCAACTATATCTGATAACAATTTTAAAACTACATCACTTGCCAATATAATTAACCATTTATCATTTGCCTCACTATTTTTAACAAGCATTAACCAAACCAAATTTCCAAAGCAACAACCATGCTTTAAACCACGAGTATAAACCATACACTTACAAGTATCACTTACCATGTGCATCCTTCAGCATTTCATGCTTAAGAACAATATTTCACATACTTTAAAACATGCTTTAACAGTAGGTATTGTATAAATCAAAACAAGTGCATTAAACCATATCATACTAGCACGAACGAGAGAGAAAATCACTTTATACTTACTTCCGAGTTTAAACCAGCGTATCAAGCTCAGATTAAACTCCCATAAACCACCTTTAAAACATTCCAAATCTAGAATCCACGGTCTCACTCACCAATACGCGAAACCTCGATTCGCCGATGCAAAATCAGGCGTCCGAAGCCTCCAAAGCTTCACCGATAACTTTCGGATCAGCCTCCCCTATTTTAACCACATTACAACAGAGGATTAATTCATCTCAATGCATTCAAAACACTGCAACAACAATTCCTCACGGACTTCCACAATCCTCTAAAAATTACCCAACCACAACAATTGAAATCATAACCTAATTCTTTCCAAACACAACCCAGCCACAATCTAACACTTCCATTATCATCAATTAAGACTAAAGAACAGGATTAGTTCATCCTAATACTTCCAGCAATTAAACAACCACCACAACTTCACAAAAACACAAATCTAACAACCTAAACAACTAGGGATTCAAGAGTTTCAGGATTCCATTGTTAAAAACAACTTATCAACATAATAATACATCCAAAATATGATTAAAATCAATCTTCAACACTGGGAAACAGATCCAATACGGATATTTCACTATTTCATCAAATTCACCCAATTAAATAAATTAATTTAACATAAAAACACAAAATCAGATTATAAACCATAAATCAAGGATCAAACACTTGGGAATATCAATAAAGAACCATTCAATAGAGGAGATCATAGACCTTACCTCGATTGTGTGATTTCTCCCTTAATTGGCTTGTTTAAAGCTAAGTAAACACAAATTTTCAATGAGGTTTTGTAAATCAAAGTTAAAGAATCAATTACAAATCAATAATTTGAGTAAAATGATCTTTCACCTCTGATTTTTAATGAAAACTTGAGTGTTTGGCAGACGAGAAGTGGAGAGAAAAGTTAAGAGAAAAGTTAAGTTAATTTTCTTTAAAGTGATAACTAACTTTATACATTGTTAAAAAGAATTAATTGATAGGAGAAATCACCAGAAAAAAAACTTGGTAAAATAGCTCCTTAAGGATTCTAAGAATTTGATCCTTTTCATTTTAGTCACTTTTAAAAACTAGTTTTCAAAAATTGCATTTTGGTCACTAACCAAAATGTCACACTTCCAAAACCCATTTTCCAAAATCGCTTTTACCAATATTAATTGTATATTAAAATATGATTTTTAACCATTTTCTACATTTTTATCTTACCGAAAAACATTTACTTTTGAATCCGACTCGAATCCCTAACCTAATCCACCGGACCGTCTAACAAGCCACAAAACCGCTATGCCCAAAATCGGGGCATTACACTTTCCTTGTGAAAGTATATTTACTTTACTGGCTAACCAGTAGATGTGATGTCCTTAACTGATCTATCATTTGTGTAAACGATGATATACCTCAAATAACTATCTCATTAGCAACAATTTTACTTCTCATGGGTATGTCCATATAGCCGTGAAAATCGCGTGCTTCCGTAAGATTTTTTAGAGTATTATGCCCTATAGTCTCCTTGAAGTGGCCTCACTTCACTCTCACATTGGTGACATATGTTGTTCGGCTCACCGAAACACACAATAATCATTAAAAGCATTGCTTAACCTATTCCACTTTTGATCACTGTTTACATCATAGGAACGGACTTGGGGAAGAACCTCCTAAGTAACTGCATAGGTCTATACAATTAGGTTGTCCCTTTGGACCTAGATCTCAGGATCTCTAGTCAACTAGGTAGAGTTTTCCTTCACATAACACCTTAAATTTCCCTAGCTTTAGTCCTATTCCTGTCGATGTTTCATCAACTTGATCTCGATTTAACCATTTGGTTTGTGGATCCACAACATTATCCTTTGATTTTACAAAATCAATAGAGATAACTCCATTTGGGATCAGTTGTCTAATGGTATTATACTCTACCAATTGTTGCTTATTTATCACAATGTATGCATATTGTGGGCATTGGCTTTGGCCAGGAATATCTTCCAAGAAATTTTGAAGCTACAAACTTGTCTAGAGCTACAAACTCAGATTCCATTGTAGATCTGGTTATAATCGTTTGTCTTGAGGATTTCTATAATACATCTCCTCCTCCCAAAGTGAAAACATATCCACTTAAACATTTGGTATCTTGAATATTAGGTATCCAACTAGTATCAGAGTATCCTTCTAAAATAGTAGGATATTTGGAATAATGCAATCCACCATTTTGGGACCAATTTTCATCTGCTTCATCAACGGGGCCATTACCTTTGCAAGACACCCCCACATTTTTAAGTACTTGTAGGAATGGTTTAATCCTTTTCCATAATTCATATGGTGTCTTATCGCTTTAATTGTGGGGAACCTTATTTAAAAGGTAATTGGCTAATAGAGAAGCTCCCCCACACGTCAGTCACATTATAATACCAATGTTACTCATATATAGCTTCTCCCCAATCTTAATCATTTTTATTAAGTTTGGGTTTCAACATCATGCTTAAAGAGAAAAAATTCTCTATAGCTTCATCTTTGCTTTTAAGCAAATATACATAGCAGTATTTTGTGCTATCATCAATGAAGGTAATAAAATATTTATTCCCTCCTCTAGTTTTGACAAACTTTAAATGATAAACATCGCTATGTATTAGATCAAGAGGTTATGTTCTTTTTTCAACAATTTGAAATGAAGTCCTTGTTAATTTCGCCTCAACACAAGTTTCACATTTATGATTACAATTAAAATGAAACGAAGAGATAGGTTCTAAGTTAGTTAATCTCCGCAAAGTATCATAATTAACATGTCCGAGTCTACCATGCCATAAATTGACTCAAGCATATAAACAAAAGATGAAGCATCATTCTTTTTCATAATTTCTGATTTTACAGCGATTGGATTCAGTTTCCACATATTATTTAAACATATCCCCTTTCTACGCACATAGTTCTATATCTTCCTCATCCTTAGCAGATCCTTCCATAGCATTGGCCTCTTTAGCTTTGGCTTTCTTTGGATGTCTACAGTCAGAAGACTTGTGCCCAAACTTGTTGTAGTTGAAGCACTTCCCTTGGAATTTTTCCTCGCTTAGAGATTGTACCTTTAGATCCCAGCTTCGACCCTTTGAGAGGTCATTTTCCCTTTTTGACATCTATCACATTTGCCTTGGAATTGTTGGTGTTGGATTCGTTGAGCCTTTTGGAAAGACTATTAGTTTTCATGGGTATGTCCATATAGCCATGAACATTGCCTGGTTTTGCAAGAGTTATGAGAGTACTATGCCCTATAATCTCCTCGAAGCGGCCTCACTTCACTCTCATATGGTGACTTATATTGTTTGGCTCACTGAAACACACAATGGTCATTAAAAGCATTTTTTAACCTTTTCCACTTATGATCATTGTTTACATATTAGGAACAAACTTGGGAGAAGAACCCCCATAGTGATCGCACAAGTCTATGTAATTAGGTTGTCTCTTTGGACCTAGATCTTGGGATCTCCAGTCAACTAGTTAAGGTTTTCCTTTATACAGCACCTTCAATTTCCCTAGGCTTTAATCTTATTCCTTTCGATGTTTTCTCAACCTGATCTCGATTTAACCCTTTGGTTAATGGATCTGTAACGTTATTCTTTGATTTTACAAAATCAATAGAGATAACTTTCGAATTGTGCTAAAATCTAATTTGAATTTCAAATTTTTTGACTGATTTTTAGATGAGAAAATTGAAAAATTATTTTCAAATTGGGCTAAAATTTAGGCAGGTTTATGCTAGGCCAAACTGGTCTGGACATTTGCTTCGCCCACGTCGTGCAGGTGCGCACCATCTCTAATAGGTTTGACGAGCTTCTATTCGCACCCCCATGTGCCTGCTCGCGAGGTACAATCTTTGGTAAGCTTATTCAACAGCCTCATGGTGGTTGGTTCCATTATATATACATCACCCACACTTGGTCTCTAACCAATGTGGGATTCATGCTTACTATGTTCTCACCAATCCTTGCAAGTTGCCTACTTTGAGCATCAATTTCTCATTCATCACTCAACCAATTTGAGCATATGAGATATCGTTGTAAAGATCTCATGGAGTAGAATATGAAATGATAATTTCATGATTCGATTCTCCATCTTTACCCATTGAAGATTTGCCTCAAATTTTATAGATTATCACGATTTTTCCAACAATCTCCCACATGAATGAAATTGATGTTTTAAAACCATTTTGACTCGATGTGGTGATAGATTCTACTATTGATAACTGTATAGGATAGGTAGGTGTCCACCCTTGAACCTTCCATTGTGAAAGTATATTTACTTTACTAGCTAACCAATAGACGCGATGTCCTTGAATTGTTCTATCGTTTGTGTAAACGATGATATACCTCACACAACTATCTCACTGTCAAGAATATTAGTTCTCATGGGTATGTCCATATGCCCGTGAACATCGCCTGATTTTGCAAGAGTTTTGAGAGTACTATGCCCTATAGTCTCCTCGAAGCAGCCTCACTTTACTCTCAAATAGGTGACTTATGTTGTTTGGCTTACCGAAACACACAATGGTCATTACAAGCATTTCTTAACCTATTTCACTTTTGATTATTGTTTACATCATATGAATGGACTTGGGGAAGAACCTCCAAAGTGACTGCATAGGTCTATGCAATTAGGTTGTCCCTTTGAACCTTGATCTCGGGATCTTCGGTCAATTAGGTAGAGTTTTCCTTCACGTAGCACCTTAAATTTCCCTGGCTTTAGTCTCATTCCTTTCGACGTTTTCTCAACCTGATCTCGATTTAACCATTTGGTTAGCGGATCCGCAACATTATCCTTTGATTTTACAAAATAAATAGAGATAAATCTATTTGAGATCAGTTGTCTAATGGTATTATGCCGACGACGCATATGTCTTGACTTACCATTGTACATAAAGCTCTGTACTTTACCAACTATTGATTGGTTATCACAATGTATGCATATTGTGGGCACTGGCTTTGGCCATTCGGGAATATCCTCTAAGAAATTCTGAAGCCATTCCTCTTCTTCTCCAGACTTATCTAGAGCTACAAACTCAGATTCCATTATAGATCTAGTTATAATCGTTTGTCTTGAGGATTTCCATGACACAACTCCCCCTCCTAGAGTGAAAACATATCCACTTGTTCCTTTGGTATCTTGAATATTAGATATCCAACTGGCATCAGAGTATCCTTCTAAAACAACATGATATTTGGAATAATGCAATCCACCATTTTGGGACCAATTTTCATCTGCTTCATCAACGGGGTCATTACCTTTGCAAGACACCCCCACGTTTTTAAGTACTTGTAGGAATGGTTTAATCCCTTTCCATAACTCATATGGTGTCTTATCTCTTTAATTGTGGGGAACCTTATTTAAAAGGTAATTGGCTGATGGAACGGCTTCCTCTCCCCACGTTAGGCACATTATAATACCAACGTTACTCGTATATAGCTTCTCCATAATCTTGATCATTTTATTAAGTTTGAGTTTCAACGTCATGCTTAAAGAGAATAAATTCCCTATAGCTTCATCTTTGCTTTTAAGCAAATATACATAACAGTATTTTATGTGATCATCGATGAAGGTAATAAAATATTTATCCACTCCTCTAGTTTGGAAAAACTTTAAGTGACAAACATCGATATGTATTAGATGAATAGGTTTTGTTCTTCTTTCAACAGTTTGAAATGAAGTCCTTGTTAATTTTTCCTCAGCACAAGTTTCATATTTATGATTACAGTTAATATGAAACAAATGGATAGATTCTAAGTTAATTAATCTCCACAAAGTATCATAATTAGTATGTCCGAGTCTACTATGCCATAATTAAGTGACTCAAGCATATAAACAGAAGATGAAGCATCATTTTTATTCATAATTTCTGCTTTTACAGTGATGGAATTCAGTTTCCACATATTATTTAAACATATTCCTCATCCTTATCAGATCCTTCCACAACATCGGCCTCTTTAGCTCTGGCTTTCTTTGGAACTTTGCCGTCAGAAGACTTGTGCCCAATCTTATTGCAGTTGAAGCATTTCCCTTAAAAAAATTTCCCATTTAGAGATTGTACATTTGGGTCCCATCTTTGACCCTTTGAGAGGTTTTTTCACTTCTTGACCTCTACCACATTTGCCTTGGCATTGTTGGCGTTGGCTTCGTTGAGCCTTTTGGTAAGAATATTAAGTGACCTCTACCACATCGCTTGGTTCTGCAAGAGTTTTGAGAGTACTATGCCCTATATTCTCCTCGAAGCGGCCTCACTTCACTCTCACATAGGTGACTTATGTTTTTCAGCTCACCGAAACAAACAATGGTCATTAAAATCATTGTTTAACCTATTCCACTTTTGATCAATGTTTACATCATAGGAACGGACTTGGGAGAAGAACCCCCACAATGACCGCACAGGTCTATGTAATTAGGTTGTCCCTTTGAACCTATATCTTGGGATCTCCAGTCAACTAGGTAGGATTTTCCTTCACATAACGCGTTAAATTTCTCTGGGTTTTACTCTCATTCCTTACGACGTTTTCTCAACATAATCTCGATTTTACCCTTTGGTTAGCGGATCTGCAATGTTATCATTTGATTTTACAAAATCAATAGAGAACTTTCGAATTTGGCTAAAATCTATTTTGAAATTCAAATTTTTTGACTGATTATTGGATGAGAAAATCGAAAAGTAATTTTTGAATTAGGCTACATTTTTAAAAAGTCCATGCTAGGGCCAACTAGTCCAAACATTCATATCGCCCACAACTTGAGCGGGGTTTAATGAGCTTTGATTCACACCCCTATTTCTCGTGCACAAGCACAATCTTTGGTAAGCTTATTCAACAACCTTTTGATTGGTTCCATTATATATATACATCTCCCATACTTGGTCTCTAACCAAAGTGGGATTCAAGCTTATTATTTCCTCAACAATCTTTATAAGTTGCCTACTTTGAGCATCAATTTCTCATTCATCACTCAACCAATTTGAGCATATGAGATATCATTGTAAAGATTTCATGGAGTAGAATATGAAATAATAATTTCATGATTCGTTTCTCCATCTTTAACCATTGAAGATAGGCCTCAAAGTTTCCAGATTATCACAATTTTTCCAACAGTTTTCTCATCCAAAGAGAAATCCAAAATCAAATCCACGAAAACGGCCAGAAATCTTGTCGACAGCAACCTTAGCCTCAGTAACATTTCCAAACTTTTCAAATGCATCCTTTAGGCCCCTATCTGATGTCGACCATGAAAGGTTACCAATAAAACGGCGGTATTCTACGTCTTCTGCCATACTGTGAGCAAAGGCGAAGGAAAAGTAAAGTTTAAAGGATTTTTTTAGGGGCTTTGTTTCGTAGGAACCCTTAGAGAGGACAAGATGTTGCTTCACGATTGGCTAGTAATTCTCACATTATATTGAAGCTTTTAATCTTATCCAGTACAAGAATGGAAATAGTTCAATTACTGCTCAGATTGATGTTACCTTTTCGCATTGCCCACATACGCTTAAATTTTTGTACAAGTTATATTCTTATGTCACATTCTCTTAAATTATTAACAGATTCAAGATGAACCATATATACACCGGGTGGCTGTTGAATCTCTGAGGCACAGGCTTTTGAGCCTGTAAATTCACTTAATTAATGAAAGATCGAGTCTTGAAGCTATCATTAATATCAATAACTGTAAACTTATAAATTATAATAGCATCTTGTTTTGGAAGTTTAGCTGTGGTCATGTTTTCATTTTATTTTATGTCCTCATTCATGGATGCTTGATTATATTTTAAGACTACTACGGCTTTTACCTCGATACACGATAACTATAACTCTGAAATGTTTCTCCCATATATACGGTAATGCCCTTCCTAAACTGTCGAAAAAACTTAGAATGTTTAGTCGAATGAATAGGATATAGACCTTAAGTTGGTGGGTAAATTACATGAATAAGTATAGTCCATGTTGATACGTCAATGCGGATTAAGGTGTTAATGTGGTATAACAATGAGTTGCTGAGATCCACATTGATATACCACGTTGTGTGGATGCCAAGATCTACATTGATATACCTCGTTAGCACATTGATAGTCCTTCCTAAAATTATATAAGCGTGGTATATCAATGCGGATTAAGGCGCTAACGTGATATATCAATGTAGATCTCAGCACCTTAATCGACGTTGATATACTATGTTAGTACCCTTAATCTACATAAATATGTCACGTCAGTAAAAAAATATAGATTGTCAGTCAACTAACAATTTCTATCTAGTAGAAGACATTTTTAACATAATATAAAACCTTAAAAGTTAAAATACTTAAAAGAAAGAATTAGGGTATTACAAATACTTAATATTTACTCGAATGAAATTCATCATCGTAAGGGCATAACCACCAGTTGTGTTGAAGGTCAAATGAAATTCATCCTTGTGGATACCAATTTGCTCCTTGGAGGAAAACCGTCGAGGGAAGCACTATTCCAATAGAAGAGTTAAATCCAGAAATTCCCCTTGCCTGTTTGGACATTCACATTGCCCACACCTACAGATGGACCTCCAACCCCCACAAATTTGTATTTACGAACCTACACAAGAAAATGTCTAAGTTTAGTCATTCAGTTCGTTCATGTATATAAACATACCTCACACTTGGTATCCCACCAACATGAGATAAATTTTCCATTTTTCTTCAACATACTTCACAAGTAGCTTACTTTGAGCATTAATTTCTTATTCATCACTCAACCGATTTGAGCATATGATAAACCGTTGTAAAAGTCTCACGAGTAGAATATAAAACTATAGTTGTATGATTCAAATCTTCACCTTTACCAATTGAAATATGGCTCAAAGTTTCTAAAAATTTATTTTTCCAACAGAGGGAATGCAATTCAACGTTAAAGCGTGGGAGTGGCGGTAAGCCTGGGTGGATCCGAAGATGTTAGGAACAAACCTCGTGAAGTGGCTCACTAGCTATTTGCGATAATAAACAGTTTGGAGGAATTGACCAACTCATCAACAGCAAGAAACGCAAGGGTAGAGCCATTATCAGAAAATTGCAGCATTGGAGAAACCAATGTGGATAGTTAAAACAGAACTTGTTTATTGCTCTCTATTTTCAAGTACAATACTTAAGAATCACAATGATCTTGCTAAACATCAAGGCGTTGATCATTTTTTTTTTGCTGCATCCAAGAAATTTAATTAGGTCTCTCCGCAATTAGTGCATGCTGGCAGCTGATCTCAACAGTCATTCCATCATAGGTATGGCCGTTTTTGCTTAGCTCTAATCTCCTTTTTCAAGTAATCTTATCTCCTTTTATCTGAACTTAATATATTCACGATTTTACTTTTAAAATATTCTGTACCAGAATTTAACCTGGTACCCTGAAATTAATTTGCTCTTCAATCTGACTTGAAGATGTAGGTTAATGGCCTCATTTTCATATAATTGAAACATTTGGAAAGCCAAAAGAAGGGGGAGAAGCTGCGTTTTGGTCCGACAATATTACATAACTCCCGACTTTAGTTTTTCGGTCATTGTCGAGGTTTTTCAGCTACCTTGGGGTCTTTTGATGTGAATATGAACTGATACATTAAACCATATTATGGAAGTTGCAAATGTTCTTTCTAAATTAAGATGACATTGTCAAGAATAGGTTGGCTTGAATAGTCAAAGTACCAAAAAAGCACTAGAAGATTACATATAAATACATTTATACACTAAAATTCCTTCAGGAACCCACAATGGCCTCTGGAGAAACTGTAGTTCCAATATCAAAGCTATTATTACTATACAGAAGTTCATGCACAAGTTATTTGACTTCGCTTGGCAACCTCCAGATTCTCAGAAACCACTGCAGTTAAATTAGGATCTTCAAACCCAAGCTCGGCAGTCGCCACCCAATCTGCAATGAGGTGGGATTAGAAAGTGTGGATTCAGCAGAAGAGAAAAAAACAACTTTGAAAGGAAAATGAAAAAGTAATATGTCGAAGCGGTTTTAGGGAGGGAAAGCTCTAGAATTGAATGGCCTAGTGTTCCACCATGCTTTGGCAAGATCGAATGCCTAACTGAAAATGCACTTCTAAAAGAAAATTGGTCAAATGGGAGATGGCCATTTTCACATTCCCCATTAGATCAAAGTAAAATGCTAACATAGAGACCATGATGATAAATTTAAATTTTACCTACTTTGGATCCAGCACCAATTTCTGCACCTCTTTAATAGCCGAACTAGCTGCATATAATGAGATCTTCCCCGCCTGATTGAAAATGATGGTAAAGTTGGCAAACTTACTAGGACAAAAAGGTCTAACATACATGCCTCATGATATAAAGACACACGAAAAAGAAGCAAGAATACTTGTAGGGAGAATTTTATCAGCCTGACCTCCAAAATTTGAAGTTTTCCAACATGGTCATTTGGAAGACAATGGATATCTTCAGCCAATCTTACAGCCACCCCCACACTTTCCGGAAATAAGAAGTCAAATCCTAACTGAACATTGGACTGAAAGTTCAACAAGAAGGAAATAAGTCAGATTTAATGTAGCTATATCAGCCAAATAATAAACCTTCTAAATGTGATAAATATCATAAAAACTTAAATACACTAAGAGTTGAGTTTTTATTGAGTCTCGCCAATCCCAGCCTGCTAATTAAAAAGATACAGATTCATTCAACAGTTAAATGCATTTTTTCCATTAGCATTCCATTATAATGCACCTTCCTTGGAAGAAATCATATGTTCCATAACTTCAAATTAGATACTACAGGAACTATGTCCAGAGTTTATGAACAATACTCGATTATTAATTTTCAAACATTATTACATCGGACAAACTCAATGTCAATGACATCAAACATCACCTTCTAGCAGGATTTTGCGATAAAATCACAGAACTTGAACAAACACCGAAGCTTATTTATCAGAGAGACCTGCCTGAAGGTTCCTCACTTGAAAAGGGCAACCAGCAGGGAGAAAGACAGCTTTCCCACATGCTGTTCAAATGATCATAGCACCACTCCTGTAAAAGAAAAGGACCAACAGTTAACACTTCATCATCTACTATATTAATGATTCTATAATAGCAACAAAGAAAATATTGAAATTTTGACTGCACTAAAAATTAGAATAAGGTTTTCCAGGGAAACTTGTTTTAACCCAGACTTCAATTTAATCTAATATAAAATCGGTTTAAAAACTTTTTACAGAAGTAGGTTGTTATCTTATCCTTACCAAATTCTTGCCTAAGTTTTCTCTGATGATGCTCATTCAGGTACACCACTTCATCATACAGAGGACACATCACCTAAAAATGAAAATAGAAAATCATCGACATGCGCTTTTATGCAATGTGTTAAAAATGTTGTTTTACAACTACGAGCATAAACTTACAGAATCACTTACTGCACTTTCAGGTTTCCCAAAATCCTTCCAATTCTTTTGCAAATACTCAGTTAACTTTGGAATATCCTGTCGACGAAAGACGTCCCTACAAGCTCCCGCTTTAGGATTGCCTATCAAATCCCTGCTATCCCCATTTAACTGTTCAAAATCTACAGATTTCTCTGCAATCATGGTATTTTCAGTTTCTTGATCATCTTGTACATCAGATGTGCTCTCAGATTCATCATCCATATCAGGTCCACCAGTAGATAAATCACGCAATCCTTTCTCATCTGATCTTGTTTCGGGATCCCCCAAGGACTCATTTAACTCAGATTCTCCATTGGATTTGTGTATGACCCTTTTTGTCTCTGACCATTTACCTTCACATGCATGCACCAACGAATACACCTAAAAAACAACTTTAAATTCGTACATTTTACCACAGAAAATTCAAATTTAATTTTAAGCATTACAAAAAGGCCTTGGTGTTTGTCCAGACTTTTTTAATGAATCAATAGATAATTTCATTCATTCTCTTTCAGATTAAAAGATTTAAGCTAGTATTACACAAAAAGAGGCCTTGATCTTTGCTTGTATGATAGATTAGGAATTGCAAAAAGTGATGGAGCAAATGAAAACCCAAGTCTTATTCAAGCATTAAATTCCAGCATAGAACACAGAGATTAGTCCTTTATACACTTTTAAGACAAAAAGAATACAATCATAGAACGCTTCAGATGCACAGTGTCATTGTAATAATTATTCAAAACGGAATTTCTTTTCTTTTTAAAAAAATACACAAATATTAGTCAAGGACAGGGAAAATGCAACTTACCATATCTCGCATTTTGAAATGGAGATTGGTTACTGAATTCCCTCTATCAAGTTCTTCATAGGCCCCATAAGATATGTAAATCGTAGGTCCAGCATCCTTTTGCAGGGAATAATGGGGCAATTTTGCAGCAACATTTAGGAGACCCAACCTGGAATGAATGTACTCAAGCAAAGGAAGTTTACTGATAAACTCAGGTCTCTGGCACATCAAAAACTCTTCTGAAGCACTGGGAGAAGGCCAATCTTTCAACTTCAGCCGTTCTGAGGACCCATTTTCATGAGTCCGTCCCTCTGTGTATCCTTTGATGAATTGATCAAGTTCAATATCAACCAGACATCATTTCAAACCCAACACGTATCTATAAGAACATGTGACACAAAATATCAATTAAATTAAAAAGATATCAAGATGACACACATATAAGAAGCAGCAAAGAGCCTACCTCCGACCAGCCTAAGCAATCTATGGCCTTCACCATTCTAGTCTCGTCTTTTATTTTCTCATTTTCTGTTTCCTTAGTTCCTCTCCATGTAGCCACCAGATCCCAACCTGAAAGAATGAGTTGTCAAATACCTCTTTAACAATCACGGGTTCGCCCTTGCTCCAATGCTTTCTAAATTCAGCAATCCCTTCTTCTTTAATATCTTGAGATGACGGGTAGTATAAAAGATTATCATCACTACCCTCTCTGTCGGCAAACTGACAAAGTCTGGGATTATTCAATTCAGTATTTTCTGAACTTTCAACGTCATAAACCTTACATCCACTAACCATTTCCTCTACATTCTTAACCAGTTTTGCAACCCAATTCATCTTAAAAGTACGATTTAGGTTCAATGAGCGATGACCACAACCACCATATTCCTTTGGAGGACATGGAATACTGCTATCACTGTTGGCTTTCCAACCAGAGAACTTATGCAAGAAATTTAGTTTCAATTTAGATGCTTGTCCATAGAAGTTTCTTTGTCTTGAGTTCTCTCACCCATCTTATTTCCTATATCTTCAACACCGACAGAAGATACATTCCGAAGATCTTGACAGCAACGGAGACACAGATCATGAGCAATTTGCACAATGCCGATGATGATCAACAATTGGCATCCTACAGAAGTTGCTGCAAAAAGACATAGTAATGACCTATACGTCCTTAGTACAATAGATATGAGAATGTGTTAACCGTACTTTTGCACATTTAATTAGTAAACCTCGCCAAACGAACAGAAAATTAACCTATTAAACTAACCAGACTAAGTGAAATGATTTTAAAATAGCCAATAAACGTTATTACATACCAGCACATCTTCTCATCTGCAGTCACCTTTTCCCTAAGAAGATCTATTTCAGTTCCTGAAAAACATATGCAACAATGGTTAAACAAGGACATATAATCTCAGTAGAAACTTGAGCTTAAACACCATTTAATCAACAAGCATCTTACTACGAAGTTTTATTTACAATTCCACTTCAGAACACTGCTCCTGCTGGATCTTCTTAATGACAGGAAGCACTGAAGACAAAAGGCAGTAGTGATACTGTAGCTTGTCCAAGACAGGTATTCCCCGTATCCTTACCTGCACTCAGTGAAAGGCAAATTATTCATTGTAGCGACCACTTTTGAAATTAAATGTCGCTAAAAAAGGAGTAATAAGTTTCCTTTTGTTTTAGAGAAAATGTTTGAAAATGTGAGGAAGTCCCTTAAAAATTGTATTTTTAAAAATAAAAGACTTGGAGTCGCCACCGGCCACTAAAGTAGGTCGGACACCATAAAAACCAGAGATTCGCTCAAAAACAGGTTCGAAAATTGGTTACGCGTGGGGAAATATTAACACCCCATCGCGCCCGGAAATCAGTACCAAAATATATGTTACTTTTAATTGATGAAAATGATCGAAATTTAAATTGACTTTAGTTAAATGGTTCGTGACTGAATATAAACTTTAATTAGACAGACTTTTGTCAAATTGGTTAATTCTAATCAATTAAACGTTTAATTAATAAGGGTGACGATACATCGGACCATAGATTAAACCAATATCGAATAAGCTCGACTTCCGTGTTAATTTATGGTTCGAACTCCGTTCATCACTTTTATGCATAATGCAAGCAGTTAAGAATGATGTGATGACTTGTTCAAATTTTATCTCATATTAGTTTTGCCTTTAGACGGTAAGAATTAATTCGAATATTTGGTCAACATCCAGTGAGCCAAGACTATTACGGCACAAATATCGGAATTAATAAATACCTCATTTTTATAATTTAAGTTAATTAATTTAAAGCATGTCCAATAAAATATTAGAGGCCTAATGAATGACAATAAGATGCATGACAAAGAATACATGAAGGCCCACCAGAGTTTTAACCTAAAAAGACCCAAATTATTGGAAATTAATTAGTGTTCTAATTATTAACTAGGTTAGTCTAATATTAGCCATAAATTAATTAAATCCTAAGAAACTAAAAAGCCTAATATTTTATTGATTATCTTAAAAATCACAACAATTAATTTGATTAATTTTAAACTAGGATCTCAATTAGCCAAGGATTCTATTTAAAAGTATTCGAATTGATTAATTGTGATTTAAATTAGGTGAGCTATGTTAAATTTCAATTTTATCCTAAAAATAATTAAGAATTGTTCAACCAATTTAATGCATTTAACATTTACCCCAATGAGCCAAGGGCGAATTTAAATGGATTAAAGTGACTCGAACCTATGATCTAACTAGGGCTCTAAACCTAAAATTAATTTAATTAATTTAAAATCATGCCCTAATAATACAACACATAATTTTAAATTAATTAAACTAAACCCTAAAACTAACCTAAAAGATCTACCCTAAAAAACTAAGGGGATAAAAAACAAAATTTAATATTAGGGCATATAAGGGAAATTAGGCAAATAAATGAAATTAATAGCATAAAATAAAAACATTAAATAAATTTTTAAAGCATGATTAAATTAGGATAAAATAAAACATAAAGGGGCCTAATTGGTAATTTTTAAAGCTGGAAAGGGACCAAAATAAAGAAATTTACACTGGAAAAGGTTAAATTAAAATATTTTTAAAAAAATGGACTAAATGAGTTATTAACCCTTTAAAAAGGATTAAATTACAAAGAGGGCTTAATTGAATGCGGGTGAAAATGGGAAGGACCTATGAGGTAATTTGAAAAGGCGAAATGGCTTTTAAAAATATTTTAAAAGGATGAAGGGACTAAACGGTAATAAAACCCTTTAAAAATCTAAACCGGACTTGATTTGGGGACGTAATTGTGATTTTTAAAAATACTTTGGGGACCTGCAAGGTAATTTAAGAAAGCGAAAACCCTTCCGTGTGTAATTTAAAAACGCTGAAGGGTTTATATCGTTAAAAACCATTTTTTTTTAAAAAAGGCCTAATATACATAACACATTTTTAGCAAAAAAAACGTTTAGCCATTTTGAACGCCCTTGTCATTTTTTCCATTTCCATAAATTCTTCAAACGCTCTGTCATTTCTCTAGTGCTGGGATGAACACAGCCGTGGTGTTCATCCTAGCCGCCGCTAAACCCAGAAACCAACGGCTCCCGACCATATCAGCCACCGCAAACCTCATCCGGCTACCGCCCATCGGCGCCGAAAAGAACCAAACATCACCAAAAAAACTCTCATTTTTAAACCGATCCCGACCATATCCTTAAAACCCATTTAATAAAATCTCCCTTCCCCTAGATCTAGGAAGAAGACGAACCAAGGAAAGCTTTTTGTTTTACCAGAACGATGGGCTGCCTAAAAGGAGCCCTCACCGACGATCGGGAAAGCAAACTAGCATCGTCTCGGTTTACCCCCTAAAGGCACGAGGGCCACGAGTTTGTTACCGGAGAACGATATGGCGGCTGGAAACTGAAGGGTAAGATTTTAAAACCCTAGATCTAGGTATTTTTTGTTACTTCTATATGCATGCAAAACAAGAAGAGATGGAAGATACCTCTTAAGGTTCTGGTTTTTTGTATTGCTTCTCCACTATCATTACAATGTTTTTTTGGTTCGGTCTTATATATCTGAAAGGGTTTACATGTAAAAAAATAAAAATAAATCATTACAAATGATTCTGAAATCCGCCAATATTTTGCTTGATCTTTTCTTATTGTGGTTTGATTCGCTTCCTGTGTTTTTTACTAATGCATGCTCTCTTTTGGTTACATGGTGATGTGGCTACACGAGAGGAGGAGGGGACCAGAGGGAGAGTTGCGATCGTGGCAGATGAAACGTCAAGGGTCTGAAAAGCCGTGCGTAGTATTTTGGAGTGTCGGGCATATGGCACACGCGCATGGGCGCATGGGTGTTCTAGAGGCTTCCAGGGACGATATGGACCATCCATTTGAATCCTCAGATCTGACGGTTGAGATGGCGCAGCGCTTGGCAGATGAAGAGCGGCTAGGATTTCTTCCTGATGGCATCTGGAAGCTTCCCGGCTTAGATCTGAACCATCAAATCATTGTCTGATCTAAGGGTCAAGAAACGGCTGCGCAAGAATAAAAGAAGAGGATATTAGTTTAAGGCTTATCTGTTTTTGGGCCCAAACGGGCTGATGTAATTTTTGGTTTTTTAATTTAATTATGTAAATGGACTATGAATAAACTTTTTGGCTTATTTATTTCACTTTAATTGGGTATTTTATTTAATACTTAATTATTTTTTTTGTTTTCGTCTTTTTAATTAATAACATAAGATATCATAATAATAATAGTATAATATGGATAAAAATTCCTAACAATATTTTGTTTCTCTTTTTAAATTAAAATGAGATATGACACAAAACTTAAACGAATAAATATAGCAAATAATGCTAATAAGTTAAGCCCAAAGCCCATTACTCAAATATTTTACAAAAATAAAAAACGGGTTAAAACCCCAGATAAAATTAGTGATTACAGCTGCCCCTCTTTGCTTATTTTTGTAAAACAAGAATAAAGCAAAGACCATAAGCGCTAATTCTATCCGACTTCCCTGTTAGACTATTTGCTCCTCCGAAGCGGCAATGAATAAACCGAAATAACTTGCTTTCTCGGAGTGGTGAAAACAAACTGTGTAGCACTGGCAAGTCCTTTGGGAGTGGCAATGGACAAACCATAACTTCAAACGACTTGTTCCTCCGAAGCGACAGTGAACAAATCCAAATAACTTGCTTTCCTAAAACGGCAAAAACATACTGGTATATCCTTCTGAAATAGCAATGGACAGACCCGATAACTTGCTTTCCCTGAGTGGCAAAAACACACTGGCATATCCTTCCGAAGTGGTAATGGAAAAACCAGATAACTTGCTTTCCCAAAGTGGCGAAAACAAAATGGCATGTCCTTCCAAAGTTGCAATAGACAGACGAAATAACTTGCTTTCCCGGAGTGGTGAAAACATACTGGCATATCCTTCCAAAGTGGTAATGGACAAACCAGATAACTTGCTTTCCCTAAGTGGCAAAAAAATGGCATATCCTTCCGAAGTGGCAATGGACAGACTAGATAACTTGATTTCCCGAAGTGGTGAAAACATAATGGCATATCCTTCCGAAGTGGTAATGGACAGACCAAATAACTTTTCTCCAAATGAAGGTGTCCATTCCCCGTGAGCCTGGACGGATAGGCTTTTTGACTTTCCTGACTAAAAATTCTTGAGCTATGGGTATCTGCCTCATTTGCTTCTAAAATTCTAATATTACGAGTGTAAAATTCCTCTCTCATAGTCTCTTTTTTGTCTTTACTCCATTGTTTACTCGTCCTCTGAGAAAGTACCTGATCTAACAATTAAATGCCTGTAACAGATGAAATGCTATAATAGAATGAGTTAGCATGCTTATTTCTTAGGGATGCATAACTATTCATGATGCATGACAAATGAAATGTAATCAATGCTCGGACGCCTTCTTTCTTGGCTTTTTATTTCGTTTTTCTTTCTTTCTTCTACTTCTTCTTCTTCTTTATCTTTGCATATTTTTCATTTCTCCTTATGTCCGAACTCAGCCCTCGTTTAACCCCCCCATATTTTCCAAATCTTTATTCTAAAGTGCTCTTTCGAGCTCTCACTTCAGAGATTTTTCTTTTTCAAAGTGCCCTTTCGGGTTTTCACTCTGATTGATATATTTTTCTTTTTTCTCTTTTTCTTTTTTTTCTTTTCTTTTTTCTTTCTTCTTTTTTTCTCTTTTTTCTTTACTTTTTGTTTTGGGCATATTTTTAGGTTTTCGCCACTATTGCTTCCATCTCAAACTTCAACATAGTGGGCATTCGTCATCTTCTTGGCAAATCTTGTCAACTTTGCACTCCATGTCCTTTAGCCTTGGCTTTAGCAGACTCCTTTTGGCGACATCAAGTTCTATCTTGGAACCACCTGCGCTTAAAGGGTTAAATCATAGTAATGCCAAGAAATCATTTTTTTTCAGTAATCTATGTCAATCTATTTGCAGGATGCTCATGAAATAAACAAAGGAAGAGAGGAAATGAAATATTTATTTATTACTATTAGAGATGTTGAAACAATTTGGAAGTCATGGCAGACATGCGAAAAAGAAAATGATATAAGTAATATGGGGTGCAATATTCCCGAACATCGACTGTATGAATGATGCGAGAGCCCATCGACCGTGGTAAATCTCTCATTGCCTGTCCTAGACTGAAATTCCCAATAGCCCAAAAGGAGTTCCACCATAACTCGAAGTGGGGCACTTGAACTGTAACAAAGCCCATTAGTTGGATGCCTAACCTCAAAATTCATCTGAACCATCATTTTTGGATTTTCAATTCAGATCCACCTTTGGTTTCAAGACGTCCGTTTCCAAGTTTCCATCTTGAACACTCCTTTTTTAGGCATAATACTTCTTGACGGAGTCTGAATTTATGGGATTGCTCAACTCCTTCCCATCCATCTCTACCAAAATTAACGCTCCTCTAAAGAAAGCCTTCTTAACGACATAAGGCCCTTCCTAATTAGGCATCCACTTTCCTCGAAAGTCCTTTTGAATTGACAGAATCTTCTTGAGCACCAGATCTCCCTATTGGAACTCTCTCAAGCAAACTTTCTTGTTGCAGTTACGCATCATCCTCTTTTGATACATTTGGCCATGATAGATGACCCTTAATCTTTTCTCATCAATGAGGTTCAACTGATCAATCCTTGCTTGCATCCATTCAGTATCATCCAACTTTATCTCATTCAGAATTCTCAGTGATGGGATTTCCACTTCAATAGGCAGTACTGTCTTCGTGCCATAGACTAAAGAATACCGTGTTGCCCCTGTCGAGGTCCTTACAGATGTCCGGTAAGAAAACAGTGCAAATGGAAACTTTTCATGCCAATCCTTGAAAGTGTCGGTAGTCTTGGCTATGATCTTCTTGATATTCTTATTTGCTGGTTCAACTGCCCCGTTCATCTTGGGATGATAAGTGGTAGAATTGTGATGCATAATCTTAAATTGTTCACATACTTCAGTCATCATCTTGTTGTTTAAATTAAAAGCATTATCGGTGATGATTATTTCTGGCAGACCGTAGCAACAAATAATTTTATTCTTTAAAAATTTACATACGGTTGCTCTTGCGATGCTAGCATAAGAGGCGACTTCCACCCATTTGGTAAAGTAATCGATGGCTACCAAGATGAAACAATGTCTATTAGAAGCTTTCGAGTGTATTTGACCAATAACATCCATGCCCCAGGTAGCAAAAGACCATGGTGAGTTCATAGTGTGAAGCGGTATTGGCGGAGCGTGTATCTTGTCGGCATAGATTTGGCACTTGTGACATTTCTTTGCATATTTAATGAAATCTCCCTCTATGGTAGACCAGAAATATCTGTATCTCATGATTTTCCTAGCCATTGAGGAACCACTAGCGTGGGTCCTACACAAGCCATCGTGTACCTCGACTAAGATGGTTTCTACCTCCTGAGCATTAACGCATCTCAACAATATCTAATCCTTACTTTTCTTGTACAAAACTTTTCCATCAAGGACATAACCCGACGTCAGTCTCCTAATGGTCCTTTTATCGTTGTCATCCTCCAAATTATCTCTATCGGCTTCATTTTGGCAGTCGGGCTTGCCTCAAACATGGTAGCTAGAGTCGCTAAGGCGTCAGCCATCTGATTATCTTCTCTTGGTAGTTAAGCGAAGCTAATTCCTTCAAAAATTTTAACCAACTCCTGGATCAAATCATTGTATTTGGCTAGCTTCTGATCTTTCATCTCCCATTCTTTTCGGACTTGAAGAACCTTGATCTTTCTTTCTGTGGCTGCCTGAAGTCCCATAACGCAAGCCTCATACTCAGCTATGTTGTTTGTACAAAAGAATTCCAACCTACTGGTAAAGGGGTAATAAGCCTCCTCGAGAGAAATTAATACTGCCCTATCCCTCGTCCTAGGGCACTAGATGTCCCATCGAAATAGAGCTTCCAAGATTCATTGATGGGCCTTTCCTTTGCTAAAGTACCAATCAAGTCTTTATTAGAAAAACTAAAATCCAGAGGCTCATAGTCATCTGAGGTACGACTTGCCAAAATATCTGCTACCACACTCCATTTTACTACTTTCTGGCTCACGTAGACGATATCAAACTCAGATAGCAATATTTGCCAACGGGTCATTCTTCCGGTTAGTGTTGGTGTCCCCATAAAAAATTTCAGTCATCCAGGAAATCAAGCAAGTAGTATGATGCAATATGTATTGCCTGAGTCGCTTAGTAGCCCATACTAGGGCACAACACAGCTTTTGGATCAATGGGTACTGCGAATTACACTCGGTGAATTTCTTGCTCAAGTAATAAATGGCCTTTTCTTTCTTGCATGTCTTATCATGTTGCCCCAACACACATCCCATTGAATTATCAAACACCGTCATGGATAGAATTAACGGCCTGTCCGATACCGGTGGTACTAAGATTGGGGCATTGGTCAAATACTTCTTAATCTTTTCTAAGGTCTCTTGGCAATCTTCATCCCATTTTCCCGGGTCATTCTTTCGGAGTAGTCTGAAGATAGGATCACACTTTTCGGTCAATGGGGTGATGAACTGGGAAATGTAATTGAATCTTCCTAAGAATCCTCGGACCTCCTTCTGAGTCTGAGGTGGAAGCAAATCTTGAATTGCTTTAACTTTTTTGGGGTCGATCTTGTTCCCCTTTCTACTAACCACAAAACCTAAAAGTTTTCCCGATGTGACTGCAAAGGTACACTTGGACGGATTAAACTTTAATTGATATTTATTTAGCCTTTGGAACAACTTCTACAAATTCTCAATGTGTTCTTCTTCGGTTTGAGATTTGGCTATCATGTCGTCCACATACACTTCAATCTCCTTGTGCATTAAGTCATGAAACAAGGTGACCATGGCCCTTTGATAAGTTACCCCGGTATTCTTCAATCCGAAATGTATGATTTTATAGCAAAATATGCCCCACATAGTTACAGAGGTGGTCTTTTCCATGTCCTCGGGGTGCATTTTAATTTGATTATACCCTGAAAAGCCATCCATGAAAGAAAACTAAGAATACCTCGCAGTGTTGTCGACTAGGGTATCAATGTGAGGCAGGGGAAATTATCCTTAGGACTTGCCCTATTGAGGTCCCTATAGTCTACGCACATACATATTTTTCTGTCATTCTTGGGCATTGGGACTATGCTAGCTACCTACTCCATATATTTGGCGACCTTTAAAAATACGGCTTCAAACTATTTCTTTACTTCCTCCCTAACCTTTAACAGCATATCCGGTCTCATTCTTCGGAGTTTTTGCTGGACTGGCTTACACTCTGGCTTTATTGGGATTTTGTGCACCACTATATTCGTGTCTAGACCCGACATGTCTTGATATGTCCATGCAAACACGTCTTTGAAGTCTGAAAGCAATTCTGCCAACTCTTGTCTCACCTTTGATGATAGAGTGGTACCAATCTTCACTTCTTTCTTTTCTTCTTCGGTTCCTAAATTCAAAACTTCTAATTATTCTTGGTGGGGCAGAATCTATTTCTCTGCACTAGCCATCAATCTTAGCAATTCATCTGGAACCTCATATTTCTCCTAGTCATCCCCTTCGTCTATTTTAGCTGAGCACGAGGGTTGTTCAAAATCTACCCCGGGATTAGACTCAGAATCATTCATATAGTTAATATTCGAGGACCTGCACGAATTTAAAAGTATGTATTAGGAATAAAAATAGCTTATAGATGAATAAATAAGTAATAAAAGAATAAATGATGAATGAATAAATAGTGAATAAAATGAGTGTTATGTTTGCCATTTGAGAAACATAGGAAGCATCATTTTCATTGAAAATAAAAATAGATTGACATAGTAGCCTTTTTACAAAGGATTCCTATTACTCTTGGACCAAAAGCAATAGGTGATTTCGGGCATTACTTTGATTCAATCCTAAAAGCTACGGGCAGATCCATGCTGGTCTAATTGTTAAGCTCTTCACCCGAGAAACATGGGCGGATCTTATCCATAGGCTGAACCATCTTACCATCTCCAGATATCACGTTCACATCCATTCCCTCCATGGCTTCACAGATCAATTTTTCGTAGAGGATCCTCTCGTTATCCTGGTTGGCTTCCTGGACCTTCATCTCGGGGTTGACAATTCCCCCAAGGACAAACATATTCCTGAGACCCGTATAAGTGATGAGAGCCCATAGAATCTCCTCTCCTTTGAGTCGGCCCTTTTTTGTTCTTCTTGTCTCTTCCATTCTTGTTTTTTTTTTTTGCAAAAATTGTGTCTTATAGCTAAGCCCAAACCAGTCATACTTGTGGATAATGCCTATGGGTTGCAAACGTCCTTGCAAGCTCTTTTCTAAACCACTTCCTCTTTTCGCTCCTATTTCTAGAGTTTCTGTCACCACCATCTTGGTGCAATTTGATAATCTCGGGTATGGGATCCTGTTCCCATGAGCAACAAAGGTGACATTGACGAATTCCAATGCCCTGAAGGCACATTCCAAAGCCTCCTCATCAGTTGGAATGTATGGAGCGTCTAAAGTTACCGAAGCTATAACATCTTGCTCGGTATGGAATGTTACTATATTTCCTTCAATGATGAACTTTAATTTCTGGTGCAAAGAAGACGAAACAGCTCTGGCAGAATGGATTCACGGTCTCCCTAACAGACAGTTATAGGATGGTCGGATGTCCATGACCACGAAATTTATAGTGTATTCAGTTGGACCTATGAGCAGGGGTACTTCAATTTTTCCAACCACTTCTCTTTGGGTCCCGTCGAATGCACACACAGCATTTTGGCAGGGTTTCATATGCGAGCTGTCGATCGGTAGGTATTGCAAAGTAGCTAAGGGCATAACATTCAGGGCAGAGCCATTATCGATTAGCACTCCCGGTAGTATGTGACCTTTGCAATGGTGGTAATGTTTAGGGCCTTGTTAGACCCCCTCTTTCCTTCTTCTGGTATCTCATCGTCGCTAAAGGTGATATGATTACAGTCAGTAATATATCCGACGATCTGGTCAAGCTTATCAACCGAAATATTACTCTCGACAAAAGTTTGATTTAATACTTTTAACAGGGCCTCACGATGTTTTTTTGAGTTCAACAATAGATCAAGCACTAAAATCTGGGTCGGCTATTTCTGAGTTGGTCTATCACACTGTATTCACTATGTTTTAAGAACCTCAAAGATTCTTGAGCTTGAGCCTCAGTTACTGGCTCGTTGAGTTTCGAGGGTGGCTTTTCCTTAAATATTTTCATAGGTTCAAGCTCAGTTACTTTGCCTTTTCCTTTCATATCTTCTACTGCCTTTAGAGCTTTAGGAAAATAGCACCGAACGCTCCTCGTAAAATGCCCCACATTGTTTATCTCTTTAGGTTTTGGTTTTGCAGGCTCTCCTTCAGTGGGCTTTTCTTTCAGAATTGGTTCCTTTTCTTCTTGTGAACTGAAACTTCCTTGTATTGAGACGTTGGCGGTGTAGTTCCATAGAACCATCTGGGTATCCTTAAAGGGAAAGGATTTCGGGGCTGAGATTATAATTTTAAGGGCTATCATGGGACTTTCTTCTCGTGGTGCATTCTCTTGAGTTGGTTTTAGGCCAATAACGAATGACCTTTTTGCACTATATCTGGCATCTAGAGTATCCAACGTGCAAACTTCGGACTCGCTACTCCTTTCTTCTTCCTCAAAGAATTCAATCACTTTGCTATCAATCAACTTCTAGATTACTTGGCGGAACTCCTCGCAATCTTAGATCTGACGATCCTTCGACTGATGGTATTCACAATAGGGGCCACAACCTTTTTTCACAATTACCATTCAACAGTCGATGAGACGAGCCATACATAACTGCTGAATGACCAATCTCAGAAGGAACCTTACTTTTGACATCCTAGCCTTAGCCTTTCTTGTGCATTCTTCCTCAATAGCATTTATGCCTTGACCATCATGATTTGGCAAAGGGTTATTGGTGGTACTTGGCTCCTCTAGCTATAGCACTCCAGTTCTGATCAAATTCTGAACAAACTTTTTAAATACTATACAGTTCTCAATGGTATGGCCTAGGACGTCGGCATAGTATTTGCAGTGGGCTTTTGGGTCATACCATGTAGGATAAATGGGTTTAAAGGAGTAACATGTTGAGGTTGTACCAAATCTGCCTTGTACAGTTATGAGTAGGGTTCTTTGTAAGTAATCGGTAGCGGCGTGAAAGATCTATTCTCATTCTTCTTCTTGTGTCCCCCTTTCTCTTCTATTAAAATTTTGGGGTTTAAAGCTTGAGGATGAGATATAGTGAAATTCTTAACAGCGTCATAAATATTTGTGGTGTTCACTTCATGGCCCTTCCTCTTGAATTGCTTGTGCGACGGTTCCTCTCCGTCGATTCTTCTACTTTTTATGACTGCTTCAATACGCTCGCCGGTCATTACCATATCAGCAAATTACTAATAGGGTTATTGATCAAACGATCATAGAGCGTCCCTTTTAATGTATCAATGAACATAGGGGCAATCTCGTTTTCGCGAAGGGGAGGCTGGACTTGAGCCGCAATGTCACGCCACCATTAGGCATACTCCCAAAGACTCTCATTTCATTTTTGTTTCATTCCTTGTAATAAAAGCCTATTGGGGACCATATAAGTCACATGCTTATACTGGTCAGTGAAAGCTTTTGCCAAATCTTTCTATGATTTAATCTAAGCTCGTGTAAGCTGATTGTACCATCTTGTCACGAATCCCACTAAACTGTCCTGAAGCAGTGTATCAACAGCTTTTCATTACTGGTGTAGTCGGCCATCTTACGACAAAACATCGTTATGTGGGTAGTTGGGTAGGACGTTCCATGAAACTTCTTAAAGTCAGGGGTCTTAAACTTGTATGGGATTTCTACGTCAGGGACTAGATTGAGGTCTTTAGCGTTCAGTCCATAAGAACCATCCTCGCCATCTTTCACCTGAAACTTCTCTTCAAGATCATTTCTAGTTTCCTCCAACTATTTGGAAAATTCTGCTTTCACTTAGTTCAGTTTTTCTAGTTCATCAAAGTCTGGGATGCTGTCTCTGATATGTTCGACATTTACAAATGTCACAGTCGGCTGAGGTGGAGTAGATGCACCAACTTGATGGGATGATGATACCCCTTGTGGGGGGGTTTGGTGTAGGATTAATAAAGAGGGGGTTAAAGATTAGAGAATATGTGGAGCCTTCCGGGTTCTGAGCAAGGTTCACAACAATACTCTTTTCTCTTACATCTTCCCCTCGACGGTTTTGTAGCATTTGAGATATTTCCCTCATCATGTCTTGTTGAGATTTGATGATGGTATCTCTTAACTCTTGTTGCGTTCTCTCCAACTGGCTTCTAAGATTGGCTTCTAGCTTAGCAAAGCCCTCTTCCATTTTTTTGGCTTGAAGACGTGTGCGATATGGATGTGGAATGATTGCAATTAACAGAATAAAAATGCTCTAAAATAAGAGATCTTTTAATTAGTTTAGATGGCTTTAATGAAATATGCAAATAAATGTGCTAGGCATTAATGCAAAGAAAGACACTAATTTCGGCAAATATCATCATTAAACGACTGGCATCGATGAAAATGTTGTTTTATTACAATAATTCAAATAAAACCGCTACGCATATGATTCTAAGCTAGCGCCTAAGTCGACAATCTATCTCAAGATCCAAACGATCCTTTCTCCTTCCTCAGATTTTTTTCCACTCCTTCTTGGAGCTCGGTAGCGTCTTCCACTAGGAACTGCACCTTCCGGGCGACTTCTTGCATCTGGATCATAAAGCGTGCCAAATTTTGCTCGTCTCCAAATGGTGTAGGCGGCAAACTGAAGCTGCTCCATCGTAGGCATCTGGTGCACTTGAATTGCTACCCTAAAGCTCGTCATTTAATCTTTAAGTTGTTGGACCTCGGTCTCTAGATCCTCGATGTGGTCTTTCAAGGCTCGATTTTCTAAACTACTGGCTTCTAGCTTCTGGGTAAAACCTTTATGCTTGAGAAGAGATTTCTCTAACTGCTTTATCTGAGCCTTTAATTCCTCGTTCCGACGTTGTTCATTCTCAAGCTTCATTAGTGAGAAGTCTTCAAGTTCTCCATCTTTTGGGTCATGGCAACTACTTGATCCTTGTGCTCATAGTACTTCTTCTTGTAAGATTCGATTCTTGTCTTTTTCCTCATTGAGTCTAAGCCCTAACCCTTCGTTTGGCCCGTCACTTGCAACTCTCCTACTCTTGTTTAGCCTTTGCAACTTCTGAATTTCTTCTTTTTCTGACTTGAGCTCGGATTCCAACATACCATTCATTCTTTGTAGACTTCTAATTTCTCCATCTAGCTTTGTCTTGTCTAAATCGAAGTTGAACTTGTCTTGATCGCCCTTTGCTTCTAGCTGAATAAATTTCTTTTGCTCCTCTTCAAGTTGCTTTCTCATCAAGTTGACTTCAGTGGGAAGCGTAGCTAACCTTTCTTGAACATACCTCATACCAACAGGATTCAACTGAGGAATATTGTCATTGACGCGATTGAATCACCACACTTCATACTTCGGAGTCATCATGTATGGAGCGCTCAAAACCCTGACTCGTCTAGCATTGTTCCAAGTAGAAGAAGCGTCGTACACTTCCCTTTGTAGCTTTTCTCAGTCGCTGTCACGACCATTTTTGAAATCGGGTGTGAAAAATAGCCCGACGATCGATCTTTTAGAAAATTAAGGTTTTCTGGCCATTTTTTATTTAATCTTGAAAATTTAGGGTTTTTCATATTAAATCAGATTTTTCTTTATTTATCCTTGAAAAACATTTTAGAGTCGCCACCGATCACTTCGAGGTAGACTAGACACCAGAAAAATGAACCAGAGATTCTGTCTTAAAAATTGGGTTCGGGAGTCGGTTACGTGTAGGGAAGGGTTAGCACCCCTACGAACGCCCGTTATCGGTACCTTTAATTTTATGTGGCATTTTAAATAATTATTTGAATTTAATTTATTCATAATTATTAATTGAATTTAAATTCTAAATGCAGATATCCTTTTATAAGGAAATTCACTTTGTTCGAATATGAGATTAAAGGCACCAAGTTAGGTGGCACCCTGTTTCATATTTAAAAATGAATTTCTAACTTAAAAGGTTTTTAATGAATGATATTTTATTGTCTTGTCAATTTTAAGTTATATTCCTAAAAAAGGCTCTATTTAATTAATTATTTAAATCTATGAATATTAATTAATTTAATGACTTTTATGTGAAAATGCCAATTTCTTGAACACCTTCCATATTTTTTAAGCCTTTAAATTAATCATATTCCTAATTAATTAATCATTCTAATTAATTAAAGTTCTAGTCCTAATTAAGGCTATAACAATTTATTATTCAATTATGGGTGAAAATATATATCGAATATACATATTTATGACCAATGTTGAGATAACACCCTATTATAAACAATGGAACACCATCCATATTTTAGCCTCAAAGATTCTATTCGATATACATTTAACTAACTACAATGTATTAATTATTAATGTCAATTTAAAAACTATTTTGATATCCAATTATAAGTGTAAATATATTAAATATATTCATTAAAATCCATGTTGAGATAACACCCCATTGTAAACAATGGAACGCCATCGAAATTGGGATTTTAAAGTTTATATTTAATATATTTTAATTACTACAATTATCTACCTTACTTAATTATTGAATCCTAATAAAAGAAACCCAAACTAAAGGCTCTAATTAACTATTACTATGTAATTAAGTTATCTAACAAATATACTATATGCATTGATTTAAAGCAGGCATCACAATTAAATTAATTACATATAATTATATAAAACAAATAAATAATGACTAAATTAAAACAAATTAGAACACAAAGCCAATTTTATTAATATGAGACTGAATTGAAAAAGATTACAAATGCTAATGCCCAAAATACAAAGCCCTAGTGGCCTAATTACACTAATTGCAAACCTAAAGGGAACAATTAAATGGGAGGGGGACTAAATTGAATTAATTATAGAGCTAGGAGTTCAATTAAAGGAGAAAAGGGACCCAATTGAATAATGATGAAACTTTGGTCAAATACCAAAGGGAACCATAATCAGATTGCGCAGACCTAACCCGACCCGCATAAAAACGCGCGGGTCACCTTTTAACCCGGTGCCAAAACGGCATCGTTCCAGGCGGGGTATAAATCCCCTGTACCGAGCCAACTCGGATATTTATGCAAACTTCCCTTTCTCTCCTCTTATTCTCCCTCTCTCAAATCCTCTATACACCAACACATCCCAGCCCGAAAATCAACACTCAAACAGATCAAAAACACCCAGTTTCACTTGGTGTTCATCACTATTCTTCACGAATGTGATGAACTTCAAGTACTCCAGCCACAAGCCGCTGTAAGTTCCTCCCCTAGATCCTCGGCTACCGTACTCCGGTCACTCTAGGGTGTTCACCGGCCATCGTTCCAAAACTTCGATCATCACCTCACTTCGGCTGATCGTCGCAAGGCAATTTCTGGCTACCGTGAGGTGATTTTCGGCACTGCCAACCGCCATGTTTGAAACCCTAAAACCCCAAAAATCACCAAAAACCTAGATCTTGCTCGGTTCAGTCGAACCACCCATCTTCCCTGACCTAAGTCTAAGACTACCCATACCTGGGCCCTCTTAACTCCACCATAATTCTCGAAAAACTACTCCAGCCACTAAAGATAAGTTCTGACCGAAATCTTTTTAAATCCTTTATATTTCATTTTTTTATCGAACTAACATTGACACTATTTCGTAGAAAACAAAAGTAGAGAAGTGATTATACCTTCTCGGCCAAGAGAACCGACGACCAGAATTTTCTCAGTGACTCTTCAATTTGTAGTGACGGCTGAACTTCCATGGTGGTGACCTTTCGACTCTCAGACGGTTCGGCTTCTGATGGTAAAATTCCCCAAAACACCCTTTCTCTCTCCCTTTATTTAGTATTATTAATGATTATTATTAATGATTGTAATTATTTTACTCTGACATTCTCTCTCTCTCTCTTTTTATAGGTGAGTGGGAAGATGACGTCATCAGGTTATCAGTTGGTGACAACTGGCAGGGTAGAGGCTTAATCTGCGTGTGAGAGCTATTGGCCATTCTGGGGACGACACGTGGCCAATTTAGGCAGGCCAATTTAGGCTTTTATCTGATGAAATCTGTGTTTGGGGGAGAATTTTAGATTTTAGGGATGTAAATGGGCTTTGTATGTATAATTTGGGGCTTTGAATTATTTAGGCTTTGTATATGGACTTTTTGGACTTTATTTATTTATTTGGGTTTTTACGATACTATATTTATTTTTGTATGCATTATTTATACTTATTTATTTAATTAATAAGCCCGATCAAAATTCAGGTATTACAGCTGCCCTTCTTTGCTCATTGTTGTGGAACAGGGATAAAGCAAAGACTAAAAATACACGAATTTTGTCCAGACCTCTTGGTCATCCTCTGAAAGGCAGGTCTTTCTTTATGAACAATGCTGAAGTTTGAAGTTGTTCTTCTTATTATGAATTTCTTCAATCTTCTGCCCAATCTATGAAATTTGAAGCTGTTCTTCTTATTATGAAATTATTTATCTTCCAAAGTCTGAAGTTGCTATTGACATTCTTCATCTTCTGAGGTTTGAAGCTGTTCTTCTTATTATGAATTTCTTCCTCCCTCCGTCAAACAATCCACCTTTCTACAAGGGTATCAAACAAACGAATTCTTCTTATTAGGAACTCTGGATTCTTTGTTGGCATATTCATCACATTGCAAACTCCGTCTTTTTTTTACCAAACTCTTCAAATTAGGAGCTCTTCATTCTTTTTTGTGTGAACTCTTCTCACTAGGAACTCTATCTTTTCCAAGTGAACCCTTCCGATTAGGAGCACTTTATTATTTGCTAGGGATGTTGATTCATCTCCTTTTCTAGGGAAATTGAACCTGCAACAAGAAAATATCATTGATTAATAAAAATTCAACCTGAAGCAATATGTAATATCCCCAATTATCTTGAAACACTGAGATCTTTGGTGCCATTGCTTATTCTATCTAAGATATCTCAATCTTTCAGTCTAAAGCGCGCATAGAATCCCTTGTTTTCTCTTCCTCTGTTGATCAACCTTCTTCTATGCTTGCAAAAGTCAAATTTATCAATAATCTCTCAATATTAATTGTAAAAATGTACAATTTAGGTATATCATTTGGTAATTTCAAGTGCTTCAACAAAAGAAGCTGAAACTACAAATCTTCCTCATTTGAGCCTGAAGTTTGTCTATCTTGCTTTCCAATCCGGCAACTTGAACCATTTTTGTCTTTCTTTCTTTTTCTCTTTTTTCCTCTTCTTTTCTCTTTCTTCTTTTTGTCTCTTTTCTTTTCTTTTTATTTTTTGTTTTTCTTTTCTTTTGTTTTTTTTAAAAACCGAGGGTCTAAAGGATTAATATTTCTGTTGATATCATGCCCCACCGTCTTATTGTGATGACATTCGGAAAGTTCTCATCATTTCCAAAGGTATCAGCCCGAAGGACTTACTGATGACCCGAAGGATTTAGAATTGTAATGCACTTCCTTTCCTGTGCACACAATTACATCACTCCTGAAGGTGATGGCCTGAAGGACTTAACATCATGCCTGAAGGACTTACTGATGACCCGAAGGATTTAGAATTGTAATGCACTTCCTTTTCTGTGCACACAATTACATCACTCTCGAAGGTGATGGCCCGAAGGACTTAGCATCATGCCCAAAGGACTTACTGATGATCCGAAGGATTTAAAACTATAATGCACTTCATTTCATGTGCACACAATTACATCACTCCCAAAGGTGATGGCCTGAAGGACTTAACATCATGCCTGAAGGACTTACTGATGACCCGAAGGATTTAACATCATGCTTGAAGGACTTACTGATGACCTGAAGGATTTAGAATTGTAATGCACTCCCTTACATGTGCACACAATCTCATCACTCCCAAAGGTGATGGCCCAAAGGACTTAACATCATGCCTGAATGACTTATTGATGACCCGAAGGATCTAACATCATGCCCAAAGGACTTACTGATGACCCGAAGGATTTAGAAGTGCAATGCACTTCCTTTCCTGTGCAAACAATTAGAAAATCTTTGCTGAAATCTGCCTCTACAAACGGATTAAAATCTTTTCTAAGATCTGCCTCTTCAAACGGATTGAAATCTTTGCATTTTGAGATCTGCCTCTTCAAAAAAATTAAAAAACTTTTCTAAAATCCGACTCTTTGAGCGGGTTAAAATCTTTGCTGAGATCCATATCTACAAACGGATCGATATCTTTGCTTCAAAAAAATGTGATTGAAATTTTTGCTAGTCTTTGCTGGTTCTATTTCTCCAATCTGAAGTTGTAGATTGAAACTTTGTCTACTCTTTATTGATTCTTGTAAATTCCTACAAAAATGTACCAAAATGCTTTGAATGCATGAATTAGTATGCTTCTATCTTATAGATGCCTAACTATATGTATGATGTATGAATTGTGACAACTGAGGACTACTCAGATGAACTCTAATCTTCTTTGCCTCTCTGTTGAACTTTTTGCTTCAGTTACAACAACAAGATTGTTTTCCTTAAATCTTTCTTTGATTGACCTTCTTTCTTGACTTGATCTTTCTTAAGATTTATATTAAGCTCTTATTGTCTTCAAAATTTGCCCCAGAATCTTTGTTGTTGAGCTCTTCTTCTTCCTGAACCAATTTTAACCCTTTTTAGTGATCGAATTCTTTCAGGATCTGCACCCTCTCTTGCTTATTCTGATTTGAACTCTTATGCACCATGATGCCCCACTAATCCCTTTGTTTCTTGCCTCATTACATAGAATTTTCCCCTTTTCATCATTTGGGCATGCAAATACCTCAAGTCCTTGAACTTTTCAGATCCCTTAACTTTCCTCAAGTCCCCAAACTTTTCATTCTTGCCATCGTTGTCACTATGTCCCCTGATGGATGATTCCTCTTTCTAACTAGAATATTGTCAAACAGATAATAGTCTCATACTCAGCCATATATTTATCAAGAAAATCTGTCTGTTTGTAAAAATGTCAGCTTGCTTATCGGCATTTCAATGAAGGCAACTTTACAAAACCCGAAAAAATAGGGCATAATAAAGAAAGAAAACATAATAGGATGCCCTGGATATCAAGTGCAATAGCGTCTTAGATTCAACCTTCCTATGGGTAGAATAATTTTTTGAATGTTGTGTCAATTTTTGAAGTTATAAAATTTCTTCCAAATTACTCGGTTCACGCCCTATGATTACCGCATTGCTCGATCCAGTCAGAAACAACTCCTTCTTTGTTCTCCTCATTTCTTTCCATTTATAAATGTGTTCAAGCTTCCCGAACTAGTTTAACCAGTATAGTGCAAAAACATCGTTCTAAGAATAAAATTCTGTAAGTGCATGTGTGATTCTGATTGTTACTGATTATTAATATTATATCATATTATTATAGACATGTCTTCAAAGATACATCTCTAACGCTTGGGAACTGGACAAGTGAAGCATAGCTCCTTATTAGATTTGTCGACATCCCCCACAGCTCCATCAGAGAATTTCGAGACTTGTTTATTCAAATAGGTCATTATTTCTCACCTTTTCTTTTTCTTTTCCATCTCATTTTCTTATTTTTTTCCTTTCTTTTTTTTAACTTTTCCTTTCTTTTTCTTTCCTCAGTTTTTCTTTTGCTTTTTCCTTTCTTTTTCCTTTTTTTACTTTTCTTTCTTTTTTCTTTCTTTTTCTCTCCCTTTTTCTTTTTCTCTCTTATTGTAATTTTTAAGGTATAGAAAACTACACTTAGAACTTCAATTTCAAGCAACTCTACTTGGTTAAAATCGTCTAGTCCACTTCATTGTTTATGAGTTTTAAATATTTATCATCGAACATCATCAAAGGCATAGTAATCTAACCTTTTCTTATCTTGTTGACCAGAGTAGATTGAGAAAAAAATTTCTCCTCATCGTCCTCACATCATCCAAATAATTTTTGCGTCAGAATCAGTGTCGCATCTTGCAATTGGCATTTAGGGGCCCACAAGGATAAGAAGAGATATACATATATTTATTTCAAAAGCATTCCTTCAATGAAATATAAACCAACAAACATGACATATGCCTTAAAAAAACTTCTACTACTTTCGTACCAGGAGTAGCAGACTTATTTCCATTGTTATTTCAGCAATGGTCCCTATAGGTTGTAACCACATGATGCAGCAATATGGGTAGCACTAACTTCTTAGAATTCCAGACAATCTTAGAAGCACTCGTCTTGATTATTTGATTCCTTGACTGGTATAACGGCTTGCCCCACTCCTTGTCATTGTTGAACTAATTCTCGTGTCAAGATTCCATTACTGACTAGCTTCTTGATTTCTTTCATTAAAGGTCTGCACTTCTTGGTAGCATGTCCTGGTACCCCCATATAAAAGTCACAAACATTGTCTGGATCATAGCTATGGACAAATGGACTTGGCACCACCTTCATTGGCCTAGGAGTGATATGTTGTCCTTCAATAAGGTGAGGTAATAAGTCTGCAATAGACACTCCAAAGATCTCCAGGTTTGCACTTGCTCAAGGAATTTTTTGTGGCCGTTTTAATGAATTAGCTGGCCTCTTTCTCTTGCGACTCTGAGAACTTTGAACATTACATTCACTCACCTCTTTCTCTTGTTTTGCTTCTTGATCAGCATGGTCTTCAAATCTTGATCTAATTTTCCCTTGTCGGATCCCTATTTCTATTGCTTCTCCAATCACCACAATATCACTGAAATTGAACCTTCAATTCACAAGCATTTCCTCAAAGAAAGGAGATGGAATAGTTTGATGAAACATAAGAGATATTTCTTCCTCTGTCATGGGAGGTTGAACTTGGGCTACTAATCATCGCCACCTCAATGCATAGTCTTTAAAACTTTCGTCGACCTTCATATTCACGTTCTGTAGAAAATAGCAATCTAAAGCCAGGTCTATAACATACTTGTATTGCCTCAAAAATGCTTTAGCCAAATCAATCCATGATCGAATCTGCTCTTGACTTAATTTGTTGTACCACATTGTGGTAGGTTCAGCTAGACTATCACGAAAATAGTGGATCAACAATTTATCATCATCCAAATATCCTTCCATTTTCCTACAGAACATTGCCAAGTGGACTTTAGGACAGCTGGAACCATCATACTTCTCAAAACTAGGGATTTTAAATCCAGACAGAATAACTAGATCAGGGACTAGACAGAATTCCTTTGCATCAAATCTGGGATTATCGGCACCTTTTCTTTCCTTGATCTTTTCCTCAAGTTTGGCATAACTATCTTTCAACTGTTCGAGTCTTGACACTATGATAACATGCTTTATAGACCTTGTCTCTGTACTTGGATTAGATGCCCCGGGATAAATTGTTAAACATGGTGCAACAGTGTGGTTCTTCATATTTTGCTAATGCTTCGTCATCTGCTCTTATAACCCTTCTTGAGTCTGTTCAATTCTTTCCATGTATCCATCCATGATAACAGATTCCCAAACTTTCATTAATTCCCAGATTGCTTCTGTCGAAACTCCAACCGTTCTAGATCATGAATGTTAATTCCATGTTATTACATGATAATGTTATATTGATAAATATGCAATGCATGAATGTAATTATAGGAGGTGTTGATTCTAAAAGTGATCATCATAGAACAACTTTCATTGAAGTAAAAGGATTTGATACATTAGATATTAGATACTACATATATTGGTGAGTTCTAACTCCCAACTTCCTCTTACAGCCAAGTTAGCTTTCCTCCTTGATCTAATACTGGATTAATATTCAGAATCAGTGTCATTGCTACGTCAACTATATCTACCACTTGTTGAGCAACTTCTTTTGCCTGAATAATAGCATCTTTCATGTCGTTGTCCATTTCTCGAATCTTCACTCTTGATCTCTGAAACTGGGAATATCACTTTTTCTCGCTTTCTTGACAATCTTTCTTAACATCATCAACAAGAGCTTTGTACATTAGCATAAGCTTGAGGCATTCATCTACCTTCTTCTTTAGTGTTCCATTTTCAGCTTGACTGTCATTTAGCTTGATAGCATTATCCTCATACATCTGCATGTACATTTTTATCATCTCGCTTTTAGCTTCACTAATCCTTAGATCGTCCATAAAGGTATTGCGTTGTAGTGCCACTGCCTGTATATCACAAGAAAGTGTATTGACTCAACCTTCACTTCCCTCAAAACTCTTTTTCCAGTATTCGGCTTCATATTTCAGCTCTTTAATTCCTTCCTTCGACTGTTCTAGAGTTACACCCAAACCAGCATTCTTGAGCATCGAACAAAGATCTTGATAGTTAAACTGTAGAATTCTCAGCTCCTCGTTCAAATTATCTCTCTCTTGCTTCAATTTGCTTATTTGACCTTTATATTCGAACTGATATCCTTCTTTTTGAATATCGTCTTGAGTTTCATATCCATCCGTTGAATAAGGATGGTTTTCTGTTCCAACTTTCCAAACTCTAAGAGAGCTTGAACTCGGTGTTTGAAGGCGATACAATTATCAATAGAATGTTCTTGGATTCCATCATAAAATTCACGGTGTGCATTAGTGTCATACCATTTTGGATACGGAGGTTGCAAAGGTGCAAGAAAAAGTGGGGACACCAATCGAGCCTTTAACAATTGAGGATACAGTTTTTATATGAAATAGGGATTGCATCAAAATGATGTTTGTGATCTCCTTTATGCTGATAATCGGCTGATGGAATGCTAGAATTTGAACTTTGCCTTGGACCTTTACTTGATTCTGATAGGCTTGTACTTTCCTTCACTTTTGTATCTCCAGGTGTTCTATTAGTTGTCAGGCTTTTAGGAAATTTGGGTCTTCCATTTTCAAAACTCAAAATGCTTTCTCTGACAAGATTTTCAACCTTGTTCTTCAAAGCCTCACAATTCTCAATAGTATGATCTAAACTTCCTCAATGGTAATCACATGATGTACTGTTCCCATAACCCCTAGGTGATGAAGACACTGTAGACTTAAATGGGGCTCGGGCCACAAGATTTTTCTCTATCAGTATCAGAAGTAGCTCTGTATATGTCATCGGGATTGTATTAAAAGATCCTCCATCCTTCTTTTTTTCTTGCATTTCTCTCTGGCATGTCATCGCTTTCTTGGGATTTGGCTCAATTATACCTCTAGTTGGTATATTGATGCGAGTTATTTTGGTTCCCCAACTCGACCGTTTATTCTTGTACTACTTTTTGTTTACTTCTCCTTTCAACTCAGTATGACACTTTTATAACGCCCCGATTTTAGGGCTTAGCAATTTGGTGGTTCATTAGACGGTCCAGTGGACTAGAGTAGAGATTTGAGTCAGTTTCGGGATTTATATATTTTTGGTGTTGGAAAAATTATAGAAAAATGTTCTAAAATCATTATTAATTATTTATTTAATAATGGTGAAATGAATTTTGTAAAACGAGTTTTGAAAGGCGGATATTTTGGTTAATGACCAAAATGGAAGTTTTGAAAATTGTGTTTTCCTAGTGACTAAAATGAAAAGGGTCAAATACTTAGAATCTTTAAGGAGCTATTTTAGCAATTGGTTTCTGATGGTTTCTCCCTTAATTGAAGATATTTTAACATGTGTTTTAATTGTTAATTAACGAGGATTTTTGTTAAAAGTTAGTTATCTATTTCCAAAACCAAAATCACGTCATTTTCTCTCCGCTTTTCTCCCCATTCTCTCCTCAGCCAAACACTCAGGTTTTCACCAAATTTTCAGAGGTGAGGTAGTTTCTAACTTGATTTTATTGTTTCAAATTGTTTTATAAAGCTTGTTTACACAAAATCTTACAATAATTTTGTGTTTTCTTAGTTTTTCACAAATCAATTGAGGTGAAACTTAACAATAGGGGTAAGGTCCGAGATCTCCTCTATTGTATGGTTCTTTACTGAAATTCCCAAGCATTTGATCCTTGTTTTGTGTTTCTAATATGATTTTGATGATTTTCTAATGTTTAATTGAGTTATGCGGGGAAAATGAGTTGATTCACGGATTGGATTCGTTTTCCATTAATTAAGGATGTTTTTATTTATATTTTTGATGTTTAATAATGTTGATAAGTGATTTTTATCAATGGAATCCTGAAACTTAGGAATCTCTATTTGTTTAGGTTGTTAGTTTTGAGGTTTTGTGGTGTTTTTGTGGTTGTAAGGTTGCTGGAGGTGGTAGGTTGTCTTGGATCTGTTTTAGATGTGTTTTGATGTTTATAATGATGTTAGATTGATAGATGTGGGCTGGGTTGTGAATCGAAGTGTTTTGGTTATGTTTTCGGTTGTTGTGAAGGGTTAATTGTGAACGTTTTGTGGAAATCCGAGAAGGATTGTGGTTGCTGTGTTTAGAATGCATTATGATGCATTAATCATCTTTTGTTTTGTGGTTAAAGCAGGGGAGATTGATCCGGAAGTGATTGGAGAAGCGTTGGAGGCTTTGGATACTTGTTTTCGCATCGACAAATCGGGGTTTTGAGTATCGGTGAGTGAAAACGTGGTTTAAAGCATTTTGATGTTTTGGAATAGAGTTTTGGGAGTTAAGATAGAGCTTGAAACGCTTACCTAGACTCGGAAGTAAGTATAAAGTGGTTGTACTCTCTCGGTCGTGCTAAGTTGAAATGATTTTATGCACTTGTTTTGATTACATGTTACCTACTGTTTAAACATGTTTTAAAGTTTTCGATATACTGTTTTTAAGCATGTTTTGCTGAAGGATGCACATGGTAAGTGATCCTTGTAAATATGGTTTATACTTGTGGTTTAAAGCATGATTGTTGCTTTGGAAAAGTGTTTTGGTTAATGCTTGTTTAAAACAGTGAGGCAAATGTTAAATGGTTAATTATATTGGAAAGTGATGTGGTTTTAAAATTGTCATCGGATATAGTTGGACGGCCATAGGATTGAGTGCACTGTAAATAAGTCGCATTGGATGTTGAGGGGTTTATACGGTGTACCGAATACTCTATCCAAGTACCTTAACGGTTAAGGGGTTATATGGTACCGAAAACTCCCATTAGTGGATTAAGCGTCTAACCGATGATTGGGTTGGTGTCCCCGTGGGTTGAAAGTGTAACCAGTTGTTAATGTACCACGATTGTGATTGTATTGCTATTCCGTTTGAGATGGCTTGAAGTGTTGGGTTAACACTTATTGAATCCGTGTATCAGATGAACTCTTTTGTTATTGGACTCGTTTAATGATCACTTGTAAGCCAATATAGTTATTAATGTATCATTGAAAGGTTTATGTTGTATAATGTGAATTATACATCTTTTCTCCTTAAGCTTTGCATATGGTTTGTTATGCATGGGAAGGCTTGAGTTAAGGTTTAGCAATGGAATTTGTTGTTGGTTAATGATACATGTGATGTGTTTACTCTTTAAGCTTTGCATATGGTTGCTATGCATGAGAAGGCTTAAATTGAGGTTTAGCGATGGAATTTGCTGTTGGTTAATGGTATTTGTTGCATATGGTTTTATATGCTGGCTTTGAAACTGTAAAGTGCATGGTTGTAAATGCATGATAATGTTTATATGATCTTTTAAAATGTGGTTTGAACATGATTGAAATGGGATTTCAATGTGATATTGTAAAATGGTTAAAATGCATTGATGGTGTTTTTTGGTTTTTGAGCGCTCCTCATTAAGCCTAGTGCGCTTAAGCTCTCTTTGACCATCAATGCAGATTATTAAAGGCTTGGGAGGCATCGGGAAGCAAGGGATCTATCAAGACTTGGTATTCAAAGTATGTTTTTGGATTAGACTATAGATAATAAAGGCCATAGGGGTTCCTTATTTGATTTGGGAGATGTTTTGTTAAACTCCCTAGTTGGACAAGTTTGGTTTGTTGTTAATGGCTTGTAAGTGACGATTGTAGATTGTCTATGGTGGTGCTTTGGAATTTCATGTGTTGCTTGAATGGTTTTATAGGGTGTATGCCTATAGAATTACTCTTGATGCAAGATGCTATGATTTGATGTTAAATGGTGAAGCTAAGTCATGTATGGTATGCCAAGTATGTTGTAATGTGTTCCAAGCATATTGGGGTTGTTCCGTTATGTTAAATGCATGTTAAACAAGCTAAAAGTGTCATTATAGGACCATGCATACTGATACACGGGGAACCGTATCGATACGACTGGATTTTTTCAAGCATATGGTTTCTAGGTGTTATGATACGCCTAGGCTATTTTGGCCTTGCATACCAGTACGAGAAAGAGTATTTCGGTACAGGTTTTAGTCACTGAAATCTACTTTTTGAGTTGGATCTTGCGTACCGAAACACCACAAGACCGTATCAGTATGATTGTTAACTGATCGGTTCCACTAGTTGTACATATTGAAACGAGTCGTTGTGTATTGAAACGATGTGAAAGACACCGTATTGGTATGGTACCTTGCGTATCGATACAAATGTCTGGTAATTTTCTTATTGCCCTAGAAATGAAGTTCTGTTTCTTTTATTTTGGTCCCTTAATGTTGTGGATGCAATTAGATGAGTATGGATGATGCTTTTGAGCTGATTTTTGACATGAAAGCATAAAACCCGTTTAACTAAAGGTTGGTAACTTAAAAATGGATCAAGTCTTCATAATTTCCTAAAATTTCAATTTGGTCTCTAAATTACAATCGAGTCCAATCGGATATCGAATTAGTGCCCGATTGAGTTGGGTCTTCACATGCTGCCAGCATGAACATATAGGTTAATATTTGTATCTAGATAAGATAAAAAGGAAAAATTGCGTGTTTAGAGCTTCATCTTCATGGTTTACATTGGTAAACCTAATGTAGCTCACTCAGATCGATCTTGCCACTAGGTCAGGTCGAGGGGGTTACATTTGGTGGTATCAAAGCCAGGTTTGTGATAATTGGGAGTTGGTATGGTTTTTGTAATGTTGTTATGAGTTATACTCCATTATTTGCTATGCACGGTGATTGTAATATGTATGTTGGCTGCTTTATGCCATGTTGGGGGGAAATATAGAAACCATTGCCTTATTATCATAGTCTGAAATGTTTTGATTTTGAAATGGAAGTCTTGAATCCTTGCTTGAAGCTGGCCTGACTATTTTTGTTTTAAAATGATTATCACGCCTTAGATTATATGGTATGTTCAACCGAGAGAAGACATGAGAATAGCGTGATCTTTGTTGCCTTAAAAAGCGTGAGTTGAGGAGAGTGATGTGTCTCCTGGGGGTTAGTTATCCTGAAATATGTACCACCTGTGCCGGTTGGGCCAATGTTAGGTGATATGATGCTTTGGAATAGGCGATGTTTGGAGCTTTTAAGCTGTTGTTACTGGAGTGCATGTGTTTACACCGGCTATTGGGCAAACGAGGTCACTGTTGAGATATCTTTATGGTTTGGGAGGAGTTGAGTACCGTGGATATCACCCGAGGCATTGGAAGCATGTATGACCAGTGTTGTTCGGGTTATGGGTGGAAGGGGTATGTTGGTACTCGTAGGTTGGGATGTGTTGAATCCCTGTTGCATGATGATGTTCTAGTTGGTGGAGTGGGGACCCAATGTTGTAAATTGGGAGTCTTTCTATGCTGTCTTTTGGAAGAAGTATCTAGGGTTTAGATACCTGGATAGAAAGGAACAAGAGCTCATAGACTGGGTTCAAGGTTGTGTGTATGGTCGAGGTTAGAGTATAGTTTGTTCGGTTGAGTCGGTACGCTCTAGAAAGGGTATCAGTAAAAGGGTATCATTGTGATCGATTCTATTATGAATTGGTACAGGATGATAGGGTGTATATGTTGGTTTCTGACTACATCATTCTCAAAGTGTTGGTACACGAGAGAGGTACATTGAGCAGAACATGGGTTTATTGGTTTCGTGTGGGAGGTTCTGGCTCAGGCATAGAAATTGTAGAATCTAGTTCTGGCAGTGTTCAGTTTGAAAAGAAGTGTGATAAAAGATATCGCTCTATGTTGAGGCGAGGTAATAATAGTGTTAGGTGAGAACCGAGGGGTCAGTGTATCCAGATGTGAACAATATTTAATACTTGTTGAGCCTGAGGATTGAGTGATCTCATGAGGCAGGATTAATCGCATTTGAGATGTGAAGTGTGAGCTCTTGTGCTTGTTGTCGTTAATGTAATGAGAGTTGTGGTTGAACAATCATCCCGTAAATGTTAAAAGTAAGAATGTAGGCGGATGGTTTTTTCGAAGAGACGATTGTTGTGGGAAAGATGTTTGTAAGTGTTCTTTAGTGATTTAAGGTCATGAGGTTGTGGTTGTTTATTTGGAGTTGTCGCTCCATGAATTTTGATGTAATCTTGGGTTGGATTAGGGGCAGGACCAGAGTTGTGGTTGATTTTTGAATCCTAGCGAGTTGTCTTGGAACTTGCTGATATTTATGGGTGGTAATCCCGGGTGAGAATGTTAAATTCTTGTTTAATGCTATTTTGGCATTGGAAGTGAGATGTTTGATGGATTTTTGGTGGCAAAGTATTCCTAGCTTATGTTATGACTCTAGAGTCAAAGGAAGTACGTGTGTAGGATATGCATACGGTATGTAAGCTTCTGGGTGTTTTAAGGGAATAGTCGGGTTTGCCAATGGATTGAAAGGTTGAGTTTGGCATTGAATTATGTGAAAACGTAGTTCTGGTTTCTATCGCTCTGTGCGGGGCTCGATAGAGGTGAAAGGGTTTAAGACGTAACTTTAGGAGTTGCTTGAGTAAGGATTTATTAGGCTTAGTGTTTCGCCAGGGGTTGCGCTGGTGTGGTTATGGAAAAGAAGGATGGCACTTGGCGGGAGTGCAATGGTTTTTGGTGAATGAATAAATTGGTGATATGCTGATCAAGTTTAGGGATGCTTTAGTGTTTTGTAAGGTTGGTTTGAGGTTCGGTTGTTACCAATTGAAGGTAAAGGATATATTTGTGTTTGGGGTTTTCTTCTGCCAGGAGTACGGCAGTGTGAGTCCTCGGTTATGCTATTGGTTTGATCGATGGATAGGTTGTGTTCGTGGGTATGCTGAACCAGGTTGCTCAGGGGTTGTGAGTCAGTTAGTTATGTTTGTTGATGGTCTTTTTGTGCGCGAAAGCATCGAGAAGGGTTTAGACCGATAAGTGTGGATGGTATAGTGGTTTTTTGGGGGAGAAGTGAATGTTGCTCCTCTACTGGGAAGTGTGAGTTTTGAGCATGTTGTAAAGAGTTTTAGTTATGAGAATGTTATTAGTAAGTGTGAACAGAGAAACATGCACAGTGCATAAACACTTATATGTATATATAAATATGTCAGTACATGCATACATTTGAGCATGACATTAAAGGGTTTGCATACATACACGTAGACATCTATGTGGGCATATAAGTAATCATGCATACATATATTCACACTTACGGATGAATGACCGGAAATTAGTGGAGTAGTAGTGTAAGTAGTTTTGGTAATATGGTTTGTAGAGTTCTAGCTCGTGCTAGTTCTTGAACAACTAAGGCTGGAAATAGCAGTTTATGGGTTTGTTAGATCCAGTTGGTTAACAATAAGGTTTGTTGAGATTGTATCTTGTAAAGGAAGTTGTAGTTTATGCATCTGGTAAGTCAAGGGTGCAAGAGTGCATATGCTCTATGCATGATGCAGAGCTTATCATGGTTGTATTGGTTGGAGGTTGGAGACACTGGTTCTAGGATGAAAAGTGTGTTGGGTACACGGTTCATGTGTAGGTAAAAGAAAATAAATGAATGCAAAGCTTATCGTGGTTGTATTGGTTGGAGATTGAATCCGTGTATCCGATGAACTCTTTTGTTATTGGACTCGTTTAATGATCACTTGTGAGCCAATATAGTTATTAATGTATCATTGAAAGGTTTATGTTGTATAATGTGAATTATACATGTTTTCTCCTTAAGCTTTGCATATGGTTTGTTATGCATGGGAAGGCTTGAGTTGAGGTTTAGTAATGGAATTTGTTGTTGGTTAATGATACATGTGATGTGTTTACTCTTTAAGCTTTCTATATGGTTGCTATGCATGAGAAGGCTTAAATTGAGGTTTAGCAATGGAATTTGATGTTGGTTAATGGTATTTGTTGCATATGGTTTTATATGTTGGCTTTGAAAGTGTAAAGTGCATGGTTGTAAATGCATGATAATGTTTATATGATGTTTTAAAATGTGGTTTGAACATGATTGAAATGGGATTTCAATGTGATATTGTAAAATGGTTTAAAATGCATTAATGGTGTTTTTGGTTTTTAGTGCTCCTCATTAAGCCTAGTGCGCTTATGCTCTCTTTGACCATCAATGCAGATTATTAAAGGCTTGGGAGGCATCGGGAAGCAAGGATCTATCAAGACTTGGTATTCAAAGTATGTTTTTGGATAAGACTATAGATAATAAAGGGCAATGGGGTTCCTTATTTGATTTGGGAGATGTTTTGTTAAACTTCCTAGTTGAACAAGTTTGGTTTGTTGTTAATGGCTTGTAAGTGACGATTGTGGATTGTCTATGGTGGTGCTTTGGAATTTCATATGTTGCTTGAATGGTTTTATAGGGTGCATGCCTATAGATTTACTCTTGATGCAAGATGCTATGATTTGATGTTAAATGGTGAAGCTAAGTCATGTATGGTATGCCAAGTATGTTGTAATGCATTCCAAGCATGTTGGGGTTGTTAGGTTATGTTAAATGCATGTTAAACAAGCTAAAAGTGTCATTATAGGACCATGCATCTGATACACGGAGGACCATATTGGTACGACCGGGATTTTTTCAAGCATATGGTTTTTCTAGGTTTCTAGGTGTTGATACAACTAGGCTATTTTGGCCTTGCATACCCGGTACGAGAAAGAGTATTTGCACGGGTTTTAGTCATGAAATCTACTTTTTGAGTTGGATCTTGCGTGCATCGAAACACCACAAGACCGTATCGTATGATTGTTAACGATCGGTTCCACTAGTTGTACATATTGAAACAGTCGTTGTGTATTGAAATGATGTGGAAGTCACCGTATTGGTATGGTACCTTGCATATCGATACAAATGTCCGTAATTTTCTTATTGCCCTAGAAATGAAGTTCATTTCTTTTATTTTGGTCCCTTAATGTTGTGGATGCAATTAGATGAGTATGGATGATGCTTTTGAGCTGATTTTTGACATAAAGCATAAAACCCGTTTAACTAAAGGTTGGTAACTTAAAAATGGATCAAGTCTTCATAATTTCCTAAAATTTCAATTTGGTCTCTAAATTACAATCGAGTCCAATCGGATATCGAATTAGTGCCCGATTGAGTTGGGTCTTCACATGCTGCCAGCATGAACATATAGGTTAATATTTGTATCTAGATAAGATAAAAAGGAAAAATTGCGTGTTTAGAGCTTCATCTTCATGGTTTACATTGGTAAACCTAATGTAGCTCACTCAGATCGATCTTGCCACTAGGTCAGGTCGAGGGGGTTACATTTGGTGGTATCAAAGCCAGGTTTGTGATAATTGGGAGTTGGTATGGTTTTTGTAATGTTGTTATGAGTTATACTCCATTATTTGCTATGCACGGTGATTGTAATATGTATGTTGGCTGCTTTATGCCATGTTGGGGGGAAATATAGAAACCATTGCCTTATTATCATAGTCTGAAATGTTTTGATTTTGAAATGGAAGTCTTGAATCCTTGCTTGAAGCTGGCCTGACTATTTTTGTTTTAAAATGATTATCACGCCTTAGATTATATGGTATGTTCAACCGAGAGAAGACATGAGAATAGCGTGATGCTGTTGCCTTAAGGCAGCGAGTTGAGGAGAGTGATGTGTCTCCTGGGGGTTAGTTATCCTGAAATATGTACCACCTGTGCCGGTTGGGCCAATGTTAGGTGATATGATGCTTTGGAATAGGCGATGTTTGGAGCTTTTAAGCTGTTGTTACTGGAGTGCATGTGTTTACACCGGCTATTGGGCAAACGAGGTCACTGTTGAGATATCTTTATGGTTTGGGAGGAGTTGAGTACCGTGGATATCACCCGAGGCATTGGAAGCATGTATGACCAGTGTTGTTCAGGTTATGGGTGGAAGGGGGTATGTTGGTACTCGTAGGTTGGGATGTGTTGAATCCCTGTTGCATGATGATGTTCTAGTTGGTGGAGTGGGGACCCAATGTTGTAAATTGGGAGTCTTTCTATGCTGTCTTTTGGAAGAAGTATCTAGGGTTTAGATACCTGGATAGAAAGGAACAAGAGCTCATAGACTGGGTTCAAGGTTGTGTGTATGGTCGAGGTTAGAGTATAGTTTGTTCGGTTGAGTCGGTACGCTCTAGAAAGGGTATCAGTAAAAGGGTATCATTGTGATCGATTCTATTATGAATTGGTACAGGATGATAGGGTGTATATGTTGGTTTCTGACTACATCATTCTCAAAGTGTTGGTACACGAGAGAGGTACATTGAGCAGAACATGGGTTTATTGGTTTCGTGTGGGAGGTTCTGGCTCAGGCATAGAAATTGTAGAATCTAGTTCTGGCAGTGTTCAGTTTGAAAAGAAGTGTGATAAAAGATATCGCTCTATGTTGAGGCGAGGTAATAATAGTGTTAGGTGAGAACCGAGGGGTCAGTGTATCCAGATGTGAACAATATTTAATACTTGTTGAGCCTGAGGATTGAGTGATCTCATGAGGCAGGATTAATCGCATTTGAGATGTGAAGTGTGAGCTCTTGTGCTTGTTGTCGTTAATGTAATGAGAGTTGTGGTTGAACAATCATCCCGTAAATGTTAAAAGTAAGAATGTAGGCGGATGGTTTTTTCGAAGAGACGATTGTTGTGGGAAAGATGTTTGTAAGTGTTCTTTAGTGATTTAAGGTCATGAGGTTGTGGTTGTTTATTTGGAGTTGTCGCTCCATGAATTTTGATGTAATCTTGGGTTGGATTAGGGGCAGGACCAGAGTTGTGGTTGATTTTTGAATCCTAGCGAGTTGTCTTGGAACTTGCTGATATTTATGGGTGGTAATCCCGGGTGAGAATGTTAAATTCTTGTTTAATGCTATTTTGGCATTGGAAGTGAGATGTTTGATGGATTTTTTTGGTGGCAAAGTATTCCTAGCTTATGTTATGACTCTAGAGTCAAAGGAAGTACGTGTGTAGGATATGCATACGGTATGTAAGCTTCTGGGTGTTTTAAGGGAATAGTCGGGTTTGCCAATGGATTGAAAGGTTGAGTTTGGCATTGAATTATGTGAAAACGTAGTTCTGGTTTCTATCGCTCTGTGCGGGGCTCGATAGAGGTGAAAGGGTTTAAGACGTAACTTTAGGAGTTGCTTGAGTAAGGATTTATTAGGCTTAGTGTTTCGCCAGGGGTTGCGCTGGTGTGGTTATGGAAAAGAAGGATGGCACTTGGCGGGAGTGCAATGGTTTTTGGTGAATGAATAAATTGGTGATATGCTGATCAAGTTTAGGGATGCTTTAGTGTTTTGTAAGGTTGGTTTGAGGTTCGGTTGTTACCAATTGAAGGTAAAGGATATATTTGTGTTTGGGGTTTTCTTCTGCCAGGAGTACGGCAGTGTGAGTCCTCGGTTATGCTATTGGTTTGATCGATGGATAGGTTGTGTTCGTGGGTATGCTGAACCAGGTTGCTCAGGGGTTGTGAGTCAGTTAGTTATGTTTGTTGATGGTCTTTTTGTGCGCGAAAGCATCGAGAAGGGTTTAGACCGATAAGTGTGGATGGTATAGTGGTTTTTTGGGGGAGAAGTGAATGTTGCTCCTCTACTGGGAAGTGTGAGTTTTGAGCATGTTGTAAAGAGTTTTAGTTATGAGAATGTTATTAGTAAGTGTGAACAGAGAAACATGCACAGTGCATAAACACTTATATGTATATATAAATATGTCAGTACATGCATACATTTGAGCATGACATTAAAGGGTTTGCATACATACACGTAGACATCTATGTGGGCATATAAGTAATCATGCATACATATATTCACACTTACGGATGAATGACCGGAAATTAGTGGAGTAGTAGTGTAAGTAGTTTTGGTAATATGGTTTGTAGAGTTCTAGCTCGTGCTAGTTCTTGAACAACTAAGGCTGGAAATAGCAGTTTATGGGTTTGTTAGATCCAGTTGGTTAACAATAAGGTTTGTTGAGATTGTATCTTGTAAAGGAAGTTGTAGTTTATGCATCCGTAAGTCAAGGGTGCAAGAGTGCATATGCTCTATGCATGATGCAGAGCTTATCATGGTTGTATTGGTTGGAGGTTGGAGACACTGGTTCTAGGATGAAAAGTGTGTTGGGTACACGGTTCATGTGTAGGTAAAAGAAAATAAATGAATGCAAAGCTTATCGTGGTTGTATTGGTTGGAGATTGAATCCGTGTATCCGATGAACTCTTTTGTTATTGGACTCGTTTAATGATCACTTGTGAGCCAATATAGTTATTAATGTATCATTGAAAGGTTTATGTTGTATAATGTGAATTATACATGTTTTCTCCTTAAGCTTTGCATATGGTTTGTTATGCATGGGAAGGCTTGAGTTGAGGTTTAGTAATGGAATTTTCTGTTGGTTAATGATACATGTGATGTGTTTACTCTTTAAGCTTTCTATATGGTTGCTATGCATGAGAAGGCTTAAATTGAGGTTTAGCAATGGAATTTGATGTTGGTTAATGGTATTTGTTGCATATGGTTTTATATGTTGGCTTTGAAAGTGTAAAGTGCATGGTTGTAAAGGCATGATAATGTTTACATGATGTTTTAAAATGTGGTTTGAACATGATTGAAATGGGATTTCAATGTGATATTGTAAAATGGTTTAAAATGCATTAATGGTGTTTTTGGTTTTTTAGTGCTCCTCACTAAGCCTAGTGCGCTTATGCTCTCTTTGACCATCAATGCAGATTATTAAAGGCTTGGAAGGCAGCGGGAAGCAAGGATCTAGCAAGACTTGGTATTCAAAGTATGTTTTTGGATAAGACTATAGATAATAAGGGCAATGGGGTTCCTTATTTGATTTGGGAGATGTTTTGTTAAACTTCCTAGTTGAACAAGTTTGGTTTGTTGTTCATGGCTTGTAAGTGACGATTGTGGATTGTCTATGGTGGTGCTTTGGAATTTCATATGTTGCTTGAATGGTTTTATAGGGTGCATGCCTATAGATTTACTCTTGATGCAAGATGCTATGATTTGATGTTAAATGGTGAAGCTAAGCCGTGTATGGTATGCCAAGTATGTTGTAATGCATTCCAAGCATGTTGGGGTGGTTAGGTTATGTTAAATGCTTGTCAAACCAGCTAAAAGTGTTATTACAGGACCATGCATACCGGTACGCGGAGGACCATATTGGTACGACTGGGCTTTTTCAGATATAGGGTTTTGATACGGTTTCTAGGTGTTCCGATACAACTAGGCTATTTTGGCCTTGCGTACTGGTACGGGAAGGGGTGTTCTGGTACGGGTTTTAGTCACTGGAATCTGCTTTTTGAGTTGGACCGCTCGTACTGAAACACCATAAGACCGTATCGGTACGGTTGTTAACTGATCAGTTCTACTAGCTGTGCGTATCGAAACAGGTCGTTGTGTATCGAAATGATGTGGAAGTCACCGTATCAGTATGGTACCTTGCATATCGATACGAATGTCTGGTAATTCTATTATTGCCCTGGAAATGAAGTTCTGTTTCTTTTATTTTGGTCCCTTAATGTTGTGGATGCAATTAGATGAGTATAGATGATGCTTTTGAGCTAATTTTTGACATAAAGCATGAAACTCGTTTAACTAAAGATTGGTAACTTAAAAATGGATTAAGTCCTCGTAATTTCTTGAAATTGCAATTTGGTCTATAAATTGCAATTGGGTCCAATCGAATATCGAATTGGTGCCCGATTGAGTTGGGTCTTCACCTGTTACCAGCATGAACATGTAGGTTAATATTTGTATCTAGATAAGATAAAAAGGAAAAAAAATGGCTTGTTTAGAGTTTCATCTTCACGGGTTACCTCGGTAAACCTAATGTAGCTCACTCGGATCGATCTTGCGACTAGGCCGGGTCGAGGGGGTTACACCTTTTCTTTGGTCATAACCATCATCATAGTCATCATCTCAGCCATTTGTCTTTTCAGCTTTTGCATCTCATTCTTGTCAGCATCAATACTAACAAAACTTGATGTGTGACACTTGGATGAAATGCCCTTCATTTCTTCTGTTGCTTGTCCAAAACACTGCTTCATACTTGCTATCTCTCCTATCATATTACGAATCCCCTTATCCATCATGATCGTCGTCTAATGACAACCACCTTTGAATCAATACCTCTATGTAATGAAAATATGATGTAAAGGAAAATAAAACAAAAACAAAAGAAATAAGTCAGTAATGTAAAAATGATCTCGAAGTCAAAAATACATATAGCAAGACAAGTTATATTGATCAAAGAGAATAACCAAAGAAACACATTTAAATTTACAGCACTTGACCTAGGTTCCTGTCTGGCTCAAGCAAGGTAAGTAACATGTAATGCAATATATTAAACAAAAGGGAAATATATTATTTAAATGTTGTAATGCATGAATGCACGATGTATCGATTTAAAGAACTAGTCATTAGTACAGCACCCATCTAACTAAACGAATACAGAGAAAAGGCAATATGTCACTAGCTCCAGCTCTTTGGTTGATCACTTTGTTCAGCCTCTGAGTCATCATCTATATTGGCTCGGTGTCAATGTGTTGTTGCAGGTTCATAACCACATCGAATAAAATCTGCACATGCCATGCAATCCTCGCACTTGGTTCCTAAAGTTTATTTCTTCATAACTCTGTTTCTGGATAGCCTGGATTACTGCCCCAGCTTGACCTAGAGTTCAATGTTTTATGTTATTCCTTAGGTTTAGAAACATTCCCTGAATACCCTTTCAATTTGTTCATCTCGAATGCCACTTCAAATTGTTCGTCTCGAATGCCCCTTCAATTTATTCGTCCTCTATACTTCCTCTGATTATCACTGTTTTTCTAGAGACCACGTCTTGTTTATCTCTGTAACTACCACTGACCCTATCTTGAACCCTGAACTTTTGTTGAGTCTTGTATAAACTTTGTTCTTCTTGACCCCTAGAAAACCTCGTATTTCTCTATTGTTGGTGTTACATGTATCCTCCTGAAAAACGAATAATTATATCGGGCTTCATACACAGGTCATGGCCCTAAACAACTATTGATCCATTTGACTGTCTGACAGCAACGCTATAATTCAAAACTTTTATTGGAAATGACTCTTCATATTTCCCATCCTATGGTTCTCAAATTAAACTAATTCTGGCTAAACTTTATCATGTTCAGAAATTTCTTATACAATCTTGCATTAATGACACCTGACCTACACGCATATTGTCTTCGTTCTTGGAGTGAGTCTTCTCGAATCCAATCTACAGTGACTTATTATCGTCTACTTGTCTATCAGACCCTTCAGCTCTTATGGCCACTGCCTACTCAACTAAATCTCGAACCGATACCTCTCATGAATTCAATGTGATGCAACATTTATCGAATAAAACACACCCATACAAAACAAAAACAAAAACAAAACAAAAATTGTGTCAGTATGGTGAAATAATATTGTAAGCAAAAATAATTATTATAATAAAACAATTTATATTGCGTAAGATTAACCAGAGAACGGTTTATTTTGCACACAAGAATAACCAGAGAAATGAATTTAAATCAGCAACACCCTATCCTAGGTCCCTGTTTGGCTCTAACGGGGTGGGTTTCTATTACAGCATGTGGGTTTCGATCTAGACTCTGGGTACTCGAACTGTCATTACTGGACTAGTAAGACATCGATTCGGGAGTATACGGCCCCTTATAGTAGAGGCGTAATCTCACGGTGTATACGGTTGGTATACCGGAAGGAGGACAAAATTCTGATCACGGAGCTTAATAACTCACGTAAGATCATGCCTCACTCCCACTTAAAGGTGAAAAGCCCGGGTGGAAGTCTTATGCATGAATGACAATTTATATCACAAAATAAAAAGCTACCTGTATTTTTCTTAAAAATTCAACAAATAATTATAGGAAAAATTAAATTCAAATTATTGTCCAAAATGCCACGTAAAATTAATTAGGCCTGACTCTTGATTTTTAAAATCCCCAGTGGAGTCGCCAAGCTGTCGCGACCATTTTTGAAATCGGGTGTGAAAAATAGCCTGACGATCGATCTTTTAGAAAATTAAGGTTTTTTGGCAATTTTTAATTTAATCTTGAAAAATTAGAGTTTTCGTATTAAAACAGATTTTTCTTTATTTATCCTTGAAAAACATTTTGGAGTCGCCACCGATCACTTCGAGGTAGACCGGACACCAGAAAAACAAACCAGAAATTATGTCTTAAAAATTGGGTTCGGGAGTCGGTTACGTGTAGGGAAGGGTTAGCACCCTTACGAACGCTCGTTATCGGTACCTTTAATTTTACGTGGCATTTTGAATAATTATTTGAATTTAATTTATCCATAATTATTAATTGAATTTAAATTCCGATTGCATATATCATTTTATAAGGAAATTCATTTTGTTCGAATATGAGATTAAATGCACCCCGTTAGGTGGCACCCCTATTCATATTTAAAATGAATTTTCAACATAAAAGGTTTTTAATGAATGATATTTTATTGTCTTGTCAATTTTAAGTTCTATTTCTAAAAAAGGCTTTATTTAATTAATTATTTAAATCTATGAATATTAATTAATTTAATGACTTTTATGTGAAAATGTCAATTTCTTGAACACCTTCCATATATTTAAAGCCTTTAAATAAATCGTATTCCTAATTAATTAATCCTTCTAATTAATTAAAGTTCTAGTCCTAATTAAGGCTCTAACAATTTATTATTCAATTATGGGTGAAAATATATATCGAATATACATCTTTATGACCAATGTTGAGATAACACCCCATTATAAACAATGGAACACCATCCAAATTTAAGCCTCAAAGATTATGTTCGATATACATTTAATTAACTACAATGTATTAATTATTAATGTCAATTTAAAAAACTAATTTGATATCCAATTATAAGTGTAAATATATTAAATATATTCATTAAAATTCATGTTGAGATAACACCCCATTGTAAACAATGGAACGCCATCCAAATTGGGATTTTCAAGTTTGTATTTAATATATTTTAATTACTACAATTATCTACCTTACTTAATTATTGAATCCTAATTAAAGAAACCTAAACTAAAGGCTCTAATTAACTATTACTATGTAATTAAGTTATCCAACAAATATATTATATGCATTGATTTAAAACATGCATCACAATTAAATTAATTACATATAATCATATAAAACAAATAGATAATGACTAAATTAAAACAAATTAGAACACAAAGCCAATTTTATTAATATGGGACTGAATTGAAAAAGATTACAAATGCTAATGCCCAAAATACAAAGCCCTAGTGACCTAATTACACTAATTGCAAACCTAAAGGGAACAATTAAATGGGATGGAGACTAAATTGAATTAATTACAGAGCTAGGAGTTCAATTAAAGGAGAAAATGGACCCAATTGAATAATGGAAAAACTTTGGGCAAATACCAAAGGGAACCTGAATCAGATTGCGCGGACCTAACCCGACCCGCATGAAAATGTGCGGGTCACCCTTTAACCCGGTGCCAAAACAACACCGTTCCAGGCGGGGTATAAATCCCCTGAACCGAGCCAACTCGGACATTTGTACGAACTTCATTCTCTCTCCTCTTATTCTCCTTCTCTCAAATCCTTTGTACACCAACACATCCTAGCCCAGAAATCAACCCTCAAACAGATCAAAAACACCCAGTTTCACTTGGTGTTCATCACTGTTCTTCACGGACGTGATGAACTTCAAGTACTCCGGCCACAAGCCGCCGCAAGTTCCTCCCCTAGATCCTCGACCATAGTACTCCGGTCACTCTAGGGTGTTCACCGACCACCGTTCCAAAACTTCGATCATCGCCTCACTTCGACCGGCCGCTGCAAGATGAATTTTGATCGTCGTGAGGTGATTGTCGACCACCGCCAACTACCGTGTTTGAAACCCTAAAACCCTAAAAATCACCAAAAACCTAGATCTTGCCCTGTTCAGTCGAACCACCCATCTTCCCCTACCTAAGTCTAAGACTACCCGTACCTGAGCCCTCTTCAACTCCACCATAGTTCTCGAAAAACTACTCCGGCCACCAGAGATAAGTTTCGGTTGAAATCTTTTTAAATCCTTTATATTTCATTTCTTTTTTTATCAAACTAACATTGACACTATTTCGCAGGAAACAAAAGTGGAGAAGTGATTATACCTTCTCGGTGAAGAGTATTCGACAACCAGAATTTTCTCAATGACTCTTCAAGTCAGTGATAGTTGAACTTCCACGGCGGTGACCCTTCGGCTCTCGGACGGTTCAGCTTCTAATGGTGAAATTCCCCAAAATGCCCTTTATCTCTCCCTTTATTTATTATTATTAATGATTATTATTAATGACTGTAATTATTTTACTCTGACATTCTCTCTCTCCTTTTATAGGTGAGTGGGAAGATGACATCATCAGGTTATCAGCTGGTGACAACTGGCAGGGTAGAGGCTTAATCCGTGTGAGAGAGCTATAGGCCATTCTAGGGATGACATGTGGCCAATTTAGGTGGGCCAAACAAACACATTTTTGTTTGGGCTTTTATCTTATGAAATTTGTATTTGGGTAAGAATTTTAGATTTTAGGGATGTAAATGGGCCTTGTATGTATAATTTGGGGCTTTGAATTATTTAGGCTTTGTATATGGACTTTATTTATTTATTTGGGCTTTTACGATACTATATTTATTTATGTATGCATTATTTATACTTATTTATTTGATTAATAAGCCCGGTTAAAATTTGGGTATTACAACCGCATAGTCTATGTTGAACTCATTTAGTCCGCTCGTGGCTAGTATACACTGTTTGGAGCCATACTGCCTCAAAACCAATAGGGGTGCGTAAGCCGTGTGCCCCCAAAGGCTTAGTAACGGTACCCATGGATGCTCCCCACATCGATAAAGAATGTTTCTCGTATGTAACCACATAGCTTTCCAAACTATATTTTCATCTTTCAAATTTTGTAGGACGTCTAGCCATACATTTTCAGATCTTTCCGTCGGCCAATCTCCCTTTCGTAAGAACTCTTCTAGCAATGAGAATTTTCCATCGAAGAGAAGCCTCGAAAAATGAATGTCAGACCACATGTGACTGTAAAACAAAACTTTTAGAAGTTGAGGACATCTTAGGAAGCGACCCCGACCATGTTTCCTACAAAACCTAAGAGACTGGAAAGTTTCGGCCAAGATGACAGGTACCGAATTGGACTTTCCTTCTAAGAAATCGAATAGGTCTAACACTGATGGATGGATGAGTCTCAATGCCTTCGAAAACAGGACCAACCCATAAATCAATAATGCAAAAAGATCTTGCTGAACTCGGCTCACTGGATGTACTGAAGCTAAAGCCAAGATCCCTTCCGACTTAAGATATTTCTTTTTGTTCCATGCAGTAACTTGATCTTTGACCCAAGACGGTAAAGTTCCTGAAAATTTTCCTAACTTGGCCCAGAAGGACTTGTTCTTCGGTAGTTTGGAGTAGACTCGATTCTCATCAATCTTTTTGTAATTTACGAGGGATAGATACTCATCGATCGTCAGAGTCAAATCAATGTTTCCAATTGTAAAAAACTGTAAGCCGGGTTCTAAAATCTTTCCAAAGCTTAGAGTAGCGACTGATCAATTGGGACACCTAACAAGTGTGCTATGTCACCGTACTTGCTTCTGAAAAGACTTTTCGCTTTATAATCCCAACTGTGCCATACTGATCTCAACCATGACACATTATTGTATTCGGTGTTCATGAAGGTTTCGGCTGACATCACTGACCTATGCCCTGTAGAAATATTATCTCCATCATGCAGCTGCTCGCCTTCTAACCATATTTGTACCTCAGAATTCTTTTCATCAGTGTTACGAACTAAGTCTCCCATTGATCAAGTCTCTAACTTCAGGTTATTTCTGAATCAGTGTTTTCTTCATGATATGATAAAAATATGCAAAACAAAATATAAGGAGAATAAATAAAAACAAAAAAAGAAACTTTGTAGTAATGAAATAAACAAATAACGAATTCAAATTGCAAGATAAAAACATAAATTAAAGAGCAAAAAGACACGGAAAAGAAAACCCTAACCACGTGAATTCTAGCTTGCTATGGTTGTTCGCATGGCTCTAATCGGAGAAGGCTTCTTAGATTCACACACATGGGTTTGGTTCTAGAAGGGTACTCGAACCTATCTTGTCGCCTAATAAGACAACAAGAACCCCAATTCTAGCCCATTACAAGCTTGCGAATTGGATTCGGTTCGAGGGAATGCACGACCTAGTGACGTGGAGGGTTGCTCACATGTCAAAAGACGTGGACTCTGAAAGTGAATTACCGACCCGTGGAGGGCTACTCACATGGTTATATAGTGTTTCACTCCTACTCAAGGGACGGAGCTCGGGTATAGAGCTTGATAATCATGATGCAACACATGTCGGTGATTCCTTAGAAATTAAACGAGCAATTAATTTGAATACAACAATTATCAAAGCTCGTCCAATTAAAATCACATTTTCAAGAACGAACAAATTAATTGAAGTCAATTTGAATTTCAAAATTTCCATAATTAAAAGCAACGTATATTTTCTTGGCTTAACTCTCTTTTTGTTTTGAAAAACAAAAATCGGTCCCCAATGGAGTCTCCAGCTGTAGCGAGCTCTTTTGAAATTAAATGTCGCTAAAGAAAGAGTAATAGGTTTCCTTTTATTTTTAGGAAAAAGTTTGAAAATGTGAGGAAGTCTCATAAATCGTGTTTTTGAAAATAAAAGACTTAGAGTCGCCATCAGCCACTAAGGTAGGCCAGACACCATGAAACCAGAGATTTGCTTGAAAACAGGTTCGGGAGTTGGTTACGCGTGGGGAAGGATTAGCACCCCCATCGCGCCCAGAAATTGGTACCAAAATATATGTTGCTTTTAATTGATGGAAATTATTTAAATTGATTTTAATTAAATGGTTCGTGACTGAATATAAACTTTAATTAGACGGGCTTTTGTCAAATTGGTTAATTCGAATCAATTAAACGTTTAATTAATAAGGGTGATAATACATCGGACCATAGATTAAACCGACATCGAATAAGCCCGGCTGTCGTGTTAATTTATGGTTCGAACTCCATTCATCACCTTCATGCGTGATCCAAGCAGTTAAGAATGATGTGATGACTTGTCCAAATTTTATCTCATATTAGTTTTACCTTTAGACGGTAAGAATTAATTCGAATATTTGGTCAACATCCAGTGAGCCAAGACTATTACGACACAAATATCGGAATTAATAAATACCTCATTTCTATAATTTAAGTTAATTAATTTAAAGCATGTCCAATAAAATATTAGAAGTCTAATGAATGACAATAAGATGCATGACAAAGAATACATGAAAGCCCTAGGCCCACTAGAGTCGTAACCTAAAAAGGCCCAAATTATTAGAAATTAATTAGTGTTCTAATTATTAACTATGTTAGTCTAATATTAGCCCTAAATTAATTAAATCCTAAAAACTAAAAAGCCTAAAATTTTATTAATTATCTTAAAAATCACAACAATTAATTTGATTAATTTTCAACTAGGATCCCAATGAGCCAAGATTCTATTTAAAATTATTCGAATTGATTAATTGTGATTTAAATTAGGTGAGCTATGTTAAATTTCAATTTTATCCTAAAAATAATTAAGAATTGTTCAACCAATTTAATGCATTTAACATTTACCTCAATGAGCCAAGGGCGAATTTAAATAGATTAAATTGTCTCGAACCTATGATCTAACTAGGACTCTAAACCTAAAATTAATTTAATTAATTTAAAATCATGCCCTAATAATACGAGAACATAATTTTAAATTAATTAAACTAAACCCTAAATCTAACCTAAAATATCTACCCTAAAAACTAAGGGGGTCAAAAACAAAACTTAATATTAGGGCATATAAGGGAAATTAGGCAAATGAATGAAATTAATAGCACAAAATAAAAACATTAAATAAATATGCAATGCATGATTAAATTAGGATAAAAATAAAACCTAAGGGGGCCTAATTGGTAATTTTTAAAGCTGGAAAGGGACCAAAATAAAGAAATTTACACTGGAAAGGGTTAAATTAAAAAACATGGACTAAATGGATTATTAACCCTTTAAAAATGGATTAAATTACAAACAAGGGCTTAATTGAATGTGGGTGAAAATGGGAAGGACCTAGGAGGTAATTTGCAAAGGCGAAATGACTTTTAAAAATATTTTAAAAGGACAGAGAGACTAAATGGTAATAAAACCCTTTAAAAAATCTAAATCGGCCTTCATTTGGGGACGCAATTGTGATTTTTAAAAATACTTGGGGGACCTGCAAGGTAATTTAAGAAAGCAGAAACCTTTCCGCGTGTAATTTAAAAACACAGAAGGGTTTATAACGTTAAAAAAACCATTTTTTTTAAAAAGGCCTAATATATATAACACATTTTTAGCAAAAAAAAGTTTAGCCATTTTGAACGCCCCTGTCATTTTTTCCATTTCCATAAATTCTTCAAACGCTTCGTCCTTTGTCTAGTGCTAGGATGAACACCGACGTGGTGTTCATCCTAGCCGCCGCTAAACCCGAAAATTGGTGGCTCTCGATCATATCGACCAACGCAAACCTCATTCGGTTGCCGCCCATTGGCACCGAAAAAAACCAAACGTCACCAAAAAACACTCATTTTTAAACCGATCCCGATCATAGCCTTAAAACCCTTTTAAAAAAACCTTTCTTCCCCTAGATCTAAGAAGAAGCCAAACCAAAAAAAAAAAGCTTTTTTTTACCAGAACGACGGGCTATCCAAAAGGAGCCCTCACCGACGGTCGGGAAAGCAAACCAGTATCGTCTTGATTCACCCCTAAAGGCACGAGGGCCACAAGTTTGTTACCGGAGAACGATACGGCGGCTGGAAGCTGAAGGGTAAGATTTTAAAATCCTAGATCTAGGTGTGGCTACGCGATAGGAGGAGGGGACCAGAGGGAGAGTTGCGGGCGTAGCAGATGAAAGGTCAGGGGTCTGAAAAGCCGTGCGTGGTAATCTGGAGTGTAGGGGGTTTGGTACACGCGCGCGTGAAGGAGCGGGAATGTCGCACGTGGACGCGTGGGTGTTCCAGAAGCTTCAAGGGAAATGTCGCGCGTGGGCGCGTGGGTGTTCCAGAAACTTCAAGGGATGATTTGGACCGTCCATTTGAATCCTCAGATCTGACGGTTGAGATAGCGCGACACTTGGCAGATGAAGAGCGGCTAGGGTTTCTTCCTGAAAGCATCTCGAAGCTTCCCAGCTTAGATCTGAACCGTCAGATCATTGCCTGATCCAAAGGTCAAGAAACGGCTGTGCAAGAATAAAAGAAGAGGATATCAGTTTAGGGCTTATCTGTTTTTGGGCCCAAACGGGCTGATGTATTTTTTGTTTTTTTAATTTAATTATGTAAATGGACTGTAAATAAACTTTTGGGTTTATTTATTTCATTTTAATTGGGCTTTTTATTTAATACTTAATTAATTTTTTGTTTTCGTATTTTTAATTAATAACATAAGATATCATAATAATAATAGTATAATACGGATAAAAATTCCTAACAATATTTTGTTTCTCTTTTCAAATTAAAATGAGATATGACACAAAACTTAAATGAATAAGTATAGCAAATAATGCTAATAAGTTAAGCCCAAAGCCATTACTCAAATATTATACAAAAATAGAAAACGAGTTAAAATCCCGAATAAAATTAATGATTACATTCATCAAGAAATTATTAAACTGTAATGCATCAATATCTATTATTTAGATATACAAGCCCTTTGAAAGAGAGAAAATACCTTTATCAAATTATCACCTCGTATGCATGTCTTGCAATTACAGGAACCACGACACGCAGGACAAGCCTTCTCAATTTCTTCCAAAGGGGTGTGTGAGTACCTACAAAGAAAGCATAAATACATGCTGGAAAACATAAATGTGGGAATTTTTAACTAAAAGTTCAATTCACCATGTAGAAATACAGCTGTCACAATATCCTCTCTTTTCACATTTGAGGCATGAAGTAACTCTCTCTCTATCATTCCGCCGGCATTGATGGCAAGTTTGCCCAACAAAAACTTATTCAGAGGAATCTTCAGTGTCATCCTGAAATCAGCAAAATAAAATAGTGGGACAGAGAAGAGTTTAAATAAACAGAGTAAACATTATAAAGCATGAAACGAACCCAGCAAATCTTCTGCAATATCTTGGAGAAAAGAATCATAGAAAATCTAAATTATAAATTCACTATAAAACTTTCAAACTAGTTTCTCCCCTTCATAAGCCGTGGAACCCCCCAAAAAAAAAAAAAAAAAACTTTTAGAGATGTCATGCACACAGGAAAATACCTGACATTACAAGAATAAAAACAATACTAACGCTACCAGATAGTACGTTAACTCACCACCTCCATAGCAACATTATCATAGCTTCAGTAGCGTTAGTATTGTTTTTATGACCTCCAATGTGAAAAGATGGTGTCTTGTATGACCTCCAACTCTCCTCAAAAGGTGAGTCATCTCTTTGAAAATCATCTTCCACTTTTGTGGAATTACGTGCCGAGAGATTCCTCATAGGAGGTGTCTCAGGTGAATACTGAATTTGATTCTTAGGAGCCTTTTCTTTATGTTTCTTCCCGGAAACCAGAAGAGGGTACTCTTCAACTTTCTTACTTACAGGAGGCACATCCAAGTCATCACTCTTAGTGTGTCCCCCGTACAACTCAGTTTCACCATCCAACTTCCTCTTTTTATTAAGGCTAGCTCTTAATGCAGAATTGGCAGCCCTCTTTTTTAACTGGATATAATGTTTTTCACAAACAGTTTTGTCTGGAATAGACATGGCAGTACACCTCCATTGCTTCCTATCCGACCTTTTGCAACGCAAATCGTCAGGAATCCCAACATTATCCTGATCTTGGATGCTCCATTGCGCTTGTTTCCAATCAAATTCACTAGCAGTATAGCATGCCCAAATTCAACCTACAAACACTAAAACAAAGTTTCTAAATTGGCCAACTAAACGAAAGCATCGCCACAAACAATCAACAAGAAACATACACATATAATTACAAACCCCTTTTCGGAATTCAAAAGAAAACAAAAAAATTGAGCCGATATCTGGAAACCAAAGAAGATTGGCAAGATGAAAAAACAAGACCCAGATCATTAAAAATAGTAAAAATAGCGAAACAAAGAAGCAATCAGTTAAATTTTCAAAGATAACCCGTATTCTTAAACCCAGAAGTAACTTGAAAAGAATGTAAAACAAAACCACACACCCAAAAAAGAAGAAGATCAAGGAAGAACCTGGCGCTAGGGCTTTAGCAGAGCATGACACCGAGAGAAACAGATGCTAATGTGTCGAGTCGAGTCGAGTCGAATAGAAACCCCAGTTTTGTAAAGCCAAATAAACAGTGGTTGGATCGAACTGTTACTTGAATTGACTTGACGTTTTTGGCTTCAACTGTAGGTTTTGGTTAATTCAGACATCTCTTTGTGAAAGTTCGTATAACTATAGTACTGAACAACTGTAGCATAAACATCAGCTCCAAAAAGAAAAAAAAATAGAATTATTTTAAATTTACAAAATCCTTCCAACCATTTAAATTTGTTTACAGGTTGGATTATCAACCTCGTTAGAATAGGGTTTAATTTGAATTCAGATTAATCTAACTGGATATTTGAATTTAGTTATAGAACCATGAGTTGATTCATGAAGACGCCTATCATTTTAGGCTTATTTCTTAACTATTATAAAAAAAAAATAAATTATTTTTTATGCTCAACTTTATTCTTACAAAAACCAAAATTTTCGACTCACTCGAGGCGAAAAAACTCGACTCATCTTGACTCGACTCAAAATATCATAAACTCGACTCTATCGAAAAAAATCAAATAAAGTTTGAGTTGTAAAATGAAAATTCAAATAACTCGAAATTTTAATTAGTGAATTCATTTTTATGTTCGAGTCGAGTCCCTTAATTTTTCTGATATATATGTTGATATAAAAAATATGAAGAAATATATATGCCACATATGAAGAAATATACATGCATATCTTATATGAGTAGAGAAAGTCGTTTAAATTAGAATCAAACAATACTATAACATGATAAATAATTATAATTAAATTTGTATGGGAACTCGAAAACTCGACTTGAATCGAAAAACTTCAAATAAAGTTTGAGTTATAAAATATGACGTGTAAAAATCCACAAATACATCAAACTAACATGTTGCAATCATTCTTGAAAAAAAATTAACAAATATATAATCAATCCTAAAAATATGACAATCAACATCTTTTCGCACTATTCTTGAAAGAAGGAAATGCTAGTTATTATAATTTAATTTTATATGAAACAAATTAACTTTTTGATATATCATTAAATACAAAAGTTTTGGAAATTTGAAGCTCAAAGTTTTTATGTGTAAATTACTTAGTAAATCACTAAACTTTTCTAAAATTTTCAACTAGCATTCAAACTTCTTAGAACATACTATTTTTAAGGTAGCCACAAAAAATTATAAAAATAAATTAGCAAGTTGCTCGCGAACTTATTAAGGGCCAGTATGGCATTGCTTATGGAAAATGCGGTGGGAAAATAATTTTGAAAAGTGTTTTTGGATAGTTTGGTTTAAAATATGAGTGTCTGGTATTGCTGTCAAAAAATATTTTTAAGTAAATAAAATGTTTATTTTAGACATTCTTTTTGAAAATATAAAAAGATTGGTGATATAAACGAGGATATATAAGAAATTTTACTTAAAAGTGCTTTTAAAAAAGCTAAAAGTTAAAAATTTTAACTTTTGCAAAATATTTTTCAATCCAAGTTGAAAAGCACTTTTGACCTGAAATGCTACATATTTTTCATTGCTTTTGGTCTCAAACTAGCTTTTGGCTCTAAAAGCTGGTTTGAAAAGCAATGCAAAACATGGCCTAAGTTGAGTTGGGCCTTGCTCAACTTGACTTGTTAAAATCTTGAGTTGAACTCGAGTTTTAATTGAGTTGATTCGAGTAGAGCGTTGACCGAGTTTTGACCGAGCTGCTTACGAGCTGCTCAAATCAAATAGCTTCCCTAGTTACTCTTCTATTTTCTAAGATAATGTCCAGTGACATTGCTTATTTTCCTTGCAGCATATAGGTGTATCGATACCCTATGTTTTTAAACCCCCAAAGGCTATTTTCCCTGCAGCGTACCGATCGACTGTAATGTACTGATTCACTGTATCGATACACTCCAGAGGTGTATCGATACACTAAGGCTGGAGAGCATAACGGCTAGTTTCTGAAGAACGCGTACTGATACAGCAACCCCGTGTATCGATACACTCCAGAACTACATTTATTGTGGGAAATAAAGTCTCCAGCGGCTCCAAATCATCCCCAACGGTCTCCAATGGCTAGGAACTCATTTGGGAGTATAAAAAACCCTTCAAGCACCTGGAACAACTAATGATCAACATGCCAACATGTTTATGATTCAAAAAGTGTCTTAGTGCTAAAATTGTATATTTTTGTATAAACAAACACTTGTGAGCTTAACTCTCAATGTATGCTCAAGTGTTATAGGATTTGGGTGAGTGCTTAAAGAGTGCAAACATCTACCTAAGAGAGGGATTTCCGTTTGCTTTTTCTTTTCTCTTGTAAAGAGGGTTAGCTTGGCCTTGGGGTATAGGTTAAGTGATTGTGAAGGTTTCCTCCTAAGCCTAGAAAAGGGGAAGACTAAAAGTTTTAGTGGATTTGGGAAATCCTTAGTAGGGAAGCTAAGGTAGTAGATGTAGGCTTTGGTTAGAAAGCCGAACCACTCTAAATTATTGTGTAATTTTTCTTATCTTTTAGCTTCCACCACCATCACCCAAGAAATCACTCATCCACCTCTTGGCGACATATTTCAATTGATTTATCAAGCCCAATACCTCGGGATGGACTTTGGCTGCTATCCAAGGGATAACCCAACAATCTGCATAAACAAAATTATTTTGGAGGATTACCATGGCAAAATATTCGAGGCCCAGATGAGACTGAATCCTAGCATGAAGGAGGTAGTGAAGAAATAAGTCATAAATTGGCTGGATGTCGGGATAATTTATCATATTCCTGATAGTTTCTAGGCCAGCCTGGTGCAATATGTATCAAAGAAGGGTGGAATGACCGTGGTGCTGAACAACAAAGATGAATTGATCCTCTCTAGAATCGTAATGGGTTGGAGGGTGTGCATGGAATACAGAAAGCTAAATAATGCAATGCGAAAGGATCACTTTTCGATGCCCTTCATTGATCAGATGTTGGACGTATTGGCAGGGAATGCATTTTATTACTTCCTGGACGGCTACTCGGGCTATAATCAGATTGACATCAGTCTAGAAGATCAAGAGAAAACTACGTTTACTTGTTCATATGGGACATTCACTTTAAAAGAATGCTTTTTGAATTTCGTAATGCTCTAGCAATGTTTCAGCATTGTAAGATGTTAATTTTCTCGGATATGATCGAGAATAATTTAGAAGTCTTCATGGATGATTTTTAGCATTTGGAAAAATATTCGAGTAATGCCTTTAGAGTTTGGAACTTGTTCTAAAGAGATGTAATAAAACCAACCTGGTTCTGAACTGAAAAAAATGCCACTTTATGGTGAAGGAGGGCATAGTTCTTAGACATAAGGTGACCAAGAAAGGACTAGAAGTAGACAAAGCAAAAGTAGAGGTAATCAAACAATTGCTACCACACACAAGTGTCAAAGGTATTAGAAGTTTCTTAGTAGGTGGCGCATCGGTCTTGGCTGGGGCATCATCCTTAGACTTCTGCGGAGTCTCGGTCTTCGCAGATTCTACTTGGATAAGAGAAATAGGTACTGTGGCATCAGATTGTTGGGTTAGAGTATGAATAGACTAGGGGTTGGTTGGTATTCTTTTGGGTGAAGGATCTCAGATGAGAACTCTAAAAAAGATTGAGGGACATGTGTTACCTCTCTAAAAGTACTATTTTTAATGCCAATCTTATAATACTTTTGCTTGTTTTTAGGTACATTTAGTTGCATTAGGGTGTTAGAATCATGCATTTGCATAAGGAGTTTAGAGTTTTGTCTATTCTAGTGTGAAGGGTTGTGTTGTTGGCAATTTTGCAGGTTTGGCATAGGATTTGGCCCAGGAAAACACCTCAAGAAGGAATGACAGAGAGAATGCCGAGTGTTGTTGGCACAGATGGACCAGACAATGCCAAGCACTGGATGGCAGAGAAGTGAACTTGATGCCACGCCAAGAAGTTGTTGGAACCCAAAAAAATAGGAAATGATCAAGCTCTGAAAAGATAGCAATTGGATCAATCTCTGAAAAAATAGCAGATAAGATAGTGCCAAGACTTGTTGGCAGATTCATGCCAAGCTTGGACGCCAAGGCAGTGTTGGCAGTATGACATCAGCCCTAGCCTGATCAGCTCTCATTTAAATTTGGATAAGATGATAATCCCTTATCCCTTGGGTAGTTGAAATTCAAAATTCAAATGAGAAGCTCATCATATCCCTTCCCCGCATGCCTATTTAAATACCAACCATGCTAGACTTTGGGGGAGAAGAAGATTGGATCGTGAGGAGTTGGTGTGTGACGATTGACAACCGGCTGCACCGTGGAAGGGTGGTCTGACCAAGTTGGCCGAGAACCCTGGATCTGGAAGGGATGTATCGAGAGACCCATTCTAGCCCATTATCTCTTTCAAGTTATTTTATCTTTTTTAGGATGATGTATTTCAAAAACGTTTGTGGATTATTGGTTAAATCCCTCACCATGAACTAATTTAATAGTTGGTGGGGGATGTTTGGGTTAAATGTTATTTTCATGTTTTAGTTTTTAATAATAAATCTACCTTAGCATGGTTTTAACTATTCGGCATACTTTAATGTTTCCTAAATACTATGCCAAGCGAGAGCTGGCACTATTGGCCCATTGCTCCTTAAATCTTAGCAAGGGCAGAGACTCAACCACGGAGGCACTCTCACAGAGTACATGGAGAGGAATGATGCCACAATCTAGAGTTTGGCTGCATCAATGAGAAATTTGGAAGTCCAGCTTGGGTAGATTGCTAGTGCACTCAGCAATCGACCCTAGGGAACATTCCCAAGTGACACGGAATATGCTCGGCACAAAAAAAAATGAGCAATGTAAAGCCATAACTCTTCGGAGCGGTAAGTAATGTAAGGAAGAGAAGGCTGCCAAGCAGCTAGTTAATTGCCAAGTTGAGAAGCTTGTGCCAGCAGATAATCCCAGGAAAGCAGAAAAAGAGGAAGCAAAAACAGATAATGCCAGAACCAATGTCAGATAGTATACTAATGCTAGTACCGATGCCAAACGGAATGATGCCAGCACTGCATTGGCAAAGCCATCAGCACCGGCATATGTTTATCCGCCACCACCATTTCCAGCATGACTTCAAAAGCATAAGCAAGACCAGCAGTTCAAGTGCTTCTTGGAGGTTCTTAAATAATTACAAATCAACATTCCATTGGTAGAAGCCCTTGAACAAATGCCCAACTATGTCAAATTTATGAAGGACATCCTGTCCAAAAAGAGAAAGTTGGGAGACTTTGAAACTGTTGCTCTGACCGAAAGAAGCAATGCCATGATCCTAAACCGTTTGCCACCAATGTTGAAAGATCTGGGAAGTTTCACTATTCCCTGCACCATTGGCAATAAATTCATGGGCAAGGCACTGTGTGACCTAGGAGCCAACATCAACTTAATGCCAATGTCAGTTTTTCGGAAGCTTGGCATATAAGCAAGACCTACCACCGTGACACTTCAGCTGGCAGACAGATCTTATGCACATCCCAAGGGTAAGATTGAGGATGTGTTGGTAAAGGTAGACAAATTTATTTTTTCAGTTGATTTTATCATTTTGGATTATGAGGCTGATATTAATGTCCCGATTATTTTGGGGAGACCTTTTCTTGCCATGGGTAGGGCTTTGATTGATGTTTATAAAGGCGAACTAACAATGCGCATGAATGACCAGCAAGTTACATTTAATGTGTTTCAAGCTTTGAAATGTGTAGATGAACCTGATGAGTGCCAAGCAGAGGAGATGATGGAGTCCATTTATATTTTGGACACGGTACAGTTATGCCAGAATACAGAATTTGATGCCAGCAATTTAGATGGCATAGCTGATCTGTTTGAGGAACTAGAAGAACCAGTCTTGGAGGTTGAAGAGGCGAGTTATTTTGAGCCATTACAGTTGGCCGGTAGAGAAATCAAGGCACCTAAACCATCAATTGAGGAGCCACCAGCGTTGGAACTGAAACCACTGCCATATCACTTGAAGTATGCTTACTTAGGTGAACACACAACTCTGCCGGTGATCATTGCCACTAGTCTCACTAATGATCAGGAGGAAAGATTGTTGGCAATATTACGCGACAATAAGCGAGCATTAGGATGGACCTTGGCAGACATCAGAGGTATTAGCCCAACCATTTGCATACACAAGATTATCTTGGAGGAGTACATGGCAAGACTATTGAAGGCCAAAGAAGGCTAAACCCAAGCATGAAAGAGGTAGTGAAAAAAGAGATCATAAAATGGCTTGATGCCGAGATTATATACCCCATATCTGATAGCTCTTGGGTTAGCCCGGTGCAATGAGTGCCAAAGAAGGGTGGCATGACCATGGTACAAAACAGTGAAGCTGAGTTGATCCCCTCTAGAACTATCACAATGTGGAGAGTGTGCATGGACTATAGAAGGCTGAACAATGCCACGAGGAAGGACCACTTCCCATTGCCATTCATTGATCAGATGCTAGATAGGTTGGCAGGTAAAGCTTTCTATTATTTTTTGGATGGTTATTCAGGTTTTAATCAGATTGCCATCGCCCCTGATGATCAAGAGAAGACTACGTTCACGTGCCCATATGGGACATTTGCGTTTAGAAGGATGCCATTCGGCCTATGTAATGCACCGGCAACGTTTTAACGTTGCATGATGTCTATTTTTTCTGATATGATCGAGCACAATATAAAAGTATTCATGGATGATTTCTCAGTGTTTGGCAAAACATTTGATGAATGTCTTTTGAGTTTGGAGCAAGTCTTGAAGAGATGCATAGAGACAAACCTAGTGTTCAACTGGGAAAAATTCCACTTCATTGTGAAGGAGGGCATTGTTCTCGGGTACAAGGTAACTGAGAGAGGGTTAGAAGTGGATCAAGCAAAAGTTGAGGTAATTAAGCAGCTACCGCCTCCAACAAGTGTCAAAGGTATAAGAAGCTTTTTAGGACATGACGGTTTCTATCGGCGTTTTATTAAAGATTTTTTGAAAATTACTAAACCTTTATGCTTGTTGTTAGAACATAATGATACTTTTGCGTTTAACGATTCTTGTTTGAGAGCATTTAGGAGCTTAAAGAAAAGTTGATCAATGTCCCTATAGTTGTGGCACCGGATTGGAATGAGCCCTTTGAGCTTATGTGTGATGCCAGCGTCTATGCCGTTGGAACAGTCTTGGGACAAAGGCATGGCAAGGTTTTCCATGCCATCTACTATGCCAGCCGAACCTTGAACGAAGCACAACTGAACTACTCCACGATCGAGAAATAATTTCTTGCGGTTGTATTTGCTTTTGACAAATTTAGATCTTATTTAATTGGTAACAAAGTTGTAGTTTTTACAGATCATTCGGCATTAAAGTATCTCTTGGCAAAGAAGGATGCCAAGCCCAGACTAATCCAATGGACACTCCTGCTTCAAGAATTTGACCTTGAGATCTGAGAAAAAAGGGCAGTGAAAACTTAGTAGCTGACCATCTCTCACGTTTGGAGCATCATCTTGAAGATGGTAAGACCAATTCGATAAGAGATGAATTTCTTAACGAGTATTTGCTTTTAGTTAATGCCATGCCATGGTATGCCGATATTGTCAACTACTTGGAAAGTAACATTCTGCCACCAGACTTGTCATACAATGCCAAGAAAAGGTTCTTGCGGGAAGTCAGGCAATACTATTGGAACGAGCCAATATTGTTCAAACAATGTGCTGACCAAGTGATTCGCCGGTGTGTGCTTGAGGATGAACAACATAACATATTGCATATATACCATGCCGCGCCATATGGATGTCACTTTGCTGGGGTAAAGACTGCTGCCAAGGTACTGCAGTCAGGATTCTTTTGGCCTACACTATATAAGGATGCCCAAGAGTATGCCAAGGCATGTGATCGATGCCAACGGACAGGAAACATCTCTGGTAGACACCAACTACCGCTTCAGAACATTATGCTTGTGGATTTATTTGATTTATGGGGGATAGACTTTATAGGTCATTTTCTACCCCCATTCGGTAATGTATACATTCTTGTGGCTGTTGATTACATATCTAAGTGGGTAGAAGCTATTGCTCTTCCAACGAACGATGCCAAGGTTGTTGCCAAGTTCTTACATAAGCATATCTTTACTAGATTTGGCACCCCTAGAGTGATTATTCATGATGAGGGCAATCATTTTAAATGTAATCTAATTTCTAAAGCCTTGAGCATGTATGGTATACAACAGAGAATTGCCACAGCCTATCAATCACAAACAAATAGGCGAGCTGAGATTTCAAATAAGGAGATCAAAAACATCTTAGAGAAGACTGTTAATCCATCAAGGAAGGAATGGTCCTTGAGACTAGATGAGTCCTTGTTTGCTTACAAGACTGCGTTTAAAACTCCTTTGGGTACTTCACTGTTTAGACTTGTTTTCGAAAAACCATGCCATCTGCTAGTGGAGCTTGAGCATAAAGCCTACTGGGCCATCAGAACACTTGGCATGGCATTGAGAGTTGTTGGAGAAAAGAGGTTACTAGACCTAAATGAGTTGGAGGAATTCAGAACACAATCCTATAAAAACGTCAGGATCTACAAGGAGAAGGCAAAACATTGGCATGACAGTAGGATAATGCCAAGACAGTTTGATGTAGGCCAACGCGTTTTGTTATTCAACTCAAGGCTTAAGTTGTTTCCAGGGAAACTTAGATCAAGATGAACGAGCCCTCATGAAGTTGTGAAGCCCTATGCTCATGGAGCTGTGGACATTAAGAATTTGAAGACGGGTGAAATCTTTAAGGTGAATGGCCAACGTTTGAAGCACTACATAAAAGGTGATCAGAACAATGCCAAAGAGGTGATCCTCTTGGCAGAGGTAATATGAAAACATCATCAGGTTTGAACTTTTGTAAATATTAGGTTAGTATTTTTCTTTGTTTTTAGAATTTTAGGTTTTTAATTATTTTCCTTTCTTTTTAAGTTTCAAGTTTTTATTCCTTTACTGTGTTGAAAGGTTTCCTTTGAGTTGTGCAGATTCATTATGCCAGGAACACTGCCATGGTCACTGGCAGGGGCTAGTGCTTCATTAATAAAATCTGTCAGACGCAATGCCAAAGCAGCTGGGCATGCAGTGGTGCAAAAGATAGAAGAAAGAGGAAAAAACCATAGTTTTGTCGGACCAGTAAAATGATATAGTTATTTTTTATTTTCAAACCCTAGCTGCCCAAAATCTCAGTTAAAAATTAAAATTTCAAATCAATTACCTTATCACTCCAATCCTTACCCTATCTTATCACATATCACCTTATCACTTCAACCTTATCACTCCACCTCTTTTTAAATTAATTCTTTTTACTTCCCATCATTATCCCTAATTACTACTCCCATTAAAACACTCAACCAACCCAAAACCTTTCACTTTCTCACCTAGCCGGTTAAAAGAAGACCAAACAACTCTCTCACATTTTACTTTCCTTTCGATAAGCAAGTGAAAAAATCCAAATCATCCTTTTTTTCATCACCGTTTCAAGTTTCTTCAACGAGTTTCAATGGCTTCTTCCTCTACTCCCTTCAAGTGATTTTTCAACGAGGAGATTGAGAAAAGTTCGAATCCAATTTTGCCTCGAAGAGTTTTTGCTATGAGAAGCACTTCGAGCTCAATACAGAGACGAACAATGGCTTCCCTCTGGAAGTCATGTCTACGACTAACTTGCACAAATGGACTCAATTTTGCCAACAAAAAGAGGAGGTTTATGCCACAATTGTCCAAGAATTTTACGCGCACCTTGTGACCAAGGATTCACCATTCTTGATGATTATAGGTAAATGTGTTCGTTTCGATGAAGGATATATTAATAATATGTTTGAGTTGGATGGTGCAGGAGATGAGTATTTTGAGTATGTTGATTCAATGAACGCTGCCAAGAGAAATAGGTTGTTGGTAGATCTATACGAGCCTGGCACGGCATGGACAGTGTCATCCAAGGGGCATCGTACGGTGAAGAGGCTGGCATTGAAACCCCAATGGAGAGGATAGAATCACTTTCTCAAGACTAATCTGATGTCCACATCCCATAACGAGACCATGTCAGAAGAAAAGATGATCATGTTGCACTCTATTGTTATGGTGCGCAAAATTAATGTTGGCAAGCTCATTATTGAGGAAACCTACAATAGTGCAGCGAAAGGTACTGGCAGCTTGTTTTTCCCTTTGTTAATTTCTAACGTTTGTATGCTCCACGATGTGCCAAAGCTCTATACAGATAAAGGGCAAACGATCAAAGGAACAATGATTACTGCTGCTATATGGAGAAATCTAGTTGCTTCCAAGCCCAAAGACAAGGGCAAGGAAAAGGCAAGGGCACCCACGCCAAAGCCCAAGGAGTCAAAGGCCGCGCTAACAACCACACCAGCAACCATGCCAGAAACTGTGCCAGACAGTTCACTGGCACTGCTGTCTCAAATTCACCAACAGCAAGAGATTATTCTCCAAAAGCTGGAGAAGGCTGAGGAGCTCAATGTCAAGATGCGACACTACATCCAGGCTAGGGATGTTGTGATCAGAGAAGCTCTTACAAAATTATCAACTAATTTTGTGCCATAGTTTCCAGACTTCCCTGCCGAGCTCTCTGCCAGCGATAAAGCCATGCCAACTAGTCCAGTTCATACCTCGTCCGATGCCACAGTCCCGTTGTCTCCAGTTGAAGTCGAGTTTGCCAGTTCTGATTCTTCATCTGAATCGAAGGAAACCAAAGCCAAGTCTCTAGTAACAACTGATGTCCACACGCCATCTGATGCCATCGATGCACCTGTTGCATCAGAGCCTGCCAAGGAAAAGGAGGAAGTTGAAGCCTCTACTGCCGCTTCAAAACCAAGCCTAAAAAGGAAGAAAAAAATGGCCCTTGATCGTGGGCCTTTTGTGAGAAGAAAAACCCGTGTCGCATGGCAAATAGTCTCCGAAGGGGAGTCATCTTCTTCCTAAACTCCTTTACATTTCATTCCATTGCATTTATATGATCATGCATTTTATGTTATTCTGTTTTTCTTGTATATATGTGTTGTTTCATGCATTGGGGACAATGCACATCTTGGGTTTGGGGGTGTGCATTCTCTCACATTTATGCCATGCATTTCATGTCTAATTTTTGTTGCCATGCCATCTAGGTCATTTAGAGTAGATGCATACCGAACTATTAAAAAAAGAAAAAGAAAATCTTGCCTCAGTTTAATTTTGAAAAATGTTAACAATTGTTAGGTAAGCTTAGTTTGATCTAGGTCTCTATCCAATGAGGAAATTTTAATCTTTAGTTGTCACGCCATGCCAGCAGAGTAGTATGCCAGGATAGCTAGGCAATTGATCTCTAGTTTAGGGATATGAGATTTCACTTAACATGTAATATGTATCTAGTTCCTTAGCAAACTTTGGCTTCTTGAAACTATGCTCAAAGAAAAAAATGATGTCAGGGTAAAAAGAAGTAAATAAGGCAGCAATGTTTTGCCAAGGCAAGAGAAAAAATGGAACTCTCCTCTACCTTAGGGATAATTAGCTACTTGGGGCTTTGTGGTTTGCTCCCTTTTAGTTCTCAAGTCAAAAACCTTAGGTGTGAGTTGAAGAGAAAGCCTGGTGATGTCTAGATTAAGGTGGGGGTTCGTGGTATGCTTCCTCTTATCTCTCACGCTAAATAGTGTCACGAAGCAAGCTTAAAAGAATGCCAGAATAAATTCTTGGCAAAGAAAAAATAAATGAAAAAAATGAAAAAATCTGAGTTTAGGTAGCAAAATTTGTCTAAGGGAGTGAAAGGATACATGATGCATATTGCCTACACTTAAGCACTCTTCATGATCTTAGACTAGATTTATATTGTTGCACTTGAATTACTACCTACTTGGCATTATTGCACTGAGATACTGAGGATAAAAATAGAGCCAAATTCTACTTGCCAGCACGTGTTGGCATTCAACCAAAATTTTGTCGAGGTAACTTTTTCACAGTTTTTGTTTTTATTTTGATTGCATTACTTGAGGACAAGCAATGAGTTAGGTCTGGGGGTGTGTTACCTCTCCAAAAGTACTGTTTTTAATGCCAATCTTATAATGCTTTTGCTTGTTTTTAGGTACATTTAGTTGCATTAGGGTGTTAGAATCATGCATTTTCATAAGGAGTTTAGAGTTTTGTCTATGCTAGTGTGAAGGGTTGTGTTGTTGACAATTTTGCAGGTTTGGCATAGGATTTGGCCTTGAAAAGCACTAAGGAAGGAATGCCAGAGAGAATGCTAAGTGTTGCTGGAACAGATGGATCAGACAATGCCAAGCACCGGATGGTAGAGAAGTGAACTTGATGTCACGCCAAGAAGTTGTTGGACCCCGAAAAAATAGGAAATGATCAGGCTCTGAAAAGATAGCAATTGGATCAATCTCTGAAAAAATAACGGATAAGATGGTGCCAAGACTTGTTGGCAGATTCATGCCAAGCTTTAACGCCAAGGCAGCGTCGGTAGTATGACGTCAGCCCTAGCCTGGTCAGCTCTCATTTAAATTTGGATAAGATGATAATCCCTTGGGCAATTGAAATTCAAAATTCAAATGAGGAGCTCATCTTATCCCTTCCCCGCATGCCTATTTAAACACCAACCACGCTAGACTTTGGGGGAGAAGAAGATTGGATCGTGAGGAGTTGGTGTGTGACGATTGACAACCGGCTGTACCGTGGAAGGGTGGTCCGACCAACTTGGCTAAGAACCCTGGATTTGGAAGGGCTGCATCGAGAGACCCATTCTAGCCCATTCTCTCTTTCAAGTTACTTTATCTTTTTTAGGATGATGTATTTCAAAAACGTTTGTGGATTGTTCGTTAAATCCCTCACCATGAACTAATTTAATAGTTGGTGGGGGATGTTTAGGTTAAATGTTATTTTCATGTTTTAGTTTTTAATAATAAATCTACCTTGGCATGGTTTTAACTATTCGACATACTTTATTGTTTCCTAAATACTCCGCCAAGCGAGAGCTGGCACTGTTGACCCATTGCTCCTTAATATCTTAACAGACTTAGGGTGGCAACGAATAAATTGTCGAATACTGAGGAGAGAAGCTTCGAGAGAAGTCGTTCAAGTAGATGAGCTCACTTCGGGAGTGAAATCTAACCTTTAGGAGTATAGATTGGATCTTAATCAAATTGGTTTATTTAAAAACAAACAATATAGAGATATAGGGGTTTTTACATGATCAATTTAGGGAAATGACCATTGAGAGAGGCTTTGCTAATTTTGAATCTGCTCGGCAAACAATGCCAAGACAGGTTGTTGTTAAAGACTGGCATGGCATGAATAGCGTGAAAACCAGGCATTCCCTGCCAACGCTCATCATTCATTAAAGCACCTTTCTTGCCAACATCTTTACTTTCATTACTTTACTTTTTAGTTGTTTCCCAAAATCAACTTCAAATCAAATCAACCTTTTTATTAAGGCAAGTAACAATCAAGGCAATTGAATTCCAAGTCAATCTATGTGGGATTGATACTCAGCTTACTGCTGTATTACTTGTAGACCGTGTATACTTACACGCAAAAGACTCATTTTGGCACTATTTACTATTTTCCAACACATATTTTTTGCTATTTTTGCCAGCATTCACCTAGAGAGCCTACAACATGCCCTCAAGATCAATCTTGAGGGCACAGACTCAGGCTCTAGTATATTGCTAGAGCACCAAATTTTGTTCCTCGGTCTTTTCCAATTCCTGCAACATGAGCTCTTGGCGGTGGTAGGTCTGGGAAAGCAATACCATTGTATGCTGCATGTAAATCTTATAAATTAGTGAAAAAAAGATCAAACTACCATGACCCTTACCAACGCATTTATAGGTCTCATCAATGATTAGACGTCCTACATTGATTTTCCTTCCCATCATGGTTGAGTGCAGTAAAGTCATCCTCCCCTCTAAAACGGGATCATTATGCGTGGTTGGCATAAGGTTGGCCTTCAGGAAGTGGTTCTATCCTCTCGGTTATGGTTTCAATGCCAGCCTTTTCGCAGTCTTTTTACCTTTGGAAGAGACGTTCCACTTTGTGTCTGGTTCGCACAAGTCCTTCAGCAGCAACTGTCTCTTGGCATCATCTATAGATTCAACAAATGCCAAATTTTCTTCTCATACACCAACAAACTTAAACAAGCGATTAATATATCCTTCATCAAATTGAACACACGTACCTCGTACAAACAGAAAATGTGAATCCTTGGTGGTGAGGTGGTCGTAGAATTCGCAAATAATGGTGAAGTGAACCTCCCCTAGATGTTGAAAGAATACCTTCCATTTGTGCTTCTTGATAATGGCAACTACTTCCAGCGAATAACCCAAGTTGGGTTCATTCTTAAACTCAAACTTTTTCTCGTAGCAAAAAGTTCTGGCATCAAACTTTTCTTCATACTTTTTCTTAATCTCATCATTGAAGAAAATTTGAAACGGTGTTGATGAGGATACTATAAAAAAATTGGGAGAAAGTGGTGATAATCAGAAAAGATGAAGGAAAATTTGGTTCTTTTTTTCTTGCCATGCGAGAGAATAAAGAGAGTAAAGATTCTTGCTTAAGGGGAAAATAAGAGTTAAATAAGTGGTAAGGGAGACTATTGAAATGGTCTAATGGGGAGGTTAGTGGAGATAATTATGGTACAATAGTTATGCATGTATGGGGAAGTAGGATAACGATGGGTTTTGGGGTTATAGGCTTATGCTCTAAACCCCTCCAATTTATTCAAATCTAACAACCACTTCTTACCTGCAACCCTTCATTCTATGTTCAACTGCTTGGTTGCCCAATAAGCTCGGTGTTCTAGCTTCACTGGCAAATGGCATGACTTCCTAAATACAAGCTTGTATGGGGAAGTTCCTAATGAAGTTTTGAAAGTTGTTATGTATGCCCACAAGGAATCATCTAGCCTTAAAGACCAAATCTTTCGAGTTGGATTTACAGTCTTCTACAAGATAATCTTGATCTCATTGTTCAAAATTTTTGTTTGGTCATTTGTTTGAAGATGGTAGGCAGTGGCATTTCTTTGCTTGATTCTATACCTGCACAGAGCTTTAGTGATTAAATGGCATTTGAAATAAGTACCTTCATCATGAATGATGGCTTTGGGGCACCAAATCTGGTAAAGATGTGCTTGCGTAGGAACTTGGTAACTGCCTTGGCATCTTTTGTAGGTAGAGCAACTACTTCAACCCACTTTGAGACATAATCTACGGCCACAAGTATGTATAAGTTGCCAAACAACGGGGGAAATGACCCATAAAGTCTATCCCTCACACATCAAACAGCTCTACTAGCATGATATTTTAAAGTGGCAATTGATGTCTGCTGGAAATGTTTCCAGTGTGCTAGCATCTGTTGCGTTTCTTGGCAAAATAATGGGTGTCCTTGAACAGTATAGGCCGGAAAAATCCTAACTGTAGCACCTTGGCTGCTGTATTCATTCCAGCAAAGTGTCCTCCATATGGTGCTACATGGCAAAGCTAAAGAATATTTTGTTGTTCATCTTCTGGCACACAACGACGAATGACTTGATCGACTTGTTGCTTGAATAAGAACAGCTCATCCCAATAATATTACCGAATATCCCTCAGAAATTGTTTCCTGGTATTGCTTGACAAGTTTGGTGGCAATATTTTGCTAACCAGGCAGTTGACTATGTCAGCATACATAGTAGTGGTCGCAAGAAAATGTTCCTCAGGGAAATTGATAAGTGTTCAAAAGTACTATTTTTATTACCCTTTTTACTCATATTATTGTTAGACTTAAGCTCATATTATTTGCATAATTAGTTATTCATGCATTAATTCATGTTTCTTTCCACCGTTGAGCTTGATTACATAACTTGATGATTTTTGTGGAAAAAGATGCTGCTTTGGTGTGTTTTTGTGTGTGTGCAGGATCACTTGCCAAAGCAAGGCTAGTGCTAGTTGCCAGGGCAATGCATGAAGGAGACGCCGAGCTAGTTGCCAGGGCAATGCATGAAGGAGACGCCGAGCCAGTTGCCATGGCAATTGTCGACAAGAGCAAAGGTGATATGGTAGTCGAAATTGATGACTAGACAAGCCCAAGATGACGTGTAGCAAAGCCCAAACCCAAAGGAATTTGATTTCCATGCAGAGATTAAAGAAGAATTAAATTCCAAGAAGATAGGAGAAGTTCTAGTAGGAATACAATTATAATAAAGAATTATATTCTTTAAAGATAATTTAATTCCAACTTAAACTCCTTCTCAAAGAAGGACTTTGGCCTAGCCCTATAAATAAGATGGAGATTTCGACAATTGATAGAGGGCAAGAAGAGGGGAATTTCGACAACTCCATAGAGAGCAAGAGGAGAGGATTTTCGACAACTCCAAAGGGCAAGAAGGAAGAGATTTCAACAAGATAATAAGGAGGGAGAGAGTTTGATTTCTTCTTCTTCTTGGCTTCTATTAGATTCATGGTTTGGGGATTATTCTTTGTATATCTTTTGAACCCAACCATGAACTAACTTGATTGGTTGGGGTTATTGTGTTTTGTTGTTGTGAGAAACAATTGGATTTTGTTTAGGTAATAAGAGTTTGCACTTTCAATTCAAGGTTTACTCATTCTTGGTTCTTATTCTTGTTTGCGAGTGAATTTGGAGAGGATCTCGTAACTTCATCTATTTATCTAATATCGGGAGAGTTAGATTCAAGAAACGAATGAGTATGGTTTTTATTCAATCTATTGATGGTGAAGATTAATCCAGCTTAGGAATAAGTTAAGGATTTCAACGGCTAAGAGGAGCGCAAGATTGGTTGTTGTTCACCCTTGATTCACGCAGGGATGTATTATCAAGGCATGCACAAGTAGCTAGAGTTTCGACTTAGGTATAAGAAGAAACCATTGAAGAACGCTTCGCCGAACCTTGAAGTTGCTGCCCAGACGCCCAAGTAGTTGCCCAGCTAGTTGCCCAGGCAACCATCGATTAGTTGCCAAGGCAACCCCGCTGTGCAAGTTGCCACGGCAACTGAGTTGCCCTTGCACTCTTTTACCAAGACGATCCAATCGGCTATCACACCTCAACTCATGATAACCTAACCTATTCTCTCTTTTGATTTAATCTATTCTTTTAGTTTATTGCTCTTAGTTTACTCGTTAATTAGAACTCCTATTATCAATTGTGTTTTTACTTTTTACAGTGCAGTAACTTAAGCAAAGTGGCCCAAACCAATCCCTGTGGAGACGATACTCGATACTCATATCACTTTATTACTTGCGACGTGTATACTTGCACAATTGCGTAGCACTTATCACACGCAACAAGTTTTTGGCGCCGTTGCCGGGGATTGGCAATTGGTGTTAGTTGTTTTTGTTATTGCATTTTTTTCTATTAGTTTTGCTAACTTTTCTTTTTGTTTGTTTTATCAAAAAAAAATTTAGGTTCGCTACAAGTTAAGGGACATCAACATGCCGGGAAATAAAAGCCGATCTATTCGAGAGATGATGTTGGAAGATATGAATCAATCCAATCAAGAGTTTCTTGCACCCTTTGATGATTACCTATACCAACCGAGAAAAGCCCAAAGAACTTATACCATGGAAAAATCTTGTGCTATGTGTGGAGAACATCATGTGTTTGAAAATTGCCCTCACATTTTCGGTGCATATAACTACATGGAGGACCATAGAGGGAACCAGCAGCAAAATTCTTCATGGTATGGTCAAAAAGCTCAAAATTTTTTTTACCATAACAATTTTGCCGCGACAACAGATATGCCATGGCAATGTAGTCCTTTTCAAGAGCATTCCAATTCCTTGGAGGAAATGTTACTAGCTTCCTTGGCTAGACTTGACGGATCAATTGAAGAGATTCGAGAACTATCAAAATCTATGGATACGAGGATAGCTCAGTGGGATGCAACCTTTGGGGATTCAGAAGATCAATTGGGGAGATCCACATATGTCATGGATAACATGCACCAACAATTCATTCCTAGGGATACTGACGTCCCAAGGCAAGAGGATAAGGAGCAATGCAAAGAAAGCTCTCCGATGTGTGGGGAACAACTAGAACCTCAAAGTCAAGAGGATGTCAATGAGAGAGGCGCCCAACACATGATGAGCTGAACAACAAATTGCCTCGGCAATGATTGAGGAGCCTGAGCGAGCAAATGCGACAACACTCGGTGAAGCCGAGAACAACAATACTACAACAAATTACGAGGAACCCGATGCCCGAAGGTTACAACGTTGATGTTGAAGCAAGAATCTGTAGATTGCTCTCATCTACAATTGCCACGGCAATTACACGACCACATGCAAGATCAACGAGATAATAATACTTTGCCAATGGAATATGAGCAGGTAATGGTTGAACCTTTCGAATTCTTTAAAAGCTCACCTCGTCCATTGCAGGTATGTCTTGAGGAACCGAGGTTGGTAGATTTGAAGCCATCGAAATCTCTACTGATGGAGATGTTTGAGAGGCCAAAAGAAAACGGTGTTTGGATTCGTAAAGCTTTTCAGAAAATTGGTTCTTCCCTTGACATACAGCAAATTTTGGCAACTGATTGCCACGACAATTGGCTTGAGCAGCAATTGCCACGACAACAAAGGCTACATCCAACCATGATAGAATTCGACAAGAATGAGGTAATTGAATGGTTGAGAATGGATATAATTTTTCCTATTAATATATTTGTGCCTTCAGGAATAGTAGCAAGGTGGAGAGTTTACATAGACTATAAGCGAACAAAGAAGAAAGACACCTCCACCATGGTAATGCAAAAGGGAGTAGCTGGGAGCACATTGGCCCAACTCTTTTTGGGCAATATTGTCACCCGATGGAGGGTACGGATGGACTATAAGAAGTATCGGAAACGACTCTCCTTAAGTTTTCTTAGATATGCAGTAACATTAGAAGTGGTCACTTTAGGAGATGCCTGAGCATGCTCTCATTTCAATATTTTTCTTTTTCTTTTTATTTTCATTTTTATTTTTAGGAGATATTTTATTTTTCTTCATTATCTTTATTTTCCAGGTTTTCTTTATTTTCTTTTCCACAACAAGACTCACAACCACCATGCTAAGGAAATTTACTGCCGACTACTTGCCACAGTAACCACAACAGAAACTGGTGATGCCCAGGCAACAACAATGGCTTCGGCAACTACTGATGCCCATGCAAGTGAACCTGCATCGGCAAACATGGATCAAATCAAAGCAATGCTATTCACACGGCACCAGCATTCAACCACCGACTGAAAAATGAATCAAGCAAACGACACGAAGGAAACTTATCGCTCGAGGTAACGACCTCTCCGACTAACTCATTTCATTTAGTTTCTTTTAAATTTTGTTTCAGTCTTACATGCATTGAGGACAATGCTTCTCTCGAGTTTGGGGGGGTGTTGGTTTCTAGTTAGTTTCATGTTTAGTTGCATTCATCGTTAGCAATCACATATAGGTTGCATATATTACTTGCCATGCCTTTAATTGGATTTAATTGCTTAAGACTTGTTGAATATCCAATGATGAATTTTTGCCACTGCACTTAATTGAAAGAACCTTTAATTTTAGGATTGCATGAAAAGAACTTAGAATTTTACTATGATGCTGAATTTTTTTTACACGGTTGTGGGTTGTTGATTGAAAGAAACTTAGTGAACTTAGGTTGCTTAAAATTTGGGTAAATTTAAAATTGAAAATTAAAAGTTAACTTCTTGCTAGAGGTGCCCAAAACTGGCTCTAGTAGTAAATACACTTTCTTGCTAGAGGTGCCCGAAACTGGCTCTAGTAGTTAATGCACATTAAAGAATCGCTAGAGGTGCCCGAAATTGGCTCTAGTCGACTAAAATAAAATAAGAAATTGCTTACTTTGCTAAAGGTGCCCGAAATTGGCTCTAGTGAAAATGAAAATAAATGCCCCGGCAATTAAATTGATAAAAGCCTATTGTTCACATAGAATCTTGAAAATCAACTTGTACACAACTACGCACACACATTGTCACGAGCACTATAGTTTGGTCCTGGGTAATTTTTGTGTTATCCGAAAAATTAAAAGGTGATCATACTTTGTGCCACGGTTCCGAGGTTTGAATTCAAGTTTGAAGCATGTCTTTGATGATTAAAGTCTTGGCAGGTAATTGTTAGTTTGCATTGCTTGAGGACAAGCAATAGTTCGAGTTTGGGGCGTGATAAGTGTTCAAAAGTACTATTTTTATTACCCTTTTACTCATATTATTGTTAGACTTAAGCTCATATTAGTTGCATAATTAGTTATTCATGCATTAATTCATGTTTCTTTCCACCGTTGAGCTTGATTACATAACTTGGTGATTTTTGTGAAAAAGATGCTGCTTTGGTGTGTTTTGTGTGTGTGCAGGATCACTTGCCAAAGCAAGGCTAGTGCTAGTTGCGAGGGCAATGCATGAAGGACGCCTTGAGCTAGTTGCGGGCAATGCATGAAGGAGACGCTGAGCCAGTTGCCATGGCAATTGTCGACAAGAGCAAAGGTGATATGGTAGTCGAAATTGATGACTAGACAAGCCCAAGATGACGTGGAGCAAAGCCCAAACCCAAAGGAATTTGATTTCCATGCAGAGATTAAAGAAGAATTAAATTCCAAGAAGATAGGAGAAGTTCTAGTAGGAATACAATTGTAATAAAGAATTATATTCTTTAAAGATAATTTAATTCCAACTTAAACTCCTTCTCAAAGGACTTTGGCCTAGCCCTATAAATAAGATGGAGATTTCGACAATTGATAGAGGGCAAGAAGAGGGGAATTTCGACAACTCCATAGAGAGCAAGAGGAGAGGATTTTCGACAACTTCAAAGGGCAAGAAGGAAGAGATTTCGACAAGATAACAAGGAGGGAGAGAGTTCAATTTCTTCTTCTTCTTTGCTTCCATTAGATTCATGGTTTGGGGATTATTCTTTGTATATCTTTTGAACCCAACCATGAACTAACTTGATTGGTTGGGGTTATTGTGTTTTGTTGTTGTGAGAAACAATTGGATTTTGTTTAGGTAATAAGAGTTTGCACTTTCAATTCAAGGTTTACTCATTCCTGGTTCTTATTCTTGTTTGCGAGTGAATTGGGAGAGGATCTCGTAACTTCATCTACTTATCTAATATCGGGAGAATTAGATTCAAGAAACGAATGAGTATGGTCTTTATTCAATCTATTGATGGTGAAGATTAATCCAGCTTAGGAATAAGTTAAGGATTTCAACGGCTAAGAGGAGCGCAAGATTGGTTGTTGTTCACCCTTGATTCACGCAGGGATGTATTATCAAGGCATGCACAAGTAGCTAGAGTTTCGACTTAGGGATAAGAAGAAACCATTGAAGAACGTTTCGCCGAACCTTGAAGTTGCTGCCCAGACGCCCAAGTAGTTGCCCAGGCAACCATCGATTAGTTGCCAAGGCAACCCCACTGTGCAAGTTACCACGGCAACTGAGTTGCCCTTGCACTCTTTTACCAAGACGATCCAATCGGCTATCACACCTCAACTCACGATAACCTGACCTATTCTCTCTTTTGATTTAATCTATTCTTTTAGTTTATTGCTCTTAGTTTACTCGTTAATTAGAACTCATATTATCAATTGTGTTTTTACTTTTTACAGTGCAGTAACTTAAGCAAAGTGGCCCAAACCAATCCCTGTGGAGACGATACTCGATACTCATATCACTTTATTACTTGCGACGTGTATACTTGCACAATTGCGTAGCACTTATCACACGCAACAGAAATCATCTCTAATGGCGGTTGTGTTTCCATCCCCATGGTGGTGTTCTAAACGAGACAAATGATCAGCTATATGATTCTCACTCCCTTCTTATCTCGAATCTCTAGATCAAACTCTTGTAACAAGAGTATTCATCGAATCAGTCTGGGCTTGGCATCCTTCTTGGCCAGAAGGTATTTGAGTGCCGAGTAGTCTGTGTATACCACAACTTTATTACCCACTAGGTAAGACCTAAAATTTTCAAACGCAAAGACAATTGTAAGGAACTCAATCTCAGTTGTTTGTGTAGTTAAGTTGAGCCTCATTCAATATGAGGCTGGCATAATAAATTGTATGGAAAATTTTACCACGCTTTTGTACCAACACAGCTCCAACGACGTAGTAACTGGCATCACACATGAGCTCGAATGGTTCATTCCAATTTGGTGCCACGACTATGGGGGAAATAATTAACTTGTTTTTCAATTCTTGAAAGGTTTTCAAACAAGAATCATCAAACACAAAAGTGGTATTCTGTTCCAAAAGTAAGCATAAAGGTTTAAATTTTTTTAAGAAATATTTAATACCTTTAGGTCCAACATATGACTCTTTAGCTCACTTTAATCAACTTTAAACATCTCCTAAACATCATATAACATCATAAGCATGCTTGACATCAACATACAAACACGTTAAGCAAACCTAGCAAGCCTAACACAACCATTCACATCATCTAGAGGCATGCTCCCTACTCAACATGTACAAGCCTCAAACCAAACTCAAACAAGCATAAATGGCCAATTACACATCTAAAGCATCAACATAAACTTACACAACCAGGGAGTTTAGCAAACGACCCTCCCAAATATCAAACGACCACATTACCTTTGTTACTACAAGTTTAGATCAAAACCATACCTTCGCAAACAAGTCCTTGGATTCCTTCCTTGCTTCCTCGCTGCCCTCAAACCTTTAATTCTCTGCATTGATGGAAAAAGAGAGCATAATCACACTAGGCTTAGTGAGGAATGCTCAAAAACTAACCACCATCAATGCATTTAAAACTATTTAACCATCATTTTGAAAATCACTTTCCAAAACACTTTACAAACATCATTTCAACATCATGCTTTAACAAGTCACGCACTTAACATTTCCAAAACATGCATATTAAACCATATGCAACATGTATCATGGATCAACAACAAAATCCCATTTGCTACCCTCAATTTAAGCCTTCATATGCATACTACCAATGCAAAGCTTAAAGAGTAAAACATGTTTAAACCACATTAAACAACATAATCCATCTCATGATACATCATCAATTATATTGGCTCACAAGTGATCATGAACCAAGTTCCAGTTTTCCAAAATATAACATCAGATACAGGATTCAACAAGTGTTCCCAACATTTCATGCCATCACAATCGGAATTAAAGGTACATTTACAATCGGGTACAATCACAACCCCACATATTAGTTGGATGTATAACCCACTAACGGGAGTCTTCGGTACAAAGATCAAAACCCCTTGACCATTAGGGTACTTGGATGGAGTATTCGATACACTAAATCAAAACCCCTCAACATCCAAGGTGACTTTTTATAGTGCACTATCAATCCTATGGCCGACCAACTATATTCGATAACATTTTCAAACCTTTTGATACCATCACTTGCCAATATAATTCATTTTATTAACATCTACTCACTGTTTTCATATGCATAATCAAAATCATTTAACCAATGCAATCAACCTTGCATTAACCAATGTTCAAAACCATTAACAAAACACGCATTACCTCATAATGCATCATCAACATTATTTAACCAATTTCCAGCATTAAACCATGCTCAAAACATACATATACAATGAGTGATCAGGTAATCAAAACAAGTGCATAAAAACCAATTGCCAAACCGAGTTCGAGAGAGAATTCATCATTTACTTACTTCCGAGCTTAGACTAGCATTTTAAACTTGATCTAAACCCCCCAAACACAACTTTCAAACCTTTAAAAAGATGTAAAACTCATTCTCACTCACCGACACGCAAAGTCTTGCTTGTTAATATGATAAACACGCCTCCAAAGCTTCTGAAACGTCCGTTCAAGCTTGAGGACCAACTTCTCCTATTTTACCCATACAAAAACAGAGGATTTAATGCATCAAAATGCATTCAACAACACAGCAGCATAAATCCTTAACATCCATTACTCAAATTCACTCATCAACAACCGAAATCAACATCAAACATCTTTCAAACTTAACCTAGCCACAACATAACGTTTTAACCCATCAATTAACATCTAAAAACACAACAAAATCATCCTTATACCTCCACCATTTAGTAAACCTCTGCAACACCTCAAACACTCACAACTAACGACCTAGAAAATTAGAGATTCACTTAGTTTTGGGATTCCCATGTTAATACCCACTTATTAACATTATTAAACATCAAAATCATGATTAGAATCAATCAAGAACTCAACAAAATAGAGCCTATACGAAAATCCATCAATCCAACCAATTAAACCTTGATTTAACTAATTTTCCATAATTAAATCATCAAATCAAGTTAGAAAATATATGTAAAGGATCAATAACTTGTGAATTTCAATAAAGAACCTTATATTAGAGGACAATAATGAACCTCACCTCTAATGACTGCCTTTCCCCTTAATTGGATGAGTTTTCTTGAGAAAACAAGATCAAATCAAATAGGTTTTGTTAGGAAACAATTAAAGATTAATTTGAAAACAAAAGAATGTTGAAATAAAGTATTTACCTGAGAAAATTGAAGTAGAAAAGAGTGTTTGGTTGGAGAGAATTTGAGAGAAAACTTTTGGTGAAAAGATAGTTACGTCAAATTGTTTAAAGCTTTTTAATTATCCAATCAATTCTCCAAGCCTATTTATATTATTTTAAAACCATTTAAAATAGAAAATTAAGGGAAAAAGTATGATATTAGACTTTGGGTAAATAACTCCTTAAAGATTCAAAGTTTTGACACTTTTACAAAACAGTCACTAAAAACAGTTTTAAAACTTTACATTTTGGTCACTAACCAAAATTCCAATTTTGAGACCTCTTTTTGTAAAATTGATTTTACCAAATTCACTTATATATTAAATAATTATTTTAGAATATTTTTCCATATTTTTATATCACCCAAAAATATTTATTTCAAATTAAATCTCGAAACTGACTCGAATCCTCTAATCCGATCCGTTGGACCGTCTAAACCACTCAGAAACTCCTAGGCCCAAAACCGGGGCGTTACAAGAGGATGCTTGGCTTCTTTCTCTTTGCTTTATAAACTGACATGACTTTTACTGTTTTTATTATGAATGACATTTGCTCAAACATGAGCTAAATACTCTTTTATTGGGTTTATTGTTTTTAAAATTTTATTTTTTAATTATATGTTTAATGTTATAGCATATTTCCCTACTACTACAACATAGAACCAGAGAAATAATGCATCAAAATGCATCCAAACAACCAGCCATAAATATTCCCATGTATCCTGAACAAAACACTTCCAAAACCTATATGAAAACACCAAAAACAATCTATAACTTCATCCAATTCACTAACAGCCACAAACCTATGATTCCATCAACTAAACCTCATCAAATACCAACTAAAAACACAATCAAATCACCCTTATACCTTCAGCAAACATAAATCACCAAAATTAACTAAATATCAACATAAATATCAAGCAATTAAATAGTTTCAGGATTTAAATCAAAAACCTCATTTCACATTATGATTATAAAACTAAATGAATTAACCCAATTGAAATCACTCGTATTCATCTTTTCAATCAAGAATTTAGGCAAACCATCAAAATCACCATTTAACATCCATTTCTTAAATTAAATTGTAAAATCAAGTTAGAAAATAATAAAAAAGAGCCAATTACTAAGGAATATCAATAAAGAACCTTTAGTTTAAGAGAGAATAAAGAACCTTTAGCTTAAGAAAGAAGAAGAAAAATACCTTTTACGAGTTTCCCACCAAAATTGAAGTAACTTTTCGTTTGAAAAGAAAATAAGAAATAGAAGAGATCTTTGGAAATTCTTTATAAATTTTTGTTAAGAAAAGAAAATGTAGAGAGAAAATCTCAAGGAATTTGAGAAAAAAGAAAATGATTTGAAGAAACTAATTAATCATCAAAACCTTCAGCTAATTAAGGTGGTAAACTCAATTAAAACATTTGGAAAATATAGCTCTCTAAGGATTCTTAGTATTGTCCCTTTTATAATTTAGTCACTAAAACAGTTTTGCAAAGTTTACATTGTCACTAAAACTAAAATGTCGATTTAATAAATTTAATTAGCCATCAAATTAATCACCAAAATGCTTAATAAAATATTTAAACATTTTTAGAAGTCAAAACCAAATTTAATTTAATAAAATTTTATTTTTAAAATATTTATTTTACCCAAAACCCATTCAACCGATTAATTCGATTCAACCAAATCGAACTCGATCTGATCAAATCCCCTAATCCTTCTAACCCTATTTTTGGGGTGTTACAATGCCTCTAGATTTCTTGTTCATCTACCATTGATGTTGAAATTTGTCATGTGAATGCTTGATCAAGTGTATTTTATGTTGGTTATTCATTAAGAGCATGTCTAGGCTGTTTGGGATCACTTTTGAGTAATTCAAACTGGTACTGCATATTCAAATCTATAATACTATCCAAGGTGTATCGGTACGGGTTCAACGTGTATCGATACTCCCCTCTAAAATGTGACATTTTGGGTCAGCGCGTACCGATACACTTTGCTTGAGATCGGTACGAGCCCATTCGTACCGGTACAACAGACTTGTATCGGTACAATTTTTTGCTACTGGATTCTTGAGGGAGCTCGTGTACTGGTATGGGACCATGTGTACCGGTACAGTCGGTAGTTAATTCAGTTGAATGGCTTTTCCTAGTTTAGATTCTTTGCAAATTGGTCATTGAATGTTCATGCATTAATTAAATGCGCTATTGATGCCTGTTTGACCTGAAATTGTGCTTGTATGTCTATAATATGTTTAATTTCAAAATAATGACTTCTAATCTTGGTAGATACCTGTAATTTTAGTTATTTATATTTTGGTCCCTAAAATCATAATACATTCAATTGAATGTAATCTAGAAGTTCGTTTGGCATGAAACTTAAACTGATGTTTAATTAAAACATGCAGGACTCAATATTACATCTAGAACATGAAAAAGATTCAAAAATATTCGTAATTTGGTGTGTTCAAATTCGGATTCACTTCGGTAAATCAATGTGACTTCCGTCATTGGGGTATAATCCTTCTAGACTGGGTGATTTGTTACAATGAATGCCTTTGAGTATCGGTATGGTACCCCGCATACCGATATTGACGGTAGGTAAGTTAGTTGTGAGCTGTTTAGAAGTTATGTTTTCTTACATTTTGGTCCCCTAACTTCTATATTGCAATTAAATTAGTTTTCTAACTCCGATTTAGATGATTTTTGACATGCACGCATGAGTATGATCGAATTATATATTGGTATGATTGATTTCTGTTTTGCACCATCATTTTTTTAGATATTATGATTTAGTCCCTAAAATCCTAGTATGACAAAATTGAACATGTTTAAGGAATCTGATTGCAATGAAATTTTATATGCTGTCAATTTTAATAATGTAGGAGCTAATTATGTATATAGACTCATTGTTTGTAGCATAAATGAAAAGATTTTAAATTATTCGTATTTTAGATCCATTTGAATTTTGATCACTTCGATGATCAATGTGACATCTGTCACTCGGGTCTAATCCTTCTGGACCAGGTGATGGGTGCTACATTTCGATAATACCATCATTTGTTTAGACCATATAAATTTTAAGGCTGAAATTGCTTTTAGGGAGAATTGTCACACCTTGAATCTAAGCTTAAATTTTCCCAAGTTTAATTTTTCATTTTTGGGTTGTCCTAAGGACTAATTTGGTTGAAATTAGAACTATGTGGATCTTAATTGAAAGAAATCAAAACTTAAAAGGATTTTTAATTTGAAGACCAAAATGAGCTTGTGTGCACTTTTATTGCCTATTTTTTGAGCCCAAAAAAGTTCAAGGTCCTACAATTTCCCCAAATACAAGAAAGTATTTAAGTCAACTTTTCAACCAAGTCTTTTTCTCTCCCATTATTACCGTGCCCTGGCCCCCAAATCTCTTTTATCTAGGAGTTTTTGTTGTTCTTAACATAAATATCGACTCTAAACGCTTCGGTGATTCAACTCGAGGACACTCTATTAAACTCTTTCTTATCGATGTTCCTCTTTCTAAATAACAACACAAATACCTCTCGATTAGCCTGTACCAAACCTGCCCCACTCTACTACACCCTGATCCTACGTTCGAATCCTAACTAAGATATTTGCTGGACCTGCTTATCGATTTGAGCCAACACTCTAGCATGTCAAGGGCCAAAGAATTCAAGCCTCACCCGAGAGCAATTTGTCCAACTTTTGCATTACCCAAGCTTTGAAAGCCTAGGGCCCTATCCTTGACCACTTCGGTTTGAACCCAAATTAGTAAATATGATTCAAACTTTTTCCATCCAACTTTTAGCGTATTTGAATCTGCGCGGATTCAAATATTCGACATACAATTTACTATATTGAATTCATCTTGTCACGAATTCAGATATATATGAAAGATAATAATATATAATTTAGATTTGAATAGTAATACTCAAGATAATTTACAAATAAAAAAATTAAACTTTTTAGACATATTTTACGAATTTAGATAATTAAAAAATTGTAAATATCTAACCTAATGCTAATTGAACTTGAAATAGATAAGATATTAACCAAAAAAAAACTTTTTGATGTTGTTAGGAATTTGGTATGCGGCAAAATAACCAAAGCGATAACGACATAGACCAAGACATGCACATGAGACAAGATTTAATGTGGTTCAGCATAGCTTACCTCCACGGACGAGAGAAACGAACAATCCACTAATAACGTAGAGAACCCAAAAAGTACAAATACATGATAACCCATGTAATCCCAAAACTCAGTGTACAAATCTCATGACCTGGTGGAACCAGAACACTCTTCTCAACATCCCTATAATACCCATCTCTACAATGTAGGCACAATAGTTGTAGAGATCCTAAAAGTGGTTACATCTCTCCAGAGTAATTTCCCCTCTCTCATTCTCTTGTTCTCTCATAATTCAAAAGGCTAAACCTAGTCTATATTTATAGACCCAAATACTTGGTCACCAAGAAACTTTATTCAATAAGATCTCTACCTAAAATAGATATTTACACATTAAAGTAAATCCTAATTACCAAGTAATCTTCAACCACTAGAATTACAATAAAACCCAACTTAATTACCAATTAGAATTTGAGTCAAATATAACAAATCTCCCTCTTGACACAAATTCTATTTGAGCATTGGTCTTCAAGTCTTTAACAGCTTCAATTTTTATGTAAGTCAAATATCCGTTAAAATACCACCGCCAAGTCTTCAACAACTCCAATTCTTACGTAATATTCGTTGAAGTACCATTGAATTTTGAGAATTACTCCCCCTGCAACTGAAAGCTCATTACAGCAGTACTCCTCTGGCATGTCTCCAACATCGCACCGCAAAGTCCGCAGCGAAAATTCCTCTACAATCGCACAGCTCGAACCATAGCTTATAATACCATTTGTTAGGAATTTGGTATGCGACAAAATAACCAAAGCGATAACGACATAGACCAAGATAAGCACAGGAGACCAGATTTAACATGGTTCAGCATAGCCTACCTCCACGGATGTGAGAAACGAACAATCCACTAATAACGTAGAGAACCCGAAGAGTACAAATACATGATAACCCATGTAATCCAAAACCCGGTGTACAAGTCCCATGACCCGGTGGAACCAAAACACTCTTCCCAACATCCCTACAATACCCATCTCTACAACGTTGGCACAATAGTTGTAGAGATCCTAAAAGTGGTTACATCTCTCCAGAGCAATTCCCCATCTCTCATTCTCTTGTTCTCTCATAATTCAAAAGGTTAAGCCTAGTCTATATTTATAGACCCAAATACTTGGTCACCAAGAAACCTTATTCAATAAGATCTCTACCTAAAATAGATATTTACACATTAAAGTAAATTCTAATTACCAAGTAATCTTCAACCACTAGAATTACAATAAAACCCAACTTAATTACCAATTAGAATTTAAGTCAAAATATAATAGATGTCAAAAGACATCGATTGATAATTATAAAAAACAAACTCGATTTACCAATTTGATTTTATTCGGTTGACATCGTTACTGGAACAATATACATAAAAATATAGTATCGATCATATTTAATTGTTCAAAATTCTCTGAATTAGACTTTATATATGCATAAATATTTTTTTGATACACATGCTATGTAAAAAAATCTACACAAGCCAACATATTTCCCTTTTTAAAAACTAAAATCTAAATCTAAAACCCTAAAACATAAATAATAAAATTTAACCATAAATCTTAAATTCTAAATGCTATAAACCAAACATGTATATTGGATAGTTTTTGATATATACAAACTCGATTTATACATGTATCCCTGATAAGATCATTCATAGGGGTCGACAAAACTCGAATCAATTTAAAAAAAATCGAATTATTCGACCGATTTGATGCGAAAATACTCGACTTGTCTTGACTCGACTCAATGCAAAAATATTTGTCTTGTCTTATTCGACTTGCAATTTCATAAACTTGATTATAGAATGAAAAATTTTCGAATAAAGTTTGAGTTATAAAATAAAATTTTAAATAACTCGAAACTTTTAGTAACTAGAGGATTAGTTTTCAAGTTTGAATCGAGTCTCTTAATTTTGCCTTATATATATATCACATATAAAAAAATAAAAAAATATACGTATTGTATGATTATAGAAAATCGTTTAAATTGAAACTAATTAGTACCATAACACTATAAATTTTTACAATTAAATTTGGATATAAACTTGACTCGAATTTCATAAACTCGCTCGAAAAAAATTTAAATAAAGTTTGAATTATAAAATAAATCTCTTCAACTCAATAAGCTCAATTTTTTTTATTCGACTCGACTATACTCTACTCGACTGGACCGAATGCCAACCTTAATTATTCATCGTTGGGTTTTATGAGGCCCGAGTAAGCCTACATCCTACTGTAAGCAATCGTTTCTCAACTGATGAGGAGAGAGAGAAGAAATGGTTGCTGACACTGCCAAAACCCTAAGCAAGAGACGCTTTCTTTTTCTCTTTCTTACTTGAAATCCCTAAATGCCCTTCCTTCTCCTTATATCAATGCATTTCATTCTCATTTCCTCACAAAACCTGAACCATAAACATACCCACCCAAACCCAAATATAAAGGATTTTTCACTTCCTCGTTCTTTCCTCCAGATTCTTTTCCTCTTAATCAGAGTCCTAATCGGTACGTTTCTCCTTTTACTTCTTTTCTCGCTTAGATCTTAATAAAAGAATATTAATCATGATAAAATTAAAAGGCTCGATTTACCCATCTTTCTTGGGTTCCTTTTCTTTTTCTTGATAAATCTGAAATGTTTGCATGGATGGTAGTATGAAATTGTCTACATTTGTTGCACTGACGGTCGTTTTACTGGGGTTTTATGGCTTTTCGGCAGTTTAATGCACTATATGCTTCCTAGAAAGAGAGCTGGTGAAGTAGAGGTTGTAGAAGGAGAGACTGAAAATAATATTAGCACCAACGACATAAACGACGCCGCTGTCACTCCGCCGATCAAGAAGCGTCATATTTCCACCACCGAGGCCACTGATTTGGCTGCGAATAACAAAACCGTAACAGTAGGGGACAACAGCAGTAACTACAGTAGCACTAGCGTGATTGAGCCACCGGTCATGGCTCCCGGGGGTGCGAATCTAAATGACATAGATGAGGATCTGCACAGTCGACAGCTTGCTGTGTATGGCCGCGAGACAATGCGCCGCCTTTTTGCCTCCAATATCCTCATCTCGGGCATGCAGGGCCTCGGGGCTGAAATTGGTATTTTGATCTTTTACCCTCTTTTCTTTTCTTGTTTTTCTCGTCTTTTCCTTAGTTTCTAATATCATTTGGCTCTGCTTTGTTGATGTTTTATTTCTTGATGTTCTTTTGACAAGGTGCTCCTGTGCTGCATGATGAATGTGATCCTGAAATTGTAATTGTGTTAATGCAGCATTGTGCTCTGTGGTGTTGTTAACATAGTCTTTCTTGCTTTATCGTATGTAGTAAACAATTATAAGATGAGTTATTATCTTATACAATAGATGTGGTGTTTTAAACAACACAAGTAGATTTTTATGCATGAAATGTGTCCATCTCCATCTAATCATGAATAAAGAGATCGAACAGAAATTTAGTGTTGAATAAACATGTTACTATTGTAGAGTTTATAATCCGCAGTGTAGGACTATGCTATCATACGCATAATTTGCTTTGAATTTCATATTAAGCTTATGATTTCAAATGTTTACTTCAATGTCCTTTTCTTTCTGCAGCAAAGAATCTCATTCTTGCTGGTGTCAAGTCTGTGACCCTGCATGATGAGGGAGTGGTGGAGATGTGGGATATGTCCAGTAGTTTTGTTTTTTCTGAGAATGATGTCGGTAAGAATAGAGCACTTGCTTCGGTTCAGAAGTTGCAGGAGCTAAACAATGCTGTTGTCATTTCCACCTTAACTACCAATTTGACCAAAGAACAACTATCTGATTTCCAGGTATATTAATGTATTCATATTTCATTGATTTATCTAGTTCTTTGCCTAAGTTTAGGCTTCCTGTGATTTTCTTGTTTAAAATTGTATTCTAGACTTCTAGTTTTGGGGATAAAAGTGCAATTGGATAACAGTTTCTTCAACTAGATTTGCTGTAGACCAGAGACTATGGAATTTTTGCACTTGGAAAAATATGATTCAACCATTGATTCTGATCGATATTCATGGCTCCCACTGCTTTCTCTCTTGTAATATGTTTTTTTTGTGTGTATACTATTCTTTGTTCAGTTGGTTATTTTCTAACTCGTGCAGGCTGTTGTTTTCATTGATATAACTCTCGAGAAAGCTCTCGAGTATAATGACCATTGCCATAATCATCAGCCTCCAATTTCCTTTATCAAGACTGAAGTAAGAGGCCTTTTTGGTACTGTCTTTTGTGACTTTGGTCCCGAGTTTACTGTTTTTGATGTTGATGGAGAGGAACCACACACGGGCATAATTGCATCCATCAGCAATGACAACCCTGCCCTAGTATCATGTGTCGATGATGAAAGGCTTGAGTTTGAGGATGGGGATCTTGTTGTGTTCTCTGAAATTCAGGGGATGACAGAACTCAATGATGGAAAGCCACGGAAGATTAAAAGTGCGAGGCCATACTCATTTACTCTTGAGGAGGACACCACAAATTTTGGCACATATGTAAAAGGTGGCATTGTCACTCAGGTGAAACAGCCGAAGGTGTTGAACTTTAAGCCATTGAAGGAAGCTCTTAAAGATCCTGGTGATTTTCTTCTGAGTGATTTCTCAAAGTTTGACCGCCCACCTCTCCTGCACATTGCATTCCAAGCACTGGATAGGTTCATCCGTGAAGTTGGCCGCTTCCCTGTTGCTGGATCGGAAGAGGATGCTCAGAAACTTACAACTGTTGCTGCTAACATCAATGAATGCCTTGGAGATGGTAAGGTGGAAGACATTAACCCAAAACTTCTCAGACACTTTGCCTTTGGTGCCAGGGCAGTACTGAATCCCATGGCTGCCATGTTTGGAGGCATTGTAGGACAAGAGGTAGTCAAAGCATGCTCTGGAAAATTTCATCCCCTTTTTCAGGTTAGCTGGAATTAATCTCTTCAATATGTTTTTCTCATTGTTGAATGTGTATATTAGATGATATCTGTCTACGCATGCATGTATGGATGCCAATATTAGATGCTTAACACGTTCTAATTAGGCTATTGGGACTATATTCCTATTAATGGCAAATTGAACCCTGTTTGATCTTTTAAGCACTTAATTAAATTAATCTGTTTGATCTTCTAAGCACTTAATTAAATTAATCTGTCAAACTAGGCAGTTCTATTTTTGTAAGAATTAGAGACTTTGTTAAATAGAGGGTGTCTTTGGACCTTTACAGTTCTACTCTTTCCTGGCCTTAATCTGGGCAAATTTTTTACTACATATTTTAGCGCAATACTTTCACAGCTGATATATGGTACCGACTGCTTTTCATCTTGATGTTTAGTGGAAAATTAACCAGTCATTTGTTTTCAACAGTTCTTCTATTTTGACTCGGTGGAGTCTCTTCCTGCTGAACCCTTGGAGCCGAGTGATTTTAAACCATTGAATAGCCGTTTTGATGCACAGATATCAGTATTTGGCTCCAAACTTCAGAAGAAGCTGGAGGATGCAAAAGTGTTTATAGTTGGATCTGGGGCTCTAGGCTGTGAGTTCCTGAAAAATGTGGCACTGATGGGCGTTTCATGTGGTAGTCAGGGCAAACTTACAATCACAGATGATGATGTAATTGAAAAGAGCAACCTCAGCAGGCAGTTTATGTTCCTTGTTTGGAACATAGGGCAGGCTAAATCTACTGTTGCTGCTTCGGCTGCTGCATCTATAAATCCTCAGCTTAAAATTGAAGCTTTGCAAAATCGTGTGGGTCCTGAAACTGAATCTGTGTTTAATGATAATTTTTGGGAAAACTTAACAGTGGTCATCAATGCATTAGACAATGTCAATGCTCGGCTGTATGTTGATCAGAGGTGCTTATATTTCCAGAAACCACTTCTTGAGTCAGGAACTCTTGGTGCTAAATGCAACACCCAGATGGTGATTCCTCATCTGACTGAGAACTACGGAGCCTCTAGAGACCCACCTGAGAAACAGGCACCCATGTGTACGGTGCACTCTTTTCCGCACAACATTGACCACTGCTTGACTTGGGCTCGATCTGAGTTTGAGGGCTTGCTTGAGAAAACTCCTGCCGAAGTAAATGCTTATCTTTCCAATCCATCTGAATATGCCGCGTCAATGAGAAATGCTGGTGATGCTCAGGCTAAGGATAACTTAGAGCGCATCCTTGAGTGCCTTGAGCAGGAAAAATGTGAGAGATTCCAAGATTGTGTCACCTGGGCTCGCCTAAGGTAGTACTCTAGATGATCGAGGAAAATTCTGTTTGCATCAGTTTATTATAGATTTTTTTATTGACATTATGCTACTTCTGTACTTAGATTTGAAGACTATTTTGCTAACCGGGTGAAGCAATTAACATTTACATTTCCTGAGGATGCTGCAACCAGTACTGGGGCTCCCTTCTGGTCTGCTCCAAAGCGATTCCCACATCCACTTCAGTTTTCAGCTGCTGATCCTAGTCATCTTAACTTCATTATGGCAGCATCTATACTTAGAGCTGAAACATTTGGTATCCCACTCCCTGATTGGGTCAAGAATCCTAAGATGTTGGCTGAGGCAGTTGAGAAGGTAATAGTCCCAGATTTTCAGCCAAAGGAAGGTGTTAAAATTGAGACAGATGAGAAGGCTACTAGTATTTCCACCGTCTCTACTGATGATGCAGCCATTATTAATGAGTTACTCTTCAAGCTAGAGCGTTCTCGAAACAATCTGCCACCAGGATTCAGGATGAAACCGATTCAATTTGAAAAGGTTTGAACTTTGGTACTTTGTAATCCTTTCTTTGGTGCCATCCTTCTTATTGATTATATACGCATTTTAATCTCTAGATACTCTTTGTAGCTATTATGATCGGCTATTGGCCAAAACTGTCAGTCTTTAGTGTTAGTCTTCTTTTCTGGTGGTGACTGGTGGAAAATTGCTATGACTAGTTTAATAAACTAGCTTTGAGGTTTTTCTTTTTTTCTCCTAGTATGGTGTTATTTTAATCAACTTGTGATGGATGCTAATGCTAATGAAATTCCATGAATTGCAGGATGATGATACAAACTATCACATGGATCTTATAGCTGGGCTTGCCAACATGAGGGCAAGAAACTATAGCGTTCCCGAGGTGGATAAGCTAAAAGCAAAGTTTATTGCTGGAAGAATCATACCAGCAATTGCCACATCCACAGCTATGGCTACTGGCCTTGTCTGCCTTGAGCTGTACAAGGTTCTAGATGGAACACATAAAGTGGAGGACTATAGAAATACGTTTGCAAACCTAGCACTGCCTTTGTTCTCTATGGCTGAGCCAGTTCCGCCCAAGGTCATTAAGCACAGGGACATGAGTTGGACTGTGTGGGACAGGTGGATCTTGAGAGGTAATCCCACTCTGAGGGAACTCCTCCAGTGGCTAAAAGACAAGGGCTTGAATGCTTACAGCATATCATATGGCAGTTGCCTGCTCTTCAACAGCATGTTCCCAAGACACAAGGAAAGATTGGATAAGAAGGTGGTGGATGTGGCTCGGGAAATTGCTAAGGCAGAATTGCCTCCCTACCGATCGCACTTGGATGTGGTTGTTGCATGTGAGGATGAGGAAGACAATGACATCGACATTCCGCAGATCTCCATCTACTATGGTTGAGGTGCTTTCAGCAATCCGCCTAATAAACAAGGTTGTGATTTTAGGATGGCATTGACATTCATATATTCTGGTGTTAATAGCTATGGGAGTAAAGAATGGATTATGATTATGATTAAGCTTGGCAATTTTCATATGAAAACTGAACTACTTTTGTTGCAGAATGTGATAAGCCTTTTACTTTGTTATTTCTTGGACGTGCATGCATCATGTAGGAAACTTGTTATGCTATCATTTTCAGTGTTTGCTGGTAAGTATTAGATTTCATAAATGAAATTGCATCGTCTTTATTTCTTAGCAAGCGTGATTATCCTGAGAACCATCTAATGTTAAAAAGTATGGAGAAGACAATCTGCCTTAAGATACCCTGGAAGGAAATGGGAATTTTGGGAGGACCAAGACACATCCGGGATGTGCATTTCATTATTCATGTACCATGTGAAATGTGGAACTTTTCAGAGCCCTCCACTTTGGGATGCTTGCTTTTGTCACCTCTAACCTTTCACTTTAGGAAACAATCCCCAGTCCTTCCAAACACTCCTGTCTCTGTGTTGTAGGAATTATGGAATTTGGTGCCCTATCTCTGGTCCCAAACACCATATGTTGGGATTCCTGCCATCTCCCTTTTTTATTTATATATCTAATATCTTGGACTTTAAAGTTTTAGTAGGATTTGATGAAGAGATGGAGCAGCCTAATGTCCCGTGTTTTATCAATGTCAATGCCAATATAAATTCCCATTAACTTGTGCTTGATTGAACGTAACGAGTTTATTGGGTGAAAGAAAATTACTAGTTAATAGAAGTAGGGTGCAAGAAACCAAGGCTTTAGCTGTTTGCATCAGAAAAATAATCTTCTTTATGTTACAAGCAGTAAAAATGTAAGGTAAGACTAAGATACAGATAGTGTCAAAATCTCATAATGGTGATGCAGAATTCAATTTTACAGCAGAGAAACTGGAAATTTCCACAACTAGTTAGGGTCATTTAAAAGGAAACCCCATCCTCAAATCTTTCATTTCCCACTTTTTTAAAACTCTCCTATTTAGGTATCGCCTCTTACAAATGCGGTTTGAAAAACTATGCTCCTCCTCTACCATGTTCTTAAGCTTTTGGTTTGAAAAACTTATTTGCTAAATTAAAAGAACTCATTAAGTGACTTACATTAATTGGTTGAGTGGTCAAGGATGCTCATGTTGCCTCAATTTTATATGAATCGAATTTTGGTATTTGTTAGAAATATATTTATCTCTCTACTTAATAAAAAAAAAACTCATTAAGTGACACATTATATATAGAAGTAACAAATCTATAACTACTATATGAATCGAATTTTGGTATTTGTTAGAAATATATTTATCTCTTTACTTGATAAAAAAACTCATTAAGTGACACATATATTTATATATAGAAGTACCAAATCTATAATATAATATGAAAAAAATATTATATGCACTGGAGTGAAAAACTTAATTTCCACGAGCGCCTAGTTTTAAGGGTTTAAAGGTAGAGTGTAGGGTCTAAGGTTTGAAAATGATATTTTTTGGTTTAAAATTTATGGTTCAGAATTTATGAGGGACATGTTGTCGCTTTAGAAATTCAATTGTAAAAAAAACGCGGTGCATTAAATAATTACTCATAATATTTAGTAAATCTAAATAGTATATCTTTAAAAAAAAAGTATCAAATCGCATATACTTTCTTGATATAATAAAAGTTAACGTAACCTAGCCGTTCTTCTCAAATCTTTGTCGCCTGCAATTTTGCTTTTCTTCCTTTGCTTGGTGGTCGACAACCAATCTTAATATTGGTTGTCGACCACTGGATCTATTATTTTTCTTGTTTTTTTATATTTTAATAAAAATTTCTGCCTTTGTGGCATGCGTTTCTTCTGTCATTGTGACACGTTTTTCTTTAAATTTTGTGGTTCGTTTCATCTGTCCTTGTGAAATGTTTTCAGCATACCTTAGCGGTCAGTTGGTGCTCGTACAGAGATCTTCACAGCGCTAATCTCTGATTACGGTTCTGTCGGTGATCTTAGAAAAATGGATCCCCACTTGGTTGATGGTTGGTTGTCGATGTAATTAGACCTGGGTAGCGGAACAATATGTATAATAGCTTGGTTCGCTCACCACTCCTTTTCACCCCGTAAAGCGTGATGTTTGGATAGAGACAAAGAGATTTAGAAAGGTTTTTAGATTTTGGTATGCTAATCTCGATGGAAGTGCCTGTTTTTCTTTGCACCATTATAAGAGATTTTGCACCATTAAGGTTTTTAAATTCAAATGCCATTGTTTAAAAAAACAATAATTTTTTGTGTTATTTAATACATTTATCAAATTATTGTTTTGGTCCAATAGACTTGCTTGGTTTGATAGTAATATTAAAACTTGACTAAAATAATATAATTTTTAAATATGAAGGGTTAAATTTATTAAATTATTTTGAATTATGATCAAATTGATAGTATGTAAAAATTTTAGGGCCAAAACTGTTAGTAAAAGTATCAATACAGTGAATGGAACTAAAATTCGATATCAACTTGAGAGCAAAAAATTTTTAGGCACCAAAATGTCTGATTTAAATACCAAACATATATTTAAACTTTTTGTTTAATATTTGTTAAATATAATTATTAAATTAATTGAAAAAATTCAGGTACCCCTAAACTAAATCTACCACTCTCTCATCATCTACCTTACTGCAACAAATCAACGCGACAAAGTGAGCGACCAAACAGAGAAAAGGAAGAGAAAATCATTTATTTGTTTCTCTCAATGGTATATTTCAAGTGTGCAATACTGAAATTTTGAAAGGAAGATCTGATCTTTCAACCTCTATTCAAATCAAATGTGGCGACCCTGGGATTACAAGGAAAAGCCATTGCCAATTCGCCAGACTTCATCTCCTTTTTCCTGCTCCTCTTTCAAAGATATCCAACGCCTTTGCACGGAGGATTCTTCTTCTCCTCACTCATCTGCCGCCGCCGCCAAAAAAACCGCCTATGTCTTCCACCGCGTGCGACTCGCCAACTCCCTCCTCCGTTCTTTGGCCCCCGCCCGCACCGAAATCCGGACCGGACCCAATGGAAAAATCCCGGATTCGGATTTGGGTCGCCCCATTTGCGCCGACAAGCGGATTGTGGTATATTCCACGAGCCTGCGTGTGGTTCGGTCGACATTCGAGGATTGCAAGACCGTCCGATCGATCCTCCAAGGATTCTGAGTCTCGATTGACGAGAGAGATCTGTCGATGGACTCTAGGTTCTTAAAGGAATTGCGAGGGATCCTGGGTCAAAGCAAGTTGAGCTTGCCGCGGGTTTTCATCGGAGGGAGATACATGGGCGGGGCAGAGGAGATCAAACAGCTACACGAGACGGGCGAGCTCAAGAAGTTCGTGGAAGGATTGCCCGCCGCCGAGCCCGGCACCTGCGACATTTGCGGCGGTTATAGGTTCCTATTGTGCAACGAATGTGACGGCAGCCGTAAATTGTACACCCAAAAATCTGGGTTCAAGACTTGCACGGCCTGTAATGAAAATGGCCTCATCAGGTGCCCTTCTTGCTCTCCTGTATCACTATGAAAAGGAAAACTTTTGGTAGCTTAGTTTTGTAGCTTTAAACTGTAGTGTAGTGATTGTAATTGCATATACTGTTAATTGGTAGATTGTTGATGAACACGTAATTCCTCAAGATCGCTGTTCATATTCTTGACTGATATGGTGTGTATACTAAATTTGCACGTTCGTTTACCAGTGATTTCAACTTGGCCTACGGATTCTTGTTGCCATTCGGCAGATTCTTGTTGCTATTACATTTTCTGTGGTAAGTCCTAAATTCAATACTCGGCCTGTGAAAAAAGATGCATTAAACTATAAATAGGTATCAATTGTGATTCGTTAACATCTTTGTCATGCAATAATAATAATAATAATAATAATAATAATAATAATAATAATAAACAGTAGACGACGGTAACTAGAGGCCAGAATTGCAGCCAAATGAGGGGTAGAAGAAAGATAACCAATTTTCTTTTTGTATTCACCATGAAAGTTTGGTTGCTGCAACTTCTTGCTTCATGTTTCTTAATGTTCAATCATTTCTTCATAGCAATAATAATAATAATAATAATTAGAGTACATATCCTCCAAGACCCTGTTATGTCCTTCACATAACTAATTTGTGTTAAAATGATTTGGATTTGGGTGAAATAATCAAAGAAATATTCATTAATTCCTTAAAATTGAATTTTCTTTTGACTTGGAGCGGAACAACATTTGACAAACACTATTCCATAACCATATTCTGACAAGCGAGAGGAATCTAATGGAAACTAATCTATCTATAAAAACAATGTGAAGAATTTTCATGATTTTCTTTCCTTTTTATTTATTTATTCATTTGTTCCTGGTGCATGCTTCATCATGGCTATATATACCAAAGCTTCTTTCTCCAAATACTCCAATCTCATTTCACATCGGCATCCAAGAATATGCAAATGGAGTTTCACCACCCTTACAACCCTGTAGGCTCACCCTTTGAAGAAGAAGAAGGGTTTTTCTTGGCAGAAATGGAAGCCCATGTTAACAGTTTCAAGTTTTCCGCTTCATCAGTTTCCATTGAACATTTCTCAGATATTTCTTCTTCAACTCTATATGGCAGTGAAACCTATAGTTCCCACTTTTTAGGCAATCATTTCCCAGGCATTTTACCATGGGTTAATGAGGCTGATTCTCCAAATGACCAATTCAGGCTTGATTGTGTTGAAAACTACTCTGAATGGATGGTCAGTGATGGCAGCATCTCCTCGCAACAGATTCTCATGGAAGACGTTGATCTCTCACCAACATCGGGTGAAATTTCCATGGATGGCCTCCCATCCGTTCAACCATGCCTGGTTTTGCCCGATGAAAACATGGAAATCGATAACCAGCTATCAATTCTTCATCTTTTGAAAGCATGTGGGGATGCCATGGGGAGCGAACAAATGGAGCTGGCAGGAGAAATTATCCAGCGACTCAAAGAGAAGGCCTCCCCAACTGGCAAAAGCATTGAAAGACTTGCATTTTATTTGACCCTATCATTGGACAACCAAGCTAACTACTTAATGCAAGAATCTAGGAAAAATCAAGAGGCAGCCTTCATGGCCTTCTATCAGATCTTCCCCTTTGGTAGGTTTGCTCATTTCACTGCCAATTCAGCCATACTGGAAGCCCTCCCTGCCTATGCTACGGTGCTGCATATTGTGGATTTTGATATTGGCAAAGGCATACAATGGCCTCCGTTGATTGAGACACTTGGAAGGCGAGGGTTACAAATATTGCGGTTGACCTCAATAAAATGGGAGGAAGAGAATGGCAGTTGCAATGCCACAACTGATTTTGAGGACACAAAGAAGCAACTATGTAAACATGCAAAGAGTTTTGGTCTAAGATTGGAGGTGGAGGAGTCGGATATAAAAGGCTTCGTGAGCAAGGTTAGATTGGATAGCGAGTGGTTAGCATTCAATTGCATGGTTGGGCTCCCTCACATGGAAAAAATGAGTGTCAAGCACGTTGAGGAATTTCTTACAACAGCAAAGGCAATGACTGGGAATGATAGAAGCAAAGGTGTCATTACTTTGGGTGATGGAATAGGTATCCAAAAATGGACAGATCACACGAGTTTCGACTCTTTCTTTGAATTGCAACTGGTCTACCTCCAAGCGTTGCTAGAGTCGATGGAGCAGTTTCAGTTTGTAGAGGCAAGAATAGCTATGGAATGTTTGTTTGTGGTCCCCCATCTTTGTTCTCTTGGTAATGCTCGGCAATGGAAAGACAGTTGGAGGGCAGGATTTTCGCTAACAAAAATAGGGTTGGAACCTGTGAGAATGAGCTGGGAAAACCATTCGGAAGCTGAGGAGGTGGTGAGACAAGGGAAGGGTTTATATTGGGTGAGGACCCAAGGAGAGGATAACAATCAGATGGTGTTGGGTTACATGGGAGCTCCCATGGTGACAGTGTCTAGTTGGATATAAGTGTAAGATACATAATTTCCTATTCTTCTCTAGAGATGGTGTAAAGCAACAGACAATCAACACACTAATGTTTGTTTTATAGACAGTGTAGAAAAAAGTAGAGAAAAGTAGGACTTTATTTTGATATATGTAGAAGTTGGCATATTCCTGATAGGTTGATAATAAATTTCTCCAGGCTGAATAAAATTCAATGATGAGTTCAAATTTGAGTATATTTTAAGGTTTGATGAGACTGCACTGTATGCTAACTCCTACTATAATGCCCCAACCATCTGCAACCTTGTAATTTACTGCTTCCAGGCAACTAGACAAAGCAATTAGCATTTACAGGGGAAAACAAAACCATATATGAATTGTTTCAGAAGGTGATTTTGATTACTTAAAATAGCAGTAAATTATCCTGTGGTGTGAGTTCATATCAGCCTGGGAGTAGGGGATTTAGAGAGGAAAAGGAAAGCCCCTTCATACTCCCAACAATATTATAACCTTTGTGGTTTTGGATGAGCTTTAGATCCATTGCTTTCAGGGTTGCCCACTAGGTATCCAAAACTTTTAATTTGGTGGTTCACCAACCAACAAATACAATCGTATGTAAAATAAAAGTAAATTAAATATGTTATTAAAAGGTACATTTGAAAATTTATAAAAAAATCAAATTACAAATTACTAGGACATAATAATAACTACAAATAAATTTAATTCTTAAAAAAGTAAATTAAAAAGATAATAACAATAATAATAATGAAATGGTAGTAATAGAAAAATAATATATGGTAATAAAAATAATAAAAATGGTAATAATAAAAATAATAAAAATGGTAATAATAAAAATAATCATAATAAATATAATAAAATATAATACACAACAATTATAATTATAAAAAGAGAAAATACTTGTTGCACTGGAGGTGTAACGAAAAGTTTTTACAAAGCGCCTTAATTTTAGGGTTTAGGGGTTTAAGTGTAGGAGTTTAAAATTTAAGGTTTATGGTTAGAATTTATGGTTTAGGGTGTAGATGTTAGGATTTCGATTTTAGAGTAATATGATTAGGGATTTAAGTTTTAACCAATAAACCCTAAATTTTAACCCTAAACCTTAAATTGTAACTATACTCCCTAAGTTCAAAACCCCTACACCTACAACCCTAACGTTAAACCCTAAACAGTGTCTCCAAAACCCTAAAATCGAGGTGCTTGTGGAACAAAGTTTACACAAGCGCTTGTGCATGAAATAATTACTTTATAAAAAGTATATTAACTACTGAAAATTAATAGTGGTGTTTTATAATAATAAAATAAAAAACTAATAACAACAAGGGAAAATATTCTATGCACTGACAGTGGAAAACTTATTTTCCACAATCACATAGCTTTTAGGGTTTATGGATTAGAGTTTAAGGTTTAGTATTTGTGGTTATATTTTAAGGGTTGTGAATAGATTTTATGGTTTAAAGTTTAGGGTTTATGACCCCTAAAAGGGATACATGGTAACTTTAAAAGGCTGCTTGTGGGAAAAAAATTACCACCAATGCATCAAACAATTACCATAACAAAAAATATACAATGCAATAAAATAAAAATAAAAATAAAAATAAAAATGATGAGTGTAAGAAAATAAACTTAAAATAGTCAAAATAATAAATAATTATGTGAAATTATATTAAACAAACTACATATAAAAGCTGGAGGACCAACAAAGAAATTAGCCCTAAAAGAATAAAAAAAAATTCTACTTCTTAATAGTAGGTCAGTTGACCCACCAGGTATACTAGTAGATATGCTTATGTATCCAAGAAAAGTCCATTTTTATTAAGGGCGTAAAAAACTGACCTGATCTGAAAATTCGACTGAAACTGATTTGAGTGTGAACTGGTTGTGATCCGAACTTACCCAACAATGAATGTTAATATCATCACCACCAGCGTATCATTTTCACAGGTTAAATTACCAGGCAAATACAATAAAAGTGAAATAAAGTGAACAATTTAGTGTTTGCCGAAAGATTTATAACACTCTACTTTTAGATGTTCAAACTTTACAATCTTACCACTTAACATAAAAAATCAAATACACGAGATCTAAATTATTAACTTCAGATAGTGATTTACCTAGTTTCACATTAGCCTGAAAAAGTAGTATGGTTTTCACTTGGCTATAGGGGAGGTGGTGTTGTCTCATTAACCAAAACGACCCCACTTCAGGTCATGAGTCCGATTCTACGACTAAACCAACACCAAGAAGCACTCAGGTTTGAAGTAGATAGGGTCCAGGGATTTAAATAGAGTTATTCCGAAACCGCGATGCCTGTTGTAACAACGGCCCCTAGGTGCTGCGGTTGGGTGCTTGACTCGTTCTTACAAAAAATTGGTTTGGATGAAGTCGCCACCAATTTTTTATTTAGGTGCGATTAGAACACCTAAAAAACCCGACCATTTTAATAAAACATGTTTTTGTGTTATTTTATTAAAACACAAGTTTTGATCTACGAAACCAGAAAACAGGTTCGGGAGTCAGTTACGTGTGGGGAAGGGTGAGCACCCCACAACGCCCAAAATTGGTACCTGGTCGGTTATTCATTGTCTAAACGAGGGAAATTAAGAATTCGAATTTAATTTAAAGTTTGTGATCTCATTAAAATATTTAAAGATATTTTTGTATAAAAGGATTTTACACCCCTATGCCCGGGGCGTAATTTCCGCTAGATCCCCGAACAAAGGAATCTATTTTGAAAATTATAATTTAGAATTAAAATTGTATTTTTGCGGTAAAGATTAACGGAAAGCGGCACATCTTACGTTTGAAATACGTTTTTCACGATAACCCCTAAAAGCCATTTTAATTTAAAATTCGAGAAAGCTTCTAGAAAAACATACGAATATATATATATATATATATATATATATTAAACCATAAATATTATGTAAATAGCATTAATAATAATAAAGATAATAAAAAAGTAGTAAGAATAATAATACGGTACATTATATATTAATATATTTAATAATAATTACTAATAATAATATTATTATTATAGTAGGTAATAATAATAATAATAATTAATATTAATAATAATAATAATAACTTGTAATAAAAAGTAGTATATATAATACATAATAATATATAGATAATACATAAAATATAAAATAATAATACATAATAATAATATATGATAAAATAAAAAACAGTGACTAAATTATGAAGAATAAAAACGGAAAAAAGGGCGAAAATGAAAGGAAATGAAAATTAAGGGGCAGAATTGTGAGGATACGAAAGCGTAGGCACCAAATGCGCAATTTCTCCATTTTTATTCAGAAGCACGTGTATCCTCCCAGGTTGGGTCGCATATCTGAGTTGTCTGGCTTAAACGACGTCGTTTTGGGCATGAATAGGGACGCTCAAAACGACGTCGTTTTGAGATGTACATAAATATCCTTTTTGTGCCCAAAAAATTCATTTATTCTAATGAAATAAAAAAACTCAAAAACACTTTCAAATACTCTTTCCCCCAATCGCTGTTGCCGGCCTCTGTCTCCGCCGCGGGCCGCCGCTCGCCGGAGACTGCCGCCACCGTTCATGGTGGCCGGAGGGACACACAAATACACCCAAATGTTCTTTTCTCCCTTATTTGTTCGAATCTAACGTTATTTTTTTTTAAAATCTAAACCTAGGTGAGTTGATCTAAGGAAAACTGAAGCATTTTTACCTTAGTTTTTGTATTTCAAATCTATTTTTCTCGATTTTTGGTTCAATCTTTCTTTTTTCTTTTACTTTTTTGTATTCGAATGAGATATAGACAAGAAAATGTTGTTTTTTATTCCGAACCCTTTTTTTTATTTCTCTCCAAATCGTCCTCCACATCTTTGTTTTTTTTTTCGGGTTTAAATAACCCAAGATTTACATCAAAATATAAGACGAAAGTTTGAATATTTTAGATCTGAAATATTTTTGCAGGGCGACGTGGCAGTGACGTGGTGACGAAACGGTGGCCGGTCACGACACGTAGTGGCTACGTGGCACTAGATAATGACGAGGATTTAGGGTTGTCGGCGGTGGCTAAGGGAGTCGACGGCGGCGGCTCGCGACTTGAGTGGCGGCGGCGGCTAAGTTACATAGTATAGCAGCTAGGGTTTTTTAGGTTTGGGTTTAGTGGTTATTAGGTTAAATCTGGTGATGGGACAATTTTTTAGGGTATTTGGTTTTTATTTGGGTTTTATAACATATGTGTAATGGGCTTTAAGGCCCGGACTAAACTGGTAACTACAGTTGCCCCTCTTTGCTCATTGTTGTGTAACGGCAATAGAGCAAAGATAAAAAAGAACCAGTTTTGTCCGGCCTGGTTTGGGTTTTTTCTCTGGCCACCACTTCTTCTTTGGGCTTCACTCGATCTTCTTTGTCGCTCTTGTAAGCAAAATCTTTAAGATGGAGGATCCGTTGGGGAAGACAAAAAAATGCTCGGCTTGCTACGACTCTGACGACGACACAATGCCTAGAGAAAATTTGACCTAACTGCAACACTACGAAGAGGTAAGATCTAAAAAACTTGATCCAGTTGCGACTCTAATGAAGACACATGATCGAATGATGAAGGGTTGGCCCAACTACAGTATCGCCGATGAGACAGGGCCAAAAGTCAGTAAGCTTTGATCCATAGCTTCATAGATCTCTTTTTTGCATTTTCCCAAATGCACATGAATCAACAGATTTGAATTGCCTTTACCGGTAGCTGTTTGCTCTAAGCTAGTTGTACCATTCCCCTAGGTACAATCAATTTATACCAATCATGAAATTGGATTTTTCTGAAGGATTTATTTCCCTTCGACCATTCGTGAAAATAAATTTTCGGTGGATATTTGAATTATCCATTATCTTAAACTTTACCGTGTTTAAGCACGTTGTGCCAACATTTCTGTTGGACTTGTCAAAATTGCTTTGGTCCATCTACGACACTGACGAAGTGGCATGATCGAGTGATGAAGGTTTGGTTTCGATCAAGCTACAACCTTGACGAAGAGGCATGATCTGAGAGTTTGATTCTGATCAAGCTACAACCTTGACGAAGAGGCATGATCTGAGAGTTCAATTTCGATCAAGCTATAACCCTGACGAAGAGGCATGATCTGAGATTTGGTTTCGATCAAGCTAAAACCCTGACAAAGAGGCATGATCTGAGAGTTTGATTCTGATCAAGCTACAACTCTGACGAAGAGGCATGATCCAAGAGTTCATTCTTTTTGGCTTTCTCCCATTTTTGGCATTTTTGTTACAATTTTTTTATGCTCGGAGAGAAAATTTGAGAAAAACCATCTGGTCTAGTTGCTCCATCATTAGAGAAACTAGACATGGACAAAAATCTGACCTGCTGCAGCAACAACGGCGAAGCGAGATCAGAAAAATATGAGATCTGCTACCAACTTTAAAAAAGTAAACTTGTTAGTGTACTTATTTCGCTGCCATTTTAGGGAGATAAGATGGTTGAGAGGTTCATTCTACTGCCACTTCAGAGAGATAAACTTGTTGAGATGTCCATTCTACTGTCACTTCAGAGAGATAAACTTGTCGCGCTTGGTATGTTCCACCATTCGTTGAAGAGACAGAATCTGTTAGAGATTAGTTGATCTGCTACACCATGTTATGGGTAAGATAGAACCTACAAAAGTTTAAACAGTATTTGGTCAAAATGAGTTATAAATTAATTATTCCATAATGAGACTGTAAAGTTTGATTTGAATGTTTGGCTGGTTGATCCACTCCTTTCTTTCGAGGATGTCTGTTTCTTCTTGGTTCAAGACGCCAGACTATACTTGCCCCACTTTTTCATGCCAATGATACTAGAATTTGTCGACAAAGATGATTTGCTTTTTCTGTTTGAGGACGCCAGCTGAACAAGTGTAATGATGTAGCAACGCATATGTTTTCATTATGGAGTAGTTAAAAAAGTCTTCTCTTTCGGATTCAACCCTAGTTCAAAATTCACTCTGGCAAAAGTTTACCCCTCAAATTTCATTGTTTTCATTCTTTTCTAGATTTGAACTTCTGAACTGAATGACCCTAATGTCATCCCGTATCTTCTTCTCAAAGGAAATTGACTTGCGACACCATTGTTGGAGATGCAGAATTTGGATCAAACTGGCTTGCCACTACCAATAAAGGCAAGATCAGAAAAAATGTGGATGGCAGGGAGTCATGACCTGAAAACAAAAAGAAACTTTAGTTAGTAATCCACTCAGAAAATTTTACAGTTTGTTATCCGGATGTTTAAGCTTTTTGCATATTCAGCCTCCTTCAGGGCTAAAGGCTGGTCATCATGTTGTTGTCTCCATAGTTGAGGTCTTTTAGTCTCACTCCTGGACCTGTTCGTACGTTCAAGCCAAAAATGCATTTAGTATGAATGAATCTGTATGTCTAAATGTATGCTTTTAGTCTAAATGTATGATAAACGTATGATGCACATGCTTAATGTGATATGATAAATGTGACATTATTTTCCTCGGCCATCAAAGGGATGCCCCTGACTCTCTATTGTTGGATCTTCACTTCTGTTTAAGTAGTGCTCAGTGCCTTGTATGTGAGGATGCCCTAACCTTTCTTGGGTTCGATCATCTTTTGGATTACTTCATCGGGTGAATGCCCCAACTTTTCTTTTGAGACTACTCTCGGAGCTTGAAGTATATTCACGCCTTTTCTTGATGGGCATTCATTATTTTCAAGAACGCATTATGTTGCCCCTCCAAATTTTGTTGTCCTAAAAATTTGAGCTTTTGAGCCGAATGACCTTTGGCAACATCTATTTTCTTTTTCTAGAGGGATATTGACTTCATCATTGATTGAGGATCCGATGCCCCGTTTATTCTCAGGCTTATATACTTTGGATACCTCCGAAGGCTTCAAGTTTATGTTCTGAGTAGACACCTGCCTTAGGTCCCTGTACGTTAAATATCTATAAGTTTCTAACAGTGCAAGATGCTTATATGAATGAGCAAAGAGTATTTATTCTCTTTTTAAAAAAATATGATTTTCGAAAAATAGGGGCCCTATATATTTTGTGCATGAGCGTCTTTGAACCCACTTGCCGAGGATCATCCCAAACGTAGCCTGTATCTAGAAGACCTCGAACGTTGTGTTGATGCTTGAAGATGTAAATTACTTTCCATGCCATTAGGCTTTTGAGAATGACATTTCCCGCATGCCTAATTTTTGACCAATTTGGGTGGCTCTCTTTGACTCACGAACTCCTCAATTTTGCCCTCTTTTTTTATCTCGATCATGCATTAAAAGGTTCAAATCTTTGAAGAAAAGATAATTCCATAAGACGAGATATAATCTGAAGACAGACTCTTTCAACCCCGATATCCAGGTTTGATTAAGATGGTCATTGGAGATGTATAATATAGGCCAGAGCTTGCAATTATGAAATGCTATTTCTGATGTGCTTGATTTGAACTTGCTTAGATGCATTGTTTTTCTCTTTGCCTTTTTTCTGGATCGCTCTAGACTGCCTGTTTTTGGGTTTTCACCCTAGAGTTCATTTCTTCTTCCTTCTAGTTTGGACCTTTGCAACTTAAGCAAACTTGTAGTTTGATCGACCATCGGCGTCTGCTTCGATTTTGCATATGAGCAATCTTTCAAATCTCTTTTAAGTTGGGATAAAACTATGCCGTCGTTTTTTTCTCATGAAGGCTCTATTTTTCTTTTTTTGGTTTTTTAACAGAAGAGTAGGAAGTTACTGGCACTTTTTTAATTTGGGAAATGAATAGACGATAGTGGTTTTAGAATCAATCGCATCATCATAACTCAAAGATGTCTGGAGTATCACTAAACTTCATGGATTGCCCCAACTGAGATGAGCGTGGTAAATTGGAATGACTACAGACATGGCAGTGATGAACAAATTCATGTAGATTATCAGCTAAAAACCAGCATGGTTTAAGAAAGGGTGATAGTGCGCTGACCTTATTCTTCTGATTATCCTTTGTCGAGAGATTCTTCGGGTTCTGGGTCTTATCGAGGAAATTTGCTAACCTCGATAATTTTATCTTAGACAACAATGTTTGAAAGGAAATGTTCACTCAAAATTTGTGTTTGGGACATTTCCATCGATTCTTAGTACACTCAGTTATCCTTCTGTTGGCATAAGTAGATCGAAGATAGGTCACATGCCTCTTCATCTTTACACTTTTCAATTTCCTCTAGACATATGACTGCTCGAAATCAACCGTCAGACTATAATCACTATCGCTCCCGGATGTCTTAGCAAACTGAGCACCCATGCTAAAAAGGTTAACAAAAGACACTCGACTCCTTCCCAGAATTGTTCATCCTGGTCTTTTGTATCTTGCTTGATCTTGGACAACTAGGCTTGCAATTGTTCTTGTAGTTGTTCCTGAGGTTAGTCGATCACTTTCATCTCAGCATCCATGTTGATATCGAACTTGTTAAATTTCCAACCAAATCTTGGAATACTTCCATTGAACCGTGAACGATTCAGGTTAAAAATGTAATGGATATGCAATGCTACTAAAATGCAAGGAAGGTGCAATATTGGATGTAAACACATGTGCAAAAAGGTATTGATTCAAAGAGTAACCATCATAAGATTACTTTCATTAGGTAAAGGTCTCGTTACATCATGTAGCAAAGTTACAGATAATATCGAGCCCTGACACCTAGTTTATTTATCTTTCTCAAAAGCCAAGTTAGCTTCTCGTTATGGCCCGAGAACATGACACCATCTTGACTTAGTTCAGTTTCTACATCAGCTAATCTCATCACTTGTCGAGCTATTTTTCGTACTTCGGCAATGATATCTTCTCTGTGATAGTCTTTTTTTATCTTTTCGTTCGACTCTTGTAGCTGACAATCCCACTTCTCATTATTTTCTTGTAAGGCTTTCTTAAGGTCATCCACGAGATCCTTAAACATCAGTAGAATATTGTTACGCTCATCTGCTTGCTTTTTTAGTATTTCAACTTCAGCTTGACTATCATTCAACTCAGCAACGGTGTTATCACGCAAACGTATACACATGTTCAAAGTCTCACTGTTAGCTTGACTACTCCTCAACTCATCTTTGAGAGCAATGCACTGATCTTCCATTGCTTGAAGTTTGAGAGATAAGGTCTTAGCTTGATTTTCATTGGCCTTGGAATTTTTCTTCCAATATTCAGCATTATTTTTTAATTGGATAAATTTTTTCTTCCATTGATCTGGAGTATCTCCCAAACCGACGTATCTGAATGCTAAGCAAAGCTCTTTATAGTTATCTCACATGCTTTTTAATTTATTATTCAGAATGTCTCTTTCTTTCTTTAAAATATTGACTTGGGTTTCATGTTTTGAATGATCTTTTTTGTTTTCTTCAACTTCTAATTCTTTCAGCTTCGCTCCAGTTGCGTGAATAGTGCTGAGTCATGTTGATGCTCTTTTTTGAACTCCCACATTTTACAGTCCAGGAGGCTCTGAACTTGACGTTTGAAGGTTGTGCAATTTTTAATGAAATGCCTCCTAATACTAGCATGATAATCACAATGAGCTTCGATGTCATACCATTTGGGGTATGGAGGTTGTAGAGGCATGACATGGTACGGGACCACCAATTGTGCCTCTAGTAATTACAGATATAGGTTTCCATATGAAATGGGTATAGGATCAAAAAGACCATTGGTTCTTGACTTTTGGTCACCAGTCGAAGATGATTTTGAGGATTGGATAACAGAATTCAAACTTTGGCCTTGGCAATGGATTACGAGCGTCAGATATGGACCCCTCTCTACATACTGTGGTGCTCTATTATTGCCTAGACTTTTAAAAGTTTTAGGTCTTTCTTCCTTAAAACTTAGTAACCCTTCTTCAATTAGGTCTTTGACTTTATTTTTCAGGGCTCCACAATTCTGAGTAGTGTGGCCGGTACCTCTTAGATGATAGTTACATATGGCTTGGACATCGTAACTTTTAGGATAAGGGGGTTGTCTTGGCTTTGACTGAACTGGAGTCATAAGACCTTCCTTGATTAGTATTGAAAGCAACTCCGTATAGGCTATTGGAATATGAAACGTGGGTTTCTCTCTAGCTTCTTCCTTTCGGGTTTTTCTTTGGCTCGTCCCTATTCTCTTTGATGTAGCCACTTTTGTGTCTTTAGGTGTTTTATTGGTGCTGATTGTGACAGCGCGTAATCCCTTGGGCTTACTAGATTCACCATGTTCAGAAGTAGAATCCTGGATACTGGACGTCATAACATGGCTTGCATTTAGTTTATCTTTTTCTCTTTGTAGATCGGGCACTTTCCCCTTGGCCATGGCGGTCATCATACTCATCATCTCGGTCATTTGTCTTTTCATCTCTTCTATTTTATTCATCTTGGTATTGACGTGAGTTTCGGCATATACGTCTGACGCGTAACCTTTGAAAAAAGGCCTCTTGCTTCTTTTGGCATTACTTCAGGGCACTGCCTCAGATCTGCATTACTTTTTATCTGATCACGTGACCCTTTATCTATATTGAAAGTTTTCTAGGTGGAGGATTACTCGTGAATCAACACCTTTTATTTATGCCATGAATATGCAATGCAAAGAAAAAACAAAGACAACAAAAATCAGTTAGTACGCATGAAATAATCAAGCTGAATATAAACGTTAATTACTTAAAAGTAAGTCTATACAACCTACCCGAGCATACTTTTCTACTCGTACATATTTTTTGAAAAAAGGATCCTACCCAAACATGCTTTCTACCGCATACTTTGTTGCATAAATATAGGCATGTTATAGAAACTTTATTGCGTAAAAGGAATAAATAAGCAATACTGAAATTAAAGAACATAATTAAAAAAAATTAAAAAACCCCCTAATTTTCTCTAACATGCACCTATCGGGTGACTCTCTAAACATGCAGAGGTTCGGTATGGCTCTAGACAAGGTGGGCTCTTACAGCTCATTACATGTGGTTTAGGTTATAAAGTAATGGTACCCGAACTGTCGCTTGGACATCGATTCAGGATGATACATTTCCCTAAGTCTGCACGGAGATGAATATCTCACGAAGACAGAAGGTACAGATGTATCTCGGAAGTGATCCACTATCCTACACGGAGGCGATACCTCACGAAAGCGTAGCTTCTCACTCCTAATTAAAGGGGATGGAGCTCGGGTATAGAGCTCATGATATGCGAAACCCGAGAAAAAAATTTGAAAAACCTTTTTTTTGTGAAAATTTTAACAGGAAAATGGATCACAAAATAAATTAGACCGAATTTATAGTTTCCACTCGCTAAGACAAAAAGCAATCGACCAGTTGCTCGACTTTCAAAAAGTGGTCCCCGACAGAGTCGCCAAGCTGTAACAACGGCCCCTAGGTGCTGCGGTTGGGTGCTTGACTCGTTCTTACGAAAAATTGGTTTGGATGTAGTCGCCACCAATCTTTTATTTAGGTGCGATTGGAACACCTAAAAAACCCGGCCATTTTAATAAAACTTGTTTTTGCGTTATTTTATTAAAACATGAGTTTTGGTCTGGGAAACCAGAAAACAGGTTCGGGAGTTAGTTACGTGTGGGGAAGTGTGAGCACCCCCACAACGCCCAAAATTGGTTCCTGGTTGGTTATTCATTGTCTAAACGAGGGAAATTAAGAATTTGAATTTAATTTAAAGTTTGTGATCCCATTAAAATATTTAAAGATATTTTTGTATGAAATGATTTTACACCCCTATGCTTGGGGCATAATTTCCGCTAGATCCCCGAACAAAGATATCTATTTTGAAAATTATAATTTAGAATTAAAATTGTATTTTTGAGGTAGAGATTAACGGAAAACGGCACCTCTTACGTTTGAGATACGTTTTTTCACGATAACCCCTAAAAGCCATTTTAATTTAAAATTCGATTAGAAAGCTTCTAGAAAAAATATACGAATATATATATTAAACCGTAAATATTATGTAAATAGCATTAATAATAATAAAGATAATAACAAAAAAAGTAGTAAGAATAATAATACGGTACATTATATATTAATATATTTAATAATAATTACTAATAATAATATTATTATTATAGTAGGTAATAATAATAATAATTAATAACATGTAATAAGTATGATAGTAATAAAAATAATAACTTGTAATAAAAAGTAGTATATATAATACATAATAATATATAGATAATACATAAAATATAAAATAATAATACGTAATAATAATAATATATGATAAAATAAAAAATAGTGACTAAATTATAAAGAATAAAAACTGAAAAAAGGCGAAAATGAAAATTAAGGGGCAGAATTGTGAGGATACAAAAGCGTAAGCACCAAATACGCAATTTCCCCATTTTTATTTAGAAGCACGCGGATCCTCCTAGGTTGGGTCGCATATCTAAGTCGTCTGCCTTAAACGATGTCGTTTTGGGCATGGATAGGGACGCCCAAAACGACGTCGTTTTGAAATGTACATAAATATCCTTTTTGTGCCCAAAAAAATTCATTTATTCTGATGAAATAAAAAAACTCAAAAACACTTTCAAATACTCTTCCCCCTAGAGGTGGCAAACGGGTCGTTCGGTTCAGTTTCGGTTCGGATCGTTTCGGTTCGGTTCGTTTCGGGTTTCTCTATATTCGGTTTAGATTTGGATCGGATCGGTTCAGGTCTGGTTCAGATTTAGTTCGATTCTATGATGATTCAGGTCAATTTGAGTATTGGATCAGTGATTCCGGTCAACATCAGATCGGTTGTTTTTGGGTTGGGTCAATATCGGATCAGTTGTTTTCGGGTCGGGTCGATATCGGGTCGTTCTGATCGGTTCGGGCCAGTCTTTAAATTTTTGGGCCAATTCGTTTTGAGTTAGACTTGGGTGTGAATCTAATCGTGTATATTATATAAAGAATTAATCATATAGTCTTGTAAAAACATATCTTTTTATTTGTTAATATTATCATTTAGGTTTAGTTCCAATCATTCAATGTTTCAAAATCAACCATCATTGGTATTAATCATTTAACCTGAACCTAACGAATCTCGATCCAATCCTATAACTATATATAATCAATTTAAAGTGTTAAATAATTTAAAGTGTTGATAAAAGTAAACTATTAATTTCTTAAATCAATTTAAAGTGTTAAATAATCTTTTTGTTATTTATACATATATAATCAATTAAAAATATATATATATAAAGGAAAGATTAGATTTAGATAATTATTTGACACTCTTATTCAAAAAAGTATAATCATTTGACACTACTAAGTTTGAAATTTTGTTAAATAATTCAATGCTTAGTAATAATTCAATATGCTTAGTAATAGTACTAACTCATTCAATATAAATAATTTATCAAGTTAATAAGAATTAACATACTTAAATTCATTTTTAATGACATGTTATATTATGCTTCTATTTTATACATAAAAGACAGTCATTTTTAATTATCTTTTGGGTAAAGTACATCATAACTTGAATGAATTTGTCTTTTTTTCTTATTAACTTGACCAAAATTTATTAGAGAAGATTGGCAACTCTTTGTTGGTTACTTGATTTGATAAGAACCAAATGTAAGTAAACTTATAAATGAATAAAACAGAAGTTTATTACAACTTAAAAATGTATTACAACTTAGTAAACTTACAAATGTACAAATTGAAATTATGAAATTTAATGTAAGTATTAGATAACAAAGTATAAACTAAAATTAAGAAACAAGATAATACTGAATTGATTACAACTTAAAGTTTTGTTGTGTGAAAATTTAAGCTCTCAGATCTTATAGCAAAGTTTTATGAGGCTAAATGCTCGACTTTAGTACCAGAAATTTTCTCATTGAGCTCTCAAAAGATCTAAATACTACCATCATGATTAAATTATAGGTAACTTCTCAGCTAAGAAAACAACATAATTAAACCAAGGGCAACTACTTAGATAAGAAAAAAAGAACTATATGTCAATCAACAATCAGCAACAGGCAGCAACCAGCAACAGGCAGCAATCAAAAATAGCAACAACATTAAGTCAATAACTCATTAAATTAATATGTTTAATTTTTTATATTTATAAATTATAATATATAAAAACATTAAAAGTTGTATTAAATTAATAATTTGAGATTAATAAATTTAAAACAAATTATTTAAAATTTAAATTATTTTGTTAATTATGATCGTTAAATTAATAAATTTATTTTTAAATTAAATATAATCATTATATTTAAAAAAATAATTATAACCATTAAATTAATTATATTAAACAATTCAATTATTAATTAATAACTAAAGCATTTGAGGGTTTGAAAAAGAATTAAAGCATTGAAATTGGGAGGGAATTAGCCCGCCCTTTTTATTTATTTTAAGTAAACCGCCTTTTTTAATTTAGTCTGCCCTTTAATTTGCTCCCTCTAGGAGGAATCAGCCCACCTTTTTAGCTTATGGTATATTTACACCTTAGGTCCTTCTGTTTTTAGGTAGCATTTCATCTAGGTCTCTATTTTGCATGCTAAGTTTAATTTCCATTCAATCGAATCCTAATTTCAATCTTTGTGTGTTAGATTTAGATCCTCATTTTTAGGATTAATTTAATTAGCTCATTTTAATAAAATTCATTAGTAGCTAGTCTTCTTTGTCCGCCTATTATTTATGTTATAGATTAATTACCCTTTAGGTCCTATTGCGTTTAAAATGTTACATTTTAGTCATAATATTCACTTTTAAGTTTTAGTTTAATTCAATTTAGTCACAAGTATCCCCGCGGTTTGGACTTCGGATATATCAATCCCCACCCCAGGGTGATATTTATTCCTTAAAATTTTACTTTTAGCTGAAATTGACCCCTATATATTTCTAATTTTTGTAATTTAGTCTAATAATTTCAATATGCTGATATTTTTGTTCATTTTAGTTTCTAAGAATTAATTTTTAGCCGAATTTGACCCATATTTATTTCTATGGTAAAATTGTGAAATTGATCACTAGACTCTCAAATTTCTCCACTTTCAAATTGTCAAATTTGTCCCTAATTTCGGTTTTATGCTATATTTTATGGTGAAATTGTGAAATTGGTCACTTGACTCTCAAATTTCTCCACTTTTAAATTGTCAAATTGGTCCCTAATTTCGGTTTTAGGCTATATATGTGGTGAAATTGTGAAATTGGTCCCCACTTTTGGTTTATGGCCTAGGGTTTAGGCCTTAGTGTTAATGGTTTAGGGTTTATGGTGTAGTTTAGGATTATTGGTTTATAAGATTAATTTTCATGGCTTAGGTTTATAGTTTAGGATTTAGTGTTTAGTATTAATAGTTTAAGATTTATAGTGTATTTTAGGGTTATGAGATTAATTTGTATAGTTTAAGGTTTAGGGTTTATCTTAGTGTATGAGATTATTTTCAAGTGTTATATAGTGTATAGTCTATAATCTATATATAATATATCATACACGATGATGTTATTATCAATTATTACTATAGTCTGCCTATATTGTCTATAGTTTATATATATTTTTTGAAACGTGAATACGTCCCATACGTGTTACATGATTATACTTTTTAGGGGTTATAGGCATAGCCTATAGGTTTATGTGATTAGTTTAGGGCTTAGGGATGACATTTAGGGTTTAAGAGTTTAGTGTTCAATTAATTCCCTATAAATCTGTATTTAAACCAAAATTGATCTTTATTTATTTTTAAATTGTTTAATTTAGTATAATATTTTTAATATGATGATATTTTTTATTTAAGTCCCTAAAAAGTTACTTTTAACTAAAAGCAACCCATATTTATTTCTAATTTTTATAATTTAGTCTAATAAAGTAAAGATTGTATTGTTTTTGTTCATTTTAGTCGATAAAATTATATTTTTATCCAAAATTAAACCATATTTATTTCTAATTTTTGTAATTTAGTCCAAACCCTATAATTTTTGTAATTTATTCCAAACCATATAAATCATAAAGTCCCTATAAGAATTCTAAAAATAAGCTCGAATTTCAATTATAACCTAAATTGGGACTCGATTGAATTAAATTAAAAGCCAAATGTAAAAATTTGGGACTTAAACAAAAAAACATCTAAAGTTATAATGACTAAAAAATAAATTTCCCCCAACCTAAAAGAACAAGAGGGTTCCTTCCCTCCAAAATTCAAATGGAATATTTTTAAATTTGATCCAATAATTAATTGCCCATTAGGAATTTGCCGCCTAATTTTTTGCTTAGTGATTAATTACCCTTTAGGTCCTCACTAGTTTAAAATTTTTTATTTTAGGCCTAACATTCACTTTTAAATTTTAGTTTAATTCAATTTAGACACAATTATATATATATATATATATATATTAAATTATAACATATTCCGCGTAATATTTATTTTTAATGTGATTCGTGTTCGTGAAAGGTGTTAAATAATTCACTCGAAATGACCCAACCCAAAGTCTATCGACTATTTGTACCAAACTCAAACTTAATACAAATTCGAAACCCGAATTAACCCGACCTGAAATGAAACCGACTTGAAATTACCCGACCTGAAATGAACCCGACTTGAAATGAACCCGACCTGAAATTAAATCGATTTAAAATGAACCCGACCTGAAATGAACCTGGCCTGAAGTCTACCCGAGCCCGAATTAACCCGTCAATTAACTGATTCGGGCCCGAACTATTTTGACCCGACCTGAAATGAACCCGACTCAAAATAAACCGGCCTGAAATGAACCCGACTTGAAATGAATCTGACCTAAAAATGACCCGCACCCGACCCAAATCGAGTCGAAACATCAAATCGACCTGACATGACCTGTATTTGATTTAACTCGATCTGACAAGACCCAACTTGAAACCCATCTGATTACCTGTTTTTACATCCCTATGCACATATGATGAGCATTTTGAAATATTACCTAAAAATTTGACTCGAGTATATGTGTATATATTATCAAATTTGACTAGAATATGTATATTAGGATTTTACTTTCCCGGCCCTTCCTACTTTCCCGGCCCCTCCTACTTCCCCCCTTTCTTTGCAATTGACTAGAATATGTATATTTCCCTCATACTTTTCCCTCATATTTTTTTATCAAATGTAGTGATTATTGGTACTATTATAATAAAAAAGATAATAAAACATATATTATTTCGGGTTAAAATCGGGTTGATGTTCGATTTAGATCGGTTTTGAGCAAATTAATTTCGGGTTACTTTCGGTTCGGGTGAAAATCGGTTCAGGTCAATATCGGTTCGGGTCAATATCGGTTCTTCTAGAATTCGGATCGGTTTCGGTTTTGGTTCGATTCATTTCAGGTTTTGGGCCACGTTTGGGTCATCTTGTTTGGATCCATATCGGGTCTCTGTCTCCGCCGAGGGCCGCCGCTCGTCGATGATTGCCGCCGCCGTTCATAGTGGTCGGGGGGACATGCAAATACACCCGAAGGTTCTTTTCTTCATCCTTTGTTCGAATCTAACATTATTTTTTTCAAAATCTAAACCTAAGTAAGTAGATCTAAGGAAAACCGGAGCATTTTTACCTTAATTTTTGCCTTTCAAATTTGTTTTTTTCTCGATTTTTGGTTCAATCTTTCTTTTTTCTTTTACTTTTTTTGTATTCGAATGAGATATAGACAAGAAAATGTTGTTTTTTTTATTCGGAACCCTTTTTTTATTTCTCTCCAAATCGTCCTCCACACCTTTTTTTCGGGTTTAAATAACTCAAGATTTACATTAAAATATAAGACGAAAGTTTGAATATTTCAGATATGAAATCTTGTTTTTTTGCAGGGCGACGTGGCAGTGACCTGGTGACGAAGCGGTGGCCCGTCGCGATACGTGGTGGCTACGTGGCACTGGATAATGACGAGGATTTAGGGTTGTCAGCGGTGGCTAAGGGAGTTGACGGCGGCGGCTCGCGGCTTGAGTGGCGGCGCCGGCTAGGTTACATAGTATATCAGCTAGGGTTTTTTAGTTTTGGGTTCAGTGGGTTATTAGGTTAAATCTGGTGATAGGCCAGTTTTTTAGGGTATTTGGTTTTTATTTGGGTTATATAACATATGTGTAATGGGCTTTAAGGCCCGGACTAAACTGGTAATTACACATGTAATCGTTATGTCCGCAATAGCATATGTTCTTTGAAAAATTTACGACCGCGATAGTTGCAATAATATTCTTTATGTTAGCAACCGCAATAAATACAAAGTTACCAAAAACACGACCGTAACCGTAAATTAAATCCTTGATAGGGTCCACAAACCTGATCAGGCCACAAGGCTTTGCACCCACCTTGCTAGCCTCAAGTGTGGTGGTGGTCTGGTCATGGGTCCAGCCCCCGAGCCCCTCCATGTTTAATCATTGCCATCAGCGTCTCAACATAAACGTACAGATTGTGATCCACAGCGGGTGGTGGTGGTGCACCAAATGGCTTCTTACCATTGTCCTATGAACTTAATTATTGAATCAGTTTCTTTAACTTTCCAGTATTTACTTTACGTAAAGGGCATCCCACAAAACAAACACACACACAAGTACATCTCACCATTTTCTTTTTAACTTTCTCCATATAAAAATGCAAAAGTAACCATTCAAAATATTAGAAAAATTAAAGACAATTCCTTTGAATGTCATTTCACTGTCCTTTAGCATTTGTCATATTAATTCCAAATTAAAAAAAAAAAGTAAAGATCGGAGGTCATTGTGCCTTGAGAAGCATGCTTGTGATCTATGCTCCTCCATACTGGGATGCTTTAAAGAATAAATAGATGCATCAACAAGAATGAATTGCAAAGTAACACTGAGCCTTCAAATCATATTCACTGAAGCTTAGACATCATTTTCTGCTTCTCATCTTTAATATTCTTCATACCATCTATATATAAAAAATTATACCCCTTTGGAACTTACCTTCAAAGTCATGTTCTCCCCACTCCAATCAAAGCTCCATCATGTAGACTCAAATTATTATTATTATTATTATTATTATTATTATTATTATTATTATTATTATTAAGTAATATATATATATATAGGTATCTTACTGTTCACACCTTTTAGTCTTATACTGAGAGCTGATTGCTTTACCTGGCAGCATGTTGAGGCGGGGGTGTAAAATATTATGTACGTAATAACATTATTTGGTGACCCACCACTCATGCTCATACATGAGCAACTTTTGTTGAATTATTATTCATCCAGATTTCTCCTTTTGCAGGCAGAATTGAACTGGTTTTTTTGGTCTGTGATGAAAACGACCATTTCAACGTAGGAAATGTGGCAACAGAAGAAGAATATGCAAGTGAAGTGAGGGTTTTTGAAGTGATCCATTATGGTTTGCCCTTTCTAAAAGTCGTACGTGAGATAAGGATGCAGTTGGATTGGGTTTGAATTTTTAATTTTAGACACCAAAAGCAGTGAGGAGACGGCAACAAAGAGTATGAGATCACTGTAATGAATAATGATGTGTTTATATAGTTTGTGTTGTGGATTTCTTGTGTAGCCGACTCACTAGTTAAAGACATGTTGCAATTGTTAAGAACAAATGGTGGCTAATTCTTAAACAAGAGCAATGAAAAGGGCACCGAAAACATTAAATCTTAAACAATTGTGGATCTCTGCGGTTTCTTTTTTAAATTCTAAATCATAAACCCTACCTATAATTCCTTAAACTTTAACCTAAAACCTTAAATATAATATTTTAGTGTTGAGGTATAGAAAGGGCACCGAAAATGAGCATAATATTTTTATTCAAAAACACTAATTATTTTTCAATCATTGGAAAAAAAAGAAAAGAAAAGAAAACCCAATGTTCATATAACTAATAGAAACAAAAAGAAATGAAAATTCAATGGAAAGAACCAACCCCATATGTACGGATTTACCCGAAGCCTTCTGCTTCATGCTAAAGTTGAGTTGCTGAATTTTGAAAAAGAAGGTACACAATCATTTTCTACGGCTCTGCCTTAATATTCTTCAAAAATTTTAACAATGAGCTTCAACTTTTAGAAAAATTAAAATTTGGTCTAATTCTGGTTTTAATCCATCTACAATATTAAAATTTGAGATTTAATTCCTATACTTTAATTTCACATTATACTGTCCATTTATTTTTATAATATTCAAATTGATAATACTATTTGATGTCGTTAAGGTGATGACCTTCTAAAAATAACTTTAAGCATTTGACTAACATGTAATTTTTTATTAGTTGAATATGAATGATTTGAGTTTTATCTGGTATTTGATTATATGACAAAATAACAATAAAAATGTACATGCATCATTTTAATGATAACAACTATTGATGTTATCAATTTGAAAATGCTAATCACCTCATAAACGTAGAGGGACCAAATTATACTAAATTAAAGGAAAGAGATAAAATTTAAAATTTCAACATAATATAAGAACCAAATCAAAGTTAGACCTTCAAGTTTCAAAACATTGAAAAGACGAATATTCAGCATGTGAGATGCACGAGGGGGAAATTTCACAGGACTGCGCTATAGCCTATAAATATAGAAAGGAAGGAGAGAGTCAGTCCACCAAGAAGTAGACAAAATAAGAACCCGGCGACAGCGGATCGCCAAAGAAGACCAAACTAAGATTCAGACCAAAACCCAAATTTACTTTCTTGATTTGTTCTGTCTCTCTGTTAAAACCGCGAGTACGGTTTTGTATCATGGTCTTCCCATTCTCCCCCTTCATTTTCTTATTTCGGGTTTAACTTGCAAAAAGTTTCCTTCTACTCCATTAAATAAAAAGCAAACGATCACCGGAACCGCTATGCACACGCGCTTTCGTCTCGTCTTGTCCAAATTCGCTAGCTCTTAGCCGCCTAGCATTTAGCAGACTCCAAGAAGCTCGCTTACATTTCTTTTTCTGTTTATTCTATATTACATTGTCTGACTCTTTTTTCTTATCAGAGGTTGATAGGACAGAAAAAAGTAAAATATCATCGTCTTTTGGACATGTATGGACGCTTGGGATTGGAGCGGTTGAAGGTCAGGATGAGGGTGCTGATGCTGTTAATTCTGGTTTCATCATTGTTTGAGCAGAGCTTTTCCTCGCCTTTGAACAATGAAGAAGGTATATAGTATACCATGGCTATCTTTGCATGTCCGTACGTTTCGCTGAGCTTCAACGAGAGTTTATTTGAGTGATATATAATCTTGGGAGAATATATTTGCTTGTGTGCAAATATATAAATTGTGCAGGTATGGCTTTGTTGAGGTTCAAACAGAGAGTGGTGAGCGACCCTTTTGGTGCTTTATCGAACTGGAAGGAAATTGATGGCGCGATTGATCCGTGCTCTTGGTTTGGGGTCGAGTGCTCTGATGAAAAAATTGTAAATCTGTGAGTTTCTCTCTTTTTTGCACATTTTATCACTCTGTTTCTATATTTATTATGGTTAATGCTCTGGATAATTGTCTGTCTCTGTACTTTTGTAAGTTATGCTGAAGTTTCGGTTTAAGCGTAAGGACATTCATTATTTATTATCTCCCAGAAATAGATCCATACTTCATTAAGATTTAGGTTTTCTTGAAGTCACCTGTATGGTTTGGCCTGTAGATGTGCCTTGGTTTTCGCTGTATCAGTGAAGTATTCCTAATATATATAGTTAATTAGATGGTAACCCTGAAGTCGGAGCTATGCTTCTTGCAGAAATCTGAAAGATCTTTGCCTTGTTGGGGACCTGGGACCTGAAGTCGGGCAGCTGAGGAGCTTAAAATCTATGTAAGTTTAACATCCTTGGTCTATAATTTGACAAATCACCTCTATGTTGCTCTTGTCTTAGTTCTGCTTTATATACCATTGCAGTGTATTGCGCAACAACTCTTTCTCTGGAAGCATTCCTAAAGAAATTATGTAATTGAAGGAACTTGAGGTGTTGGATTTAGGATTCAATAACTTTAGTGGACTGTTTCCATCTGATTTTGGCAATAATCTCTCCCTGACAACACTGTATGGTCCTTTTTTTCAAGTTGTTTAGATTCAGTAAGCTTTTATTTAGTTCTCTCTCTCTCTCTCTCTCTCTCTCTTTATTTCGGATTTCCTCTTTATGCAGTTTACTCGACAACAATGAGTTTCTTGGAAGCCTGGCACCTGAGTTATATGATGTTAAAATGCTTTCTGAATTTCAAGTAGATGAGAATCAGCTGACTGATTCTGCTACTATACCATCTTGCAAAAGCAGCAGTTTTCCTTGGTAAGCAAATGAAATTTATGTAATATTTCAATTTCCTTTTGAGTAATCTTTTGAAAGGTCCACGAACCATAGGCAGAGATAGAAGCCTAGAGTTTTAAGGCTTATAGGATGTGTCTCCCTGTATTACTTGCTATATAACTTTAGTGGCTCCAGTTGAGAAGTTATAGCAATCTCTCACATCCTTTTATATTGAGGAAATTTTTTGTTTAATGTTGTAAAGTTATATAGAGTATTAACAAGATGCTTCATGATATCTTCTCATTATTAGGAACATTGGCCAGCCAGGAGATATAGCTCACGGGAGGCGGTTGCAGCAGGTGGTAGAACCCTCAAAGACAGCCAATGAAAGAGTTTCCCAACTATCACCATCAGAATCCCCATTTTCACCTTTAATGTCACCGTCGCCTTCACCTTCATTGTTGTCTCCATCGCCATCCCCCTCCGGTGTCTCTTTGCCTCCTGCACCTTCACCTGAATTAGCACCGACTCCAGCTTTACAACCTCCTGTAGATCCACCAGTATTTATCTCTGAACCACCACAATCACACGCTGCCCCAGCCAATTCCCCTGCTTTAACTCCTAGACAGATATCAGATGAGAATTCTGATTCAAAACATCATATTTTTCTAATCTTGGTTGCGAGTCTTGGGGGTTCCTTGATTGTTCTGGTTTCGGTCCTTGGCATTATCCTCTTCCGAAGTAGTAAGGTGGTTTCTGTCAAACCTTGGGCCACGGAATTAAGTGGCCAGCTGCAGAAGGCATTTGTAACAGGTATGTTTCCTTTGTTACATACCACTTTCCATCTAAGTGTATGCAGACCCAGTAAAACTAGCTGAAAAAGCAAGCAACCCAAGAATCATTCTTTTAGGGAATTTATATTTAATTAATATACATCAAATACTTTTTCACCTTTTGGCTAGAAATTTCGGATTAAAGTTTATCCTTGCTGCATTTCAGGTGTACCGAAGCTCAAGCGATCAGAACTTGAAGCAGCTTGTGAGGATTTCAGTAATATAATTGGTACCTTTTCTGATGGCGTGGTCTACAAGGGGACTTTATCAAGTGGGGTTGAAATAGCAGTGACATCGACTGCGGTTGCATCTCGTGAAGAGTGGTCAAAGAATTTAGAGACACAGTTTAGAAACAAGGTACTGCAAATATATTCTTCATAAAATAGTCTTAAAACACTTGTTAGACACGGGGCTAGATTTTGACTCTAGCGGATCTGTGCGGCCTTAGACGCCTTCGACGCAAATCAGTCGATTCCTACGCCTAAGTCAGCCTTCAACCAGCCTTGTGAGTACTCCTGCTCGACAACGGCTTCGACAAGCCCTCCGGGTTTCGATGGATATTGTCACGGGCTAGACCTTTGCCAGACGAATCGTGTGAACCTTAGTCGCTTTCTCGGTTGAAACGTCGGCTAAGTCACCCTGAAATCCCTTGTCACGGCCTTATGTGAAGCTCTCTCGACAAACACCTAACTCTGCCAGGATTCTCGCTCCGGAAGATCAAACACTTCCTGAAGCCCTCGAACGAAAGATCGTTCTAAGCGGAAACTAATCAAAGAACAACGGAAAGAGATTGGCAACTCGAACAACGAAGAACACTCAAGAACAATAAAGAACACTCAAAGAGTTTAGAGTAAATGCTTCTTGTATTACTCAAAGTAAATGAATAAGTAGTGAAGTGTGAAGTGAAGTATGAAGTGAAGTTGTGAAGTGATTTACAAGTGAGGAGGGAGCCTCTATTTATAGTTGAACTCCCCTACATCCAACGGCTCAGTTTAAATTACATCGACGGTCGAGATTGATCTTATCTAATCAAATCTCAATTACAAATCTCTAATTATCACAAACATTATCTACAAATTATATTTCAAATAAATAGATGATGCTTTGACCGGATTACCCTCCTGAATCCTCCATGGATTTGGCTAAGTCTTGTGGGCTTGCGGGCTCTTTAGCATTCTCCAAGTGCCGGGCCAAGTGTGATGGTTTTGGTAAGCCCGTTACACCGCGCAAACCCTCTTTGGCTGATTCTTGCGCCAATGCCTCGGTCCTAAAGGTTTGGTCCACGCCTTCCTCCAAGTGTTGGGCCAAGTGTAATGGTCTTGGCAAGCCCGTTACACCGCGCAAACCTTCTTTGGCTGATTCTTGTGCCAATGCCTTGGTCCCAAAGGTATGGTCCACGACATTCTCAAGTCTTTGGGCCACGCCAATGCACAACCTCTCGATTGATGCTGCGCCAATGTCTCGATCCGAAAAGTTTGGTCGTGACATTCTCCCCCACTTGACTTAGCGACACCCTCGTCGCTGCACTCGAACGATCCTGGGCAGGGTCAACTTGATTACTCGTCGATGCCTCGGCTTCATGCAATTCCCCCATATGAACTGCTCGCCTCGACTCAAACTGTCGTTGAATATCGCGTGCTAACACGCCTCTTGATACATCTCTCTTGTAGGAGCATTCTCCCACAAACTCCGATTTACCTCGACTCAGACCCACTTGGTCCTGCGGCAAAGACTTGGAAGTTGTCACAATATTGAACACAGACTAAACTCTCAGTTAAGTCGACTCTCGGCTTGCCCCTTTGAACTCTGAAATGTCTCTTCCAATCTTCATTTCCCCCGCACTGAAGACTAGGTCTTACTTGACCTACGCTCATCAACAACGGAAAATCAAAACCAAAAACACCAGGAATGTGTTTGAGATGTACCTTCTCCTCGATCATATTTACTCTAAAACAGGTCAGCCCTTCTTTCTCCTTGAAGTCTGGCCCCTTCTGCATTGAACCTTCTTCATCGAAGTTCTTTGCATGCATCGGCACTTTCGCCACAAAGTTCGTTGCGATACTCTGCATCGGCTCTTCTTCCCTGAAGTCCGTTGCTTCTGGTTGCATCCGCCCTTCTGACTTGAAGTTTGGTGTTCTCTTGCATCGATCCTTCTTCCTTGAAGTTCGGTGCTTCCTCTTGCGTCGACACTTCCTACTTGAAGTTCGTCGCTCGTTTCCCACCTTGCCCATTAGTGGTGTCTCCACGGTTACTATGTCCCTTAACGGCTTGGCCTTCTTCTACTCTCCAATGGTCTCAAAAGCGATGCTCTTACCCCGAACATCCTCGGCAAGCTCCTCGGTAGCCTTCTCAGACATGGTCACCCCTTTCTGCTTTCGGTCCCCCTTGGCCTTGGCAGAACTCGACATTATCGGATCAAGCGATGTAGCCTCGCTCTCTTCGGGCTCACCCAACTCCTTGGATGGCTTGACTCGATCCAGGCACTCTAGCAATTTGTGAGGCCCCTTACACTGGTAGCACTCTCGTTGCTTAATCTTGCGTCGGCACTTCTTCCTCGAAGTCCTTCGCTTCTTTCCCACCTTGCCCATAGGTGGCATCTTAACGGTTGCTATGTCCCTTAACGGCTCAGCCCCCTTCGACACTCTACTGGTCTCAAAAGTAATGTTCTTCACCCCGAACATTCTCGACAAGCTCTTTTCCAGCCTTCTCGGACATCTTCAACCCATTCTGCTCATGGTCTCCGCTTACCTTGGCAGAACTAGACAACTCTGAACCAAGTTTCACAGGCTCTTTACTCTTAGCCTTGTCCTGTCCCTCGAACCACTTGGCTCGAAATGGGCATTTCCGCAACTTATGAGGTCTCTTGCATCGGTAGCACTCCAATCGCCTCGTCTTTACCTTCGGCTTGATAGCTTCCTCACTTGCTATCGCACCAAGTATCATCGCTGGCTTGACTACTTTGGCACTCGTAGTCAAACCACGGTTCTCACTTTGCTTGGCGGCATTGACACTCACAATCGCCCCAAGTCTCGCTACTTCACCCTTTGACTCGTCTGCGTTGTCTTCACCATGGCAGCTAGGTGGTTCTTCTCGGGACATCCCCTTATCAAATGAGGACCATCACAGAAGTAGCACTTCAACTTCTTGCTCCCTTTCTTTTCTGGCATGGACTATGCCTCACCATTCCCCTTGTCTCTCGAACTGGGCTTGGTTGACTCAACACTCGCCTGCTTGCATTCTGCGGGCACGGTCAGAGGTTCGGCAACAACAAAAGCCTCTGAAAGTCTCTGGGCATCTCCTTGCTCTACTGCGAGCTTCGCCCCCGGTCTAAATCCCTCTAAGAAGGTCTTGAGCGCATCACATTCACTCATTGTCGTCTTGCAACTGAGCAGCTCCCTCTTGAGCTCATTCACTTCTTTCCGCAAAGCTTCCATCTCAGCTTCACTAGCATTACTCCCTCAAACAGTCACCAAATTGTTGAGAACTTCTCGTGTCTCATCCTTGAACCGGTCATCTATGGACTCTACGCCGTCAAGGCGGGACTCGAAAACACATTGGTCTGCCTTGGCCTCCTCTTGGATTTCTCAAGTCTAAGAACCCTCTTTCCCAACGACTCAATTCTGCCTTCATTGCCTCCCTTTGCATCTTGAAGGGAATTATCTTGTTAGTTCAACTTCTCGTATACCGAGTTGAGAACTTCTTGGATCTCCTTCGCGGTTTTCTCCTTGGAAGAATCCTCCGCTTTTTTGCAAATCCCCATCTTGGCTTTTCAAGCACAACTCTCTCGAACTACCTCCAACTCGTTGAGGATGCGTTGCGTCTCGTCATTGAACTTGCCCTCCATGGACTCTAACTTTTCAAGACGTGACTCCACAACACATTGGGTCTTTTTGGCCTCCTCTCTTAGAGTTTCCACTGCAGCCTCTAAGGAATTGCCACGCTCAGATATCTTAACTTCCAAGCCATTAAGAGCCCATTGAACCTCCTCTTGGATCCCTTCCAGAGACTCTAACATCTCGATATCCAACGAACCCAGCTTCTCAAGGTTTACCGACTCTAGTTGTTCAAACACCACCTTGGCCTCCTTCTCGAAGTCTAAGAGTTTATCGACCCAAGCCTCCACGACCGTTATGAATTCAAGATTCGACTGTACCTTATTTTCAAGACGGTTGCTCCTCTCGTCAAATTCCTTCAGTAGTCTTTCTTACATCGTCCATTGTCAATGTCTTCTTCTTTGGTGCCATCTCAATCACCACTTTGCCACGAACTAGTCGATCCACGATCACCCGACTAACTCGATCAAACCACCACTTTTAAGCGTAAAACAGGCTGGAATCCACCACACATTTGCCACTGGAATCCACCACACTTGATTGCAACACAAGTGGCTTGAACACAAGTCACCACCATCTTGGCTGCAATCGCGCGGCTGGCTCGAGCGCAAGTCCCTTCCTCGACTCGCTCTCGATACCACTTGTCACGGGGCTAGATTTTGACTCTAGCGGATCCGTGCGGCCTTAGACGCCGCCGGCGCCGTCGGTCGATTCCTACGCCTAAGTCAGCCTTCAACCAGCCTTGTGAGTACTCCTGCTCGACAACGGCTTCGACAAGCCCTCCAGGTTTCGATGGATCTCGTCACGGGCTAGACCTTTGTCAGACGAATCGTGTGAACCTTAGTCGCTTTTTCGGTTGAAACGTCGGCTAAGTCACCCTGAAATCCCTTGTCACGGCCTTAGGTGAAGCTCTCTCGATAAACACCTAACTCTGCCAGGATTCTCGCTCCGAAAGATCAAACACTTTCTGAAGCCCTCGAACGAAAGATCGTTCTAAGCGGAAACTAATCAAAGAACAACGGAAAGAGATTGGCAACTCGAACAACGAAGAACACTCAAGAACAATAAAGAACACTCAAAGAGTTTAGAGTAAATGCTTCTTGTATTACTTAAAGTAAATGAATAAGTAGTGAAGTATGAAGTGAAGTTGTGAAGTGATTTACAAGTGAGGATGGAGCCTCTATTTATAGTTGAACTCCCCTACATCCAACGACTCAGTTTAAATTACATCGACGGTCGAGATTGATCTTATCTAATCAAATCTCAATTTCAAATCTCTAATTATCACAAACATTATCTACAAATTATATTTCAAATAAATAGATGATGCTTTGACCGGATTACCCTCCTGAATCCTCCATGGATTTGGCTAAGTCTTGTGGGCTCTTTAGCATTCTCCAAGTGTCGGGCCAAGTGTGATGGTCTTGGCAAGCCCGAATCTTCACCAGCAGATGCAGAGAGCAATGTCCACAGCTTCGGGATAATATTGTTTGAAATGTTAACTGGCAGGATCCCTTATTCAGTAGATAATGGCTCACTTGCAGACTGGGCCTCGGACTACATGAAAAAGGACCAACCCTTGAAAGAAATGATGGATCCAACTCTTAGTTTTTTCCAAATCTGGAAAAGCTGTTTGAAGTGATTAAAACTTGTGTTAATCCCGATCCAAAAGAGAGACCAACAATGAGAGAAGTTGCAGCCAAGCTAAAAGAGATAACTGCAATGGGACCTGATGGAGCAACTCCAAAACTATCTCCCCTCTGGTGGGCTGAGCTTGAAATCTTGTCTACAGAACCAAGCTGATGATTGTCAGTGAAATTTAACGTGAAACATTTGCATTATATTTCTGCTGTTTCTAATGTTGGGCTCCAAAGAAGCAAAGTTTCGAGTAGATTCTTCTCTATAATCAAAAGCCTGGAAAGAGAAATGAATCATTGTATATAATTGAGAGATAGAAGAGTTGCGAACCTTGGTTGCTACTGCTGCTCCATTCTTTACTCTCTATTTTAATCATTTATTCATTCAGATTCTAAAGTGGATTGTGTTAGATTATCCGATAGAGTTAGAGTCCTTATGTAAATAGTAGTTTAAATTAAAGTTTAAAGATAGAGTTAGAGTCCTCATGTAAATAGTAGTTTAAATAAAAGTTTACTTCCTAAAAGATAGAGTTAGATGTCTTGTGTACTTAGGACTCCTAATTGTAACTAAAGTCCAATACATGAGTCTATAAATTCACTGTAAAGGGATGTAATTTTTTGAAAATATTCAATAACAGAAAATCAATTCTGTTTTCTTCTTCTTTTCTGCAGAAACTTAAATTCTGCTTTATTTTTATGCGTTAATTAGTTTTTCCTAAAGTTAGAAAATTGTTTTTCTACAGATTGTATGACAACTTGCAGATGAATATATGTTGATTCTCTTCCCTCTTCCATTTATCTAGTACCACTAACTTAATAAGATCACTCCTATCTCCAAGACTCGTCCTCTAGTCTCATCGCCATTATTAAGCATGAAGTCAAATGGCATTAGAGAGAGAGAGATTGATGAGGGAGGGAGATATTGAGACATGGAGGAAGAATATTAAGAACCAAAAGATACATTATAAAAAGGGATTTTGTACAAGCAATGATATGATATTTTGTACAATGTATACATTTCTTTTTGTAATGAATCACACTATTAGTCCTTTTTTTCATGGCCATCTGCAGATAAATGCTAGCTACTGACAATTAACTCCCCAAGTTTATCAGAAATATAATAAGAGTGCCTCTTATATTTGTTGAGGACTGATGGCTCGGTACCGTGCTCTATTATACAGATCAAGTGTGTCTATATGATCCGGTTCCAAACAGAGAGCTGCTTCACAATCACGGAGAGCTGAATTGAGATTACCAGTTGACTCATAAAATGCAGCTCGGAGATGAAGCATTTGCAGGTCAGGCTTGAATGCTATGGCTTTTGAAAGCTCTTCGATTGCTTCAGTTTCTTTTCGGTCATCCATTAGCACTAAGAATATTATACATGTCAGTACTGACTAAATTTCTTAGATGATAATATCTTTACTGAAGTGAAAAAATTACAGTAAAAAAGAAAAGATCCATAAAAAAACATGATTATAAAGAAGTTATGCCTCTTGAATTTGTTAAAATAGAAAATTAGAAGAAGATTATTCTTTCTTAAATGAAAACCAGGATACAAAAACAGGTGATGCTTGACATTAAATTGATTGTATTGTGCTACATCAATACAACATATCTAGATATGAATTTCATGTCCTTTCTAACGCTAATGAAGACATCAAGAATGGAGGGAAGTGGATGTGTATAGAACTTTAAGGGACGAATTGTTCGGCACCATCGATCATGTACACTTAGTTAATCTAAACAGTGCCAATGATCTATTTCTCACATTTGCAACTAGTCTTTTTTTTTATAACCAATAAGTCATACAAGCTCAAGAACCAGAGGCGCAAATACGTGTCACTAGCCATAATCAAAATTCAGAAACAAAGAAAAGACATTAGAAAATTACCAGCTGCCCTGAAGCAATACGGGTATGCTCTAAGTGGATCCAGTTCTGTTGCCATGTTGAGATCATTCTTTGCCATCTCATGGTCACAATACTCTGACCGCTTTTCATATGCTGAGGCATTGTTATGTGCCTTCTCTATCAGTTTGGATAGCTCGTCGTAAGCATCCTTTCGCTGATTTCTTAAAGAGTATATGTGTGCTAACCCTTGATGAGCTCTTGTAAGCTTGACTTCAAGGGCATTCATGTAGCATTTTTCAGCTTGATCCAGTTTTCCAGAATCTACATAGATAGTGCATAAATTGTTCAATGCCTGCAAAATATCATCAATCAGATAGAAATGATGGTGGTCAAATGACAGACCCCAAGCATAAATTTACTCACTTGTCCTTTCCGAAGCCCATCCGAGGGGCATCTAATTGCCTCCTCTAAAAGTTCAATGACATAAGAAGAAGACTCGAGATCCAGATTTGAATCTGTCAATGTGTAGGCTTTCAGGAAAAAGGCTTCGAATGACCTTTGAATCAAAGTGGACTTCTCAGCCTTAGCAAGAGCTTCTTCACGAAGGCCAATGTCGTATAAAATCCATCCTTCATAAATTAACTTTTCGTGCTCGGAACTTGAAAGATTGCAAGCTAATCGCAAACATCGCATAGCAGCCTTCTGACAGTTAAGCCTGCAATGTTAATGTATTTCCAGTATTCTTTATTTAATCACATATAGTAGGATCAAGGCTGAGAACAATCGTATTCCAAAAAAGGAGATTTAAACATAAACAACATTGCATTTATTGTTAAAATCATAGAAATTCAACAATTAACTAGCAACCATAGGCAGAACAAGAATTGCAGTTCAAGACAACAACTATATGGACACTAGCTTACCTTAAAAGAATAAGAGATTGCTGAAATCTTAGGAGACTTTTTCTAGGATCATTCGCAAAGAATCTGGTGAATTAAAGCTAGAGAGCCAATATCATCAACGGAAGACCATTGATCATAAAGTTGCAGCCAGCAGACAGCCTGACTTCCCTGCTGAACCTTATGGTTCAGGAGCTCTATCAAATTATCCTCGCTTACTTGCTCATTGAACATCTTGTAATTTGGCTCCAAAGTTAACAGTGCACTGATATCTCTCATAGCACTTCCATAATCCTCAATTGCTATGAAGAACCAAGCTCGCAATTCTAGGCAGTCTGGTGCAAGCTTGAATCGAATGATTCTGTCAATCTCCGAAATAGCATCCATAGTTTGCTTCTTCTCTGCCTTTGCGACTGCTCTGTATTTATATGGGAATGACAGGGTGGGATCCAATCTAGTTGCAGTGTTCAAATCAGCAATCTTTTCGTCTCCAGTATTATACAAAGATCTTTCCTGATACATCCACCCAACTGCTTTATACTCAGAAATGAGTGTGCTCATCAACTTGTACGCTGAATGCGGTTGCCCTTGCTTGTACATGGATCTTGCAACACCAGCTAATGAATAAACATGACCTGTCTCAGTAGCCGCTTCAAAATAGCACTGAGCACTTTTGTACTGTCGTCTCTTAAGCAACACACAACCCAATTGATGCAAAGCTAGAGCCTTCTGCCACTGTAATGTGGCGCATTCTCTTAATCTTTCCAACAACATCACTGTAGTATTAGACACCATATCCTCTTGCATAGCCACTTGGCTTAGGAAATAATACAAGAAGAAAGAAGCATGTCCCATTGATGCCAATCTCTCCCTTGCCTCAAAACCACAAAATATCCTCATCACTTCGGGGTTATAAAGAGAACTTGGCAGCTCTCTCAGCAGCACCTGCAAACATGAAGCCACTAGAACATATGCCCTTTCCTCTAACCCATATTCAATAAGGACCAAAGCATCCTTTATACAGCTGACTATGGTTGCCAAATGAATATCACAAGCCGACTTCATTTCCTCACAACAGAACCTTTCTGCAAAAGATAAGAGCTCGAGAACCATCTTCGGAGAAAAGAAATCCACCCTCTTAGTCCTAGTGTACAAGTCCACAGCTTTCATCCCCTCCAGAGAGATGCCATTTTGTGAAAAATCAATTTTATAACATTTTGACTCCATGAAACTCCCATACAGCATTGCCTTAAATGGGGTTGAAAGTGCAGCGATTTGAAATCGAACACAATTAATCTCCTCATTGCCAACACTAAAGCACAAATCACTATCTTCTTCCAATGTGAAAAGCTCGCTGTCCTTAGAGAATTGGGCATCAGTGGAGTTGGTATGTTCTTGATGACACTTGCAGTGGTCATAAATTGAATTTGGGTCACACCCAGATTCCAGAGTAGCCTTAGGACATTCAAGAATGAAACTACTACAGTCCATTGATGATACACCTTCAAGGTCATCTTCTCTCTTCTCATACCTTAACCAAGCTGATAAAACTACCTTGGAGTGCACATCAGAGGCAAGTTGCCTTGAAGCACGGAGGCACCTTCTCAATAACTTAGGATCACCTAGGCTACTCAAGATGGAGTACTGCTCAATGCATATCAATGATTTCTCTGGTTCTAAGCAAGTTTCAAGGCGGCCATAAAGATCAGCTAAGGTTTCTATCAACCGAATGGGTTTCAAGTGAGGCTCTATGATTGGTTCAAGAAGGTCAGTTGTAGGAGATCGAAAGGGCAGCATAGTGGTATTTGGTGGAGTCAAGGCATGTACTTGTGTGCTTTTGAATCTTTAATTTTGCTTAAGACCATGGAGTTGTTTTACAATGCATACCTAATGGTAATTTTTCTTCACTTTTCCAAAAAAATAAGAGTATCTTGTATACACAAAAAAGTTGGTCTTTAACTCAAAACTCAACACATAAAACAGAAAGAAAAGAGCTTAAAAGCAAGATATTGTTTACCTTCTTTCTTTGCTACAATGACCAGGAAAAATGGTGATGCAGGGCAGAAGCTTAAAAAATAAAATTTTGCAAATGACAGTCTTCGACTTTGCTTTGTCTTGCTTTCATTTCATATGAATTGATAGATTGTTGTTATAGCTCTCTCTCTCTCTCTCTCTCTCTGATGGAAAGAAAACGATGAGCTATGCCGATGTTGGTATTAAGAAACTTTTGGTGATTTTATGTTGGTGTTAAATTACCACTTGCTGCCTGCAAGAAAATGGTTACTTTGGCGGCTGACACACGGGTAGTTACGGTGTGGGGGATAAAAGATAAATTTTAAAATATTAAATTTTTTATAATATTTTAAGATTTTTTTGTACTTTTAGACAACAATTACTTAATTTTTTTATGACATTTTAAATTTTTAAATAAATATATATTTACAAAATAAGTATCGATATTTGTAAAAGAAATACAAAAAATTAACTAAAATATTATTAAAAAATTTAATATTTTAAATATTTAGATAAGTATCAAAACTGACCGTTTTTTAATCACATCCTATCTGTTATACGTTAGACTCGCCCTGACACACGCCAATGCTAAACAAGAAAGTTTAGAGCCAATACCCACCGGATCATTAAGCATCAGATTAGGATGAGAATTGGGACCAACTCATCTTTGGTCAACTACCACAGGATGAGTTTGGTTTGTTCTAATTAAGGTAACTTAGGCTTTAATTGTTCATTAATTCACATATGGAAGGATTAAAAGCCGGGGTAAGCAAAGGCGGTTTAAAATTTTAAAATTGTGAGTTGGAGTCTAAAATTATCTCTAAATTTATAATTTCTTTGTTAAAAAAAAGAACAAAACACAATGGACGAGCCTTATTTTATTTCATAAATCATTAATGCATTGAATAGAAAATAAAGTTGATGATGATAATGTAAGAAAGTCAAATGCCATGGTGTTTTCAAATTTGGACCACAATTTCCAATAGAATTTAAGAACTATCTTGCCTATCATTTACCATGAGAAAATTTTAGATAATTTTTTATGTGTAGGAAAATTTAGGGAAATAATACAACTTGAGAAAATAATTAAGAAAATAGAGCATTTGAGAATTTATTTAGGGATTTATAACATTTGTTACCGTCCCGATGAGTAACATCTGAAAACATTTTTGTATGAAACTAACTGTGTGCATGGGTCGAACATTAGGGGCCTAAGGAGGCATAGTCCACCTCAACTTTTATGGTTTAATTATATTTTAACCCCTAAAAGTTTTGAAACTATTAAAATTAAGTTATGGTCCTCCCAAGATTTTATGGTTTAATTTTTTAAGACCTTATAAGTTTTGAAGTTAATGGAATTAAGTTTTGTCAACTTTTATCGTTTAATTGTTTTTTAGGATATGTCAATTTTGAAATTAGTGAAATTAATCCTCAACTCTCTATTTTTTATGGTTATCTTTATGAGGCCTGTTAATCTCAAAGGTAAGCAACTTTACCCCTCCCATAATTTTATCTTAGTTTCGACTCCTCCTATAATTTCATTCTATTTCCTCCCATGGTTGTATGTTCCCAACGAGTTCCATTGATTATTTTTTGAATGCATGGGACTCATCGAGAAATCATAGCAAGTTTGCTTGATCCTGCGACTTAAATGAAAGAAAGACAAAATTGATGGTTGAAGTGAAAAGAAAGGCAGAGTTGGGGGTTGGATTGAGAATCTAGAGAACTTAGAGGGTTGGTGTCATGATTTTTAGGAATTTATACTCCAAAATTTATATCTTTTGTTTCTTGTATTAACTTGACGTTTGATTTTGTTTAAGCCTGATGCTGTGGGTTCTCCTTCCCTAGTACCCAGGGGCTTTTCTACCGCAGACTGCTGGTGTAGCTGATCAAAAATAGATATAAGTTCCAAATGAGAATGTCTGCATTTTTCTTTATTTCCCATTGTTTACGGACAATTTTTTTTCGCTGTTTTTTTTTATGTCTCAATACTAAAAAATTATAAATTCTAAGCTCTAATTATAATTTTTAAATCCTAAATCATAAATTTTAAACCTTAAAAAATACACCATACTTTTTAATTTTTTAAACTCTAATCTTAAGCCTAAATTTTAAATTTTAAACTGAAATATAATTAGGACAAGGAAAAAAAAATTCTATTCCTTGTTTACTTAAAAGCATTGCGCCCATGCATAATAATTACACCGGTTAAATAATAATAATAATTCAATCCAGTGAAACAATTTGGTTCGAACAATTTGGTAGCGCCACTCTCTAGGATTTTTTGTGGCGTTGTTCTCTAGGTTCTCTTTTTTTTTCTCTCTCTATTTTTCTTTTGAACTTTTGGCTAGTAGATAGAGTTTCAGTTTTATTATTTTCGTCAACTGTCGGTATTTTTTTCGTTTAATTTTTATATTTAGTTCATGTTTATTATGTATTTTGATTTTCCTTTAATTTTTATTTGTATTTGTACACTTTTTTTTTGTTTTATGATAAATTTTTTCTCTGCCTTGTGATATTTTTTCTTTATATTGTGACAAGTTTTCGCCTATCTTTGTGATAGATTTGCACTCGTGGATAATTTTCTCACGATACTCACTTTGATTTACAGTTATTGGTGATCTTTCAGTAATTTGATCTCTTTTTGTGATCCGTTTACCAATGCAATTAAATTTATTTTGCGAAGCAGCATGTAAGATTGTTATTTTCTCTCACCATTCCTGCATTGATCTTTAAGCGTGTAGGTGGATAGAGACAAGATACTTCTTTTCCTACTTATTTTCTCTAGTGTTTCATCTCTTCCTTGTTATTGTAGCTCATTAGAAGTATTTTGCTAGTATGATGTTTCGTTTTTCAGTTTTTTTTTTGTTTTGTTGTTTTTTTGTTTCATTTTCATTTTGTTTTATTTTTTATTTTATTTTTTAATAAATTCAGCCAACATATTATTCAAATAATAATAATTACACACGTTAAAATGGTGTATTAGTCGCCATTATGATTTATATTTAATAAATTTTCCTCCAAATGAAACTACCATATATATAAATTGTTGTCATTTATCATTAAGAATTTGCTTTTGCTTAGTGTTTGGGTGCCTCTAATTTCTCCTTCTTTTTCTATGTTCAAATCCCATCATTCCCTACAATTAAGGCCTGGCGATCATTTTTAACAAAATGATAAATTTAATATTTATTTTATAATATTTGAAAGTTATATGAGTAAAATAAAAATTTTAAAATAATTCAGTAGCAGTTTTCCAACTTTACCCATTTTTAATTCTTTATAGCAATTACAAATTTAGGTGTTAAACGAGTGGAATTGTCTTGTGACTTTTAAAAAGGGAGACTCATTTTTATAAAATGGCCATCTCACTTTAAAAAGGTAACAAATTGGTTCGCTGACGTTAAAAATTAATGACAGATGACGTGTCAGTTAATTAAATTTACTATAATAACAATTTTAACCTTCAAATTTACTAGATTTAATTGTTCCCACATCTGTGTTTATTGCATCCATTTCTACATTTTATCTAACTCAGTTTCATTTGCTCGTATTTTATGTATTTCTACCTATTTTGCCTTATTGTCGTTGCACTTCTAATATCCCTACAGAGGGAGATTTTACCACTGCAGCCAGTTCGACACTGCATCTGCCAGCTATCCAGTCTACTAAAGGATAAGGATGGCCTTGCCAGCTGTACTGTTTATTACAATAGATTTTGTATGGTTCTGGGGCATGCAAATCATATGCAAGATAGGTGTCAAATCAAAGATATGCTTATTAGTGTAGACAAGTTTGTTTTCCCAACAGACTTTATTATTCTAGACTGCGAGGCTGACAAAGATGTCCCCATCATTCTTGGTCATCCATTTTTAGCTATTGGGAAAGCTGTTATCAATATATCTAAAAGAGAACTTACAATGCGGGTCGACAATGACCAAGCTACTTTTGGGATGTTCAATGCTGATATTAGAAGGCAGACTGAAGAATGCCATCATATTGGTATTCTTGACCACATAATTCAAGAAAACTTGAGTCATCGTAGTATACTCATTGTTGAGGATACTGCGCTGACAATAGTTGAAGACGATCTCCTGCATTGTGACCACATTGTTGAAGTACTCACTACGGCAATTCACTATAAGTGGCAAATTGAATCTCTGGATCCCGCTCACCGAAACAATTCCTACTTTTAAACCATCTATTGAAGAAGCTTCTACTTTGGAACTCAAATCATTGTCAACTAATCTCAAATGTGTATTCCTTGGATATACGAAAACATTTCCAATCTTTGTCTCTGCAACTCTGGACACAATACAATAAGCTAAGTTGATAAATATTCTTAAGCAGCACAAGCGTGCTATTGCATAGATAATTGCAGATATTAAGGGCATTTGTCCATCTCTATACATGTACAAGATTAACATGGATGATAAGAACAAGCAATCCATAGAGCCGCAGAGAAGATGGAATGAAAAGATGAAAGAAGTAGTCAAGAATGAAATCCTTAAATGGTTAAACACAAGAATTATCTATGCCATTTTTAATAGGGCATGGGTTAGTCCAGTTCATTGTGTTTCTAAGAAAAATGGCATCACTATAGTTCGTAACGATACTGATGAATTGATTCCAACTAGAGGTGGCAAACGGGTCGTTCGGTTTCGGTTTGGATCGTTTCAGTTCGGTTCATCTCGGGTTTGTCTGTATTCGGTTTAAATTTGGGTCAGATCGGGTCTGGTTCAGATTTTAGTTCGGTTCTATGATGATTCGGGTCAATTTAGGTATTGGATCAGTGATTCGGGTCAATATCAGATCGGTTGTTTTTGGGTCGGGTCAATATCGGATCAGATGTTTTCGAGTCGGGTCGATATCGGGTCATTTGAATTGGTTCGGGTCAATCTTTAAATTTTTGGGCCAATTCGTTTTGAGTTGGACTTGGGTGTGAATCTAATTGTGTATATTATATAAAGAATTAATCATATATTCTTGTAAAAACATGTCTTTTTATTTGTTAATATTATCATTTACGTTTAGTTCCAATCATTCAATGTTTCAAAATCAACCATCATTGGTATTAATCATTTAACATAAACCTAACGAATTCCGATCCAATCCTATAACTATATTTTTTAAATTTTATATTCGATGCTGGTTTTTAGTACGATATAATTTTTTTTATTTTCAAAATACACGTAAAAAATAGAGATAATTTTAGGGGCATGAAATCAAACTTTAGACCATAGTTGCACATATGATGAGCATTTTGAAATATTACCTAAAAATTTGACTCGAGTATATGTGTATATATATTATCAAATTTGACTAGAATATGTCTATTAGGATTTTACTTTTCCCTCCTACTTCCCCCCATTTCATTGCAATTGACTAGAATATGTATATTAGGATTTTACTTTTCCCTCCTATTTTTTTTATCAAATGTAGTGATTAATTAGTACTATTATAATACAAAAAGATAATAAAACATATATTATTTCGGGTTAAAACCGGGTTGATGTTCGGTTTAGATCGGTTTTGAGCAAATTAATTTCGGGTTACTTTCAGTTCAGGTGAAAATCGGTTCGGGTGAAAATCGGTTCAGGTCAAATCAGTTACGGGTCAATATCGGTTCTTCTAGAATTCAGATCGGTTTCAGTTTATTTCGGGTTTCGGGTCACATTTGGGTCATCTTGTTCGGATCCATATCGGGTCTCGGTTCAAGTAAACCGGTTCAGTTTTCGGTTCTCAGGTCAAGTTTGCCAGGTCTAATTCCAACTCGCATTCCTACTAGTTGGCGTATTTGTATGGACTACAGGTGACTCAATGCAGCTACAAGGAATGATCATTTCCCTATTCCTTTCATTGACCAAATGTTAGATCGACCTGCGGGAAAGGAGTATTACTGCTTTCTAGATGGATATTTTGGCTACAATCAAATTGCTATTGCACTTGAGGATCAAGAGAAGACTACTTTTACATGCCCTTTTGAAACATTTGTCTTCTGTCGTATTCCTTTCAGTCTTTGTAATGCACCAACCACATATCAAAGGTGCATGATAACAATATTTTCAGATATGATTAATAATTCCCTTAAAATCTTTATGGATGATTTTTCGGTGTATGGGAATAACTTTGACCATTGAGTCGACAATCTGGAGAAAGTATTGCAGTGATGTGAAGACATTAATCTAGTTATGAATTGGGAGAAATGTCACTTCATGGTCATGGAGGGGATTGTGTTGGGCCATAAAATATCGAAAGCTGGAATTGAGGTTGATAAAGACAAAGTGGATGTAACTGAGAAATTACCGCCACAATCAAATGTGAAGGGAATTCAAAGTTTTCTATGGCATGTTGGGTTCTATAGAAGATTCATTCAGGACTTTTCAAAGATCACCAAAACTCTATGCTTATTGTTAGAGCAAGGTAGAAAATTTGTTTTTGATGGTGCATGTCTAGATGCATTTAATAAAATTAAAGCACAGCTTGTGAACGCACCGATCGTTGTTGTGCCCAACTGGGAGCAACTATTTAAACTAATGTGTGACGCTAGTGATTTCGCCGTGGGAGCAATTTTGGGACAACGCAAAGACAAGGTGTTTCATGTGATCTACTATGCTAGTAAGAATGTAACTGAAGCTCAAATCAATTACATTACTACTGAGAAAGAATTATTAGCAGTAATTTTTGCTTTTGATAAGTTTTGTTCTTATCTTGTGGGTGCAAAAATTATAGTTTTTACTGATCATTCTGCTTTGAGATATCTTTTTGTGAAAAAAGATATGAAACCAAGACCAATCCGTTGGATTTTATTGCTGCAAGAGTTTGATATTGAAATTAAAAATCGTAAAGGGTAAGAAAATCAAGTTGCCGATCACTTTTCAAGGTTGGAAGCAAGAAACAAAGATGGAAATAAGTTGCAAATTGTCGTTGCATTTCCTCATAAAAGCTTTTCGTTGCGGATGCAACACTGTGGTATGCTGATTTTGTGAACTACTTGGTTTGTAGAAAGACCCCTCTGGGTGTATCCGGGCACAAGAAGGTAAGATTTCTTAGAGATGCGACAAAATATCATTGGAATGAACCTTATTTATTCAAGGTTTGTAATGACAATATAATCCAACGCTATGTCCCTAAGGAAGAAATGAAATATCTTCTACAACATTGTCACAACGCTCTTTATGGAGGGTATTTTGGTGGAATGAGAACGTCTGTAAAAGTACTCTAATCTGGATTTTACTGGCTATCATTGTTCAAAGATGCTCACGAGTTTGCCCAATGTTGTGACAGTTGTCAACACACTAGATCCATATCTAGGAGAAATGAGATGCCACAACAGCCAATAGTGGAAATCGAGTTATTTGATGTTTGGAGATTGGACTTCATGGGTCCTTTTCCTAATTCTTTTGGAAATCGATACATTTTGGTTGTTGTTGACTATGTTTCAAAGTGGATAGAAGCCGTTGCAGCGCCTAAAGATGATGCAAAAATAGTTTTGAAGTTCTTTCACAAGCATATACTCACACGCTTTGGAACACCAAAAGCATTGATCAACTATCAGGGCAAGCATTTCCACTGCAGTCAGGTGGCTGCTGCATTGAAACGCTATGGAGTAAATCACAGACTGGCCACAACGTATCATCCCCAATCTAATGGACAAACAGAAATTTCTAATCGGACAATTAAAAACATCTTGGAAAAAATGGTAAACACCACTAGAAATGATTGGTCCTCTTGCTTAGATGATGCATTATGGGCTATACGAACTGCATACAAAACTCCATTGGGACGTACCAACTTGTTTTTGGGAAATCTTTTCATTTGCTTGTGGAACTTGAAAATTAGGCCTTGTGGGCTCTTAAGCAAGTCAACCTTGATTATGAGGCAGCATGGAAGAAGCGATTGCTGGACATTACTAAATTGGAGGAAATTTGACGCAACACTTATGAAAATGCCTTTATTTACAAGGACAAGAGCAAGCGCTGGCACGATAAGATTATTTTGCAGCGAAAATTTGAAGTAGGACAGTTAGTTTTGCTATTCAATTCTGAACTAAAATTGCATACAGGAAAACGATGGTCTGGACCCTTTGAAGGTGGATGAATATGAGGAAGGTGATGATGAAAGTTCAAGCAACAACGTCGGTGAGAAGGCAAGTTCAAGTGGAGTTCGGTCCTACGTGAGATTAAAGATGCCAAGGCTACGGTGGACCCCCCAACTTCATCTCTCTTTTTTTCCGAGCGGTGGAGAGACTTGGTGGCCCGGAAAGTAAGATCATCCCTGCATTCATTTACTACATTTACAGCTCTTCAACTAATATGAATTCAAAACACTATCCGATTAAATTATTGCTGTATTGTTTGGCGTGTAGGAGCAACTCCAAAGCTGGTCTTGGAACTAATGAATAACAAGGGTCTTAGTATTTCTCATGTCAAGAGCCATTTACAAGTACTTTTTCTCTGTCCATATATACATATACCAAACATTGCTGTCTTAAAAGGAATTGTGCTAATTTCGATTTTGTTTTTTTTAGCATATAGATGCATCGGAGCAAGAAGATCAACAACGGCCAGGGTCAAGGTACGTACAACTCTTCAGTCTTCATCATACAAAAAAAGATCCTCAATTGCATATTTAGGGTTAATTAATTTCTACCAGTCTCTAACAATATACTATCGTACGCTCATGGTATATATAATATTCACTCTGTCCCACAAAAAACGTCTATTGTTGACTTTTCACGTAGTTTTAAGAAAAAAAATTGTGTAAGAAAGATAATGTAAAATAATTGAAACGACAATTTTATCCTTGAAAAGTTGAATTTTGTTTTATTGAAAAACTAAAAAAGGGTATAAAGGAAAATATTCCTTTTAAAAGTTGTTGATTTTTTCAATAAGACATTTTAGTGGGACAATTTTAAAATACAAAAGGAACATATTGAATGAGACAGAGAGAGTAGTTGTAAACGAAAACGACAGGCATCTTTTGGGAAGAGTATATAACCTTTCTGAGAATCTTTGGCATCAGCCCAAGGTTCATGATCATCAAAGATTGATCAGGTATAGTTTTCTTTTTTTTCTTTTTTTGCTTCAAATTCAACAAAGATTGAGAAACTGGTTCTTTTGTAAGTTAAGCCTCCTAATATCTCTCACATTAACCTACGCAGCGATATTTCATGGAGTGGTTTCCGTGGGAATTTAATGCCAGAGCCTTACTTGAGTAATTGCATATATCGTAGAAGAAGAGCTGGTTTTCTTCATTCAAACACTGAAGAGCATGTTTCGAACGCAAGAAATGAGGTTGTATTCATGAATAATAACTTCATCTTCAACCAGCAACCAGTCGGGGTATTGAACCAACTACAAATGCAGCCAATGCTGAGGCATGCGAATCCCGCTTTTGCAAACAAATGGCTGGGAAGAGTAGCAAAAAGGAAACGAATGACCAAAAGAAAACTGGTTGGGGAGGACCTTCATTTGAGCCTGTCACTGAGCTCAAAACCGAAGCAAGAAGTTAGAAGAAAGATATCCAATGAAGAAGAAGCGGACACTCATAGCAATTTGTCTCTTTCATTAGCTTAAACCGGCGAGTACCCTGGATCTGACTATATGAATTAGAGAGAACTTAGCGAGATCTTGCTGGCACTTGTACAGGAAAAAAACATTATTCTCGTGAATTAACTTTGTAGTCAATTATCGGTGCTCAAATGAATGCTTTAATTAAAATAAAATTTCAAGTGCCAACTCCATGAGAAATTATTATATGGTCCCGGCTCACCACTTTATCTATAGTCTCATCCAATGAGATTCATTCATTTAATGACATGTAGGAAAGAGATAAAAACTCACTTTAGAAAAAAAATGAGATGGAAAATTATTATTGGATGAGATCATGGATGACGTGGTGAGCCAGACCCATCTAATAATTTTTCCTACTTCAGGCCATGATTTAAATATCTATCATTTTTTATTAAATATGATCTAAATTGTGATACTCATTAAAAACCTCCCTAATTTTAAATGAAAGAAGAGAGTGCAGGACAATTAAATATTCATGCTTAAATACACATGTAATATTAGTAGGGGTGTTCATTTTCGGGTACACGGATTTTTGGGTACCCAAAAATTTTTGGTATTAAAATGTTAACCCGTTACCCGGCCCATAAAAATCGGTACCCGCAAAACGAGTACTCGTAAAATCCCAATACCCGCTAATTCGGGTAATATGGTACCCGTGTTTTTTCTTTATTTATTTATTTTTTATTTTTAAAAGTAAATTAAAAATAAAACCAAATCTATTTTGAAGAAACCTGCATTCATTACAAATTAAAATTTGAAAAACATGTTCAACTTTATCACAGTATTAATAAAACCAAAATTAATTTGAAGAAACCCGAGTACATGCATTCATTACATACATCCCATTTTTCTTCTAATTAATAATACTGTTTGTGCCTTGTGTAGGAACATAATTCAAACAAAATGCAAATATAAAACATATAGTTTATACAAATCAGATTGTGTAGGAACAAACAGATTCTAGAAGAAACACATTGTTTATACAAACTACAAAGGACAGAAACACATGCATAGTTGCACACACATATTTAGAACGAAGTATCTTTTGCTTTGGTTGAGCAGAGAGTGATGACGGAGAGGGGCAAAATATAACCGGCGATGAAGGCTGCCTGATCGGTCGAGATGAGGGAGAAAGAGAACTGATTAAAAATTAGGGATTGCAATTTGATTTGGGGATCGGGGTAATGCGCGGCCGTGAGATGATGAGGGTGACTTGGTGAGGGTGGGTGAGCGACGGTGAGTTAGTGAGGTAAAGAAACAGTGAGTTTTAAATTTTAAGTAAAATAATAATAAATAAAAAAAATTAATAATCAAACCAGGTATCGAGTACTCGACTAATAGGTATTTTATGATTCGGGCCCGACCCGGATATCAAAAAAATAATGGATTGGGTACTTGACCCAAAAATTCGGATATATTTAAAAAATTATCCAATAATTTTAAATCAAGTATGCAAGTCAACGGGTCGGATCAATTGGGCCGGATACTTTTGAATACCCCTAATTGTTAATGTTATTGAGCAACTGATAGTTCAAGGTCAACTAGAAAAAGTTTGACAAATAGATGTGTATAGAGATTATATATAAAACCGTTAAGGTCGCCAGAATATTGTCCAAATATATTTTTTATCTTCTTAGCTTTTTCCTACTTAAAAAACAATTTCGACATTCTTTTAAAAGTCTCGGTTAGATTTTGAAAAAAAATAACTGCAGTATTACTTTTTGTATTACATTTCATATTTGTCTTATCTATTTAAAGTTTTTAGGTGTTTTTTAACAATAGGGTAAATTATGTAAATCATCACTGAACTTTATTCTCAAACTTATTTTGGTCAATGAAGTTTCAAAACGTTCAATTTACTCACTAAAGTTTAGACATTGAACATTTTTTGCTACTCCTCCGTTAACTTTTGGACGACATCCATTTACTTGCGAACGGAAGAACTTCTCCAAGATCTGAATGATGAGAAGCTTGATCGACACAAGGGAAACAATATATTGAGAAACGAGCCCCATCTAATGACAGAGGAGGGAGATCGACGAAAGAGAAACCGAAAGGTTTTTGCCCGATTTGTGAACTTCGATACACTTTCTAATGAAATAGAGGTTGGATTCAGACTCGAGGACCGAGACAAAGAAACTGGTGAAATTTGGGACCGAACGACCACAATCTAAGCCAGTCAACGGTGGCGTCCGAAGAAAATGAACGGTGGACAACGTGTAAAAACCCGATGTCACATTTGGGCCTTAAGACCAACTTGTTACCATAAAATTTCTCAACTTGGTTTAGCCCAAACAAAATATTTTCCAAAACATTTAAATCAAATAGTTGAAAATATAAATAAATAAATCGTTACAAAGGAGCTCCAGTTTAATTTAAAACATTTACACATTGGACTTGATTAATACAATTTAAAAAATAAGAATTACAAACTCCACCACGTAAGGTCTTATGAATACACAGCCCACTAACACAAGTATTGTACTCTAGAAATCACCACATGCTGGAATCCCATACTGATAATGCTCCTCGATCCCATAATCTGACGATCAACCTATGCACGGAAACAACGATTCCGAGCGCTGAGCTTACAAAGCTCAATGGTACACATCTACTCTACTCTTCTTTATGCTAATCATAAGCATAAGCAAGCAAGCTAGTATGACAATAAGGAGATATAAACACATGACGCTACCACCTAAACTCATGCACTCATCAAAGCAATCATCATACATGACACACAAGGCCCAACCATACTCATAACATAGAATTATAACATCATATAAATGTGGCGCTACCTCTAGCAGCCTAACTATATAGCATATAAAGTATTATACTATAATATAGAAGTGAGGCTCGCGTCCACTAAGCATCGGGATACATACACTATGAGTGAGGCCCGCGACCACTAAGCATCGGGATACATACACCCATACTCGAATCTCTCATCAAGCATCTTCGAATGAGGCCCACGTCTATTAAGCATCGGGATCCTACGTTCAGGAATCTTCAACCATGGTGTTGCAACACACTCTTTTTCTTACTGGGTATCCGGATCCCATCAATTAATGATAACTCAACCAAAAAAGTAGCCATACTTGGCACGCACATCACACGATCCACCAAGGATCCCTATGGTTTCTATTACAAACAAGTCACACAAGACTTTTACCAAGTTCTTACATTATGAAAGTGTACATTAATCATCCTCATTAATTATCTCTATCAATCCATATTACCTTATTAATATTCTACGTCGATTTCCATCTTTTATTAGCATAATAGATTATTCCGTTCTGTGGGTACCGGTACTCGAACACGAGTATCGATATGGTACCTTTAGGTATCGGTACTCATACGTATACTGATACTAACATTGCTTATTGTAAATCCTAGATTTCCACAAGTACTGGTACGGGTCGACCCGTAACAATACGCCTTCCAATCGCATACTGGTACGGTCAAAGCTCGTACTGATACCTTGTTCACGGGTTCGTACCCTTTCCTTAAATTATGATATTACACGCATATTCAATCCCTAAAGCTTATGAAAATTATTAAGGTTTGTTTACTACCTCATTCATTCAATTAATATTAATTATCAGCTTCATTATTATTTAATTGAGTATTACCAATTATCAGTCCATTTAGTATAATTTCCATCGAACAATGCCATTTCATATCTCAAACAACACAATAAGTAAATCGACCAATCAGATAAATATATAAATATTCAAACAACCATATATGGCCTCTAAAGCTCATACGAGTCTCAAAATATTCTCAAACTCATCAGGCATCTCATAGTTACCAAATCTCATAATACCGGTCTCAACACATGCTTATTGTCATCTACCTATTTTGCAAACACTAACAAGCAAGAAAATTACACTTATAGTGCTCGTAAAGTATTTCAGAGTTCGAGGTATACTAACTTCAAATAATTATCAATGAATCACCGTTCAAACTTCCCAAACGCTCTTTTTGCTTCGATATTTGAGCCCACAAAATCCTCATATAAAAGCGAATATGAAAATGCATTAACTTCATGCATCCCCTATTCAAAACACAAGGTCAAATGCGTAAAAACAGCTTATCAGGTTCAAATTTGCAAAACTGACTGCACCAACAGACTCAGAACGTCGAAAACCCACCGGATAGGGTTCCCTAAAAAAGTCAACGCTCGATCAAAGTCAACATCTGGTCAAAGTTAACGGTCAATCCAGGTGGTCAACAGTCTAGGTGATCCAGTGCGGCACCGGTGGACAGGAGCTACGGTGCACCCGCGGGTAGTGATCTAGTGTGCATAGGTGCAAATGAAGCATGGTGTACTCCCAACTGCTGGACAACGCCCACTCTCAAGAGCCGAAAAGTACGGCGCGTGCGGCGGCTTTCGATGGTTGGACGGCGATGGCAAACTCCAATCCTACATATTTTCGGCTGGGGAATCCGATAGTGACCTTTGTTTTTTATTTTGAATACTCGAACATGGCTAACTCGCAAAACTTAAATCTTCTTTTTCTTCACCCCCTTCAACGACAACTCCGATGACAATTCTGAGACCACCAGCCTACTCATCTCGACGAGATGAACGTGATGGCACCAGAGGTGTCTAAAACAGACGACCGGTTGGCAACAAATTGGGGTTTTAAACTCTACCCCTTCACTTTTCTTTTATTTTTCTCTCTCTTCAAAATATCTCGCCTCTTTATTTCGTTTCCAACTTTTCAGCCCCTTTAATTCAAATACCATTATTCCTAAGAAAAATGTGTAAATTAATTATTAAACACTTATCTTCCCCTTTGCTCCTTCTTAGGCTTCCAACTTTAAATTCCTTATTCATTTAATTCCTGATTCAAATAAATTAAGCTTCCAAAAATAATTCTTTTTATTTTCAATTACCAACTTAAATATTTGAAACCCGGATCCAAGACCCATTTAACTAACTCAAAATTTGGGTCATTACACAACATCTACGCTATAACGCTGTCAAAAAGTTAACGGAAGAGTGACAAAATGTTCAACTTCTAAACTCCAGTGAGTAAATTGAGCGTTTTGAAACTGTAACCAAAATAGGTTTGAGTGTACAATGTACTTTATATAAACGTACAACATACTTAGATATTATATTTACTTATATTGAATATTATGGTGTGATTATATATGGTAGTGTCTGTTCTTTAATATTAGTCCTTTAAAAACACACATAATATGTATAGATAAACTGGTCGAACTTGAGTCTCCCAAGAATAACAACGATCACTCTTCCACTAGAACCACTTAGTAAGTTCAACTTTATTGTTACATTTAACACTTATAGGTAAATGTTCATTAAAACTTTTAATATATTACAGTGTATTTTTAAAACCACCCCACTCAAACCGCCCATCACCCTTATCCATTCCTATTAACTCCCTAGTTCCAACACCTCTCTTGTGTAAATACTTTTCATGTAATATCTCAAAAGTTGGGTTAGAAGAATCGGGTAATCTAACTGATGCGTGAAACATAATATGCGCAGTTAGAGCAAGTATACCCGTTGCACAAGTAATGAAGCTATGAGTATCGAGTATCGTATCTGTAGGGATTTAAGTGATAAACTCAAAGTAATTGCACAAAAGAATGAATATTAAGTGAAAACTATAAACTAATGTTGTAGCGTAAAGTAAATTGAAACGATTATTGAAGAAGAACACACTGATGTCGAGTCACAAAGGTTTCTAATATGAATGGGTAGCTGAGTTTATTGCTAAGCCTCTAGATTATTGGTGTTAAGCCTTTTTATGTGTATTTTGACTTTTTTGTGCAAAGTGGAGAACCAATATGCAATATTAGAAAGTATGCCTCTAGACTTCTTATTTTTTTTACCATTGATGTTGTGATTTATGGTTTGAATGCTCAACCAAGTGCTATTTATGTACATTCATCTTTAGTAGCATGTTTAGGTTGTTTGGAATAATTTTTAAATGGTTTTAGATTGAATTTGCAGATGCAAATATGCGATTTTGTTCAGTGGATACTGGTATGGTATGCATCGCGTACTGGTACGTCCCTCTTAAATAATAGCTTTGGTCAGAGTGTAGCGCTACACCCTATTACAAGTACCGGTGCTGCACCCTGATACCGATACAAAATCGAGCTACTGACTTTTAGAAATTTTTGTGTATCGGTACAAGCCTTAGTACCAATACGAATAGCAGTTATTTCAGTTATGAGCTTCTCTAGTTTTAAATTTTTGCATTTTGGTCATTATATTTTCATGCATCAATTAAATGAGCTATTGATGTCCAATTGACCTGAAATTTTGTATGTAGTTCTAAAATGGAATTAATTGTCGAATTATGCCATTATTTTTTAGTAGGTCCTTTAAATTTTTAGATTTTACATTTTAGTCTCTAATTTCTTAGATTTTGCAATTGGGCTTGTTTTGGATCACCGATTTGAATGAAACATGATGTGTGGCTTGTATGTATGATCTAGGATAGCATGATTCATCTAGACTTGATGATTGATTGTTAGAAGTTTTAATTTTGATTGATTTTCGTATGTTCGTTTCAGGTTCACCTGGGTGGATCAATGTGACATTCGTTACTCCTGTCAAAATCGTCTACACCGGGTGATGGGTGTTACATTCATGCAAATTTTAAGACAAAAAATAGACAAATAAAGAAATACGTACTCTAGAACTTAGAACAGGGTTTAGCCTATTCCTAAGCTCCTAATTAACACATAGATTAGTAATTACTTGTTGCAATCAAGAACACTCACCAACATAAGCTCTAACTTCTTGTCGGAGCTAAATTTGCTTGGATTTTGCATTTCTTGACTATAAGATGGCTCAAGGTTGGATCCAAAACTTCACACACATAACATAAAATATGTATTAACACCAATTATATTGGAATCTCATCTAAAACCACAAAAATTCACTTGATATAATCCTACTTCCCTAAAATCGGCAATTTTGCTCCTATTAGAAAAATTATTGTTCCAATGGCTTAGGACCTAAGAAAATCATACATAATGCATCATTTAGTCATTTTAACGAGAAATTATATTATAGGTCAGGCTCACCACGTCATCCATGGTTCCAAACAATAAAAACCTTCTATTTCATTAATTTTTTAATTTAATTTACAGTAAATATGATTGAAGATTCACTTAGTAAAAGTATAACAAGGAAAAAATAAATGAAATTGATAGTTTTTATTGGTTGGGATCATAGATGATGTGGCGAGCCGTGCCTATGATATAATTTCTCCATTTTAACGCATTTAAAAACATTCTTGATCAATTAAAACACCTAATTTCCAAAATTAAGAAAACCAAGAAAATTAAGCTTATGAACACATTAAATCTTGCATCAATCTTTAAAATCTCGTTTCCATTTATGAAATCAAAGTTATAAATCATCTAAACACATCAATTTTAATAAAGTAATTTGGAAATCTTTAAATTTCTAGAAATCTCGGAAGAATGAATCGAAGTTTGTTTTAAAAAGTAATTTAAATAGATACGGTTCTTTACGGGACTTTCAGAGTAAAGCTTTATCAGAGGGCCCGAAGAAGAAACAAAAAGAGGGGTACGGAACTAGAAATATGACCTTCTTTATCAGACTCAGACCTCCAAGCAAGATGGGATAACGGTACTAAAGAGGCAGAAAAGGCTCTTGCTTTGGGTAAGGATTTAGGCATCAAATTTCGTGGAGATGAATGAGAGGTGATTCGTGAGATAATAGCTCTTGAAATAGTAGATCAGACCAAAAAAGATGAAGATTTCATCTTAGAACATAAGGGGGTTGGGGTTGGATGTTAAAGTTTCAGCAGTAAGGAGAATCATTCGAGCAAATGGGGTGGAGGCTGTTGTTTTTACAAGGAACAAATCAGAATTAATGAAGGAAGAAGTGAGGAGGTTTTGAAAAGATGATGAGTTTGAATTCAAAGCTTCAAATGCTGTAAACGAAAGTATGTTACTTATGGAAGAGAATTGGGGGTCAAAGCCGCAAGCTTGATTTTTCATTAAATAGAAGTAATCAAGCTTATAAATTCTGGTACCCACCCCCGTATGGTACGGTAATATCTAATGTCGTTGGAGCCTCAAAGGGAGATGAAGCTGGTTGTGGAGGGGTTCTTAGAACTTCCGTGCGGGACGTGAAAGCGATGTTTTCTGGTCCAGTTTGAAGCTCTTGGGGCTGAATTGTTGAAAGACTATAAACTGTTTTAAACGTTCTATTGGAAGCAGGTTGGAGTGGTAAGGCCTCCCTCCAAATTGAATCAGTTTCGCAGGTAGTTTTAAATTGGAGATCCTTCCCTTTAATGAGACCATGGCGTTGGTGGAATCATTTGATGAAATTGACAGTTTGGCTCGGGTAATTTCTAAGGTGCATTTTCATATGCACGGAGACTTCAAAACAATATGGATGGTCATCTAGCATAATAAGGGATGAAGAGGAAAGTGTTATTCAAAGCCTGGTGGTGACAAAAATTGTGAAGAAGATGTAGCAGAATCATTTTATTTCTATTCTGTTTTTTATTTACAATGGAGAGTATGCTTGTTTGTCAGAGCAGTAACTCTTATTAATGTAACTCTTATCTTATTAATTAGGTTTAGAGAGATTTTTAACTAGACTTTCATTTAAAATTTATTTTTAATTTAATAAAAATCTCAATTGCTGAGCAAGAAAAAAAATAAAGGTTAAGAAGATAGATTCTTACCATGATTGCACAAGAAATTCAACGTACAGTGATTTGCCATTGAAATCCATGAAGAAACTTGAAGAAGAAAATAGATGTTTTGAGAAAAAATGAGTGTTTGGAGAAATTTTAGAAAACAAGAATTAAAAGAATGGTTTCGTTTTAATGAAATTCTAACTACACAACATAGGCCGTGTAAACTTTAGTTTACACGTGCCTTCTAGTTTTAGGGTTTAAAGTTTAAAGATTAGGAGTTTAGGTTGTATAATTTAGAATTTAAAGTTAGTGTTTAAAATTTAGTGTATAGGGCTTAAGGTTTAGTGTTTAGTTTTTAGGGTTAGAGCTAAAAATTTAAAATTTTAGTTTTATAGTGTAAATACACGGGCTTGTGTAAAATTAAAATTAATTTTACACATCTGTAATCACTCATTTTTACTTAAATATATTAATATTGCATGTATATTTATTATATGAATGTTACTAATATAAGGTGTGTGCATGTATAAGCTATGTATACGTATTAGGGGCGTATGTATGTCACGTATGTATCTAGGGTATAAGCGTATGTAGATGTCATGTTAATTATACGTATGATTATACGTACGTATACTAGAATAGTATATTAATTAATGATCGTATAATATAAGTATATATTTTCGTATGTATTGCTGTTATAAGTATACTATTATTATTATTGGGCTAGTAAAATGAAAAATTAAATATATATTAAACCCAAATAAATAAAATCCAAGTCCAATTACAAATCCAATTACAAGGCCCGTTTGGCCCAAATCTGAATCCTATCTATTACAATGTGCATGATCCAACGGCCACGATGCAATGGAAGTCAAAAATATCTGTCAGGCGCGTGCTCCACACGTATGGACCGTTCGAGTGCCACGCGCGCGTGTAGATCACGCGCAGACGCTTTAATGTCCCACGCGCGCGTAAGATCCACGCGTTCTGACTCCTCGACTGCGGAGCTCCACGTGGCGAAATCTCAAGCCGTCTCATCAGATCGAGGCTTCATCCAGGCCGATCGTTCTTCAAGCCATCTCGACCGTTAGATCAGATCTGATCTAACGGCCGAAAATGCGTCTGGCCTCTGGCAGAATGACCACACCGCCACCGCGCCGATATTCACTCCCCGCGTTCAGATTATGCTAAAGACAACAAGCAAATGTCAGATCTGGAAAAGAAGATACAAGTTGCAACCAAAATACAGAGGCAGTGATATATATGGAACAGGGCTGTTGTAACGGGAAAAAAAAATTTTAACGAGCAAAAAAGATTAGCAAAAAACAGAGAGGGTAGTAACAAAAAAAAGAGAGCTTGTAAAACCAGAAAATTTGTAACCAGTCAAGATAATCATAAAGGCAGTCCAGTGGTAATTTTTTTTGTCTTTTTTTTTCTTTACATTTTCTTTGCATGCATATCTGAAACACAAAAAGAAATAAAAAAAGAAACAAGTAAAGAAGTCTTTACAGGCGTTATCTGTGGGTCTTCCCTTCCTCTGTGACAAGCCTTTCGGCTCTTACAAGCAGATCCGGTGAACAAAGGGAGGGGAAGACCCTTGTGGTTTCGTTTTGGTCAAAAAAAATATATTTTTGGGTTCGTATTTCTTAGATCTAGGGTAAATAAAAGGGGATCCTCTGAATCCAACCACGGATTCATGTAGAGGACGACAAGGGGAATGTTTTGGTGTATTTTGGGAGTCCACCGGCGCCGGTTAGCGGCGGCCGGCGGCGGAGAATACGGCGGCCGGCTGCCGGATTCTGGGTTTCTCAAGAACACTTGAGAGAAAACGAAGAACAGAGATTTTCTGGAAAAACCGAAAATGAAAGAAATGAGGGGGAAAATGGGTTTCGGTCTAAAAACGGGCTTTTTATAGTTATTATTATTTTTGAAATGGGTAAATTACACACTTAATCCCACCGCGTTTTCAATATTTTCATTTTTGTCTTGCCGCATGGTGTAATCACAGTCCCAGTCCCTCTGATTTTTCAAAAGGTCACAATTTAGTCACTAAATTACATCGAATCAGTTTCTGAATGGTAAAATTACGCCCTTAACCATCCCGCGTTTTTGAATTTTTCACTTTGAGTATGCCCTTTGGTCTAATTACCGTTATGGTCCTTTTAGGTTTTGTTTGTTTCGCAATTTCGTCCCCAAATTACATATTATTGCTCTTTAATTTCTGCCACTAACTATCGTTTTCCTTTCATTTCAGTCCTGTTTTCTTTGTAAATATTATTGTTCGTATTGTAATCGTATATGTTGATATTATTTTATTTTATGTCTCTCGTATATGATTCGTTTTATGTTTTTATGTATATATTTGTTAAATATAATGTTTATGTCTTTTATCCGGTTATCCGTATCAAGCATGTTATGTTTTAGTTAATTCGTACATGGCATATTTAGTATTTTTATATGTGTGTGTGCTTTCTTATTTTTTAGGGCTACATGTTAGTATATTTACCTTTTTTTATACGATATGTGGACCCGTATATGTTAAAATATGTTTTATTACCAGTATGCATGTCTTTTCGAAATACTTGTTCGTATATATGTATTTATTCCTGCCTTATTATTTTGACGTAGGATAATTGTTTTTATCTATTATTTAAAATAATATATATATATATACATGTTTTAGTCTAAAATATCATTCATGTTAAATTAGTATTCTGGTATGTCAATCTTTATTATATTTAAATGTTTTGTCATGTTTTACGTTTTTGCCATTAAGATTGCATATCGAGATATAACTTGTTAATGCGGATTCCTTTTATCCGAGCATAAACGGGGCCAGTATCAAGCGTAGTGATAGTGGTTGGGCGTTTATTCTCGGATAACGGGACCTTTAAAATATATTCGCAATTATGACCGAAATTTAAAATAATCGTCACTTTAATCCGGAAAATCCAACATTAATAAAGCGGTAATTATTAAAGTACCAATTTTGGGCGGTGTGGGTGTTAATCCTTCCCCATCCGTAACCGACTCCCGAACCCTGTCTTTTTAAATCTCTGGTTTTATGGTGTCCGGCCTACCTAAGTGGCCGGTGGCGACTCCATTTTTATAAGATTTTTTGTAAACCCCACGGAATAAATATTTTATATCCAAACACCTTTCAAAAAAGAACCTTTCAAAAATCATCGTTTTTATTTAGCGGGACCTTCGCTACAGATGGCGACTCCGCTGGGGACATTTTTTGTTTTTTTTTTAAAAAAAAAAAACAAATGAGAGTCAAACTTTTAAAATAATTACCGCTTCACTAATATCGGAAGTTCCGGATTAAAGTGACTATTAAATTAACATTCGGTCATAATTGCGCATTTATTTTAACGCATTTAAAATATGGCATATAAACCCGTCTTTTTAAGTGGGGGGAAAACGCTAATGCTTTCGTGAAGATATCGTTTCTCCGTATGGGCCTAGCAAGTACCTTGGGGCTCGAGTACCTTATGCTTTCGTAAGGATATCGTTCATTAAATGCGGGCATAAGCGAATGGGTCCCCGAATTGAACCCGGTTGAAAGGAGCCTATAATGGGTGATGATCGGGGCCTTGCCACTCTTAGTAGAGGACAGCAAGGACAATTCGGGTACCTCCTAGAACCAAAACTGCATGTAGAGAACATAGAAACCTAACCCTGTTAGAGCCATGCGGATAACCTTAGGTTTTAGACGGGATAAATAGGGTTGTTTTGTGTGTTTATTTACATTTAATTTTGTCATTTTACTTATATATTTATCAATTTTATACAGATCTTGACTTGTTTTCTTTTCACTTTTGTTCTTTTTCTCATACATCATTGCATTTGCATCGCATAAAGGTACTGGATCAAGTGGTTTGCCTGATCAGAAAGTCTTTCACTATGGAAAAAAGGCGTCTTAGGAAAGAAGAGCTTAATTTGTCAGTCAGACATTGGTCAGAGGTCAACCAGAAAATCCAAAGGGATAGTTTGCCTAACGAACGCGTAATAGTTGGATACACCTATGTGAGTCTCAAGCGTAGCGACTTGTGGGATCTTCAAAGCATTTGGGAAAGATGGGACCGAAGACTACAAGACTTATTTAGCGATAGTTATGGCGACATCGCGCAGCTATTATATGTTCGGATTAACCAGCCCCTACTCCGAGCTATAGTCGATTTCGGAATCGGCTTTTTGTCGCTTCACCTTCAATGGGCAGGACATGATGCCTACGGTAGAAGAATACACCGCTTTACTTAACCAGAAAAATATTGGGGAAGATTGGATCTACGCGAAGCCTCAAGGAATCAAATTACTTTGCTAAACTCAAGACCTTTGCGGGAATGAGTGGCGATTGGGTTAGTGGCCTCCTTCAAATCCGAGGAGATATCTGATCTTTGCATGGGAAAGTATTCGGGACATCATATCGACACATCCGCACGAGGCAAAGAAAATGGACTTATTCGCTTTAGGAATATATGGCTTGGTGATCTTTCCCAGTACTCGGGAACATTGACATAGCCATTCGGATTTGTTTGAGCGGGTGAAAGCGGAAAGCAAACCCGGTACCAGCAATCTTGGTCGAGACTTTCATTTCCTTAAACGCTAGCCGGAAACATGAAGAAGGAGGGCGTTTTGAGGAGGCGCTGACGATTATTGCAAGTATGGATCCAGTCACATGTGGAAGACGCCGACGCTGGTCTGCTGGGATATCCTTCCAAGGTTTTTCGCCTTTACGAGAATACTTAGCAAAGGAATGGTGAGAAGATTTGAAAACAAAAATGTGGACCAGTTTCTTCAGGAACATTCAAGATGAAGACATAGCATGGAGAGTCCCATGGCTCGGTAAAGTTAATTATTTTCTATCTGATTGGGGCGACTTCAACGGGCTGATGATGTTAGGATTACATGGAGGATCGCTTGTGCTCTACTTTTAGTGTCTCGGCAGATTCGGATCACGACAGTTCATTCCCAATACCCATTTGGATTAAGCCAAACTGAATTTCTTTTCAAAGGAGAGTTCAAAGGAAAAATTCAGACCATCATGAGGGCCTGGGATCATTGTTACCGGATCAGGGTGGAAGGAGATACCGAGCACATGACTACCCCAGATTAAGATCTTTGGAGACGTTTGAGGGTTAATAATGTGATTCCTGAATCGATCAAGGACCAACAGTGTCACTCGAAGAACTTACAAGGGTGGTACCCGTCGGCCGATATCTTAAGAAGTGAACTCGGGAAGTTAAAAGAAAATGGACATCCAACGGACCCAACATGCGGCGAACTCTATAAAGCAAGCTTAGAAGTTTGAGCGGGATGGGATCATCAGGCAATCAAGAAATTAAATGCAGATTTGAGTGACAAAAATACTCTTTATAAAAAAGATGCCCTCCTATTACAGGCAAAAATACAAAAGGCCAGCCGGAGTCAGTTCATAGCTGTGGAAAGAGAAAGAATGAACGGTATCCGTTTGGTGGAAGAAGAACGAGAAATTAACAAAAGAGTGATCGAGAAACAGATTGAAAGCTACCGTTTGGCTATGGAGGAAGAAAAACGGTCCGCCAAGAAGGCCATTGATCAAGAGAAAGAAAGATTCAGACAAGAAATCAGCAAAGGAAAAACAGCTGTTCATCATGAAAAAGAAAGTGTCGCCGCATGGAAAAGAAAATCCGTGAGTAGTCGAAATAGACTGTTAGAGATGCAGAAACTGTACGATGACACTGTTCAAAAATTGGGGCAAAGCCAAAGTCAAAATGATGAATTAAAAGGAAAGATGGCGGAAGTCGAACACTCACTTCGAATGTACTGCCGCAGGAATAACTTCGCGGAGCTGCAAGAAAGAGAACACGAAGTGGATGTGTTACAAGCACGAATCGGGTCCCTCGAAGCAGTTGTGGAAGATTACAAGGAAAGAATTAATGTGTTCGAGGAAGCTGCAGCTGGAGGGGACACATATTGGCAGAAGAGATTACGCGACGCTGCTCGAATGGTACAGGACAGAGACCAGTACTACGCAAACCTAATGGTGGACATACAACGGGTCGCCAGACACGTAAATGATTTAGCTATCGAGGCTGAGACACTCCGACCTTTTATAGCCCCGGGAATGGAAGAAGCTCCTAGGTTCCTCAAGCTGCTCAAGGCAATTGGAAAGTTAGGAGATAGAGCTAGAGTCTATCTATAAGACTCTGTGTTATAATTAGATCTTTTGTACTAGGGATCTTTACTTTGTAACACGAATTTTGTTGTAATCAGGACCCTTTAATTCCCGTGGAAGTAATTCAAAAGGGTGATTACCAGCGGAATCAGTACCTTGTCTGCATGCATTCTTGCATTTGCATCATAACATTCGCATCATTGTACATGCATTTATTTTTTGCAACCATATTAACAATATTGTGGCATTGTATGTAGTGTTAACCCGCAATCATTCATCACCCATACTTTACTCGGCTACAAAGAAAGCTCATGGAAGAAAGAATATTCAGCCTAGAAAGAGGGCAAAGAGAGCTAGAGACAAGGCTCGAAGAGGCCCAGAGAAGCCTTAGCGATCAGATTGCGCAGTCACAAACATCTATAGTTTCTGACATAACCGCATTACTGGCGAGAAGTCTTGGAAAACGAGTAGAAGGAGAAAATATTCCGAAGCCAGAAGGTACCCCGGCTCACTACAAGGTTCAACCAACTGCACCAAACCAGGCTAGGAAGGTGTATATTGACCCCACAGGAATGTCTTCCAGCTTTCAAGTAGGGGCTCCTGAGACTCAACCCCTTGATACCGAAGCACTTTATGAAGAAGAAGTGCCGGACCTGAATATGGTCGAAAGAATTAGGAATGAGGTAGAGAAAAAATGGGAAGAAAGATTTCGCCTCATGGAAGAAAAATTTAAAGCGTTACAATCAAATGAAGAATCAGGAAACGACGCTAGCGACCTAAGTCTGGTGTCCGATCTTGTCTTGCCACCAAAATTCAAAACGCCAGAGTTCGATAAATATGACGGAACCACATGTCCTTTTTGCACACATAACGATGTATTGTAGAAAAATGGCGGCTTACCATAAAGATGAAAAGCTACCGATCTTTGTTTCGGGATAGTCTAAGCGGAGGAGCGGCGTTACGTTGGTATACTCAGTTAAGCAAAGCAAATGTCAAGACATGGAAAGATTTGTCTAAAGCATTTTCCGAACAATACAAACATGTAACAGACATGATCCCTAGCAGAATCATGTTAGAAAATATGGGGCAGAAGTCCAATGAAAGCCTGCGACAATATGCCCAGAGGTGGAGAGAAGTGGCCGCCCAAATCCAGCCACCTATCCCGGAGCATGAAATCACGCCATTATTTGTCAATACTCTGAAGGGGGCACTCTTTGACCGCCTCATTAATAACACAACACAGTGTTTCACCGACTTAATCAGGACTGGGGAGTCTCTCGAACTGGCAATCAAGAGTGGCAGAATAGATGGTGGGGAAGGGTCTCGAAAGTATAACAAGAGAAATGAAGTAAACACCACCAGTACCTATACGCTTGAAGAACTTCACAGTCTCACGACCACAAGCACACGTGGGAAAAACACAAAATTCAAATCAAAGAGATGAGAGAGTCACCAGAAAGGATAAAGAGATGAGAACTTTCACTCCCCTACCTGTTTCATACTCAGAGCTTTATTCCCAATTGTATGAAGCGGACTTGGTCCGACCATACATCGTTAATCCTGTCAATCCACCCTTCCCGCCTTGGTATAATCCAAGCGCGCATTGCGACTATCACGACGGTACCCCCTGGACATCCCACTGAGAACTGTCTTGCCTTCAAAAAGCTTGTACAGAACTTAATCGATTCTGGGATATTGAAGTTTGAAGAGCCAAGCGTAGCCAACAACCCGCTGCCCAATCATGGGAGCAGGGGGGTAAACGCCATAGAAGAATGCTTTACCAGGAAGATAAAAGATGACGTGTCAGAAATCAAGTCTCCTTTACGGTGGGTATTTCAACAATTATGCATGGCTCGTGTGATCAACAAAGGCATGATAATAAGGCAGAAGGAATGTGGAAAGTATTGCGAATTCCATCAGACTGAAGAGCATGATATCCAAGAATGCGAAGAGTTCAAGAAATTGGTGCAGAAATTGATGAATGAAAAACAAATTGAATTCTTCGAGGAACCCATGGGGAAAGGATCAGACGTGCACATGACAGATAGCCCCAAAATTAGATACGGGAATGATAGACCTTTTATTATCTCTCCTAGGATAGGGAATGCAGGTGTCTCCCAAGGAGAAACCAGCAAGATGAATCCCAAGATCGTTATTTCAGCACCATCTCCATTCCCATTCAAAGACATGTGACAAATTCCCTGGAATTATGCCGCGAATGTGACCATGCCAGAAGAATCAGAACATAAAAAGGTAAAAGAGCCTACGCTGGAAGACCAACAAAGCCAGAACAATGTGAACGTTGGTGAAGCAGGCCATTTCACAAGGAGTGGCCGGTGTTATTCCTCCGAGGCTTTGAGAGCAGTTGAAAAAGATAGGGGGAAGAATACAGCAGTTAGCCCTACGCAGAGATATTCGGAGAAGAACCTCCCAAAAGATAAATGAACCGAGAATCGAGGCCCGGGCCAAAGAATTTCTAAAGTTCTTGAGGCATAGCGAGTACAGCGTAGTGGAACAACTACGGAAACAACCGCCAGGATCACAAAGTCTTTGGAATTACTCTTGAGTTGAGAGAAGCATCGGGAGACGCTATTGAAAGTCTTGAATCAAACTTTTTGCCCCGAGGACATTTACGTAACAAACTGGACAGGATAGTGGGGCATATTATCGCCTATAATCATATCACGTTCAGTGATGATGAGATCCCGGAGGGAGGAATGGGGTCTACCAAAGCCCTTAACATCACTACCCATTGCAAAGGATATGTATTACCAGGCGTACTGATTGACAACGGGTCAGCATTGAATGTCTTGCCTATGGTAACCCTGCAAAAATTGCCAATAGATGGTTCGCACCTAAAGCCTTGCTACAACTCGGTAAGAGCCTTTGATGGTACGCAAAAAGGGACAATGGGGAAAATTGAGGTGCCCCTATTGATCGGACCAACCGAATATGTGATCGATTTTGTGGTGATAGACATAAAACCATCTTACAGCTGCTTATTGGGAAGACCGTGGATCCACTCCGCAGGAGTTGTCCCATCATCATTGCATCAGAAATTAAAATTTGTAGTTGAAGGCAAATTGGTCACCGTAGAAGCAGAGCATGAATTTGTTGCTTCCGTGACATCAGACACCCCCTACATTCAAAATGATGAAGATGCTGCAGAATGCTCATTCCGAGCATTAGAACTAGTAAATGCCACATTCGTTTCAGAGGGAAGCTGGATCCCTTACCCCAGGTTATCTAATTGTACCAAGATGACCGTCGCAGAAACTCTGGGCCGATGAGCCAAAATAGGAAAAGGGCTGGGGAAGAAATTACAAGGAAACCTGAGACCCAAGAATATCACAACCAAGAAGGATCGTTTCGGGTTGGGTTATCAACCAAGTGTCCAACAGAAGAAAGAGGAATATAAGAGAAATGAGGAGCAAAGAAAAGCCAGATCTAAAGGAGAAGACATTCCGTGGAGGTCGATGTCCTTTCCTAGTCTGAAAGCCACTTTCATCTCCGGAGGGTTCTACCAGCCAGTTCAAGATATTGGAGAGGCAATGATGAAAAATGATGAATTTAACCAGGAGGAAATACTCAGTAAAACATTTGAAGGGATGTACATCAACATGATAGCTGAAGAGGACCGAGATAGCAAAATGTTGACCAACATCCGCCCTTGCCATCCCGGGGAAACACTTGATAACTGGAGCTGCATTGATCTACCTGTAGTTTTTAGGAATAGATCAGAGTAATGCTTCGAATCAACCTTTTGTTTTTGCCCATAGACAATGGGGATCTCTTGTATGGGGCACCTATGTTAACTTTTTGAAAATATCCCCACTTTCTTAAAAATGACCAAAGTCTCATTTATTACATTCATGCATTCTTCATATTCATTCCCTTCATGTAAAACCGTCTTTTTCCCAATACAATTCATTCTCCTTTAATGCAGGTCGCTCATGATTGACGATATGAATGATACCGGATCCGATCCTGGAGTAAATTTTGAATGCCCTGAGGTCTCAGAGGAAAGTGAGGGAGGATATGATGAAATAGAAATTGAGGTCCCGGAAGAGTTAAAAAGAATGGTGGACGACGAAGAAAGGCAGATTATGCCCCACCAAGAAGAAACAGAAATTGTCAACTTGGGGACTGAAGAAGCGAGAAAAGAAATAAAAATAGGAACGACTATTTCCTCAAAAACCAAGCATGAACTAATAGCCCTGCTTCAGGAATTCAAGGAAGTCTTCGCCTGGACTTATCAAGATATGCCGGGATTGAACACCGACATAGTGGTGCACAAACTGCCAATAAAATCGGAGTGCAAACCAGTACAGCAAAAACTTCGGAGAATGAGGCCAGATATGTTGTTAAAGATCCGAGAAGAAGTGAAAAAGCAATTTGATGTTGGATTCTTGGAGGTAGCCAAATACCCCGAGTGGGTCGCAAACATTGTACCAGTACCGAAGAAAGACGGGAAAGTTCGTATGTGTGTAGATTATAGGGATCTAAATCGAGCTAGCCCAAAAGACAACTTCTCTTTGCCACATATTAACACGCTGGTTGACAACACTGCAGGACATTCATGGTTTTCCTTCATGGACGGCTTCTCAGGGTACAACCAGATAAAGATGGATCCTAACGACGTGGAGAAAACCACATTCGTAACCATGTGGGGCACTTTTTGTTATCAAGTGATGCCATTTGGGCTGAAAAACGCAGGGGCAACATACCAAAGAGCAATGGTGACTCTTTTCCATGACATGATGCACAAAGAAATAGAAGTATACGTGGACGATATGATTGCCAAGTCTCGAACAGAGAAAGAGCACCTACAGAACTTGAGAAAACTATTCCAAAGACTACGGAAGTACCAACTGAGGCTCAATCCTGACAAGTGTACCTTCGCCGTTACTTCTGGAAAACTCTTAGGGTTCGTAGTAAGCAGAAGAGGGATTGAGATTGACCCGGATAAAGTGAAAGCCATCCAAGACCTTTCACCACCCCGCACGCAAAAGGAAGTTCGCGTTTTCTTGGGGAGGCTGAATTATATCTCTCGTTTCATTTCCCAATTAACCAATCAATGCGACTCGGTCTTCAGACTTCTTAGAAAGAATAATCCTGGCGTGTGGGATGAAGAATGTCAAAAAGCCCTAGAAAAGATCAAAAAGTACCTGACAAATGCTCCAATTTTAGTCGCACCAGCGCCTGGTCGACCACTAATTCTCTACTTAACAGTCTTCGAGAATTCAATGGGATGTGTGTTGGGGCAACACGATGAGTCAAGAAAGAAGGAGCAGGCCATCTATTACCTAAGCAGGAAATTCAACGATTGCGAAACACGGTACCCGCCAGTGCAAAAGCTGTGTTGTGCTCTAGTTTGGGCTACCAAGCGGCTCAGACAGTACATGTTGTACCATACTACCTGGTTGATATCCAAGCTAGACCCATTAAAGTTCTTAATGGAAGCGCCAGCGCTAACGGGAAGGATGGCCCGATGGCAGATGCTCTTATCTGAATTCGACATCGTATATGTTAATCAAAAAGCCGTAAAGGGGAGTGCCGTAGCGGATTTCCTAGCTAGTCGTGCTTCGGATGACTATGAGGCATTGAACTTTAGTTTCCCAGACGAAGACTTGATGTGCATCACAACCGAAGAAGAAGTTTCAGATGATATGTCATGGAAACTTTACTTCGATGGAGCCTCCAACGCCCTCGGACATGGGATAGGGGCAGTGCTGATTTCACCTGAGGACGTCTATTATCCTTTCACCAGCAGATTGGAATTCTTCTGCACAAACAATATAGCTGAATACGAAGCTTGCATCATGGGACTGAACTCAGCCATCGAAAGAAAGGTTAAGGAACTTCGAGTGTTCGGAGATTCGTCCCTAGTCATTTACCAATTGCGCGGGGAGTGGGAAACCAGAGACCCGAAGTTGGTCAAATATCACGAATGGATCCAAGAGCTCGTCAAAGAGTTCAAATAGGTCAGCTTCAATTACCTGTCCCGAGAAGAAAATCAGATGGCAGATGCATTGGCAACCTTGGCATCCATGTTTAAAACAAACACCGTGGCAGAAATGAGACCCATTGAGATGCAGACGTTTGAAAAACCAGCTCATTGTTGTAATGTACATGAAGAGATTGACGGGAATCCATGGTACTATGATATCCTGCAATATGTCAAGCTTCAAAAGTATCCAGAAGGGGCAAATGACAATGACAGAAAAGCGCTCAGAAAAATGGCAACAAGATATGTCCTAGATGGGGAAATCCTATATAGGAAAAGTCATGATCAAACATTGCTGAGATGTGTGGATGCCCGGGAGGCGAAGGAAATCTTAGCCGAAGTACATGATGGGATCTGTGGAACGCACGCCAACGGGCTGTCTATAGCCCGAAAAATTATGAGATACGGTTATTTCTGGTTGACCATGGAGGGAGATTGCATCGATTACGCCAGGAAATGCCACAAATGCCAAATTTACGCTGACAAAATTCATGCACCACCATCGCCTCTACACACCATGAATTCTCCGTGGCCTTTCGCAGCATGGGGCATGGACGTTATCGGGCAGATCCGTCCGAAAGCTTCCAATGGGCACCGATTCATTTTGGTCGCCATAGACTACTTCACTAAATGGGTAGAGGCAGCATCTTACGCCAATATCACCAAGACTACAGTTTGTAAGTTCTTAAAGAAGGAAATTATTTGTCGATACGGATTGCCAGAGAGGATCATCACCGACAATGCTTCCAATCTGAACAACAAAATGATAAAGGACGTGTGCACTCAATTCAAAATAACACACCATAATTCCACAGTCTATCGTCCTAAAATGAATGGAGCAGTGGAAGCGGCAAACAAAAATATAAAGAAGATCATAGCAAAGACTACGGACACCTACAAGGATTGGAATGAGAAGTTGCCTTTTGCCCTTTTCGCCTATAGGACGTCCATTCGCACATCAACGGGGGCAACACCCTACTCCTTGGTGTATGGTACCGAAGCAGTACTCCCAATTGAGGTAGAGATTCCGTCTCTCCGAGTCTTAAACGAAGTAAAACTGGAAGAAGCTGAATGGGTGCAGGCCAGATTCGACCAGCTAAATCTCATTGACGAAAAAAGACTAAAAGCCATTTGTCATGGTCAGATGTACCAAAAGCGGATGGTGCAGGCTTACAACAAAAAGGTGTGCCCAAGAGAATTCAAAGAAGGAGATCTGGTACTCAAAAGAATCTTCCCTATCCAGAAAGATTCTCGAGGAAAGTGGATGCCCAACTGGGAAGGACCGTACGTCGTAAAAAAGGCATTCTCAGGAGGGGCCCTGATCCTAACAGAAATGGACGGGGACGAGCTGAAAAATCTCGTAAATTCTGATGCCGTCAAGAAATACTATCTCTAAAAAAAATGGAGAGCTCAGGGCGAAAACCCGAAATCGGGCGTCTTGAAGCAAAGGAATGACTCGAGTTGAAAACCCGCAAAGGGCGGCTCGGGTAAATTGAAAAGTTGAAAGGGTATCCCCATGAACATCATGAAGAGGAGGCTTCAGGCAAAAAATTCTACACCAGTTGACAGGGTCATGTATCATTCGTATCGAAGATAATGAGGGATCTTGTATTTTCATACTCAACTCATATGTGTCATACCTTTCTTTTCAAGATATCTCGAAACCCTTAATCAGAATAAAACTGTGTTTTGAGCATCCATTCCTAGCCTTCTTGTCAATTTCAGTCAAATTAGATAACATAGGCTCATAATGAAACAAGAGATTTCGAAGCATTACTATGATTTAACCTTGAAAATGCAGGTAATCAAAGAAAACGATGTTAACTCCGTCCTCTAGTTCCCTAATGGTTGTCGATAGGGAAGGCGGGGAGCTTCAAACAACCTGGTAGGATAACCAATGGCACATGTCCTATCTATTCAAGAAAGGCGTACGAGATAACAAAAAAAGATCTTTTGGGTGAAAACCAGAAGGGCACCCCCTCAAAAAAAATCTCTAAAGTGAAAACCCGAAAGGGCACTCTAGAATTCCAAGACGGAATGGAAAAAAGAGAAAGGTCGAGATGGTTGAACTTGGCAGTGAAGCAGGGTATCGATGCCCGTAAGAAAGGAGAAAGCGAACGTCAAATAAGGACTAAAACAAGCCCACCAAGATATTGAATCTCATACATCATGAATAGTCAGACATCACTAGGATTAGGAGCATGTCAATTCATTCATTTGTCATAGCATTTTGTTTTCATCTCGGACAGGTATCTGCAGATCCAAAGAGACATCGAGGGTCATCACGATGTGAATCCCAAATGAGAAGACAATGTTTTTACATAAAGACACATGTTTTCAAGCTCAAGAGAGAGGTTCTATATAGGAAGGACTGACAGAATTCACCCATGTGAAGGCTATATGAAATTCTATATAGGAAGGAGTTCTATATAGGAAGGAATTCACCCATGACAGTGAAAAGATTATATAGGAAATCTGCTGTGTCAAGATTTCAAAGTAAAAAGTTCTATATAGGAAGGGCTCCTAGCTTCAATGTCTTAGAGCGAAAGATTCTATATAGGAAGAATCAGTAACTCCAAGATTTCAAGGTTATATAAAAAGTTCTATATAGGAGGGACTGATGGCTCCAAGGTGAAGACTCAGCTTGATTCTATATAGGAAGAACTCCTATGTCAAAGCAATTCACCTATGACACACGGGTTATATAGGAAAACTGTTGTGTCGAAAGCAAAAAAGTCTTATATAGGAAAGACTCAGGGAAGCTTCATTGTCTTAGAGTGAAGGGTTCTATGTCGAAAAGAGCCTGTAGCTCCAAGATCGGAAGGTGACGAAGTTCTATATAGGAAGAACTTACGAGCCTGAAGATTCAGCCAAGGAAGAGCGGAGATGTCCAAAAAAATTCATTTTTCCAAAGCTACAAACAGGGAAGTCTGATAAAAATTAGAGCGAAGGGTTCAATGTCGAAAGAGCCTGTAGCTCCAAGATCGGAAGGTGACGAAGCTCTATATAGGAAGAACTTACGAGCCTGGAGATTCAGCCAAGGAAGAGCGGAGATGTCCAAAAAAATTCGTTTTTCCAAAGCTACAAACAAGGAAGTCTGATAAAAATAAGAGCGAAAGGTCTTTGTGTCGAAAAGAGAGCTGTAGCTCCAAGATCGGAAGGTGACGAAGCTCTATATAGGAAGAACTTACGAGCCTGAAGATTCGGCCAAGGAAGAGCGGAAATGTCCAAAAGAATTCGTTTTTCCGAGGCTACAAACAGGGAAGTCTGATAAAATGAGTGCTTATGAATCTTTGCTTTGTTTCCCATTTCATGAGAACAAGCAAAGAGGGGCAACTGTAATCACTCATTTTTACTTAAATATATTAATATTGCATGTATATTTATTATATGAATGTTACTAATATAAGGTGTGTGCATGTATAAGCTATGTATACGTATTAGGGCGTATGTACGTCACGTATGTATCTAGGGTATAAGCGTATGTAGATGTCATGTTAATTATACGTATGATTATACGTGCACGTATACTAGAATAGTATATTAATTAATGATCGTATAATATAAGTATATATTTTCGTATGTATTCTTTGTTATAAGTATACTATTATTATTATTGGGCTAGTAAAATGAAAAATTAAATATATATTAAACCCAAATAAATAAAATCCAAGTCCAATTACAAATCCAATTACAAGGCCCGTTTGGCCCAAATCTGAATCCTATCTATTACAATGTGCAGGTAACTGTGGGCCATTGGATCAAGATCGATCCAACGCCACGATGCAATGGAAGTCAAAAATATCGCCGGCGCGTGCTCCCACACGTATGGACCGTTCGAGTGCCGCGCGGCGTGTAGATCACGCGCAGACGCTTTAATGTCCCACGCGCGCGTAAGATACACGCGTTCTGACTCCTCGACTGCGGAGCTCCACGTGGCGAAATCTCAAGCCGTCTCATCAGATCGAGGCTTCATCCAGGCTGATTGTTCTTCAAGCCATCTCGACCGTTAGATCAGATCTGATCTAACGGCCGAAAATGCGTCCGCCTCGGCGCGAATCGACCACACCGCCACCGCGCCGATATTCAGTCCCCGCGTTCAGATTATGCCAAAGACAACAAGCAAATGTCAGATCTGGAAAAGAAGATACAAGTTGCAACCAAAATACAGAGGCAGTGATATATATGGAACGGGGCTGTTGTAACGGGGGATTAGCCAGCAAAATTTTTAACGAGCAAAAAAGATTAGCAAAAAATAGAGAGGGTAGTAACAAAAAAAACAGAGAGCTTGTAAAACCAGAAAATTTGTAACTAGTCAAGATAATCATAAAGGCAGTCCAATGGTAATTTTTTTTTGTCTCTTTTTCTTACCTGTTTTCTTTGCATGCATATACGAAACACAAAAAGAAATAAAAAAAGAAACAAGTAAAGAAGTCTTACCGGCGTTGTCTGTGGGTCTTCCCTTCCTCTGTGACAAGCCTTTCGGCTCTTAGAAGCCAGATTTGGTGAACAAAAGGGAGGGGAAGACCCCTTGTGGTTTCGTTTTGGTCTAAAAAAAATATATTTTTGGGTTCGTATTTCTTAGATCTAGGGTAAATAAAAGGGGATCCTCTGAATCCAACCACGGATTCATGTAGAGGACGACAAGGGGAATGTTTTGGTGTATTTTGGGAGTCCACCGGCGCCGGTTAGCGGCGGCCGGCGGCGGAGAATACGGTGGCCGGCCGCCGGATTCTGGGTTTCTCAAGAACACTTGAGAGAAAACGAAGAACAGAGATTTTCTGGAAAAACCGAAAATGAAAGAAATGAGGGGGAAAATGGGTTTCGGTCTAAAAACGGGCTTTTTATAGTTATTATTATTTTTGAAATGGGTAAATTACACACTTAATCCCACCGCGTTTTCAATATTTTCATTTTTGTCTTGCTGCATGGTGTAATCACAGTCCCTCTGATTTTTCAAAAGGTCACAATTTAGTCACTAAATTACACCGAATCAGTTTCTGAATGGTAAAATTACGCCCTTAACCATCCCGCGTTTTTGAATTCTTCACTTTGAGTCTGCCCCTCGGTCTAATTACCGTTCTGGTCCTTTTAGGTTTTGTTTGTTTCGCAATTTCGTCCCCAAATTACATATTATTGCTCTTTAATTTCTGCCACTAACTATCGTTTTCCTTTCATTTCAGTCCTGTTTTCTTTGTAAATATTATTGTTCGTATTGTAATCGTATATGTTGATATTATTTTATTTTATGTCTCTCGTATATGATTCGTTTTATGTTTTTATGTATATATTTGTTAAATATAATGTTTATGTCTTTTATCCGGTTATCCGTATCAAGCATGTTATGTTTTAGTTAATTCGTACATGGCATATTTAGTATTTTTATATGTGTGTGTGCTTTCTTATTTTTTAGGGCTACATGTTAGTATATTTACCTTTTTTTATACGATATGTGGACCCGTATATGTTAAAATATGTTTTATTACCAGTATGCATGTCTTTTCGAAATACTTGTTCGTATATATGTATTTATTCCTGCCTTATTATTTTGACGTAGGATAATTGTTTTATCTATTATTTAAAATAATATATATATATATATATATATACATGTTTTAGTCTAAAATATCATTCATGTTAAATTAGTATTCTGGTATGTCAATCTTTATTATATTTAAATGTTTTGTCATGTTTTACGTTTTTGCCATTAAGATTGCATATCGAGATATAACTTGTTAATGCGGATTCCTTTTATCCGAGCGTAAACGAGGCCAGTATCAAGCGTAGTGATAGTGGTTGGGCGTTTATTCTCGGATAACGGGACCTTTAAAATATATTCGCAATTATGACCGAAATTTAAAATAATCGTCACTTTAATCCGGAAAATCCAATATTAATAAAGCGGTAATTATTAAAGTACCAATTTTGGGCGGTGTGGGGGTGCTAATCCTTCCCCATCCGTAACCGACTCCCGAACCCTGTCTTTTTAAATCTCTGGTTTTATGGTGTCCGGCCTACCTAAGTGGCCGGTGGCGACTCTATTTTTATAAGATTTTTTGTAAAACCCACGGAATAAATATTTTATATCCAAACACCTTTCAAAAATCATCGTTTTTATTTAGCGGGACCTTCGCTACAACATCCTTTTAGAGTTTCCAAATTTTGGTCTTTTTCAATTTAATCTCTTTTCTCCCGAAAATGCTACTCATATTTTAAAGCTTTCCTAAAACCAATTTCAATTTTTAATTTTTAAAATCATTAATAACTTGAAAATCATTTGCTAATTTAATTTTCAAAAGCTTCTCGAATATTCTTATAATTTAAAAATACTATAATAAGGGAATTAATTGTTCAAAAATCCTTTTAGAATCCAATTTGTTTTCCGATTTTTCCTAAGCCAAATCCAGAACTAAAATTTGACCCGATAGTTCTAACCAAACTACTAGTTCATTTACCAGATCATGACAATGATAATTGTGACTCTCGAGATCTGGTCGTAATGTTTGGGACAGATTTAAGGTTTATAAATATTCAATCAGCTAACAAATGAAAAAAGTTAACACCGTTACATCATTGCACAAAATAGGGATGTAAACGAACAAAACGTTCAGTGAATTGTTTGTGAATCGTTTGGCGAAAAGTTCCTTTATGTTTGTTTATTTATTAACCGAACGGGCATGAACAAGATTTTCTGTTCATTTAATTAAATGAACGAACACGAACAAATGGCTTGTTCGTTCATTTACATTCGTGAACGTTCGGTAATCCGTTTATTTATGTTCATTTAAATTTATTCACATATATCCATTTATATTTATTTTTTATAACAAAAATATTATATTTTTAAAAAATAAGTTTATTCACATATTTCGTTCGTATACATTTATCCACATGTCCTTTTATGTTCGCTCGTTTGTGTTCGTTTGCATTCGTTCATCATTTTGACGAACGAACATGAACAAGTTATATTCCTTAACAAACGAACACGAACAAGAAATTATATTCGTTTAGCTGTTTGTGTTCGTTCGTTTGTTCGGTCCGTTTACAGTCTTAGTACCAAAATAGATAATTTTGTTAAATACATGTATTAAATTGGATCAAAAGAAACCACAAGATCCATATTAGAAACAAATATCCAACTCAGATACTAAATGATACATTAAGCCATAAAAAAATAAATTGTGTGATTGGAGTGGAGAAATCATCTAATTATAAATGAAACATAATGAAGATCAATCAACTCATCAAAATAGTTTCTTCATGTTATTTGATCCCAGTTTCCACCTTAAGTCTGAAAACAAAAACATTGTAATAGGAACTGCAAAGTCCATACAAATTAAACTGAGAACACAAAGCCAAGAAACGAAAACTGGAAGTTTACATCGGATTACGGTTTTCTCCATTGTTGACATCAGCTCCAAACCGATTCTTAAGGTCTTGATCTTGCTTCATTGGCGCTGGAGCTTCTCCCGCAAGCTGATTAAACCCTGGTAGATCCCTGGCTATATTCAGCAGTTGGCTGAAGCTGTGCTGCTTTGCTTGTGAGGTTTCTGTTATCGGTGATTGGTACAGCAAAGACAGTTGCTTCAGCTCATCTTTCTTCTTCCTTAGCTCATGATATTCAGCTTTAGAAAACGTTATCCCAACATTAGGTTTTAGTTTTAGAGGTTTAGGTTTAGGGGTTTAGGTTATAGGGTTTAGAATTTAATGTTAGTGTTTAGAATTTAGGGTTTATAGTGTGGGGTTTAATTTTTTAGGATTAGGGTTAGAAATTTAAGATTTGGGTTTTATAGTGTAAATACACAGGCTTGTGTTTTACACAGCCTGTGTATCAAAGTTTTTCCCTTAGTTTAAATATCAATCATATAAGATATTTATCTTTCAAAATTTTAAATTTAAGCAATTAATAAATCTTTATTTTTTATATAAAGTAATTTAACACTCCTAATAATTAATCCTAACTATGTCTATATATATATATATATATATATATATATATATATCAGATTCCTCCCCTGTGAACTAACAATGAGTAATTTAGTTATTGTTATGTTTTCAAAGTTCAGGGAACAATTTGACTAAATTCGTTAAGTATAGGGGCAATTAGACTGACAAAAAAAGTTCAGAAGCGAATTTGACCAACTTTCAAGTTCAAAGGCTAGTTTGACGGGGGGAAGTTCACATGACAACTTTGACCAGAGGTACCAAGTTTTATGGAGTAATTTTATGTTTAGTGTTTTATTTTTAAATACAAAATCAAGAATGTGTAATTTAGTTTTATTTTTGAAGTTAATACTTTTATATTGGGGAAAAAACTATTTGCATGTTGATATTTATGAGCATCAATTTCACATTTTTACCTCATATAAAATATATATAAAAAAACTTATTACCATATAGAATTATACTTTTGTCCGAATTTTTTAATGATTCTCTTATCATCGTATCTATGCGTATTATATATGTATTATGTGTGCATACTTCTTAATTAGAAACTTCCTTCAAACATTATATATATATATGTATTATGTGTGCATAATCTTTTAACTCTTTTATTTTCAGACTTGGATTAGACAATAGATTTACCGCTCACATTTCAAAATTATAGCTTTTACCCCCCGACAAATATTTTATCGATATTTTGTCTATCAAAGATCATAAACAAAATATAAAGCAAATTATGTGGGTGGTTTCCATTTACCTCGAGAGCCTTTACTCCTGTTTCCAACTGTGCAATGTATTGCATCTGTTTCAGGCGATACCTTTGTGAATGCTCGCGGCTAGCAGCAACCCTACAACAAACCACAAAATTATTACATTTGTCAACCTTAGCGGCACAAAGAATGATCTAACAAGGTTGTGAGGCCTTTTTAGCTTGCGTGGTTGATACAATTGTTGAGAGTTTAATGCTTGAGAGCCTTCAGACTGTTAGAGAGTTCACTGATGCTAGACAAGACACCAATGTCCATTACCCTCTATCGCATGACACCAACAGAGTTGAGTGAGTTAAAGAATCAGATTCAAGAGTTGTTGGAGAGGTGATTCATTCAACCAAATGTCTCACCTTGGGGTGCACTGGCCTTGTTTGTCAAAAGAAAGATAATCTATTGAGGGTGTATATTGACTATCGTCAGCTCAACAAGGTAACGGTGAAGAAACATTATCCCCTACCAAGGATAAATGACATGTTTGACTATTTGAGAGATGTTCACGTGTTCTCAAAGATCAATTCGAGGTTGGGTTATTACCAGTTAAAGGTGGTAGAAGAGAATATGCATAAAATCGCTTTTAGAACGCTGTACGAAAATTATGAGTTCTTGGTAATGGCTTTTGGGCTTACCAATGCACCAACAACTTTAATGAACTTGATGAATCGAATTTTCCAGCCTTACCTAGACTAGTTTGTAGTGGTCTTCATTGATGATATCTTGGTTTATTCGAGATTAGAAGAGCACGACTATAATCTTTGTGTTGTCCTTCAAACCTTAAGGGACAGACAACTTTTTGCCAAGTTCAGTAAGTGTGAATTTTGGCTCTCTGAGGTGACATTTTTTAGCCACATTATTACACCGGATGGGATCCTTGTTGATTCGTAAAAGATTCAGGCAGTGATAGAGTGGAAACCACCTAAGAATCTCATAGAGAGGTCTGTAGTTTCCTTGGACTTGTCGGACATTACTGTCGTTTTGCTAAAGGTTTTTCTATCATAGCGGCACCTATGACTAAGTTATTACAGAAATAAGTTTCATTTGAGTGGAACGATAAAATACATCAAAGCTTCGAACAGTTGAAGGCTTATCTTACGGAGGCTCTGATTTTGATGCAACCCGAGCATATGAAAGATTATGTTATGTTTAGAGATGCTTCGTTGAATAGGCGTGGTTGTGTTCTCATGCAAGAGGGTAAGGTGGGTGCTTACACCTCAAGACAATTTAAAGTATCTGTACGGAGAAAAATATTATATCTATACCGATCATTAGAATTTAAAGTATCTGCTCACCTAGAAATAGTTGAATTTGAGGCAAAGACAATAGATTGAGCTGCTAACGGATTATGATTGCATCATAGAGTATCATCCTGGTAAAGTTAATATGGTGGCATATGCTTTGAGTCAAAAGTCTATGTCAGACTTTAGGGCAATGTTTGCCCGGTTGAGGATGACAGATGATGGTAGATTGTTAGCTGAGCTTCGTGTAGAGCCTACCCTAGTTAAAGAGATCAAGAGAATATAAATGTTGGATGAACAGTTGGTGGCAAAGATAGAGATGGTTTTGAGAGGCGAGACATATGGCTTTGAAGTGCAAGATGGTGGGATCTTGTACTTCAAAGGTCAGTTATGTGTTCCAGCCTTACAGGATTGCTGGACCGTATTCTTTGAGAGGCGCATCATAGTCCGTTTCCTATGCATCCAGCTAGCAATAAGATGTGCCAAGACCTTCATCCTTTTTATTAGCGGCCTAGTATGAAAAGAGATGTATTCGAGTTTGTGACCATATTCTTATCTTGTCAGCAAGTTAAGGCCGAACACCAAGTTTCTTCGGGCTTGCTTCAGGATTTGTGGCGGGTTTACCATTAACCCAAATAAAACATGATACCATTAGCACAAGAGTTGTATTCATAATGTTTTCCATGTTTCTATATTGAAGAGGTATCGCTCTGATCCATCGTATGTTATCCCGCTTGAGGAGATTGAGATCAACACTGACTTGACCTATAAAGAAGAGTCAATAAGAATTTTGGACAAAAGAGTCAAAGAGCTTCACAATAAGTGTATACCCTTATTAAAGATATTGTGGAGGAATCACAGAGTCGAGGAGGTTATGTGGGAGACTAAGGAGGATATGAGGTTATTTTACCCGTATCTATTTTCATCAGGTAAATTTCGAGGATAAAATTTTCTTTAAGGGTGAGAGAGTAGTAACGAATATAATTTCAAAATCCAAGGGTCAGTTTAACCCGAAGCATGGGCTTTACGTTCGGGCTGAGAGTTCAAGCCTTTAAGAGCCTTAGTGGGTTTTTTTTGGTTGTTGGGCTTGGGTTTTGGTTGAGTGATGAGTTAGGAGGGTGATCGAGGGGTAATGAGGTAATTACCTCATTTTGAATGGAGAATGAAGATATCTTCTTTATTTTTGTGCAGAAAAAACTTTTAGGGGTGAGATCATCTTGTCCCTTGTCTTCTCTTTTCATCCATAATCATCTCCTTCCCAAGAACCAAAGACTAAAGGTGGAATCTTTGTGTTTTGAAGTGTAAATTTTGAATTTTGGGTTTGAGATAAGTTGTTCAACACTCAAGGATCTACATTTTGAGGTAAGAATCAACAAGATTGGTGGTGAAAGAGAATATAGGTGTCGTGTGGGTTTTTGAGAGAAATGTGTTAATGGTGGTTTTAATCTCATTTTCTAACCATAAGTGTAAGTTTTAGTTGGTCCCTTATCTCTTGAAAGTTTATAATCCAAATTTGCAACTTCTTGTTTAGTGAAAGAGTTTAAAGGATCTTCCAAAGAGCAAGGAAAGCAGAAAGCTTGAAGTTGGAGCTTGGGGGCTGCATTTTCAGCTTTAGAAGAAGGTTAGTACACTATTAACTTCCATGCCTTCATGGGCATCATAAATTTGATTATTTTGTGTGCTTAAATATGATGTTTGTGGTTGATTTACGCGTTTGAGGTTAGAAACTCACTTTAATGATATAATCCAGATTTTATCTTAACATGTAAAAAGGGTAGTAAATACTCCCATAAGATGTAGAATCGAGTTATGAGTCTAATAGATGCGATTTGAGGGCATAAGAAGCATTTTCCCGAGCCTAAGAAGCCAATTATGGGCTTTGATATCGGTACGCGAGGAGGTAATACAGATACCCTAGTGTTTTGGGTTTAAGAACACTATTCCATTAAGATGAACTATGAGGAAGTACTGGTATGGTGTTCAACCAGTACCGGTACACCTTGTAATGATGTATCAGTATGGGTTGACCCGTATCAGTATGTGTAGGTTGGATAAAATTCTAATAAGCTCAATTTGTAGCGGTAGGCATATGAGTACCGATACCCAAGGCGTACCGTACCAGTATGCGATGGCCAGTATCAGTACCCACCGGGCGATCTGCCCGACAATTTCATTTTGATTTTGAGGACTTATAATTCAAGGACTATATCCAAATGAACTTCTGATGTGGTAAAATAGATGGTAAAACTGAGAAATTGAGTTTTAACCCTTATATACGAAGCATAAGATGTAATAACTTGGTAAAGTCTTGGGTGACTTGTTTGTAATAGCAACCATAGTGATCTTTAGTGGATCGTGTGATGTTACGTGCCAAGTAAGGGCACATGTGTAGTAGAGTCACCTTAGTTGATGGGATCCAGATACCCAAAGAGCGTATTGCAACACCATGAGATGAGATACCATATATATGTTCTCGAGTCTATGTGACACTGGGTCTCATCCGATGATACTCGATGAGAGATTTCAAGTACGAGTGTACGTTGGTTGTATAACATCGGGCCTCACTCTGAGTGTATGTTCCCGAGGCTGTGTAACACTAGGCCTCACTTCAAGTTTATTTGGATTGATGCATATGTGTTGTGTGAGATTAATGCATCCTTTATTGTTTTCTATGTGTTTAGACAGCTAGAGGTAGCGCCAAATGTTATTGTATTGCCATGATATCATTTTTAGCTACATGTTTATATTTATGATTTGCATGAAGCATAGTTGAGTGGAAGTGTATCCACTGAGCTTCGTTAGCTCAGCGTTCGAAATTGTTGTTTCTGTTCGCAGGTTAGTAGGTTGGCGTGTATTGTTGGAGCACCATCGGAGTAGGACTTCAACATCGACTTGTTTCGAGTACAGTACTTAGATTGTTTGGGTCATGTATTCGTAGGACCATATGTTTGTATTGTAACTCTATTTTGGATTTTAAATCATGAGTCAAATGCTTTTAATTATGTATTTCAAATGGAGCTTCCATGCAACATTTTCAAATACTTATTTATGTTGAAATATTTGAACTTAATGAGTTTTTTTTTATGGAAACGAATGTGTTTGGGCTAAACTAGGTTGAAAATTTCATGGTAATGGGTTGTGCTTGAGTCCCAAATGTGACATCCGGATTGAGGGTGTTACAAATATTATGACATTGTTCATATTCATTTCAAAACAATAACTGTTCGGACATACATATTACATGGTAATGCAAACAATTCAGAAGTATAGTTTATTTAGTCTCATCAAATTCGGTACAATATTTTCACAGTTCGGTCTATACATGTAGTACACATTATCACATAAACATACAAACAATGAAGGAGAGAGTTCAAAAACCAATCACACAATAATCAAGAATGCATAATTTGCAAGTACAAGTACAAGTACTCGTGAATCAAAGAATTTTGACATTGTGCACAGAAGCATATAACACGGTAAAGAGACACACACCTATTTCTCTATTGTGGGTTTACGAGTCATCGAGTACGTTACAAAATATCAACAAAGCCGTATAAGTGATTCGGTCTGATCGTTGAATGCTCCAAAGACGAGTAAATACCTTCAAGAAATAATAAAAAAAAATTATGAATAATGAAGGATTTCAAATTAAAATGACAAGAATTATAGAGTAGTCCTTTCCTCGATTACTGGTAAAACAAGGTTCAAGAGTACTGTCCAATCCAGGTAAGTGGGTGTGCCAGGCAGAAACGAAAGTGCTGGTCGTGCCATCACCCAAAGTGGCACCAAGGCGCTACGCAAAACCAGAGAACTAAACATCACAAGGGCAGTACCGAGACAATAGTCAACAAAAGTGACAATGGTGAAGCAAGGAAGCAAAGGCGAAGACACAAGAACTAGAAGTTAACGCCCTCATTTTCGAGGACACCAGACGAGCATGGGACTCGATTTAGACTGGGTTGAAAGATGGTAAAACAGAGAGTGAACCGACACCTAACTGAGGTCAAAATGATGACGAAAATGACAGTGAAAACGGAGTTGATTACAGTGGAGATCGAAAAGCCAAACGGCGAGAACAAAAATAATGAGTTAATTTTGGTTTAAAAACGATGAAAATAGAACAAAGAATTGAAGAAAGAAAAAACATTAGAACCTACGGTGGCCAGAGAGAAATGAACATGAACATGCGAGAGTCAAGGGGAGAGGGAGAGCCACGTTCTCCTGCGGCTAAAGATGAGAAATATCTTTCAGTTTTATCTTTGGCAGAAATCCAAAAAGTGGATTATAAATCTAAGGTTTTGGATGAATTGCAAGGTGGCCCTTGAAATTTGCTACGGCTTATAGAATAAACACCAAGTTCACCTGAGTTCAAAAACAAATCCTAAATTTCATGAACATCAAAATTTTGCCACCAAATTCAAGTTAAATCAGTCCTTTAAAATTTTCAGATTTGGGATAAAGGTTTTCCAAATTCTCACTTTCATCTAGCCCCGAATATGGGGTATGACAATATCCATAACTCCACATTACCAAGCACATCAGTTAATCATATGCCTTAAAATCTCGAAATATAACTTGAAGCTTATTATCATATTTCAAATTCATTACATACATGGCAAACATTAATTTTGGAAAAGTTTTCATACAAATGTTAGGATCAATCAAATGGTAACGGTGTAACGAGAATGATCGCAAAATAAAAGCATGACAATAAGATATCAAATTTATGTAGAAAATTCAAAATGAAAAAAATCACGGGAAGATGATTAGAACTTTCACTGTATCAAATAAAGAGATTACAAAAGAGTGTGTATAAACGTGATGCAGGATTTTCAACTTAACTCTCTGCTAAACCCTAATCGCTAATATTTATTTATAGAGATATGTTACTTATTTACAAATGAAACTTTCATAAAAAGTAATTCTACTCAAACTTAGTTTACTACTATTCACTGAACACGCAAAGGGAGAACTACAGTTTCACATGGATTTGAACTCTTCCGTACAATGGAGGATACCAACGGATGTCACCAGTCGAAGGATATCAGTGAAGGATATCAACCTGTGGTGGACACCAATATTGAATTTGGGTCACACAACTCTAACAATCTCCACTTTATCACAAATTGTTGTCGAACAATATATATATCCACTTCTTCCATGTAACCCCTTCAAATATGTATTCTTCAATAATGATCACCGACCATGTTCAAACAATGTCCATACTTGATTGTAGCAAGTGATTTGATCATCTTTATCACCATCTCTTTGGTCGGGATCTTATTATTCAATGTCTCGTTGAACCAATTACCATTGGCAAGCTCGTCGAACGAAATGAACCTCAACACGAATCAGAAAGAATGATCAAGACACGCGTCAATATGGTGCTTACGAAAGATATGGCTAATGAAATAAGCATATGGAACAATGACAAGGGACATAGTCCTGTGGGGATGTGCCCCCCTCAAAAAAAAATTACGATCATAATTTTTAATTTATTTAAATTTTGTCCCTTTCATTTTTTGATTTAATTATACATTGTCTGTCTTAATCTTAATTCTTGACTCCATCTCTAATATGAAAGTGATTTCTTATTTATGCCCTTGGAAATGATGTTAGCTATAGCGTAAAAGATTATATTTGATCAAATCCTTGCTTTTCTAAAGAAAAAAGATAAACTACATGAATGACCACATAATTATAGGGTAAATTTTATTCTAACCATCGATCTATTAATTCTATCAATCATACTATTTAATTATTAAAATATTATCAATTAAGCTACTTATCATTAAAACTCAATAAAGAAGGTGACGGTTAACAGAAATTGACATAATTACATATGTGATATATGTTACTTACATATCTATTAATTTAGTAATAATTTTAGTTTAGAACCCAACAAGTGGTCCAAGTGAAAAAGAAGATAATGTTCATCCTAAGAGACTCGGGTTCAAATCACTTTGTCTGCAGAGTGTATATGCATTGTCAAGGGTTAAAAATATATTTTTAATTTTAATTTATTTAATTCTATAAAAAAATTAAATCTAAATTTGGCTCTACCAATAAACAAAAGCTGGGTTGCGTAGGAAAGGTGAAACAATCCCAACCGCTGAGCTAAGTCCTCTTGGTTAAAGAATACAGCAATTTTTTTATAAAAAAAGTTATATCAAATATATTACATGTACTCTCTTTTCATCTTTAAATGCCTCTATAATTACACCGTTTGCTGCTATTAACCCGAATTTAAAATATCACACCTCAAAGACGATTTGAGCCTGCAACGAAGGTTGTAAGTGACTTTTTTATATATTTTTTCTGGGACTGGTTTTGCCGATTATTTTTGTATATTTTATAATATTAAAAATCCTTTTAAAAAAGGAAATTACAAGTAGAGGTTTTGGATGTCTGTTAAACATGTTGTCTTTCTCTGTTACATTCTAGCATGAATCTTCTTTGCACTTGCCATCAAATTAGCGGACTTGAGGCCTTTTTCATAACATTTTCTTCGAAATTTAATCTTTTCTCAAGTACTTTTGATTAAAGACTATAAAAGCTAGGAGGAGGAAAGCGTTCCGACGTATGCTTTCAGAGCTTCTTGGTTTATGCTTTTATTCGAATCAGCAATTTAAATCAAAAGTGATGTTTGAATTGTTAACATGGTCGATTGTTTTGCAATTTAAAGGTGTATGATCCCAGTGAAGATGAGGTCCACACTGAAATCGAGAGCGAATACGATGGTATTGGACAAGGCCTATCTTTCCCCTTGTACTTCCTTTCTCTTGATGATATTTTTCTTCAATTTTCATAGGAATTGAGTAGTCACATGTGTTATATGATTTTGTGGGTGATTGAGACGTGTTAGAGAGATAATAGAATGGTACTCCATTCATGGTATATGTTTGGTGTGTTGGAGAGTGTTAACTTTATGCTACACTTTTATAGGTTCATGCTAGACACTTTGATTCACTTTCTGAGGCATTATAAGGAGATCTATGATTCTTATTACATTATGATTCATATTGAACAAAAGAGCCAATAGATCAATGATGAAAAGCTAAGGTATGCTGTTGTCGCGTATACATTCACTGAGCTTTCATAAACACATTCTTGTGTTTTAATAGTTCTTGCATAGAAATAGAGCTGGGAGGATTGAGAAGTGGGCAAGTAAATGGATCTTTGGCAAGGCATTCATTTGAGTACATAGAAAAAGAACTTTTATCCAATGGACGTACTCAAATATGAATTTGATGTTATGATGCATTGTTATGTTGATGTTTTAGTATATATAATATGTTTGAAGTACGTTCATGAATGTTCAATAACATTAGGATCGATAATTTGCATATTAAAGATAAAAAATTGCAAATTCAAACTGTAGTTTTCAATTCTCTTAAAAAAAAGAATTGTTCACTTGAGAGAAATGATCAATCTCTAGCACAAAAGATCAATCCCTATGACCTTCGTGTCTGAGTTGAATTTTGGGAGTAAACTGAAAAATCAAGGATCTATTCCTTTACCATAAACGAGTTTCAACACGCGTATTTTGAATTTTTTAAGTATTCTTTAAACTTTGTCATAAGTATGCATGCTTGAACGTATTTGAGATTACTTGAAAGTAAAGTAAGTTGTAGGATCATGTTTTAGGTTTGCTTATATGTTGAGAAACGAGTCCTAAACCAATGAATCGATTAGTCTTGCATGAAATTGAGATATTTTTTGTATATGATTAAGTAAAATCTTAATTTACCTATGTTTTTTATTAAGGTGGAATGTGTTTCGTTGTGGGTTATGTCAGTGACTAATACGATGTTTGACATATTGGTCAAACCGTCCATACCAAATATTAGGTGTAACAATTGAATCATACACATATCATTTCGGATTTTTGTCACTTCACTTTGGTTCATTTCAGATTTTGGTCACTTCACTTTAGTTTATTTATAATCAAATTGTTTGACATCATCATTTCAAGTTTAGATGAAATCGAATTCAAGTTAGACAAAGTTAGTTTACCTTTTTATTTATAATCAAATAAAATTAGATCAATTTTGAAATCTTTTAAAACAGATTAGGTTCATACCAGAATTGACAGTTATATTGCTTATTCAAGAGGCTATGTAGGCAGAATGAGCATTATGGGGTAGGGGTGTAAACGAACCGAGTTGAGCCCGAGTAGTACTGAGCTCGACTCGTTAAGAACTCGAGTTGAGTCCAATCGAGTCGAGTGTTAATCGAGTCAAACTCACTCGAGTAACTTGCGATCTGTCTCATTTCATTTACAACCCTAATAATAATAATAATAATAATAATAATAATAATAATAATAATAATAATATCGATCAATTGCATGATTTTATTGTAGATAGAATCATACAAAAAAAATATTTTCATGTGTCTCATTAAAATCCCCCTAATCTTAGTAGGAGAAAAAGAATACACATGAAAATTAAACTAAAAATTAAAGTAATATAACATAACAACCAAAACCACCTAACCTACATTTTATTTCACTTTAATTTTTTTAAAAAATTAAAAATAATATATATTTTCGATTAGCTCACGAGCTTTTTAAGCCGAGTTCGAGTAGCTCGCGATCTATCTTGTCTCATTTACAGCCCTATTCTGGGGTTTTAAACCTGATACTCTGATTACCATTAGGATGTTGGTAGTTAAAGGAAAACCGTCTCATAGCAACTTTGAATGTCCTTTGTAATGTCTATTTGTCTTGTGATGCAGCTGTTAATCAATGGACAAAATTAGAACCAAAAAGATGAAATGGCCGGAAATTAGTGCATGGCTAGTGACTATTGTGTTACAGGTGAAGCAGAGCAAAGACGCTTGATGTACAATCTCTACCAGGCTTAAGATTGCGCGTACCTACAAAACCAGGAACTAAAACATCTTGATTGACAACTTAATGTTCAACATTAGATTGACCTTATTCGAGTGTACATATTCCACTCCAAAAGGATAGTATGTATGTACTAGGAATGTTGGCCGAGTAAACAAACACAAAATCCTCTGCTTAAAAGATTCAATATCAAAGAATTGAACAACATAAGAAAAACCATGAAAGTCCAAAACATAACTAAAAAAACTGATATGTATAGCAACTTCCATTATCCATTGAAAGGACGATTTGAGCGAATCGACAATATCAAGCCACATTAAAAATAGATCTCCCAGCCAGAGAAATCAACCCACTCGTTGATAATTCAGAACCATATCTTCACACCACTGCTTGTCCCTCATCAATGACCATTGAATTGAGAGTCCTGAAGTAAAACACATGGAAAACTAAAATGAAAACCTGAATCAACAAGAATAGATATATTAAGAATAAGCTCATCACTCTAAACATCAAAACCCATTATATTATATTTGAATGCTTCACTGCTTTTCCCATCAAGTCACTCTTTTGAATTCAGTTGGATTTATTTATACAATGCAATCATGTCAGTTTCTCTTCGCCTACCACAAATAAGGGGGTAAGAGATGTTCAAGTCAGTTCATATTCAATACATTACTTCTAAAAAAGAATAACGAAACCAATACCTACATATGCATCAATAGCAGCCGAATAGATCATGAGGATTTCGGTAATATAAACTTTAGCGTTTAGGCCGATTAACATGAATACAAACCCGACTCAATCTGATTTGATTGTAAAAGGTTGATATTCAATAGCCAAATTTATGCAACCGCATGAATGCCTCAAGCCAGATATGACTCAAACTCAAAATGACACGAATATGTAATTTGAAATGACCCAAAGCAAGTGTCAAACCTGAATCACAAACACGATATAATCCAAATAGAGAACACAACATGCAAATCAAAGTGATAATAATAAAACAGAGGAAAAAGAAGAGAGTTAAGAAGAAATATATACTTGTCCATCCATTTTCCGGTGTTTTAGTGTGTTGAAAGTGAAACTATTTCTGATCTGAACAACAAAAAGTTAATTAGCACAAGGAGAAGGATTAGGAACCGAGAGAATACCTAATCAACCGGGCAATCAGATATACGGTGTCCAAACTCTCCACAATTGTAACATTTTCCATTAAACCCTCCCCTTGAACTAGTCTTTTCGTTATCACGACTATTGATAAGCTCCTTCACATCCCCAGCATTCATCAGCTTCATGCAGATATTATCCGACCGCAACGCCTCCTCGTCTTTACCCAAATCCATAGTGATCGACCTTACCACATCGTCCCACGACTCCGGCAAACTCTCCAGCAAGGCCACAGAGTGTAATTCCTTAGGTAGGTTCAGACCTTCCAACTCCAATTCCTTAGCCATAGCATTCATCTCGATAATGTGCTGAGCAATACTGGTCCATTCCTGCATTTTATAATCCTTGTATCGCCTGAGAAGCCTAAACCGCTTCGCCGCCGAATGCCGCGTGAAAGCCGTGGTGAGAGCGTCCATCAAGGACTCGGCGGTCTCGTGTTTGTGATACGACATATAAAGGTGTTCGTGGAGGGTTTCTAGGATGAGGCGGCGAGCGTGGCGGTCGTCACCGACCCATTTGTGGTCAGGGTTGGGGGGGAGGGGGTTGGGTTAGGACGTAGTTAACCCCATGATCTTTGAGGACGAAATCTAACTTGGTTCTCCAGATATGGAAATTGGTGCCTACGTACTCAAGCCTGGAAAGTGGTTTTGAGTTGTGGGTAAATGATATCAGAGAGAGTTAAATCGGTCATTATGGAAGTGTAAGCTTCGCGAATTGTTTGAGAGTAACCATTACAAAAAAAGTACATATAAAGATGGGGAAATTAGGGTTATTCCCCTCCTACGATTCTGCCAATCCACTTGCAATGGGAAAGTAGAGAGAGCTCGTTCGGAAAATTGAGAATTCTTACTTTTGACGGAAAGGTCAGCAGTTTTTTTTATCAAAGGGTATGAATTCATTCGATTAAAAATTATACAAGAGTTAAAATTTTATATGTCTTATCAAAAACCTCCTTAAATTTAAATTTAAGTAAAGAAAAAGAATACCTATATAAGTTAGCACAAGACTAATAATTAAAAGACTACGAAATCCAACTAAACCAAGAAAACAAAAAAGCAAATCAGCCAACACCCAATGCTCTCTCACTACCCGCAGTTACCAAATCCATAACACCTGTGAGAGCTTGAAGAAAAACATGGCTATCAAGCGAATCATTAATCATCAACTTCGCTGACCAATACGTAACTCTATTTGCCTCCCTATATAGATGCACAATTTCAATCATCCAATCTCTTTTAAGAATTCCTGCACATGTTGGGCTACAAAGGATGTAGCGACAACATCGTCCCTCTGCAACAGCTTCACCCAAGTTATCTAATTCCACCCGTAGCCTTCGAATTCTTAATTGCCAAGCATGGTTTAACCCTTCATACACACCTCATATGTTCGCATTCGATATTGAACAAGAACCAACAGACTTTACAAACCCAATAATCCAACCCCCATTTTCATCTCTAATAACACCTCCACAAGAAGCTATGTTATCATCCTGATCACAAGCACCAACGACATTCAAAGTATACCACCCAATCATCGAGAATCTCCAACAAATCCCCACCCGAGATGGATGACTACCAACTCCCTGCATCCTCGGTCGAGAGTTTATAGCAACCCGAGCCTCTCTAGTCAAACTATAGCAAGCTGCCACAGTTGGCTCACGCGAGACATTATCCGGATCAAAAATCATACGATTACGAGTCGTCCATAATGTCCACAAGACAATCCCAAACATGAGACTCCAATCAGACGAATCTTTCGTAAAAGAATTTGGCTACACCAGATTGATTTCAAACCAATCATCAAAGTTCAAAGAGAAAAAATCTGGCCAGCATTCAACTCTAATAAAAGCTAACCAAACTGAGTTCGCCATTGGACACATCGAAAAATATGGTCAGCCGATTCATCGCTCGCCCTACAAACACTACAGCTCGAGTCCACCGTAAAATGTCGACGCACTCGCTCACTATTAGTGAGAATTTTGCCATGTGCGACCAGCCATAAAAACATCTTAATACGTTGCTGCCCTTGAAATCTCAAGATTGCACGCCAAATTTTTCTAGCCGGATCCACAACTTGTTCGGCCCGAGCTTTATAGGCTGATCGGATCGTAAACACACTATTCTCCGTCCAACGTCATCCCACACTATCTGTACACAACAACAAAACGAAACGGTCGAGGCGCAAAAGAAAATGTCCTACCCTGGGAACGGACAAAAAGAGGGCAATGGTTAGAACCCAATCTATCCAGGTGAAGGACAAGCGATTTCAAAAAAAAAATTGACCCTGCGCGATTCATAAGACACCTGTCAAGCCTTTGAAACAAATCCCCCGCCTCCAAGTAAATTCATCTCCCTTAAATGGAACTTCCAACAACCCAGAGTCAAACATGAAGTCTATAAAGAGCTTACTCATACCCGAACCCATGCAAGAACCCCCACACCTCTCCTCAGATCTTAAAATTGCATTGAAATCGCCTCCTAGTAACCAAGGTACATTACTACCTGGATTAAGACTAAGGAGCTTACCCCAAAGAAGCTTATGGTAAGAAGCATGAGGACTCGCATAAATTTCTATGAAAGCCACCCAATCAGTCACATCTGCCTTGCTGACCTACCCGTGAACAAACTAATTAGCAACCACGTTAATATCGACCACAACCGAATCCTTCTAAAGCAACCAAATGCCTCCGCTAAAACCCCGAGCCTCAATTCTAAAAGAATTCGAAAAACCCAGGCGATGGATAACTCTATCAGCCACCACTCCGCTTATCCGAGGTTCAAACAATGCCACAACCTCAGGACGATGATCGAGAACAAAGTCCCTAAAATAACTGCAAAAAGATGTGCTAGCCGCACCTTGACAATTCCAGAAGAAAAAATTAATCATTAAATAAATAGAGAAAAAGAAACAAGACCCTTATTGAAACGGGGCTAAATTATCCTTATCCGAATCCCATCGAACCTCTATAGGCGACGAGCCATCCGTAACCACTTTAATTTCCCTTCAGACTCTATCGAAAGAGGAGGCACCAACTCTCCAACCCCAACTGCCAGATTTGATGATGATGGTTGGCCGCATCAGTTGTGGCATCAATTTGACGAGACACATACTGTAGGTAATCGGCAAGAATCGCGCGTGGAGGTGCCCTATATTCTGTCAGCTTCTTAATCTGTAATTTCTTCTTATTTTTATCTACCTGCGTCTTCTTCAAACTCCCACCAGTCGCTCGAACTAAACCTTTAGAACCTCTCATGTTATCCATATCACTTTCTGAAATAGCCTCACCCTGCATTCAAAACATGAGTATAATCAGACTCAAGGGCAAATCGAACCAAATAATAATCATTCTCAATGTCCACCACTTAAAATTCTCCACTCAGTTGCCAAAATGTCCGAATGCGATTTATCAGGGCTCGATACCCTATTGCACGTCCAAGAAGCCGTGCAATAACAGTTTCCTCATGCTTCTATCAAACAATTCATGTGCACGGTCCGTAAACCTGTTCTTCAGAAACAGTCCATTCCTATCCACCACAGCATATTTATCTTTAATCTTGAACTCCATATCAATCGAGTTGTCACCAGTGACCTTAATGTGCACAGCCCGCCCACCAGCCACCGTCGTAGCATATGATCTCTTGTCCTCGCTCCTTGTAGACTTCCCCTGACCACTGTCTTCCCCTCCTTTTTCCCCTACGTCACCCATCGCGCCATCATCACCAGATCCCTGTAATCCCTCCATGTCTACTGACTCAGTACACATGGTTACATCCATAAGATTCTGACCTTTTTATGGCACTTTGAAACTCCGCACTGATTGGGGATCCTGGCCGCTCCAGGGATTTCTGGGTTGACAGATCCTTAACCGAGTCAACAGTCGTATAGCTCTCACCCATTTGAACTGCAGTCTCATGATCATCACAGCCTTGAAAAGCATGGCTCCCACTGTAACCAATAGAACTGTCGTTCCCAACAGGCCTTCCCTCGATCAGAGGCACACGATCTGGCGGTCTCCCTGTGCACAGACCTCCATTCACCGGCTCAGTACCACCATGATTATCATCCAAGCGTGGTGAGGGCTTCAAAGATTGAGAAGGATACGTGAATAACATTCTAGGGTTTTACAGACAATTAGCTATATTTTGAATGAAATGTTGACAAACCTTTTCTTTCCTTTTTTATGTTAGTAGAATTAGGGATATTTATAGAAACCCAAAATCGATTTTAATATTCGTGACTAGCTAACTAGCTGCTCATAAGGTTTCTCTTTAATCTAAGCGTCTAACTTTTTTCATCTTTAAAAAAGGGCCAGCAGTTTTATTGGTAGTATTATACAAAATAACTAGCTGCTCATAAGGTTTCTCTTTAATCGATTAAGGATGACAATGGGGCAAATTTTTGATCGCTTTGACTCTGACTCAAAATTTAACCACACATTAACGGTTACTAATTTTAATAAATCAGATAACATAGTATTTGAATTAAAGAAAGGCAACTTGTGAGACTTGCCAAATTGACAAGCCTAACATAGATGATGATTTTTATTGTCAAAAAAGAGATATTACAACCTCTCAAAATAGTACTCAATACTGCTCGAACAGGGCGGCCTAATCTCTGCTGCCACAATTCTAAAGAAAGAGGTTTAGAAGCAGTAAAAAGATAAGAGGCTCAACAATCAAATAAATAACCAAATTATACTTTTTTTTTTCAATTAGGTGCCTAAACTTTGTTTGGCCAAATAGGTGTCTAACATTCAACGTTATGTAAATAAGTGTCCCGCCATTACTGTCTGCTAATTTTCACCGTTATCTAGCACATGTCATTTCTTAAAATTTTGAAATTATATTTAAAAATAAATAAAAATAATAAAACAAAATAACCTCAAATTTCACAAAATAGCCCAAAATTTTGAAATCTCTAAAACCCAAATCCTAATTTCACCTGATTTCACCCCGATGTCACGCCTCCGCCCATTACATCCGTCGCTGGACCATCACGACCATCTACCCCATCACCTCGTCACCAAAAATCAACTGACACCATGCGAAACGTTGAAGTCATCGAATGGTTCATTCAAATGATTCACGATGAAAAACGGCATAACGAACGATGAACGGTGTGTGGGTCATTCGACGAGAGGATGGCGCTTTATTCTGTCGCTGAAAACGCGACCAACGTCGGTAGAAGTGGCCGGATTTGGGGTTAAGGGATTTGGGGGCTATTTTAGGATTATTTGAAAATTTCAATATATTTAAAAAAATTAATTTATTTTTTAAAAACATAAAATTCAAAAAATGTTTAATTTTGCCACGTGTTTGATTTTGATTGGATAACAGAAAAAATTAGCATCCGTCATGGCAAAACCTTAAATGGGTCACAGAATGAAACATTAGGCATCTATTGGGCCTAAAATATAGTTTGAACACCTAAATGGAAAAAAGTATATAGTTTGAGCACTTATTTGACGATTAAGCCAAAATAAGAACTAGAGCTAAGTTTTATTGTCTTGGGCAAACTTATTAGCATCAAAATCAAGTTTATACATGCCAACATTTTCATGCCCTATGAGCATAGCATTCCTTCTGACTAAATCTCTTGCTTGACAGAAAGAAGGGAAGAACTCAAGAGATATTTGGTTGTCTTGTGTGAACTTAGAGACAAAAAAGTAAATTTTTAGTTATACCAGAAACAAAAAATAAAATGTACAACTTAAAATTTTGAGAAGCATTAACAAGACACGACTGACAAGAAATTCGAATGGGAAGAAAATTACTACTTCCAACCTTCACATTGCTAGAGGCTGGACTAATAGTATCAAGTTGAAGGTTGCTGAAATCATTAGTCAATGGGCATGTGGCCCAAAATTAAGGTATCATGCATTATCACCCACTACTTCTGGTGTTGCAATGTAAGCTTGAGGAATGACAGAAATTGAACTGGAAGGGCAGCTGTATACTGAGGTATAACCTGAGTATACATTGATTGCGAAATTGAGGTTATGCTGACACTATAACCTCCAGAACTTACTGAAACAAGAAGTGCATGTGCACTCATAGTAACAAAAGGATTAGAGGCAGCAAAATATATGCGAGGAAAAACTGAAGAAACAATATGACCAGCAAGAATATAGTAGACAACAAGATAAGATGAAACAGCTACAGAAGGACCAGGAATACAAGCACAAGTATGCGCTTGAGTATAAGTCCTATCTCTAATATTAGAACTACTCATGAAAGCTACATTCTTGAAATTCATATCAAACCTATAGTAGAATATTTCCACAAGATGACCCATTCTCCCACAAACTTGACATTGGGGCCGAGAAGACCTACCTCTACCCTTACCCCTATTACTGTTATCTCCATTGTTAAAGCTATACTATGTGCTATTATCTCCATTATTATAGCTATACCCTGTTTAGTTTGAGAATTCTGAGCCATGTTTTGCGAATGCATTATTTGACTACCAGTGTCTTGAGATACGGATGTACCAAAAGTATGTTTATCAGGGGAAGAGTGAGTAACAACATTTACAGATGCAATCACTTGATTGTTTATACAAGTCTGGCGAGCATCAACATCAAGCAAAATTGATCTAACATTACTAACACTAGATTGTGTTGAACCAGCCGTCAAAACAGCTATAACTGACTCAATTTGGACGCAGACCATTTAAAATAGCTGTGATGTTCATGCTCAAATATGACCTCTTCACAACTAGCCAAATTATCATAAATAGTTTTTATCTTCATTAAGAAGTCTCTCATACTTAAATCTTCTTTTTTCTGTTAATGAAGCAGCCTTCTAAATTACATTAACTGAAAAGTAGATTTACCACTAGAAATTTTATGCAGAGTATTCCAATTTTCTGGCGCAGTGTTAAGCCCAATAAGATGAGGTAGAACACTCTCACTTACAGTAAGTAATAACCAAGTAGCACGGGCACCATCTTGTTCTTCAGAAGCCTCAAAATCAGGATTTATACTCACTAGACCCTCTTTGGTTACATATTATGGAGGTGGAATAACTTTATCATCAATAAACTTTTGAAGCCTATGAGTATTTATTATCAAAAACACTTGTTGATGCCAATGTGATCATCAATGACTACATTGATAATCTTTGTAGCAAACAATCTTGTGGAATTACTACTTATCTAAGACCGTATCAAAAAACACACAACCATAACAAAACTCACAACCGAACAATCAGAATTACTCAACTGAATACACAGCGGAGTCAAAATTGACATTCAAATCACAAACAATTCAATCAGAGAGGATTGAAGCAATCAGACAGAAGCACAGATCAATTTTGCAAACAAACCAAACGATCGATGTATTTTCGAAGATCTCACCAAAAATACGTCCGCATGAAGAAGCCAAAAGATTGCGAATCAGGCTCCTTCAATATATACCACTAAACGCTAGAAAGCAAAACGTCACAACAAAATGAAATTGACAAACACTAAAATTTTACCTCTAAAAAGCTCACAGTAAGACGAAAGCAATAACAGAATCAATAGTGATGAACCATCAATGTAACGACTCAAATTTTGGATATGTGATTTGGCTTCACCCGAGTTTTGGGTTTTTGGTGTCTAAAGGGCTCTAGTGGGCTTTGCGCTTGACCAATTGGGCTTGGTTAGTGGCCTAGTGGTGACATGGAAGAGTTTAGTGGGATATATGTAGTAAATTCCCCACAATTTAAATAAGGATAAGCATTCTTGCATCCTATTTGTTGGTAGGGATGGCAATGGATCTTGGACCCGACCTGAGACCGTAGATCCAGTTCCGTTTTATAGGGTCTGGATCTTAAAATTTTGGACCCGACGAATTCGGGCCGGATCAAGATCCTCTGATTAAAGTACGGATCTGGGTCCGGATCTGACACTAAGATCGGTCCTGGACCCGTTTATCCGTTTATAGAAAAACTCACCTTTGGTTTTAAAATATTACTTCCCTTCCTTTGCTTTAATTTTATTTTTCACATTATTCTCTAATGTAATTTTTATTTATTTATGACATGCACTTTTGAAGGAACACATGCTTGTTCTACTATTAATGAAGATTGTGATGATGCAGAAGTGGTGAACATTATTGACATGTGAAAGAAGAAAGTTATTATATTACATAACCTTAATATTAATATTTAAATTTCACAAATATTATTTTCATTAAATGAATTTTTCTCTTTGGTTGGTTGTTTCTTGTTTGTTTTAGGATGTTGATGATTTAAGTAGTGATGAAGACTTGCACTCTAAGGAGGTAGAAGTGCAGTACTCGGCTTGCGACAATGGAATGTTTCATGATCTACATTTTTTAATGTTTGTGTTATTCAAAAGACATTTGTGTAATTGCGTTGGAGTTTTTTTTTTGAGACTTTAGTTTATCGTTTTTTTAATTTGTTACTAGTTGTATTGAAATTAATATTTCTTCCATTGGAGATGTGATGTGAAATTAGTTAATGAGAATTTTATTACGTTAAAAAATATGCCGAATGGTCTTTTTTTAATAGACCCGTTTTGGACCCGGATCTGTGAGATCCGTTGGATTTGAATCTGGGTCCTAATTTTCTAGACCCGCGGATCCGGGGCGGGTCTGGATCCAGGATGTGAAAATGTATATGGATCTGGGTCTAGCTGGATCCAGTCCAGATCCGGCCCGTTGCCATACCTATTTGTTGGGGTTAGGCTTGGGAAGAGACAAGCTTGCGTAATCTTTATAAATTTACCTTTTCTATATCTCTTTCCCTCCCTCATCTTTTTCCTCAAGACATCAAGGAAAAAGTCAAAGCTTTGTCTTCCATCGTTCTTTTTCGAAATTATAGATTAGATTTTTATAATCTCTACATCAAAAACTCCAAGAAAAGGTGAGGATCATCAAAATCTGTGGTAAGATGAAATTTGGTTTTTGTGGGGGGTTGTAAGAGATGTGAGAAAAAGAAAGTTTCGGCCATATTTTTAGTTGTTAAATTATTCATCTATTTGTTGAGTGAAAGAGATGGGTGATAACTCAAAAGCTCAAGGGAAGAGGAAAGCTTGAGATTTGGAAGAAAAGTACTTTATTATAGCTAGGAGTAAGGTTAGTACACCTCTAACTCCTTTTTTCATGCACATCCTAAAGATGATGCTTTGTAATATTTGATTCGGTGTTTTTGGTGCTTAGTGTAAGAATACATGTTTGATGATTTAAATTGAGATTTAAATTTTATAATGTATAAAAAGGGTAGCAAATCACCTGAAACAATTCTCATAACATGTCTGATAGTTATAAGACCTTGATATGAGTGTTTAGAGGGTGTTAGCGTTGAATTTCGAGGATTAGAATGAATATTTTGGGCTTTACTTTTGGTATGCGAGGTGTCCGTATCGGTACTCCTTGTCCAAAATGATGAACTAAAGTAGGGTACTAATACGGTATCCAACATGTATCAGCACGTTGTTCAAGTCAGTATCAGTATGGTCGACCTGTATCGGTACGCGAGGGCTCATGAAATTCTAGTGAGAAAAATTCATATCGATACTTAAGGGGTGTATCAGTACAAAAGGTGTTGTACCTGATGCGTGAAATATAATATGCGTAATTAGAGCAAGTATACTCGTTACACAAGTAATAAAGTGATAAGTAGAGTGTTGAACCCACAGGGATTGGAGTGATAAACTCAAAGCAATCACACTTAAGAGTTAGTGAAATAATAATAAGATGATATGGTGATAAAAACTATAAACTAATTGCAATAAAAAAGTAAAGATGAAACAATGATCAAATGACAAACAGATGTTGTAGCAAAGATTCAGATAATTATGGATGTTGGATTTATTGCTTAGGAACTATACTAATTACCATTTGAATGTTATAATAGTTGGTAATACATGTCTGCGTAAACCAATTAGATCTTCATCTATCCGAAAGGGTTTTCTAACAACTTCTAGACTCTCTCGATACCTAGAAGTAACAACAAGAAGCTATGGTAATACATGTCTGCGTGAACCCTAACAACTTATTGTTTATTCAAGTTCCCCTTATTAGTCGTTGAAATCCTAAACATATGTCTAAGCCGAATTAGAACTAAGTTAACATATTAGCCATATTGTTCACGTTTGTTTAACCTAACTCTCTCGATATTAAGCCACAGAACAATAATTAAAAAGCCTCTCTCGATGGCTCTTACAATAATTATGCATGAAGAACAATGAACATGATAGATAAAGGAAAATGTTATAACATTGAACATGTAATTAAAGCATAGAATCCCAAAACAATAAATCCCAACAAAAAGTATTTAACTCATGTCTAAGCAAATAACATCCATAATAAAAAAGTTAAAAACATGGCAGTCGATAAAGAAAGAAAGAAAGAAAGAGAATCAAAACATCCTAAGATTTCTTCTTCATGCCCTCGAACTATTGATGTACTGCTCCAAACTCCTAAAGCCTCTTTTGATAGCTTTTCGTTGCTTGGAGATTCCTCTTAACCTTCAACAATGGTGGTTCTCCGATGAAGAAAACAAAAGGGTTGTTCTTCTTTGAATAAAAGCTTCTCTTCATATTTGTGCGTTAGGTGCATCCTCCTTTTAATAATTGCCCTTGATGTCTTTATATAGAGGTGACTCTCCTAGGGTTTTGAAAACCCTAAAGTCAAGTAATCTTTTAATGAGGATCTTGCTTTTCTACTTTATTAATTGTTCAATAAAAGAATATCTTGTCACATGCTTTTAGTAAAATATCATGTGATCTAGCAAATCGGATCTTTGTTTTCCATGTCATTATGACTCAATAAAGGAGAGGGGACCAAACATTAAATCATATTAAAGGATCCAAGATTTTTCTCTAGCGTCACAATGAATACTATAACATCTAGTCCAGTAAGAGAAAATTCTGCTCCAATGTTCCAACGCTCCATTGCTCCGTTACTTCCTGTGCAAGCACCAATAAAAACTGCTACATTTCCCATTAATAGCACCGATATATATAAACATTAAGCTCAAGTACCAAAACTCCATAACTATATGAAAACTACTACTAAATGCAACAATATGCTTTTGAACACATACAATATATTAAGTAAAAGGGTTTAAAATATAGTTTCTTTATGCACTCATCAAATACCCCCAAACTTGAACTATTGCTTGTCCTCAAGAAATGCAAACTAACCTAAACTAAAGAAAACAACTTATCGCTTCCAAGGTTCAAACTAAGCTATGGTGTCAAAAGTTCCAAGACATGTTGTAGCATTAATTCAATCCTCAAAAAATTAAAGATATGCAAGATATGAGAGCTTACAGATTTGTTCCCAAGATCGATTCTACTGTAGGTGCATTATGTGTTGTGTCGCATACATTCATCACTTATTGACCTTAGAAAAATTTAAGGATTGCTCTCTATTATTGCCTTAGCATTTTCTTTTTCTTTTAAGCACAATATTGCACTCCCTTGATTCTTTTTAAGTTTAAAAATTGTATCACTACTGGAGCAAACATCCCATCCCCGAGGCCTATGAGCAGAGTTATCTTGTGAAGACTTTCATTCACTCTTATGCCAGTACTAGTGTTCCTACTAGGGAAAGTTAAATGGAGCAAACACAACTCACCTAGTGTACTAAGCTAGCAAGATGCATCAAAGAGTGTCCCTCAACAGCTTGCCTATGGCATCAAGATTAACAATTAATTTTCCCATTATTCTTCTTCTTATTTTTTAGGGAGATTACTTTAAGCCTTTATTGATACATTAAGCATTTCGTTTATTAACATCACATTATGCTTTGCATCAGAGAGTCGACCTAGAATTTCTCTAAGGCTTCTTAAGTTTTTAGAAAGCATGCAACGTGTGAGATAAAAGCTACAGTAGTTTCAATTCTAAGTTCAAATCATGAAAGCTCTTAACACCTTGCAAAAGAAATTAAGCACAAATTCATCATAGGAATATCATGATCAACACAACAACAATTTCAAAACTAATTGAACCAGAACAAATGGAACCGTAAAAATAGACTAGGTTATTAACAATCCATTTTTTTTTAAATTTTACCTAATATATACATATGATAGAACTCCTCAAACTTAAGAGAAGCATTTTCCCCAATGCAAAAAGAAAAGAAAAGAAAACATAATATAACAATGCAATATAAAAAACTAAAAGAAAAATGCAAAAACTAAAAAAAGAAAAAGAAATTATTACCAAATGGAGTTACTGGGATGGTGGAGAAGGTTCAGTTAGTCGCATTTCGCTCTTAGTTCTCATTCCAGTACGAGGCGTGGACAATGCAAGTTCTTCAACAGCATATGGTGCAGTAGATGGTAGGACATCCGTTTGAACAGGAGCTAAAGTGGAGGATGAAGATTAGGCCACAAGAAATATGAGGCGTAGTTTGGACAAGGAATAAGGAGATGAAGAAGCAAGTTTGGCTGAAAAAATTCTCTCTTTAGATTTTAGGGTTTTTTGAATGAGATAAAGATGGAAAGGTATGGTTTTTATGTTAAGGGTGTAAAGGTGAAAAGGTAGGAGGTTTTGGAAGGAAAGTAGTCAATGTGGGATTTATGGTGAAGTGGGAAAGTGGGGAAAGAAAATCCTAAAAGGTGAAAGAGAGGTTGTAGGGTTTTAATGATAAGGGAAGGGAAAAGAAAATACTTGTCATTAAATGCAACATATTCTCTTCCCTTTTATCTTTTAACCGCCCAAAACCCTAAAATAATTAGGAGCCAATACTGTCAAAAATCAAAATTTCTCCAAATCCCAGAAAAGATTCGATTCTCCTTCTTGCTTTATGGCTGCAAAATAAGGAAAAAAAAATTAATCGACTCAATACTGAAGCATAAAAAATGAAGTTTAAAACAAAATAAAGAAAATAAAAACAATACAGAAAAATAAAAGAGCGGGTGAAGCAGTTTAAGCATCATTATGTGTTGGGATGGGGGTCATTTTTTATACTTCTTAAGTCGATCCGTACCCTCCATCGAGTGACAATTCTTCCCAAAAAAATTGAGCCAAGGTGCTTGAAACTACTCTTCTTGTAAAACCGTGGTGGAGATATCTTTTTTTCTTGTTCCTTTGTAATCCATTCATACCATCCACCTTGCTATTGTTCTTGAAGGCATCAATTGTTTGAGGGAAAAGATTATACCAACACCTAACCATTTGATTACTTCATTCTCATCGACTTTCTCCATCGTTGGGTGTAGCCTTCGTAGCTATAGCAATTGCTATCCTAGCCAACTGTTATGGCATTCCTTGTTAGGATCTTGTGTAAGTCAAGTGAAGGATCAATTCTTTCAAAGTTTTCAAGTATCCAACCACCGTGTTCCTTAAGCTTTTCAAACATCTCCATCTGTAGAGATTTTGGTGCAACATCAAGATCGGAGGGAATCACCATGGATAAAGTGTCATCTCCTAATTGAGAATACCCTAGCTTTGATGGTATCAAATTTTACATGTGGTTTTGACATTGTAGGTAAGAGCAGTCCATAGATTGTTGCTCCAACATCAATATTATTGTAATGGTATGGGGATCAGATTCCTCAGACGTTGATATAGCATTACTTTTTTCAGCCTCATCAAGTGTTGTAACATCATTGCTCTGTTTAGGCTTTTCAAGCTTTGCTGTAGCCATTCATTGTTTAGGCTCATCCATTACTGGTCATTCTTTTTCATGCTCTCGACTAGGAGGTTCTAGTTGTTTTCCACACATTGGGGATATCTCTTCTCATTGCCCTTCTTCATTTGAATTTGTGATTTTCAGTATCCCTTTGAATTTATTTGTTACGACATGCTATTCAACATATTCAAAATCTCTGTTGTGTGATTTTCAATGTTTCTCAATGTTTCAGCAGAATGTTGAAGCTCAACATCCATCCAAACTTTCATAGCCTTCATGGAATTTAATTGCTCTTGATGATTATTTTGCAGTTGCGGCAAGTTATTGAACTCTAATGATGCAACAAAGCTATTATCATCATAAAAATTTTCAACTCCTTGATCATACCACAAAAAATTTTATAGCTGGCTACACCATTGGTTGTAGGCTTTGAGATGGTCTCTAACACTTATTTTATGGTCCTCATTTTAGCAATATGCATCAGGGTTGTATAGATAATTTCCCCACAAATGTTGTCCCCCACAATAATCACAAGAATTTGCCACAGCTTGTGTTGAGAGACATGGAAAAGCTTTAGCTTTATAAAAATTATCCATTCTTCTCTCTCGAAAAGCTCTAGTTGTTGGGTAGAGGTCGTCAATGGTGGGTGTAAGATACTCTCGAATAGTTTGACCTTTAGTTCCCCTCATGTTGATGTTCCTTCCCTTGTAACACACCTAGACAAAATAAAAATAAAAAATAAAAGTTAGAATTAAACTAAAAATTAAGCGCAACTACTAAGAAATTATCAATTGTCAATCCCCAGCACGTACGCCAAAAACTTGATGCGTGAAATATAGTATGCACAATTAGAGCAAGTATACTCGTCGCATAAGTAATAAAGTGATAAGTAGAGTGTCGAACTCGTAGGGATTGGAGTGATAAACTCAAAGCAATCACACTTTTTTTTGCTCGGCAAACATTATTTTATTATAGATAAGAAAACTTACAGACCCCCGAAACCTAGTTATGTGCCTCGTTAAAAACCCCCATAAACTTAAATGGAGGAAAATAGTACAACACAACTAGGTAAATGTGAATAACATAACAAATCCAACTCGCCTCAAACATCAACCAACAAAGTTCAAATATCGATGAGAAACCAAAAACAACACGACCTAAGAAAACACCACTACGAACACCTAATAAAATGAAAACTCCTCCAACACCAAGATCGATTACAAGCAATTCCGATAGACACCCCAAACAAAACCAATAAATATGATTAAAAGAAGTGATAACTACCAACAATTTGCCACCAAGCAAAGTGTCACGGCCATACCTTTGTTCACTCGACAAGTATATCGTGCGGCACTTGAAAGGGACATTTCCCGACCAAGTCAGCCCTTGTTTTCTGTGTATCTTTGTTCACTCGGTAAATATACCGTGCAGCACTTGAAAGGGACACTTCCCGACCAAGTCAACCTTGTTCACTGTAGATCTGCTCAAGATAAAACAAGCAACGCGTCAATTCTTAAGCCACAACATAATCCCTCAAGCCACAAGTCGATACCGTAGGGCATAGCAGATGCCCATAGTCGACCCCCACCTTTCCCGGAGGAAAAAGTGGTTTTATTAAATAAAAGAAATATTCGGGTTACAAAAGAAAACTCACCCACACCATCGACATGGGCGGTAGGGGTCACCTCGATGATGTGTAGGATACGTACATGTACTAGTAGATCAGTCCAAACTCTGCCGACTGTCCACACCTTGTATATATGCAAAAATAATTTTATGGAAATGACCCGAGTAGACACTGAAATGCTTGAAACGAGGACACTTTTTCCTAACTATAGAAATACAGACTCTTTTCCCTAAACATAACGATGATTGAAATGATGACAACTTATTACCTACTCAACCATGTGGCCTTATACATAGCTGGCCACGATGTATCTACCCGGTTGTGGCCCTATACAGGGGATGGCCACAATATTCTCCCCTACCTAATTTGTCAACGTCCTCATTGACTTGGCAGACTTGAGCTCCACGCTTCCCGAAAACATCTACTACATCCCTATATAATTACATTGCTGACAACGTCTTCCCAGTAGCCTTTGAAAGAATCTTGGCCTCTGCCACTCTCGGTTGCTTCCCTTGGAAGATCAAACAACTCGCCGAAGGGACTGGAATGACTTTCGCATATATCATGAAGTCCAAACCTATGACGACATCAAAGGCATCCATAGGGACTACTGTGTAGCTAATCTTTCCCTCCCATGATCCAATCTTGATCTTCGCATTCCTTACACTTTCCCATATACTTGATGCTTCAGAGTTCACAGCTTTTATTCGCCCCACATCTTTGGTCAGAGTCAGATTGCACATTTCCGCTTCCTCTGGAGAAATAAATGAGTCAGTTGCTCCCGTGTCTACCAAGGCCTTTGTGACTTTCTCATTCAAAACTATGTTCACATACATCAAGCCTCTCATTGGTTCTGTCCTAGCCTTGGCTTGTTCTATTTACATAGAATATAAGAAACAGATATAACCCATTCTAGCTGGTTCATCCCTCTTGTCATCCAATTGGTGGCCAACCTGGTCTGAACCTTTTGGAGTAGTTCTCAGCACTGATAGTGCACTCCTCTGTGGACATTCTGCCAGTCGGTGAGGACCCTGGAAAAGAAAGCAACGTAGCCCTCGCCTCGAGGAATCATTTTTTGTCCTCTATCTCTTCCCCAAGTTGAAGGTTTCTCTACTCGTGTCACTTTGTAACTTGCTATCCCACTGTCATTTCCGTTACCATGGCCAATGTCATTACCAGTACCATTCCTTCCATTGTTACCATTCTCATTACTCTGACTACTGTCATCATCACTTGCGGGTGTACCTTTACGCTTTGTGGAACCTTCACTGTAATCACTAAGTCATTCGACAGCAGCCATCGCCTTAGCCACATTTTACGATTTTTGTCTCTAGACCTCTATTCTCGCCCACAATTTGAATCCTTCTAGAAAGTAAAACATTTTGTCCTGCTCGGCCATATCCTTGATGTCTAACATTAACGTGGCAAACTCTCTCACATACTCGCATATTGCCCTTGTGCGTGTGAGATCTCTCAACTTCTTCCATGCATTACACTCCACATTCTCTGGGAGGAATGCATTCTTCAATTTCTTCTTCATCTCCTCCCAAGTCTTGACGAAGCACATATTGCCATCAAACTTGGACCGCCACCACAACTTGGCATCCCCTGTCAAATACATCGAGGCGGTGGAGACCTTGTCCTCATCTGATGTCGTATACACTACTCGAAAGTATTGTTCAATGTCAAATAAGAAATTCTCAAGTTCTTTGGCATCTCTGTTCCCTTCAAAACGTTGGAGATCTGGGATCTTGGCCCTTTGGCCCCTGTCACTTGCAGTTGAATTGCCTACAGCCACTTAGACTAGGTTGATGAGACATCTGAGTTCAGTCAACTTATTCTTAAGGTCACTCATAGCTTCTTTTGCTTCATTTCTGAGTTCCTTTATGGCTTCCTCCAGTTCCTGTTGGGCTTTCTCAATTTCCCTGACACGATTGCTCGTGACCATATGAGCTCTCATGGCAACTACTGCAGCTTCCAGCTCTTCAAATTTAGCAGGATCAACCGACCTATTACTTCGAGTTTTAGCCATTTCGAAAAGTAAGTATGCACCGCTGTATCCTGCAAACACAACCAAGCACCATTGCGCCAAAAAAAGAAAATAATTGTCAGATTCCCAATGATCAAGTTAGGCACTATTGTGCCACAAAACCAACAACACTCTTCTTTTCAACACAACAAGCGCCTCTGCGCTGAACATAAATGAACACCATATCGGGTTACTTCCCGAGCGACATCATGCCAGGATAATCATTTTGGTTAATGACAAACACCTCTGTACACTGATTTCAATATGATTACCAGGCATGCATCATCGATTTACAAGTAGTCAGCTTCTCAATACTGAAGTAACCATAGTGATTAACGCCAGACACCTCTTGTGTATTGATTTCACTATGACAACTCAGCTAAGACTCCAAGACATATTGAGTGCCTCTACACCCAAACAACCATAGTGCGTAACGTCAATCACCTCTGTGAATTGATGACACTATGTTGAACTCGTTGGCACCTCTGTGCGATAAATAATAAGTGCCTCTTGTACTGAAACAACCATAGTGGTTAGCGTCAGTCACCTCTTGTGTACTGATCCCACCAGGTCCAACTCGTTAGCACCTCTTTGCAATAAGAAATAAGTGCCTCTTGCACTGAAACAACCATAGTGGTTAGCGTCAGTCACCTCTTGTGTACTGATCCCACCAGGTCCAACTCATTAGCACCTCTGTGCAATATAAAGATCGAGTACCGCGTATGCTTCGATGCTATAGTGGTTACCAACAGACACCTCTTTGCGCTGGCTCCACTATAAAACTCACATGCACCTCTATGCCAAAAATTCATAACCAAGCACTTACGTGCCCGAAACAATAGTCAGGCACCTCCGTGCACTAACCAACCCTCAATTTGTATAAAATTGTTGACTCACCCAACCCACTCCTTTTACGAGGGCGTTTGGTGTGGAGTCCAACAATTTAACGTCATACAAAGTTTAAATTCACATCAACCCGGCTCGAAAGCCTTGCTCTGATACCAAGTGTCACGGTCATACCTTTGTTCACTCGACAAGTATGTCGTGCGACACTTGAAAGAGACGTTTCTCGACCAAGTCAGCCCTTGTTCTCTGTGTATCTTTGTTCACTCGGTAAGTATACAGTGCGACACTTGAAAGGGACGCTTCTCGACCAAGTCAACCTTATTCACTGTAGATCTGCTCAAGATAAAACAAGTAAAGTGTCAGTTCTTAAGCCACAACATAATCCCTCAAGCCACGAGTCGATACCGTAGGGCATAGCGGATGCCCATAGTTGACCCCCACCTTCCCCGGAGGAAAAAATGGTTTTATTAAATAAAAAATATTCGGGTTATAAAAGAAGACTCACCCACACCATCGACTTGGATGGTAGGGGTCGTCTCAATGGTGTGTAGGATACGTACCTGTACCAGTGAATCAGTCCAAACTCTGCCGACTGTCCACCCCCTACATATATGAGAAAATAATTTTATGGAAATAACCCACGTAGACACTGGAATGCTTGAAACGAGGACACTCTTCCCCAACTATAGAAATACAGACTATTTTCCCTAAACATAACAATGATTGAAGAACAATTTATTACCTACTCAACCATGAGACCTTATACATAGCTGGCCACGATGTATCTACCCGGTTGTGACCCTATATAGGAGGGGATGGCCACAACACAAAGCACCCTTTAGGAACAAGTGGGATCTGCGTAATACATAAAAAGCACAGCAATCCTGTCAACTCAACAATAAAAGAACACCCCAACTTCATAGCCTCATACCTCGAATAAACCATCACTGCCTTTACAATGCCAATCTCCAAAAGGCAAAAATAGCACAACAACAAGAAGGGTGCAAGAAAACTGAATCCAAAACAGCATAAAACAACAACCACTCAAAGATTCCTCTGAAAGCAAAAAGCATGGAGATCACACCTCGCCCAAAGTAATCAAACTGCCCCCAAGAAAATTGATCTCAATCCCACTAACTCACACTGAACTACATTACACACAATCCAACCGAAAGCCACAAGAGAACCGTAAACTAAAAATCACAAGATCTCTCATAGCAAATACCATGACTGTTTGAATTATAGCAGGAACATACACGCAACCACCCCAACTCTTCAGTACCATAAGGAACTTATCGTCAGATCAAATTCCTCATAAAAACAAAATAATCAACTACCACAACTACACACGTCACTTTCATACTTCCATGACAGACACTTTCAGATTGAAGCACCAATTTGATATTTGACTACCATTAAACATTAGGATTAAACCTCATTATCCGACAGTTTAGCCTTATCCAACAAGGCAATTTCCCAAAATACTTCTTTCTCGTCACCTTGAAAATGAACACCAAGCTATTTGCCCAATTTCACAACCTTTCTTGCCTCTCTTGTTAGCACTTATCACCGAGACTTAATATCTGAGTCAGGGAGTGACCTACTTTCTAGCTCAGAAAAGTCAGAGTTTTTATTCTTTTTGCTTTTCCTTTTAGCTCGATCTCTAAACTTCTTCTCCTTCACCGACAAAGCTTTGTCCTGGAGCATTAAAGAAGAATCATAATTTTTACCTTTCTTTACTTGTTGAGATTCTTTAAGTTTTGAAATATCTAGCAACGACCTCCGGTGTAGTGACTATTTTTTTTTAAATAAAAAATTTTATTTTTAATAAAAATTTAATTTTAAAAAAAAATTTGTAAAAAATTCATATTTTAAGAAAATTAAGAAATTGCCGTCGATCATTTTAAAAGGGTAGACCATACACCATAAAAATAAAAAACAGAGATTTTAAAAATTTAAGTTTGAAAGTCGATTACGTACGAAAAATGGTTAGCACCGTTGCTACACCCAAAATTAGTACCTAAAATTTTGCATCGTATTTACTTAGAAAAATAAAAATTTGAGTTAATTTAAATTTTAATTCCTAAATGCATGTACGCATTAAGATGTGATTCGAACAACCTAACTCGCAATCCACGATTCTAAAGGAAATGATGCCCGAAGACTCGGAACGACACTCCCACTAGGAATATCGAGACTTCGAGTACTAAACTAGATTAATGCAATTAATTAAACATAACATTTTAATACATATGAATAAAATATGATAAATTTATGAATAAAATATAGTACTAAAAATAAATACAAGGCATAACTAGATAAATATGACAACCAAAATAACATACAAAAAAACAATAAAAAAAAATTTAGAGCACATGCATTAATGATAACAAAACAACAATAATAATAAGCCCACCAGAATAAATAATACATAAAAACAAAAGACAAAACTTAATTTCCTTCTCCACGAGCAACCCCAGGCACATGCTTCTCACCATCGCAGCTGCGCCTTGTCGCCACCGTCACTGGCAGGCCGCCGTTGGTCGCCGTTAATGGTGGCCGTTCGACTCTAATTCTTACCAGCAATCTCTCCTCGTCGTCTTGAACATGGATTTTAGGTCTATTTCACCGGATTCTGCTTCAGATACCACGAATAGGGGTAAGAACGTTTTCATATCTCCCCTCAATCTCCTAGCTCCACCGTTGGATCGAGATGAAACCAAACTATGTTGTTCTCGTCGTCGAGACGATCTTTCCCACCGTTGGGATCGACCGTCGGAAGCCTCGGTCACCGAAAAATCTCTTGAGTGTGTCAAACTTCTTCAACACCAATCTGAGAATTCAACTGTTGGATTGGCTCGGCTCTGAGATATGTGGCTCTCCTTGCCATAGGGAACATCCCCACCGTTGGGATCATCGGTCAGAGACTCCGAGCGCCGGGAACCACCATGGCCAAAGTGGGTAAGATCTTCTATTTTTCCTTTCTTTTCTCTTTGGTTTTGGTTGTGGATTTCTTTGGGGTTGAAAATTTTGATTTTGATGCTGGTTTGGGATGTTAGGGTTTTTTTTTTTGAAGGGTGAAGCTGTGGAGAAGGGGTGAAGATAAAGAGTTTAGAGGTAGAAGGTGGGGGTCGTTTTTTTGTGGGACTATGGCAGTAGTGATGGTGTTGGAGGATGATGGATATGGGAGGTTGAAGGTGATGGAGATATCGGGAGAACAATGGTTAGAGGCTAAGGATTTTGGGGATTTCAGTATGGGTGAGCTAGGGAGTGAAGAATCGAAGTAAGGCTTGGGTGGGGAGGTTGAAGGTATTGAGTGATTTTTTTTTTGTCTAAGATAGTGGTGGTTGAGGACTGCCGAGAGTGTGTGAGTGTATATGGTGATGTTGAGTGAGTGGATAAATGTAGGGTGGAGGGGTTGGTTGATGGCAGGGCTAGGAATGGTGCAAGGGCGGCGATTGATAGTGCAATCCTATGGGCATGGGAATGGCGTAGGGTGTGCATAGGGGGCATGGGCATGGATGTGCCGTGAAAATTCAAATGCATTGAATTCATTTGATTCGTTTTTTGTATTTTTAATAATAATTAAATAATAATACATAACAATAGAAATATTAAAATAATAATAATAATTGAATATGATAATAAAAATTCAAACCCGGACAAAATTAGTGATTACAGCTTCACCTCTTTTGCTCATTCTTGGAGCAAAGACAAAAAGCACTAATTTTGTCATACTTTCCTATTTCGATCCCGAATCACAATGCACTAAAGGTCCTACTGATGGCTCGGAAATCTTGGAGTTGTGCACTGGAAGTCTTAATAATTGCCCGAATCACCACGCAGTGAGGGTCTTACTAATGTCCGGACGATGCTAATTTCCCCAAATCACCAAGCACTGGAGGTCTTACTGATGGTCTGAAGGTCATAATACTATGCATTGAAGGTCTTATTGGTTGCTCGAATCATCCTGCACTGGAGGTCTTACAGATGCTCGAACTATATTAAAGCTATGAACTGAAGGTCTTACTGGTTGCTCGAAGCTTGAAACTGTTCTTCTCATTTGAAATTCTTCATTATCTGAAGTCTGAAGTTGTTCTTCTCATTTGAAATTCTTTATTCCTCAATTGATGTCTTTAATGTTTTTTTTTTCTTCTGAAAATAGATAAATTAATTATGTGGGTTGGCATGCCCCTAACTTAAGGATATCTAACTACTCATGATGCATGAATGATGCAAACTAAGGACCACTTGGGGTGAGCTCATCTTCGAGGAAGCTCAAGGTTTCTTGTATTAAAACTTTTTCTGCAGCTAATATAACCCATCTTAAAGTTGGGTTCAAATCTTCATAATCTTTGAATCTCTTTTTCTCCAAAGCTTTTTTCAGGTTTCCGCTTCGGATTGCTTTTCATATCTTGCTCATTTTAATGTTTTTTGAATTTGGGCACTAAAATGTCTCTGCCACTAAATGGATTGGCCATCTTCTTCCCCCAACAAAATTTTGTTGTTCACCTTTGTTCTCTTTGAACTAATTTTCAACTTGTTCAATAGCAAAAAAATTTAGGCTTTGTACCCTTTTTGGTCCATACTAATTTGGAATCCTATGTACAAATAATCTTGTAATGTGGACAATGGCATCCCATTAATTTTTCATTCTTGAATCTGTGACGTAAAGTTTGCTCCACTTTTAACTTTTTAGGGTAAAAAAATACTTTAAACTCATTTAATGCAAAAACTATAAAGATGAGTTTAAAATCTTATTTTAATGCAAAAATATCATGTAAAGTCAGCTCTACTTTCAAAATTTATGGCAAAAAATGCTTTGAACTCATTTTAATGCAAAAAATTATGAAGATGAGTTTTAAATCTTATTTTAATGCAAAAAATATCTTGTAAAGTTTGTCATATTTTCCAAATTTTAAGGCGAAAAAAGGTTTTAAGCTCATTTCAAGTTAAAAACTTATGAAGATGAGCTAGAGAAAATAATTAAATTTGAAACAAAGTGAACATTTAAAAAATGATATCAAAATTAAACATTTGAATATTAAGTGCGGGAGCACTTTCGTTTCAAATTGACAAAGATCAGGTTAAGTGAAACTTATGTTTAAAGGACCGTGAGGGTTGCGGCAACACGTATACATGTGAAGTCCTTTCTGGGCTATTAGGCTTATGAGAGGAACATTTCTCATACCTAATTTCTATCCCATTTAAGCGGCTCTATTGACCTCACTAACTCGTCATGCCCCATCATTCCCTCATTTAGGTGTCGATTAGGCACTTGAAGCTTGATGTTCCTTGAAGAAATGTTTAAGGGTAATGAAACCAATGATCATCTCTTCTTGGTGAAATATCTTCTCTACATTTGTTGATCGGAATGTGCTTAAATGAAAAAAACTTCTTTGATTTATTTCTTGGATCGCTCTAGACTGACCATTTCTAGGTTTTTACCCTAGAGTTCATTTCCTTCTCTTGTACCTTTGGAAAGTGTGGCTATGGACCTATTTGCGTCTTAGCTCGACATTGACGATTTGAAGTGTATTTCAAAGATGATTGATCCACCAAAGTTCGTATAAATTTCCAATCAAAACCTTATTCATGCATTGCTTGATTTAAGGTATACTCACATAGAGTAATATATTCATTGGATCGCTCTAGACTGCATATTTCTGGGTTTTCACCATAGAGTTCATTTCCTCTTATCGTGTAGCTTGCATCTTGAATGAATGTTAATGCGCTTTTTTATTCAAATGTAATCAAATCTTCAAGGATCTTGATATGCTTTATTGCACTTGCTGACTTGGTGCTTCTTGACTGTGTCAACCTTCTTATTGGCAGACTTTCAATTTGGTTTAGCCAGTCATTTTGAGCAAAAATTTCTCTTACCGCTTATTTTGATGTTTCTCTAGTCTTCGTGTCTAGTACATTAATTCTCATTTTTTGCACTTATTCGTGAAGCATTATATTCTTGGTCTGGTCAAAATCGAGGGAGTTTAAGTTGCGAACAAAATCTTTGTCCTCTTTGCCCCCAATGTGGGGGTGATCCTTGGTTTGGGTTCGAACGAAAAGAAACGATCAGGCTCAAAGGGGACAACAAGTGGATATTTTTATATTTGTGAAGGGAAGTGAAAGAATGCCACTCATCATCCTATACCTGGATATCAAAATAGTCTTCATGGGGTAGAAGTTTAGGATCAACCCTCGATTTAAAGATGTTAAACAATAAATGCCTGAGAGGGGAATTCATTCAATGGGATCTGCCCATTATCTGAACACTCGATTTGTTCCTCCCGTCTGCCTAAATAGAATAGAAGATGTTCGCACTTGCAGTATTCATTTTCCTCTAAACATAAGATGCTCGGAATTAAAGTTACTATTGCAATTAATATTTAGGTTCTTGATAAAAAAATGATATGTAAAGGTATGTGTGGGAAGACAAAAACTATCCCATAGCAATGAATAAAATGTATAAAAATCAAAGAATGCAAAAAAATGTTTTCTAAATAACAAAATGAAATTTTCATTATGACAAAAAAATGACTACACTCTGACATTTGATTTTTTTTTAAAAAAATCTACAGCTTAGCTCATAGATTTCTTTGCATTTTTCCCAAATGCACAGGGATCAACAGTTTTGAGTTGCCTTTACCAGTAGTCGTTTGCTCCGAGCTAGCTGTACCATTCCCCTAGGTACAATCAGTTTATACCAATCATGACATTGGATTTTTTAAAGGATTTAGTTTCCTTTGACCATTCGTAAAAATAGATTTTCGATGGACATTTGAATTATCCATTGTCTTAAATTTTACCGTGTTTAAGCACGTTATGCCAACATTTCTGTCGGACCTGCCAAACGACTACAACATGATCATCTCCAAGGTTTGTTCTCAAATCTATAGGATGGCTTGCAAATGCCCCATTGTGTTAAATTTTCTTCTCGAGCAGTGGTATTTTAAGTTGAAGCTTGTGGCAACTTGGAAAATCAATATCAATGAGTAATAGTAGTAGGGCTAAGATGTAAGTTCTTTGATTTCTCTTTCTTCTCTAGAGAACTAAAAGCTTGATCAACCGACAACTAATAGGTTCTGGAATAGTCGACGCCACCAGTCACAAGTGGCTCTTAATTGTACTGATGAGTAGTTCTGCTTTCTAAAGCGAGTACCCCTCCCAAGTGGCAAAAAAAATGATGTAATGATTGCATATGAATGCTTTACTGAACGAAATTAGAGACTTAAATAATATCGAAATATGAATAGCTACATCATAAAATGTATGAGGCAACATAAATATATCCTAATGAAGGAATGAATGCAAATAATGTGTTGATGCACGAACAATCCTTAGAGAGACCTCCATTTAACGAAGAAGGTGTCTGATTGCAGGAAGCCGAAAATGAATTACAGATAACAGTTATCTTCTTTTCTTGAAATCTTGACTTCATGAGGCAAAGCTCGTATTCCTCATTTCAGCATCGTCTCCGGTCTGATAGGAGACCTCGTCGGTCCTTCTCTTATACTATTCGAAAGATCCATGGTAGAGTGCAGACAAGAATCTCTTCTCTAGGGGAGAATCTTGACAATTCGGTTAGAAATGGTATTTTTTAAAAAAATTAAGAAAATTTGGAGACTTATAATTAAAATTTCCAAAGATTTTGAAGGGTTTAATTTAAACTTTTCATAAAATTGTAGGGGTTTAACTAAAATTTTTGAAAAAATCGAAACTATCAAAACCCATTTTTAAAATAAATTAGAAAGAGATTTAGTTGAAATTATCTAAAATTTTTGAAATATAGTAATATTTTTTTTTAAATTTCAGAGGGGTTAAATTAAATTTTTTGAAATTTAAAGGGCTAAATATAAAATTTTCAAACTTTGGGGAGCGTGACCTCCACTGATTTCAATGAGGACCTGCCTCTGCATCAAAGATGTGTCGTCTCTACCTCCAACACGTGTCTCCTCGTCGATTTCTCCATTAATGGGTCTTCGTTTGGCCCAACTCAATACTGTAGCATTTTCGCTCTCGACATCACAGACTTCTCTCCTATCTCGAATGCCCTCTAAATTGGATTGTTCTTGAATCAACACCATGTTATGATGTGATGCAAAAAAAATGCAAAGAAAAGAGAAATAAAAGAAAAAAAGCAAAAAACATCGAAAAAAGTTAGTACAATAATATAATAAATGGATCAAATAAATTAAATAAAAAAGTTAAATAATGCAATCAATCGAAGCAATTTAAAATACATACAAAGCATGCAAATATTAAACAAAGACATATATAAATCAAAAAAGGCCTAAAAGGGTCACCGCTAAACGGATAACATTTCGGTATGACTCTAAAGGGTAAGCTCTATGGTTCACTATATGTGGTTAGGTTCTAAAGTTAATGGTACCCGAACTGTCGCTATTACCTACTAAGATAATAGGACATCGATTCGGGGAATATGACACTCATACCATACGGAGGTGAACACCCCACGAAGCGAAGTAATAACTCTCACTTAACGGTTTTAAACCTAATACATGATGACAATTTGTATCAAACAAGGTTTAGAAATTAAAAAATTAAATCAAATTTAAATTTTCTTTAATAATTACAATGTGAACTTAATTAAGGCTTGACTTCTTTTTTATTTTTAAAACAAAAATGTCCTTATCAGAGTCGTCATGCTGTAGCGACTATTTTTTCGGAAATAAAAAAAAATTAATAAAAATTTAATTTAAAAAAGAGATTTTGTAAAAAAATCATATTTTAGAAAAATTGGGGAGTCGCCACCGATTATTTCAAAAAGGATAGACTAGACACCATAAAAATAAAAATCGGAGATTTTAAAAATTTGGATTCGAGAGTCGATTATGTACGAAAAAAGGGCTAGCACCTCACTACCTCAAAATTAGTACCTAAAATTTCGCATCGTATTTACTTAGAAAAACAAAAATTCTTGTTAATTTAAATTTTAGTTCTTAAATACATGTATGCATGAAGATGTGATTTCGAGCAACCTAACTCGCAACTCACGATACCAAAGGAGATGACGTCCGAAGACTCGTGACGACAGTCCCACTAGAATACCGGGACCTCAAGTACTAAACTAGACTAATACAATTAATTAAACATGACATTTTAATATATATAAACAAAATACGATAAATTCATGAATAAAATATAGTACTAAAAATAAATACAAGGCATAACTAGATAAATATGACAACCAAAATAACACACATACAAAAAAAAAAAACAATAAAAAAGAAATTAGAGCACATGCATTAATGATAACAAAACAACAATAATAATAAGCCCATTAGAATAAATAATACATAAAAACAAAAGACAAAATTTAATTTCCTTCTTCACGTGCAACCCCAGGTACATGCTTGTCACCATCGCAGCTGCACCTTGTCGCCACCGTCACTGCCAGGCCGCCGTTAATGGTGGTCGTTCGACTCCATTTTTTTACGAACCTCTCCTCGTCGTCCTGAATATGGATTTGAGGTCCATTTCACCGGAATCCGCTTCAGGTAACACAAATAGGGGCAAGAACGTTTTAACTTCTCCCCCTCGGATCTCCTAGCTCTACCGTTGGATCGAGCCAAAACCAAACTAATTTGTTCTCGTCGTCGAGACGATCCTCCCCACCGTTGGGATCGCCTCTTGAAAGCCTCGGTCGCCAAAAAAATCTCTTGAGTGTGTATAACTTCTTCAACACCGATTTGAGAATTCAACCGTTGGATTGGCTCGGCTCTGACATATGTGGCTCTCCTTGCCACGGGAAACATCCCACCGTTGGGATCGTCGGCCAAAGATTCCAACCGCCGGGAACCACCATGGCCAAAGTGGGTAAGATCATCTATTATTCCTTTATTTTCTCTTTGGTTTTGGTTGTGGATTTCTTTGGTGTTGAAAAATTGGATTTTGATGCTGGTTTGGGATGTTGGGTTTTTTTTTGTAGGGTGAAGCTGTGGAGTTAAAGGTTTGAAGATGAAAAGTTTGGAGGTAGAATGCGGGGGACGTTTTTTTGTGGGACTACGGCAGTGATGGTGTTGGAGGATGATGGATATGAGAGGTTGAAGGTGATTGAGATATCGGGAAAACAATGGTTAGAGGCTAAGAATTTTGGGGATTTCAGTACGGGTGAGCTAGGGAGTGAAGAATCAAAGTAAGGCTTGGGTGGGGAGGTTGAAGGTATTGAGTGACTTTTTTTTTCTAAGATGCTGGTGGTTGAGGACTGCCGAGAGTGTGTGAGTGTATATGGTGAGGTTGAGTGAGTGGATGAATGTAGGGTGGAGGGGTTGGTTGATGGCAGGGCTAGGAATGGTGCAAGGGCACAGCGATGGATAGTGCAATCCTATGGGCACGGGCATGGGCATGGGCATGGGCATGGGCATGGGCATGGGCATGGGCATGGGCATGGACATGGCGTGGGGCGTGCATAGGGGTATGGGCATGGATGTGGCGTGAAAATCCAAATGCATTTGATTCTTTTTTTTTGTATTTTGTAATAATAATTAAATAATAATATATAATAATAGAAATATTAAAATAATAATATTAATAATAATCTAATATAATAATAAAATTTCAAACCCGAACAAAATTAATGATTACAACAGGCTGCACCTCAACGACATTAAAATCAGCATTATCATTCTTACCTCCAAAAATAAATATGTTCTGAGAATCGTTCAGAGCATCAACCCTAGCCTCCCAAGAAAGTTATACACCTTCAGGCTTGAGGCTACGTGCTCCACGACCACTTCTACATTAACTTCACCCTATGAATAATTGTTACCTCTCCAAAAGTATTGTTTTAATGCCAATTTTACAGTTTTTTTGCTTGTTTTTAGGTACATTTAGTTGCATTAGGATGTTAAAACCATGCATTTACATAAGGAGTTTAAAATTCTATCTATGCCAGTGTGAAAGGTTGTTTTGCTGGCAATTTTGCAGGTTTGGCATAATATTTGGCCTAGAAAAGCAACATAGGAAGGAATGCCAGAGAGAATACCGAGTGTTGTTGGCATAGATGGACCAGACAATGCCAAGCACCGGTTGGCAAAGAAGTGAACGTGATGCCATGCCAAGAAGCTATTGAACTCCGAAAAAATAGGACAAGATCAAGCTCTGAAAAGATAGCAATTGGATCAATCTCCAAGAAAATAGTGGATAAGATAGTGCCAAGATTGGTTGGCAGATGCATGCCAAGGCAGCGTCGGTAGTATGACGTCAGCACTAACCTGATCAGCTTTCATTCAAATTCGGATAAGATCTCATCTATTATCCCATCAGCATTTAAAATTCAAATGATAAGCTTATCATATGCCCTCCTTGCACGCCTATTTAAAGACCAACCAAGCAAGCATTCGAGGGGTGGTTTTTGGTGGTGCTTGATCGTGAGTGATTGGAGTGAGGAGTTGGAGTGCAAGGCGATTGACAACCGACTGCACCTAGGAATGGTGGTTCGACCAGCTTGGCCGAGAGCTTGGATCTTGAGGGTTGCATTGAGAGACCCCTCTTGTCTTTCTCTTGTTTTAAGTTGCTTTGAATTCTTTTTAATGATGATGTATTTTAAAAACGTTTATGGTTTTTAGGTAAATCCCTCACCATGAACTAATCTAATAGTTAGTGGAGGATATTTTGCGTTGAACGCTATTTTATGTTTTAATTTTAATAATAAATCTGCCTTCAGCATTGTTTTATCTATTCAACATACTTTAATATTTTCTAAATACTATGTCAAGCGAGAGCTGGCACTGTTGGCCTATTGCTCATCAATATATTAACAGACTTAGGGTGGCAACGATTAAGTTGTTGAATATTGAGGAGAGAAGCTTCGAGAGAAGTCGTTCAAGTAGATGAACTTACTTCGGGAGTGAAATCTACCCTTAGGAGTATAGATTGGATCTTAATCAAATTGGTTTTTTTAAAAGCATGCACTTTAGAGATATAGAGGTTTTTACATGATCAATTTAGCGCAATGACTATCGAGAGAGGCTTTGCTAATTTTGAATCTGCTCGGTAAACAATGCCAAGATAGGTTGTTATTGAAGGCTGGCACGGCATGAATAGAGTGAAAACCAGACATTCCCTGCCAACGCTCATCATTCATTAAATCACCTTCCTTGCCAATGTTTTACTTTACTTTCATTTATTTTATTTCATTTCAAATATTTCCAAAACCAACTTCAAGACAAACAACTTTTTTCTCAAGGCAAGTAACAATCAAAGGCAACTGAATTCCAAGTCAATCTCTGTAGGATCGATACTCAGCTTAACTGCTATATTACTTGCAGACCGTGTATACTTGCACGCAAAAGACTCATCTTGACACTATTTTATACTTTTCCAATACATACCTTCTGCCCCTTTTGTCAGCATTCACTTAGAGAGTTTACAAATTTTTGGCGCTGTTGCCGAGGAGTGCAACAGAGTTGGTTGTTTTTAAATTTTTACTTGTCTTTCTTTTATTTTTGCTATTTTACTTTTTACTTTTATCGGTGTATGACCAGAAGCCATCCTGTGGTGGACGAATGGCCATATGATCTGAAAATTGAGAAAACCTTGTGGAGGTTAAAAAGAAGATTCTGAGAGATGAATAATTAAGGTAATAGAGGGAATGGTGTGGTGAACAATGAAGAAAAAACACTTAACAATGTGATGCTACCACCATCGGTTAATGAAGAAAAACCTATTAAAGAACATTCGGCACCAACCATTGACAATCTGATGCCAGTACTGGTTGGCGCAGAGGTAAATGCTGTCAATTTTAAACTTAAGCGGGTAATGATTCAAACTCTTTTAAATGTAGGTCAGTTTGATAGAGCACTTACTAGAGATCTGAGGTAACATCTGAAGCAGTTCGTGGAGATTTGCTGATTATTTCAACAAAATGGAGTACCTAAAGATACCGTGAAGCTGAAGTTATTCATTTTTTCCTTGAGAGATAGAGCTCAAGCTTGGCTCAATTCCTTGCCACCTGGATCAGTCACTTCATGGGCAAACCTATGCCAGAAGTTTTTGACAAGATTCCAGCCGCCAACACTCACTGCCAAGCTGCAGGGTGAGATTATTACATTCAGGCAGGCCGAGGACGAGACCTTATATGATGTCTGGGAAAGATTTAAAGATCTGTTGAGAAGGTGTCCTATGCATGGATTCCCGAATTGGACCCAAATACAAACTTTCTACAATGGATTGAATGCACAAACGAGGACTGTTGTTGATGCTTCCGCAGTTGGTTCATTGCTGGACAAGACGTATACCAAGGCTGTTGACATTCCTGAAAGAATTGCAATCAATGATTTTGAATATCCTGTTGCTAGACTTGGGACCGAAACCAAAACCAGTGAGAAATTTCATGTTGATGAATTAACATCCATTCATGCCGAGATTTCCAATCTTACCAGCATGGTGAGAACGTTACAAAAGAACAATGAGTCCCAAGAAGTTAAAGCATTATATCCATTTTATACAATTTGTGAAGAAAGCCATCATGTGGATGAATGCCCTGCTAACCCTGAATCGATAAATTTCGTTGGCAATGTTAATCGTTACCATAATCCTAACTCCAATACTTATAATGCAGGATGGAGACAACACCCTAACTTAGCATGGGGAAATCAAGGAGGTAACTAGTACAATGCCCAACACCAGAATACCTAAAGGCAGAATAACAATGCCATGCCAGCTTTCAACAACAATGGCATGCCAGCATTCTATCAGAATGCCATGCCATAGAAAGCTCAAAACAATTTCCAGCATGGGCAGAGATTCAACCAAGGAGGCACTCTTACAGAGTACATGGAGAGAAATGATGCCACAATCCAGAGTTTGGCAGCATCAATGAGGAACTTAAAAGTTCAGATTGGGCAGATTGCTAATGCACTCAGCAATCGACCCTAAGGAGCATTGCCAAGTGACACCGAAGAGGCTCGACACAAAGATAATGAGCAATGTAAAGCCATAACTCTTCGGAGCGGTAAGAAGTGCGAGATAGAGAAGGCTTCCAATGAGCCAGTTAAATGCCAAATCGAGAAGCCAGTGCCAGTAGAAAACCCCAAGGAAGTTTTACTATTTCGTGTACCATTGACAACAAATTGATTTATTTAAAATCATGCACTATAGAGATATAGAGATTTTTATATGATCAATTTAGGGCAATGACTATCGAGAGAGGCTTTGCTAATTTTGAATCTGCTCGGCAAACAATGTCAAGACATGTTGTTATTGAAGGCTGGCACAGCATGAATAGCGTGAAAACCATGCATTCCCTACCAACGCTCATCATTTATTAAAGCACATTCCTTGCCAACGTCTTACTTTACTTTCATTTATTTTATTTCATTTCAAATATTTCCAAAACCAACTTCAAAACAAACAACTTTTTCTCAAGGCAAGTAACAATCAAAGGTAATTGAATTCCAAGTCAAAATCTGTGGAATCGATACTCAGCTTAATTGTTGCATTACTTGCAGACTGTGTATACTTGCACGCAAAAGACTCATCTTAGCACTGTTTTATACTTTTCCAATACATATATTCTGCCCCTTTTGCCAGCATTCACTTAGAGAGTCTACAATAATCTTTCTGGCCTAGCTTTAAAGCTTGAAAACCCATTAGAGCCATATCATCTGGGGCCCTAGATTGTTAAGGTTCCTTAACCTTTCCAAACTCAATAAACTGCCCAATCTTCCCCTTAACAACATTAGCCCAAGTTGGCCCATCTACCCAGTGTGATCAACCCATGTACCCCCATGTTCCAAACCGTTGGGCTAACCCTCGGAAGTTGAAGGCATCCAAGGAGCCAACAGATTAGAATTAAAAACTTCTCGACTTCCTAGTAATTCTAGTTCCCCAACAAAACTATCCCCATAACTACTATTATAGCCAGCACCATCATTAACATGGTTATCTAGGAACACTGCATTGAATATTTTTTCTAATCGAGGGGCTTGCTCCCTACAATCAAAGAGACCTTTTCGAACAGAATCCATTGATTGCTCCGAAGAGCTTTCACCAATCTCCGAATTAACCATCTCACCGACCTTCTTTATTGTACTCTCCTTTTGATCACCAAGATTGAAATTCGAGAGAACCAATTCGGTTACCCACACACTAAACCTTTCCTTACCAACAACAATATCAACCAGCTCGTCGATGCTAGTCCACTGGTTTGTAGAGATTAATAGTGAAACCTTCTCACAATTAAATAAATTATTTGCATTTTCACCTAGAGCCTTCAATGAACCCTAAATAGCTGCTATGTTTTTGAAAGTACTTATATTCGAATAATGGAGGGGAATACTCGAAGCTTCGACCCAAACTGTTCTCTCAGAAAGATGAAAAGACTCCGACCATGGGCAAACCTCCGTGAAAATTTCCTTTAAATAAGACCAACCCAAATCCTCTAACATCTGATATAACTCGTCATCCCTTATATCAAGTAAATACCATCTGCCACCTAAGCTCTTAACTACGATGTCTCCAAGACCCCAAGTATGGAGTATATATTTCACTGAACCTAAACTACACATGATGGTCGTTGTGCCAATAAGGTATTTGTTCAGTTTCTGAAGCGATTCCTCCTCAATATGGCTCGAAATACATCTGTAGCGATGTCCCTTTCTTATGTTCGCTAAAAAAATGAGGTTTTAAGGTGTTTGAGGTCTCTCGGGTATTAAAATATTTATTCTGTGGGGTTTTAGAAAAACCGGATTTTTTTTAAAAAAATGGAGTCGCCACCGGCCACTTAGGTAGGCCGGACACCATAAAACTAGAGATTTTAAAAATGTTGGGTTCGAGAGTGGGTTACGGATGGGGAAGGATTAGCACCCTCACATCGCCCAAAATTAGTACTTTAATAATCACCGCTTTATTAATATTAAACTTTCTGGATTAAAGTTTACGCCAACCACCATCACTACGCCTGATACTGGCCCCGTTTACGCTCGGATAAAAGGGCACCGCATTGACAATTTATAGATTTCCATTATGCGAACTTAGAAAAATAAAAAACATACATTCATATTAACATGGATCTAAAACATAAAACATGGATCTTATAAAATTTAAACAAGGATAACAGTAAAACATGAACAAATGCATAGTTTATCATGATAAAAACAAAGCACGGAAATAAACACGAAAGAAAGAAAAAACATATTTCAAAAAGAAATTAATAAATCAAATTTACACATGTTATAATGCGTATAAAAACGCAAAATATGCATGACAAATAAGTAATATGATATTAATCTAGCAAACCAACCTTATCACAAAAATTACACTGAGACATTACCATATGACACGATTTTCGTACGTAAAATAATAATAAGAAAAAAACAATAACATGTAACAAATGACATCATACTAACATGCAACCTACAATGCGAAAAAAGAAGCAGAACATAATATACATGCTAACACATATCTATGTCGTGAACAAATAAAGTCTATACGACATATTAGTATGGCATTATCTACAAGGTATGAATACACCTATTAAAAAAGAAAAAAATCTAAAATAACAAGACAAAGAAAACAAAAACATGCTAAAATATACATATATAACATGAATAAACAAACTAAATAATATTAACATAATGACACACATAAACACATAAAAGACAACAAATATATATAACACATATAGGAATGTCATTACAAAATTAACGAACCTCCATACTAACATGCAACCTAGGAAATAAGACAAATATAAAACTAACGCTTGCTTATCGTGGCCAAACAAAACTAACCATATTAGCATGACAATGCATATAAAAGGCAACATGTATATAAGAAAAACATGACAAAGACAAATAACGTATAAAAACGAAATAAAAAAAATTAAACATGCCATTAGTTAACCTATATCATAATGATTAAAATGAACAAGCAAAGAAAGCATGTTAACGTGGGCACAAATAATACGAATCAAAATAAACATAACATAAAAAAGACATATAACATGAACAAATAAATTAAAACATAAAACATGGTAAAATATACTCAAAAAATATAAATAAAAATAATCATGACATAAGCAAAACATATACAAATATAAAAGATGATGGAAACATAATAAAAGAGGAATATGAATGTTTAAAAAAGAATTGTGACTGGAATGGAATAAATTAAAGCAAGATAATAGACATTAAAACAAATAAAAAACGATTTCGGGACGAGATTGAAGACTAAACAAAACTTGAAAGGACCGAATGTGTAATATACCCAAGGGGCAAGCTCAAAGTGCAAACATCCAAAACGCGAAAGGACTAGGGCGGTAATTTTTCTATTTGAAAATGACTTCGGTTTAATTCGGGGATGAAATTGAAAGAATTTTAAAAAGGGAAGGGACCCAAGTTGCAATTGGACCAAGGGGTGAGCTTGAACTGAAAAATTGAAGGACACGAGGGTCCTTATGTGGTAATTAAACCATTTTAAAACTAAAACACCTATAAAAAGGCTATATCAGATTCTTTTTCTTCTTTTTGGCCATTTTTAGTTCAAACCCTAAAATAAACACCTCATTCCCTCTATTTTTTTTAAAAAACCCCAACACTCCCAAATTCAAACGATTTGGGATAAACCCAGATTCCGATAAGGCGCCGCCACATTGGCTGTCGTCCAACACCGCCGGACGGCGGCGACGAAACCCAAAAAACTCCAAAACGGTTCATTCTTCATTTTAAAAACCAAATATGGTCTCCATTTTGTCAAAACAAGGCCTATTTGTTTTAGATCTAAAAAAAATAAACCCAAAATGTTTTTTAAAAACCCTTTTAAAAAAATCAAGACAACTACCCCCCTTTTAACGCCGTCATCTCACTCTAATTCACCCATGTAAGGGCTTCTCACCGGAGAAGGGAGCGGACGGTGAAGGTAAATGCTCAACCCTTTTTTATTTTTTCTTTTTTTGGTTGCGAAAAATTGGAGATGCATGTAAGAGAAAAGAAACAAGGGATTACCACTGAAACTTTTGTATTTTTTTTATTTCTCCCGACTAAAACTTATGATGGTTTTTTTATTTTGAATATGACTCTGTGTGTACATAATGGGTTGAGATTACATTCATTTTATGCTTGATTTCTTCTCTGACATAGTTTTATAAAATAAGCAACCATTAATTGAATTTGCTATAAATGATGGCTTGAATCTGACACTGTCTTTTCTCTGATTTTTGCATGTTCGGTTTGGTGAGAACTAGTGAGGGCGGTGTACGATGGTCGCGGGGACTCCGGTGATGCATCCACGAGGTGGGGAAGATCGAACAGTATCGCGCGTGCGTTGCACGCGTTAGTGGGAGGTAAACCATCAGCGTGTTCTTCACGTGGCCAGCTGGAGGGGTATCTTGGGTTGATCTGGGCCGTTGGATCATACCTTGATCCAATGGCTGGGATGATGATGACTGCAAATAAAATGAGGGATAGCAGATTAAATTCTAGGGTTTTTTTGATCAATTAGATTGGGCCAAATAGGCCTATGTAATCCACTTGGGTCTTTTATGTATTTATTATTTGTTTTGGGCCTTGCAAATGTAAATGGACTTAGACACTTATTTGCGATAAAGGAATCAACCTCATCCCTATGAGACCCGAAAACTTGTCTTAGGCCTCTCCAATGTAGTTTTGTTGGAAGATTACTAACGTATAGAATGACCACTTGACTCCCAGGATAAAAACAAGAGAAAATGCCCATTATTTTTTATTCACTTGTTATCTGCCAGGATAAACGCCAGAGAAAATGCCAGATTTGTTTTCTAACATCTCCGACAGGATTGAAGTGATAAACTTAAAACAATCACACTTAAGAGTTAGTGATATAATAATAAGATGATATGGTGATAAAAACTATAGACTAAATGCAATAAAAAGTAAAGATGAAGCAATGATCAAAGGACAAACAAATGTTGTAGCAAAGATTCAGATAATAACGGATGTTGGATTTATTACTTAGGAACTATGCTAATTACCATTCTAATGTTATAACAGTTGGCAATACATGTCTGCGTAAACCAATTAGATCTTCATCTATTCGACAGGGTTCTCTAACAACTCCTAGACACTTTCGATACCTAGAAGTAACAACAAGAAGCTATGTTAATACATGTCTAACCCTAACAACTTATTGTTTATTCAAGTTCCATTTTTTAGTCATTGAAATCCTAACCTTATGCTAAGGCAGATTAGAAATAATTTAATAGCTTATAGCCCCATTGTTCACATTTTTTTAACCTAACTCTCTCGATATTAAGCCACATATCAATAATTAAAAGGCCTTTCTCGATGGCTATTACAATAGTTACGCATGAAGAACAAAGAGCTCGATATATAAAGGAAAATGTTATAACATTGAACAAGTAATTAAAAACTACAATCCTAAAACAATAAATCCCAACAAAAAGTATTTAACTCATGTCTGAGCAAATAACATCCATAATAAAAATAGTTAAAAACATGACAGAGTATAAAGCAAGAGAAAAAGAGAATCAAAGTGTCCTAAGATTTCTTCTTCGCACCCTCGAACTATTATTGCAGTGCTCCAAACTCCTAAATCCTCCCTCGACAGTTTTTTGTCACTTGGAGACTCTTCTTAACCTTCAACAATGGTAGTTCTCCGATGAACAAGACAAAAAGTTGTTCTTCCTTGAATAAAAGCTTTTCTGCGTATTTGTGCGTTAAGTGCAGCCTCCTTTTAATTGTTGCCCTTGATGTCTTTATATAGAGGTGGCTCTCCTAGGGTTTTGAAAACACTAAAGTGCAATTAATATTTTAATGAGGATCTTGCTTTTCTACTTCATTAATTGCTCAGTAAAAGAATATCTTGTCACATGTTTTTAATAAAATATCATGTGATCCAACAAAGAGGATCTTTGGTTTCTACGTTATTAATGGGCCAATAAAGGCGAGGGGAGCACGAATTAAATCACATTAAATGATCCAAGATTTGTCTCCAGCATCACAACAAATGTTGTAGCATCCAGTCCAACACGAGAGAATTCTGCTACAATGTTCCAACGCTCCATTGCTCTGTTACTTCCTGCGCAAGCACCACTAAAAACCACTACCTTTCCCATTAATAACACCAATATATATAAACTTTAAGCTCAAGTACCAAAACTCCATAACTATATGCAAACTACTCCTAAATGCAACAGTATGCTTTCGAACACAAAATATGTTAAGTAAAAGGGTCTAAAATATAGGTTCTTTATGCACTCATCAGTACCGATGCTTGGGCTCGAGTAACGATACCGTTAATCCCTCTATCATCTCTCTAAGGCACCTCAAATCGGTACCCACATGAGATTACCCATACCAGGGTATTGTACCTATACTCAGAGTTTAGTACCAGTATCGACCAAGTAATCTGCCCAAGAAATATTATTTTGAGCTAGAGGGGCTGGAAAATTATAAAATATGGTGTAATAAACTTCTTATGATGTGGCATCACTTAGATAGCTTAGTAATCGATATTTTACTCCCATATACGAGCTTAATGCGTAACAACATTATAACCATAATGGGTGACTTGTTAATTGTTAGCAACCATAGGGTCTCTTGAAAAAGTAACGATGATGTGTGCCACGTGGGCACTTATGTGATAGAGTCACTTTGATTTATGGTATCCAGATACCTAGAGAACGTGTTACAACACCATGGTAAGATGACACTGAATTTATGTTCCTGATGCTGTGTGACCTGGGACATATTCAAAGATACGCGATGAGGATTCTGAGTGTATGTTCCCAATGTTGTGTAACCTAGGTCTATCTCCAGGTTTGTGGATATGATTGTTTATGACTGGTTGATGATACTATGTTGTACTTATTGGTTTAAACATGCTTTAGGTGACTAGTGGAAATGTCAAATGTTGATTTAATTATCATATCGTCGTTTCTAGCTACATGCTTATGTTAATAATTTGCATGAAGTATAATAGAGTAGAAGTCTACGTTTAGAATTTTCGTTTCTATATGCAAGTAACTAGGTTGGTACATTGCTTGGAGGGCACGATCGGCTTAGGATTTCAGTGCATCGATTCATTCGTAGTACAATACTTAAATCTTTGGGGTATGTATTCGTAAGACCCTATTAATTTGTATTTTTTAATTCCCATTTTAGATTTGCAATAAAGAGTCGAATGTTTTAATATTTCAACTTAAATAGAGATCTCATGTAAACGTGTTAAACTATTATCTATATTGGATTTGGAAATAGTGATATTTATGGAAATGAATTTATATTTGGGCTAAATTAGGTTAAGAATTTATGTTTACAAGTTTGGCCTAATGCCCAAATATGGCATCTGTATTTAAGGTGTTACATTTACTAGTATCAGAGCCTAGGTTTAGTTTGTTCTATGAAATTCTAGGGGTGGTAGAGGATCGTAAATAGGTGTCTAGTGAATACATGCCCATAAGTCGAAGTCGTACTTGGTTTAAGCTGAAATTTGATGGTGCAACCTTGTTCTTTTTTTTTGTAAAATTATCATGCCTAGAGTAACATGTGATCGATATGAGAGTGTGGGTTCTCATGAGGAGAACTACAATGAGGAATATGTTCTGGACACCGAGGATAAGTCTGAGGATGATAGGGGTCGAGGGGCCAATTATTTTACCCACTTGCGTCGTGCCCTTAACAGTATAATGAGGGTCATACCTAGGCCTTCGGGTATACCTCGAGAGATTCTGGTTAAGAGGCTTTGCCATTATAGTGTGAGGGATTTCCTTGGTTTGGGACAAGATAACCCGGTTAAGGCTAACTAGTGGTTGAGGGATACAAAGTGGATATTGCGTTAGATGTAACTAAAGCTAGTGGATAAGTTGGCATGTGCCACTTCTCTTCTGAGATAGAATGTACATAAGTGGTGGGAAACTGTAGAGTTGTGATGACATCCTAATGTTCCCACATGGAAAGACTTGCTTGAGGAGTTTTAAGAGAAGTATATTGGTGAATCCAATATAGATAGCTTGCGAGATCGATTTACTCATTTGGTTCAAGGAAATTGGTATGTTTTTTAATATGAACAAGAGTTTCTAGAGTTAAGGAGGTTTACCCCAAAATTGGTCGCCACCAAGAAATTAAGATACATAAGATTCATGTAAGGGTTGAAGAAAGAGATTCAGATGTACTTGACTGCCGACCCACCAACAATGTTTTTAAAGTTAGCTATGAGTGCTAAGGTACTTGAGCATGTGTGTGGCATATCATATGGCCAGGCTAGTGGACAAGGAAGTTCAAGTGGGATAACTCAGAACTTCTCCAACAATTCACAGTCCTACTCTAGAAGGAAAAAAAGGTCATGGATAGTGTTATGGAAACGCTAAGGTATGTTATAGCTATGGGTCACCTGACCACTTTGTGAAAGACTATCATGTTATTGCCGAAACTACTCCGTTTCATACTGAAATGACCTCTTATACAGCTCAAAGGGTTTGGGGTTTTACTAGAGGAGGAGCGAGCCACGTGTCGGGATATCAAAGTAGGGGTGCGGTTCAATCCACTACGAGTACTAGTTACACAATATGTTATCAATGCTCATTAGGATTTTGAGGCCACCGACATCATCTCAGGTAGCTTTACCTTATTCTCTATTCCTATTGTTGCTTTAATAGACTCTGTGTCTACGTATTCATTTATTCGTAGTAGGATTCCTCATTAGTAAGGTATTTTGATCGAGGACCTTTAGGTTGGGGTACTTGTGACTAGTCCATTAGGATATGATGTTTTGATGGATAAAGTGTATTGAAGGTTCCTGATTTAATGGTATTATTGTTCCAAGATGATTTTAATGCTATATTAGGGATGGATTGGTTGTTTGAGCATGATACTAGTTTGAGATGTAGGGCAAAGTGCCTTAAGCTTCATGGTTCAAACTAGGCTAAGTTAACAGTGAGGGGTGAGAGGAACCATTGCCTTTCCAATGCAGTGCCAGCTTTGATAGCACAAAATCCAGCAATGGTATGAGGCTTTTTTGGCTCACGTGATTGATACTATAGTAGAGAGTCCGGTGCTCGAGAGCCTTCGGACTATGAGAGAGTTTGCCGATGTGTTTCTATAAGAGTTATCCTGACTGCCTTTGATTGTGAATTAGAATTTAGGATTGAGGTAATGTTGGTACTTTATTAGTGTCCATTCTTTATCATATGGCACCAATAGAATTGAGAGAATTGAAGAACCAGATTCAAAAGTTGAGAGAATGGGGCTTTATTCGATCGAGCATCTCACATTAAGGTGTGTCAGTCTTGTTTGTTAAAAAGAAATATGGTTTGATGAGGTTGTGCATCGATTACCATCAACTTAATAAGGTGACGATAAAGAATTGTTCTCCCCTTCCGAGGATTGAAAACCTTTTTAACCAGTTGAGGGGTGCATGTTTTCTTTCTCTAAAATCGACTTAAGGTCGGTGTACTACTAGTTAAGGGTTAAAGATGAAGATGTGCAAATGACCACTTTCAGAGTGTGGTATGGCCATTATAAATTCTTGGCCATGCCCTTCGGGTTTACAAATATGCCTGCAGTGTTCATGGATTTGATGAATCGAATTTTTAGCCTTATATAGATCAGTTTGCGATGGTCTTCGTTGATGATATTTTGGTTTACTCAAGTTTGGAGGACAAACATGATTACAACCTTCATATTGTTCTTCAAAACTTGAGGGAGAGGCAACTCTACACAAAATTCAGTAAGTGTGAGTTTTAGCTTTTCGAGGTAGAATTCTTAGGTCATATTGTTGCAACAGATGGCATCTATGTGGATCCACAAAATATTAAAGTTGTGGTGGAATGGAAACCATCTAGGAATATTTTAGAGGTCTGTAGTTTCCTTGGATTTTTCGGGTATTATCATTATTTCGTCAAGGATTTCTCCATCATAACAGCCCCTATGACAAAGTTGGTGCATAATGGGGTTCCATTTGAGTGGAACGAGAAAAGAAATCAAAGTTTTGAATATCTAAAGGCTTATTTGACCGAGGCTCTGGTTTTGATGCAACCCAAGCCAAGTAAAGATTAAGTGGCTTTTAGTGATGTTTAATTGAATAGGCTAGGTTGTGTACTCATGCAAGAAAAAAAGGTGGTTGCATACGCTTCGAGATAGCTTAAACCTCATGAATGCATCTACCGCATGCATGATTTAGAGCTTACGACAGTTGTCTTCTCATTAAAGGCTTGGAGGCACTACTTGTGTGGGAAGAAGTGCTACATCTACACCGACCAAAAGAGTTTGAAGTACTTGCTCACGCAAAAGAAATTAAACTTAAGGCAACGAAGGTGGATCGAACTGGTTAAGGATTATTGATACATGTATGGGAGGGCTAAAATAATGCATTATAGCCAAAGAGTTGAAGTTATTTTATAAGTATGGAATTTCAGCCGACTTGCATCGAATTTTTGGATAGGATCCGAGAACTTCTGGATCTACATGTCTTCTTCAAACATATTCGTCTATCTCTTATCTTTCCAATGCATCTTGAAACGCATCAATCCAACGTCAAGAGCTTATATTATGACCGTTTTAGTGAAGACTGTATGAGCAAAAATCCTTATACAAATTTATTAAGATAAATATTATTTATTACGAATTTTCAATAATTTTATTAATTATTTGTACTTAAATTTAATCTAGGATTCTTTATGAAGATATTTAGATGATTTAGGATTATCTTTTTTATTTATTTATTAGTTTTTTAGGTTAGATAAAATATATTTATTTATTTTATTATTATCTTTGCTTTTCCTAATTTAAGTTGGACTATTCATTTGTACCCTATTTAAAGGCATATTTGCTTCATTAATAACAAGAACATCATGAATTTTTTAGTTAAAAAAACCTTTGGCTATGGGCCATTTTATTTTCAAGGTAGATGGATTTGCCTTGTTATTTTTCGTATCAGAAGTCTTCTTCAACATAAGTTCATCAAGTTCTTGTGATGGAGATCATCTTCACACTTTTGCTTCCTAGGTAATTGCATCTAGGAGGGTGGGTTAGAGCCATTTGAGGTTTCTTGCTTAGATAATCGCGTCTAAGAGGGTGCCGAGGACAAATTATCCTTCAACAACTTCTATCTTGCCATCATCCATTCATCAGAGAGATTCTTGCCGTTTGCAAGTGTTTGCCTATTTAATTGCGATTAAGATGGTGCCAAGGACAAATCTATCCAACACCACCATCATCATATTCATCAATTAACTGTCTCATTTTTTACATCAACATCATACTTTATTGTCGATGTGCTAAATTTGGAATTTGAGGTTTTCTCGGATCATATTAGTGAGTTTGCTAGATTAATTGTGATCTAGAGGGTCCCTAGATTTTGAGGTAATTTTTGGATCCTAGCTTCCGTATCAAATATAATTGCATCATTGAGTACCATCTCGACAAAGAAGATTTTGTGGCTGACGCTTTGACTTGGAAGTCAATATTAGACTTAAGGGAGATGTTTTCCCATTTGAGGATGGTAGTTTGCTAGCTAAGCTTTGTATGGAACCTAACTTGGTGCAAGAGATTAAGAAAACTTAAGTTTTAGACAAAAAGTAAGTGGCAAAGATAGAGATGGTCCAGCGATGAGAGTCATCAAGTTTTGAAGTGCGAGATGGTGGAGTCTTGTACTTTAAAGTTTATTTGTAGGTCTCGACCCTGAAGGATTTACGAGATCAAATTATCTAGAAGGCTCATCATAGTTTGTTTATTGTGTACCTAGGTAGTGACAAGATGTATCGAGACCTCGTCCTTTCTATTGGTGGCCTAGTATGAAGGGAGACGTGTCAGAATTCGTGACCAGGTGCATATCTTGTCAACAAGTTAAAGCCGAACATCAGGTTCCTTCGAGATTGCTTCAACCCATTTAGATTCTAAAGTGGAAGCGGGATGGAGTGACTATAAATTTTATGACAGGTTTGTCATTGACCTAGAGGAGGTATGACGTGATTTGGGTGATTGTGGATCGTTTAACCAAGATTGCTTATTTCTTGCCAAAATGTGTGGACTACACCCTAAAGAGGTTAGGAAAATTGTACATTTAAGAGATAGTAAGATTGCATGGGGTGCCATCCTCAAATATTTCGAATAGAGACTCATGGTTTACATTGAGATTTTGGAAGAAGCTTCAGGAAGCCTTGGGTAAACGGTTACATTTTAGCACCGTCTTTCATCCTTAGATTGATGGTCAGTCCAAACGAGTTATACAAATTTTGGAAGACATGTTCAGGTGTTGTATCATTGAATTCGAGGGGAGTTGGGAGGAACACCTTTCGTTGGTTGATTTGCCTACAAAAAAGTTTCCAATCAATCATTTTGATGGCTCCTTTTGAAGCATTGTATGGAATAAAATTTAGAACACCCTTATGTTGGACCGAGATCAACAAAATAAGGATCATAGGATCCGATTTGATTAAGCAAACTGAGGATAAGGTTTAGATCATCAAAGAGATGCTGTAAGCGGCTTTTGATCGTCATAAAGCTTACATAGACTAGAGGCGTAACCAAATTGAGTATGATTTGAGTGACAATGTGTTTCTCAAAGTGTCACCATAGAAAAAAGTGATCCGCTTTGGATGAAAGGGTAAATTGAGTTCGAGGTTTATTAGTCCATATGAGATCTTAGAGAGAGTTGGACCTATGGCTTACCGTTTGGCTATGCCCCCGAAGATGGCACACATCAATAATGTTTTGCATGTTTCTATGTTGAGGCGTTACCGTTCCAACCCATCGCATATCATCCCACTTGAAGAGATTGAGATCAACACCGACTTGACCAATGAAAATGAACTAATAACGATTCTAGATAGAGGGGTTAAGGAATTATGCAACAAAAGTATACTATTAGTAAAGATGTTGTGTAGGAACCACAACGTTAATGAATATGCTTGGGAAACTGGAGAGTATATGAGGCTGTAATATCTGCACTTCTTAACCAGGTAAATTTTGAGGATAAAATATTCTTTTAGGAGGGGAAAGTTATAACGACCCAAATTTTGGATATGTGATTTGGCTTCACCTAAGCTTTGGGCTTTGGGTGTTGGGCCTATTTGGTGTTTAAACAGCTCGAGTGTACTTTGCACTTGACCATTTGGGCTTGGTTAGTGGCCTAGTGGTGACATGGAAGAGTTTAGTGGGATCTATGTAGTAAATTCTCAATAATTTAAATAAAGGTTGAGCATTTTGAATGCTATTTGTTGGGAGACTAGCTTGCATCATCTTTATAAATTCACCTTTTCCATATGTCTTTCTCTCCATCATCTTCTTCCTCAAGACAATAAGTGAAAAAACAAAGCTTTGTCTTCCATTGTTCTTTCCCAAAATTATAGATTAGATTTTCATAATCAACTTATCAAAAACTCCAAGAAAAGTTAAGAATCATCATAATTGGTGGTAAGATGAAATTTGGGTTTTAGTGGTTTGTGAGAGATATGAGAAAACGAAAGTTTCAGCCATATTTTTAGTTGTTAAATTCTTCATTCAACCTTCATTTTTCTTACTACAAGTTGTAATTTGAATTACAACTCCATTTTTCTAATGTAAGAGGTGGGTGAGAACTCCAAAGCTCAAGGGAAGAGGAAGGCTTGAGATTTGGAAGAAAATAGCTTCATTTTAGCTAGGAGTAAGGTTAGTACAACTCTAACTCCTTTGTTTCACGCACATCCTAAGGATGATGCTTTGTAATACTTGATTTTGTGTTTTTGGTGCTTAGTGTGAAAAGACATGTTTGATGACTTAAATATGAGATTTAAAGTTCATAATGTGTAAAAAGGGTAGCACATCACCTTGAACAACTCTCATAACTTGTATGATAGTTATAGGCCTTGCAATGGGTTTTTGAGCCTTATAATGAAAATTTTGGGCTTTAGTATCAGTACGCGGGTTGTTCGTACTGGTACCCCTTGTTTAGAATAATGAACAATGATGAACTAGAGTAGGGTACTTGTACAATATTTAACCTATACCGGTACGATGTTCAAGTCGGTATCGGTACGGGTTGGCCTATATCGGTACGCAAGGGCTCGTGAAATTCTATTGAGCAAAATTCGTATTGGTGCATAAAGGGCGTAACAGTATTGATGGTATCATACTGATGCTCAAGCTTGAGTACCGGTATCCGATAATCACTCGATCTTTTTTTAAGACACCTTGTATTGGTACGCGCATGAGAATACTGGTACCCAAGGTACTATACCGATACTCAAAGTCGAGTATTGATACTGACTGGTAATCTGCCCAATAAATATCATTTTGAGCTAAAGGGTCTGGAAAATTGTGGACTACGGTCTAATATACTACTTATGATGTGGCATGACTTAGATAACTTAGTAATCGATATTTCACTCTTATATACGAGCATAACGTGCAACAACTTTATAACCATAATGAGTGACTTGTTAATTGTTAGCAACCATAAGGTCGCTTGAAATGTGATGATATTGTGTGCTGTGAGGGGACTTGTGTGATAAAGTCACCATGATTTATGGGATCCAGATGCCCAGAGAATGTGTTGGAACATCATGGTAAGAGAACACCGAATATAGTGCCTGATGTTGTGTGACCTGGGGCTTATTTGAAGATACTCGAAGGGGATTCTAAGTATGAGTGTAAGTTCTCGAATCTGTGTGACCCGGGCCTCGCTCTGAGTGTATGTTCCCGATGTTTTGTGATCTGGGTCTCACTCCAGGTTTGCGGATATGATTGTATATGACTGGTTGATGATGCTTTGTTCTACTTATTGGTTTAATCATGCTTTTAGGCGACTAGTGGTAGCATCAAATGTTGATTTAATTACCATATCGTCATTTCTAGCTACATCTTATGTTTATGATTTGCATGAAGTTTAGTATAATATAAGTGGACGTTGAGAATTGTTATTTCCGTTCGCATGTTAGTAGGTTGGTACGTTGCTTGTAGGGCACCACCGGCTTTGGATTTCAGCGCATCGATTCATCATGAGTACAATACTTAGATCTTTGGGCTATGTATTTGTAGGACTCTATTGATTTGTATTTTTAATTCCTATTTTGGATTTATAATGATGAGTCGAACGTTTTAATATTTTAACTTAAATGAAGTTCCCATGTAAACGTTTTAAATTATTATCTTTATTGGATTTGGAATTTGAGGTATTTATGGAAATGAATTTCTATTTGGGATAAATTAGGTTGAGAATTTATTTTATGAGTTGGCCCTGAGGCCTAAATGTGGTATATGAGATTGAAATGTTATAGGCTCTGATACCATATTAAAAACCTAAATTAGAGTTGAAATTGTAGAAGATAACTTATTGTAATTTGCCGATGAATAAGAAAGAAAGAGAAAAGAGAGGGGAAATAGAATAAAACTAAAAAATAACTACTTTGTACCATACTCAATAGGTCAGCTGATATTCAGATGGCCTAGACGGTTATAACCTTTTAATACTGAAATTTCATATGGGCCGATCAGAATTACTCTGTTATCCTACCACTTATTGCTTATTTTTTTTAAAATGGTGATTCAATTTTCTTTTTTTATTCTTGTATATACTTGAATTTTATTTACAAAATAAATGTTTATGTTACACCACTAATAAATAATATATATGGAACTCATGCAAATCTTTAGTAATCATATTCAATAGTCACTCTATGGTTGTCATCTTATAATGTATGAGGTTAATTTTTTTCTCAAACAAAATGTGATTTATTTTCCTCTTTCTGCAAGTCTCAAGTGAAGCCTCTTCCTCCTCTATACTAGAAGTCAATTATATGCTCTCAAAATGCCCCTATGAACAGATTCCAAACCATCATGGTCATCAAGTCTCCGTTCAAATTAAAAGGGGTGTATCGCATAAAACTGATACAAACCATCACTCTTATATCGTGACATTAAAAATGATGCAGTGAACATGAAAATGAAACCAACAACTCTTGAAAATAAAAAATGCACTACATCAAGATAGATTGATGTATCTTATGCTTCATAAAAAGAACAAAACTTGCTTGTAAATATGTCATAACAAAGTAATTCTCTTGACGGTTAGTGTAACATCTTGTAATGATGCCAAAAAATAAAATGAAACATTATTTGAAATGAAAGGAAATGATACTAAAAACGAAGCGAAAATAAAAGACACTAAACAATGAAATAAATAATTCTTAAAATGTGTCATTTTATAACATTTTCTTTTAATTAGGGGACAAGTGATATACCCTTTTGTTGATTAGTAAAAAAACCCTGAATCATCATATCCTTCAGCTATTTAGAGCGTCGAGATGAATTATATTCCTTTGCTATTTTGAGCATTGACATGAATTATATATCTATTAATTTAGAGTGTCGAGATAAACTGTATTACTATTCTATTTAGAGCGTCGAGATTAATTATATTACTTTGCTATTTAGAGCATCGAGATTAATTCTATTCCTCTACTATTTAAAGCATCAAGATGAATCATAATTCTCTACTATTTATAGTATTAAGATGAATGATATCCGTCCTCTATTTAGAGTGTTGACGTTAATTATATTTCTCTTCTATTTAGAGAATCAATATGAATATATCCCTCAACTATTTAAAGTGTTGAGATGAATTATATTTCTATGTTATTTAGAGTGTCGAGATGAATTATAAATCACCATATTCATCCGTTATTTAGAGTTGAGATGATTATAAATCAATGGCAATTCAACATTGACATACCTTATTTCGAGAATTATATAAAGTCATCGAGAAAATTATTCCATCGAAAATGCCACTTTATAGATTTTTTGTCAACTATGAATGGGGCAATCATACATGGCTAATCTCGAGTTGAGTTTTTCTCCACATATAGCAGCCACCGTTATGACCCTCAACCGAATTTCAGTCACATCGAGACATCTTCCGTGAAATGCTAGGTTAACAGAGTAATCGCTCCCAAACTATTGGTTCACCTAGTCGTATATTTTGAATTAAACAAATCATTCACCTTTATACGAAGCTAGAATTCGTAAACGATATAAGAACTAAAGGCATTGTTCTCTGCCCAAATCAGAAGAGGTAAACCATTCATCACTGCTATCCAATTAGAATTTTGCTAACACAAGTTGTGTTTCAAAATTTGTTTTATTTTGGATTCATTGTGTCACTGTGTAAATTCTCTACTGAGGTAGGAGAGACAAGTGTTACACCCTTAATAAATAAATAATAATAAAATATCTATTGGACATACCTAAATCACCATTAATCACCATCAATAGACACTTTAGGACTATCATTCAATGTCTTTAGGAGGGTAATTTCCTCTTTTTTTTCTCTAATAAAAGGGGGTTTGTTTCTTTTTCTCATCAATTCTGGGACTATCTTTCTCTTCCATACCATAGTTCACATAGAAGTTCTCAAAATACTCTCATAAAAGGGTCTTAGGCCATTATAAATAGCGACTCTCCACCAAAATCAGAAAGAGTAAATAACCTAAGCCTAAGACTGCTACGAACCAACACGCTTACTTTGAAGCATCTACAATTTATTTATTTGTTTAAATAGTTTTAATCTAGGTTAGATCTATGAAATCTAGCTATGTAACTTAAAAAGTGTTTCATTTTCTTTTCATATAGTTTTATAGGTCAAAGTATTTGGCAAAATTAGGGAAAATGTTAAAAATTTTAATTATAAAAATAATGTACATTGAAGATTAATTAAGAAAATATGATTATTTAAGGAAATAGGATTTTAGACGTTAACAATGAAGTAACATGAGATTTTCATTTCATTGTAAAATTGGCTTGTTGGGTCTTTATAACACCCCAAAATTACCCCCAAAAGTAAAACCTAATTTGAGAAAAATTCTTAATTCAAAAACCCTAACATTTGGGAATTTTATATTTGAAACCATATTTTAAATTGTGGATTTAATTGGAAAAAATCAAATTTTATGGACCAACTGTGTAAATTTCCTGAAAATTTGTTTGAGCAAAAAGTCTAACTCGTGAGACTATGAGGTTTCGAGAACCTATACCCTTGTGCCAAGTGTTGTGGCCATCCCCTCACATGGTGTCACAACCGAGTCCCGGGGCCACAACCGAGTCACTTCTACCATGCCCCGTTTTCAAGCACATTAATGTTTTAGGAAGAAGAGTCTTTGTTTTCAATTATTTCTTTAGTTAGGAAAAAGTGTCCTCATTTCAAACAATAGAATGTTTACTCGGGTCATTTCTATGATGTTTTTTTCGCATATATGTAGGGAGTGGACAGTCGGCAGAGTTTGGGTTGATCCACTGGTAAAGGTATGTATCCTACACACCATCGAGGCGGCCCCTACCGCCCAAGTCGATGGTGTGGGTAAGTTTTCTAATGTAACCCGATGTTTCTTTTTTTCTAATAAAATAAAAATCGTTTTTCTTTTCTACGGGGAAGTTGGGGGTCGACTGTGTGCATCCGCTATGCCCTACGGTTTCGACCATGGCTTGAAGAATGGTTTTGTGGCGCGGGACTAATGTGTTGCTTGCTTATTTTGAGCAGATCAATCGAGAGAAAAGGCTGACTTGATCGGGAAGAGTCCTTTTCAAGTGCCGCACGGCTTAGCGACCGAGTGAACTAAAGGCTAAGGCCGTGACACGTGGTATCAGAGCAAGGTTGTTGCACTCAATTTCGGGTGTGGTGTTGCCTGTTCATTGTGGTGAAAAGCACATAGGTGCGTAATCAATAGCACATAGGTGTTTTTTAATAATTGTGGCACAGTGGTGCTCAATTTTTTTTCAAGCACAGCGGTGCCTAGTTTTTTTATTGGGAAAGCACAGTGGTGCTTATTCCCTCTTGATGCACAGTGGTGCTCTCTTGCTTATTGTACACAGTGGTGTCGGGTTTTTTTTGAGTGGGAAAGCACAGTGGTGCTTACTCCCTCTTGAAGAACAGTGGTGCTGAGTTATTAATAGGCATTGTGGTGCTTATTATTCTTCATGTGCAGGAACTAGTGTGGTTGGAGTCGACCCGAGAATGGTGACTACGCGTAAGCATCAGGGGCCAAAAGCCGTCTCGAGAACTGAGGTGCCAGCGGGCGCAGGTACTTCGGCGCAACATGGCGCTAGAGTGCCCGTACAAGGGGTAGGACCATAGACCCATATAGGTATGAGGAGCTAGAAGCCGCAGTGGCGGCCCTGATGGCTCATGTGGTGACCAGTGAACGAGTTTGAGCGATTGAAGTTTCTCATCAGGAGTTGGCTCACATGGTGAAACACCTCACTGATGAGACAAAGGAGGCAATGAGTACTCTGAAGTATGAGATAGAGGAGCTTAAGGCTCAAATTAATTTGATTGAAGTGACTGTGGGAAATTCAGTGACCATGGAAAGGGGCCAGAGGAATAGGGTCCCTGAGCCTCAGCGGTATGAGGGGAACAGGGATGCCAAAGAGCTTGAAAATTTCCTGTTTGATATTGAACAATACTTTCGGGCTACTCGCACCTCTATAGAAGAAGACAAGGTCTCGATGGCTTCTATGTACTTGTCAAGGGATGCCAAATTGTGGTGGAGGTCCAAGTTCACAAATGGCGTGTGTTCCATTAAAAGTTGGGATGAGTTGAAACGAGAATTAATAGCTACCTTCTTTCCAGAGAATGTGAAGTATAATGCTCGGAAGAAGTTGAGGGATTTGACCCATACTGGGACTATTCATGATTATGTGAGAGAGTTTGCGGCATTGATGCTGGATATTAAGGACATGTCGGAGAAAGACAAGATGTTTGCTTTCCTTAAGGGCCTAAAGCCATGGGCTAGAACTGAGATTCAAAGACAACGGGTGTAGGATGTAGTCGCTGCCATGGCGGCTGCTGAGCGGCTTAACGATTACAGTGATGGCTCAAACAAACGCAAGGCCCCAACTAGTGGGAGTAATAACCATGCAGGTAATGGGAGTAAGACGGCTAGAGGGGAGAGGCCGATAACTTGGGGAGCCGGGAGAGGACTTCCAAACAAGGAGCCGGTGCAGAATAGGGGAATGGTGGTTTTACATCGAGAAATGGACCAAATAGGCTACCCCTAGCATGTTTCCTGTATAAGGGGCCCCATCGCATGGCTGAGTGCCTACATAGGGGTGCATTGAGTGCTTTAGAACTCTCACGGCCTGAGGAAACACTCCCTAACCCACCTACAGAGAATAGTGAGACCGATTTGGCCAGGATTGGGTCCATTCGTTTTATGAGTACATTACAATCGCAATTGGACAACATAAAGAAGGAACCGAGAAATGGCTTGATGTACGTGGACTTGGTGATAAATGGGAAAGCGACTAGGGCTCTAGTTGACACGGGAGCAACATATACTTTTATCTCACTTGAGGAAGTCAAGAGATGCGGTTTAACAATTACTAGAGATGTGGGACAGATGAAAGCAGTTAATTCTGTTGCCGCCGAAATTTGTGGAAGTGTTAAGAGGGTGAAGGCCAAGCTTGGGTCCTGGGAGGGATGCGTGGATCTAATTGTTTCCCCTATGGACGATTTTGATGTTGTGTTGGGACTGGATTTTATCACAAAAGCCCAGGCCATCCCCGTCCCTGCTGCGAGCTGCCTATTGTTTCTAGGGGATTGCCCGGGGGTGGTACCCGCTACCATTCTACCAAGAAGTGGAAAGATGCTGTCAGCAATACAATTTAAGAAAGGGGTAAAGAAGGGGGAACCTTCTTTTGTCATATTACCTATTCTACATGGGGAGTCAACCCTTGAAGGGGTACCAAATGGGATTCTGAGAGTGTTGGAGGACTATAAACATGTCATGCCAGATCAGCTGCCATAAGGGCTCCCTCCTCGAAGGACGGTGGATCATGAGATTGAACTGGTCCCCGGTGCCAAACCTCCTGCGAGATGTTCGTACCGTATGTCCCCTCTGGAATTAGCTGAATTGAGGAAACAACTCAATGAACTGTTAAAAGTTGGGTTTATTCGACCGTCTAAAGTGCCATTTGAGGCGCCCGTGTTATTCCAGAAGAAACATGATGGGAGCCTGAGATTGTGTGTGGACTATAGAGCCCTGAACAAAGTGACTGTCCGGAACAAGTATCCCACCCCCTTAGTTGCGGACTTGTTCGACCAGCTAAGTGGCGCGAAATATTTTTCAAAGCTGGATCTTCGATTGGGGTATCATCAGGTAAGAGTGGCTGAGGGAGATGAACCGAAGACAACTTGTGTTACTTGATATGGGGCATTTGAGTTTCTTGTGATGCCATTTGGGCTAACCAATGTGCCTGCAACCTTTTGCACCTTGATGAACCAGGTGTTCCATGATTTTCTGGACAAGTTTGTGGTGATGTACTTAGATGATATAATGGTATATAGTTCTTCTTTGACAGATCATGAAAACCATTTGCGGTTAGTGTTGCAGAGGCTCAGAGATAATCAGCTATTTGTTAAAAGGAAGAAATGTGCTTTTGCCCAAACTCAAATTAAGTTCCTAGGACACCTCGTTGGGCAGGGACATGTTCGAATGGATGAGGAAAAAGTGAAGGCAGTCCAAGAATGGCCGACTCCAAAGAGTGTTAGTGAGCTCAGATCATTCTTGGGATTAGCTAACTATTATAGACGGTTTGTCGAAGGCTACTCTCGGAGGACAGCTATACTTACCAATTTGTTAAAGAAAGGTGAGAAGTGGGTATGGTCTAAAGAGTGTCAAGATGCTTTTGAGGGACTAAAAACTGTTGTGATGAACGACCCAGTCCTAGTATTACCAGACATTGAGAAACCAATAGAAGTTGAAACTGATGCATCTGACTTTGCCATAGGGGGAGTACTCATGCAGGGTGGTCACCCTGTGGCCTTTGAGAGTCGGAAGTTGAGTGGTACCGAGACGAGATATGCAACTCAGGAAAAGGAACTTCTAGCCGTGATCCATTGTCTCAGGGCTTGGAGGCATTATTTGTTGGGTTCAAAGTTTGTTGTTAAAACAGACAACACAGCTGCTAGTCATATCCTGACACAACCAAAACTGTCGGCAAGGCAAGCAAGATGGCAAGAGCGCTTAGCGGAGTTTGATTTCAGTTTTGAGCATAAAACTGGGAAGAAGAATCAGGTAGCTGATGCGTTGAGTCGAAGGGCCGATCTGGCAACCCTTAGATTGATTGCTCGTATGTCAGCTAGTAGGGTGACGAATGATATCTGGGAACTCATAACGGAGAACATGGGAAAGGATCCGCAGATGATGGCAATATTGAGGATGGTGGAAAGTGGCCAATCGAAGACCTTTTGGGTAGAGAATGGGATCCTAATGACGAAAGGTCCGCGTATGTATATCCCGAGAGCGGGAGAACTTAGACAGAAACTACTACGTGAATGCCATGACACTCCCTGTGCAGGTCACCAAGGTTGGCGGTGTACTCTGGCCCTGTTGGAACAAGGATATTATTGGCCGCACATGCGACAAGATATTATGGACTATACCAAGACTTGCCTTATTTTCCAGCAAGACAAAGTGGATCGACAAAAGACTGCAGGATTGTTGGAGCCATTGTCAGTGCCAGCACGACCTTGGGAGAGCATTTCACTCGACTTCATAGTGAGCTTGCCTCGGGTGGAGGATCTTGGAGCTGTCATTGTGGTGGTGGATCGGTTCTCAAAATATGCTACATTTATCCCTGCCCCCAAATATTGTTCGGCGGAGGAGACAGCTCAGTTAGTCTTTAAACATGTGGTAAAGTATTGGGGTGTCCCACAAGATATCGTTAGTGACAGGGATGGTCGGTTCACTGGAAATTTCTGGAGAGAGTTATTCAAGATGTTGGGATCCAAACTGAATTTGTCATCAAGTTATCATCCCCAGACGGATGGGCAGACAGAGCGCTTTAATGGGTTGTTAGAAGAGTACTTAAGGCATTTTATCCAGGCCAACCAGAAAAATTGGCCTTCTTTGTTGGATGTGGCACAACTTTGTTTTAATTCACAAAAGAGTTCTGCTACTAATAAAAGCCCCTTTGAAATTGTGACAGGTAAGCAGCCGCGGCTTCCACACACCACTCTAGAGTCATACAAAGAAAAGTGTCCCCGAGCTTTTAATTTCTCAAAGGAGTGGCGCCAAAATACAGAGATTGCTCGGGATTATCTAGTGAAAGCTGCAAAACATATGAAGAAGTAGGCGCATCGTGGCCGAAGGGACCAGCAGTTCAAAGTTGGCGATCTAGTGCTTGTGAAGCTAATGGCAGAACAGTTGCGGTTCTTACGGAATAGAGATCGGCGATTGGTACGAAAGTATGAAGGACCAGTACCGATTGTGGCCAAAGTTGGAAATAACTCATACAAGATCAAGCCGCCCTCATGGATGAAAGTTCACCATGTGTTCCATGTGAGCAACTTGAAGCCTTTTAATGCTAGCCCCTCAGATGTTAGCCGATGACAGAGTGATCGGGGCCCCATCTGTACCAAACCCCATCAGAACGTCGAGTTGAGGAGATCTTGTTGATAGGTTTGTTATGGTGTCCAAGAAGAAGCCTGTTCGTGAGTACCTGGTCAAGTGGGAAGGTCTCGGAGCCGAAGAGACAAGTTGGGAGAGAGATCATGACCTAAAGGCGTTCAAGCAGAAAATCGAGGAGTTCCTTGCAGCTCAGTCGATGAGGGCGTCGACAAGTTAGGTGGGGGATGATGTTGTGGCCATCCCCTCACATGGTGTCACAACCGAGTCCCGGGGCCACAACCGAGTCACTTCTACCATGCCCTATTTTCAAGCACATCAATGTTTTAGGAAGAAGAGTCTTTGTTTTCAATTATTTCTTTAGTTAGGAAAAAGTGTCCTCATTTCAAACAATAGAATGTTTACTCGGGTCATTTCTATGATGTTTTTTCGCATATATGTAGGGGGTGGACAGTCGGCAGAGTTTGGGCTGATCCACTGGTAAAGGTATGTATCCTACACACCATCGAGGCGGCCCCTATCACCCAAGTCGATGGTATGGGTGAGTTTTCTAATGTAACCCGATGTTTCTTTTTTTCTAATAAAATAAAAACTGTTTTTCTTTCCTACGGGGAAGCTGGGGGTCGACTGTGTGCATCTGCTATGCCCCACGGTTTCGACCATGGCTTGAAGAATGGTTTTGTGGCGCGGGACTAATGTGTTTCTTGCTTATTTTGAGAAGATCAATCAAGAGAAAAGGCTGACTTGATCGGGAAGAGTCCTTTTCAAGTGCCGCACGGCTTAGCGACCGAGTGAACTAAAGGCTAAGGTCGTGACACCAAGCAAGCCACACTCTAACCATTTGAGCCAACTCTATTTACATGTATCATAATCAAACTGTTCATGTCTCAACCTGGGTATATAAGATATGTTTAAGTCTGGTTACTTTTGGAGATCCATTTGTTTCCAGCCGTCTCACTTTCTCTTTCTCTCCTCTCTGGAAATAAATCATATCTCACCCCAAGCTTTTCCGATCAAGCTTCGACGATCACCCCTATGTTGCATGTTTCGCACACCGTCACCATCATCTTGTTTAGAATGCTAACCCGAACAAAACCAGCCCTTCATATCATTCTTCTGGTTCGTCGTTAGCAAGAAAAATCAACAAAAATGCCTCGATTTTGTTCAAACTTCTCATTCACCGTCGTTCATCGTTTTTCTTCATCGACGTTGTGTGGGTAAGCCTTTTGGTTTGTGTTTTTCTTCTCTTCCTTCGATTGAGTGTTTTAATATATCCTTTTTTGTTCTTTTTTGTCGGAATATGCATGTGATGGCTTCTTTTTGTGTTACCGTTTGGTTCTGTTTTAGGCGTCAACAGCATCTGGAAAAACCCTGAGCCACCATCGTGTTGTGCTGTCGTCGTTTGTGCACCAGCCACCTTGATCTCCGTTTGTGATTGTGGGTAAATCGGATGTGTTCTTTGAAGTTTGGGTTTCAAATTGTGGCCACCAGTGAGCCGCCACCCTTGTCGCTATCTCTTGAGCCACCTCCGTTTGTGGTGCTGGAAACCCTAGCACCAAGTTTGCTGAAAGGGGTCATGGGTGGTGGGCTGTGTGTGTGGGTTGTGTGGGGCTCGAATTGAGTTGGGTGGTGAGCCCATGTGAGTGAGTGTTAATATAGCCTAAACCTGCTTGAAATGACCAGACCAGATTTGTAAGCCCAGTGATTTGAACCGAACCGCTAACTAAAATGAATCGTTAACTGACCTAAACCGTTGATCGACCCGACCTGTTAACTTTTGACCGAGTTAACCATGTACCTTTGACCGAGTTGACCCTTGACTAGTCAAGTCAACATTGGTTGTTGACTGCTGACCTTTTACAGTTGACTGAAGTTTACTTTTTCAAACAACTTTCATTTTGACCTTTATTGACGTCCTGGGTCCAAATTTGCTGCCCATTTCGTCAAATTCAATCCCGAAAGCCTGTTTTGCTATTTACAATTAAGTTGTACTTAGTAATTTCAGAAGAATTGAATATTGTTCATTCTCATGTTTAGGTGATTTTGTCTCTGAGGTCGATGAGTTATCTTCAGTTGTTCAAATCGGCTGTACACGTTCTTCGAAGTCTATGCGTGAGTATTCTTTTAGACCAATATTATGTTTATAGTTGGTGGCTTAGTGATAATGTTAGTTTTGATATAAAGATCTTACCTCATAGGTTCTTATTCAGTTTAACCTGGGCATAAGTCGCGTTGTAACCCCTTTAGCCCGGCCTAGCCGAAATCGGACTAAAAGAGTCACATTAGGTCTGTCAAGGCAAATCTGAACTAATAACCTAAATCGAGCATTCTTTTTCCTTTTTATCTTATCTATATGCATATTATTATTACCCTAAGTGAACATGCTTTAGCGAAAACGTAACATTTCAATCATATTGCAAAACAGGATTCAATTACTCAACAATTCACATTAGGGACCAAAATGTAATTTTTGCAAGTTATAGGGTCGTATCACAATTAAGATTTTTCAATCTTAATTAATTCAGTTTCATGCTAACATGTTAAATTCCAACTCAAAATGGTCATCCAACCTCATTCAATTGCATACATAACAACCAGGGACTAAATTGCAAGATTTTCAAACTTTAGCACATTTTCAAACTTTAGCACACTAGCATACACAAAATCAACAGAGTGTACCGATACAGGCAAGCCCGTACCGATACGTTCTACCTAACATAACGGCTACTCGTACTGATACACATATAACCGTATTGATACAGTGTGTTGAACCACCCGTACCGATACAACCTTGACCTCGTACCGATCTCCCCTTTGTTATTTCAAAATTCGGAATTCCAGTAGCTAAAGCCCGTATCGATACGGTACCTCGCGTATCGATATGACATGTTATAATTGAAGGGATTGTACTAGTACGTAAACCCGTGTACCGACACCAGTGTGCATTTTCCATCAAGGCGTATCAATAGGGTGGCTAAGTGTACCAGTACTCTATGCTTAAGTCCAACGATTTGAACCTCAACTAGACATCGCGTACCGATCCTTGGGTAACCGTACCGGTATGCAGAGGTCTATAATGACTTTTACGTCCAACATATGACATTTTGGCTCATTCCAAACAACACTAACACATAACTAAACATCATATAACATTATCAACATACCAGCATTTTAAGCCAACCTAACAAGTCTAGCATAATCAACCACAAAGTCTATAAGCATGCTCCCTAGTCCACATCAAAAACATGAAACCAACCACAATTCAAACCAACCAACTACCTACAAAACCAAACCAACAATTACAACTTGCACAAACAGGGAGTTTATCAAAAAACCCTCCTAAAACATCATTTGACACATTGCCCTTATTACTACTATATAACGTTCAAACCATACTTTGAAAACAAGTCCTTGAAAATTCTTCCTTACTTCTTCGTTGCCCGCAACCTTTAATTCTCTGCATTGATGGAAAAGAGAGCGTAAGCATACAAAGCTTAGTGAGGAATGCTCAAAAACCAACCATCATCAATGCATTTTAAACCAATTAACATTCCTTTTGAAAACTACTTTCCAAAACACTTTTCATCACAATTTAAACTTCATGCCTTATCAAAACCATGCACTTAACATTTCAAAAATAGCATATTAAACCATATGCAACATGTATCATGGATTCAATAGCAAAGTCCCATATGCTACCCTTAATTTAAGCTTTCCTATGCATACTACCAATGTAAGGCTTAAAGAGCAAAACATGTTTAAACTACATTAAACAATGTTTAAACTACATTAAACAACATAATCCATCTCATGATACATCATCAATTATATTGGCTTATAAGTGATCATTAACCAAGTTTCACTTTACAAAATATAACATCGGATACACGGATTCAAAAAGTGTTCCCCCAACACTTAACATACAATCTACTGGTTTCTCAAGGTTCACACAGAAGAGTTTTCGGTACTCATAAACCCCTCCACCGTTGTGACACCCATGGTAGAGTCTTCGGTACACATAAACCCCCTCGATACCACTTATCGCTAGATGTATAACCCACTAACGAGAGTCTTCGATACGATTAAACCCCTCAACCGTTAGGGCACTTGGATGGAGCATTCGGTACACATTAACCCTCAACATCCAAGGCGACTTTTTAGTGCGCTATCAATCCTATGGCCGGCCAACTATATCCGATAACATTTACAAAATATTTTCATAACATCACTTGCCAATATAATTCCTTTCATTAACAACAACTCATTGTTCTCATTTGCATCATCAAAATCATTTACCCAATGCAACAAACCTTGTATTAACCAATGTTCATAAATATTAACAAAACATGCAGTACTTCCAAATGCATCAACATCATTATGTAAACAATTTTCAGCATTAAACCATGCTCAAAACATGCATATACAGTGAGTAATTAAACCATATAAACAAGTGCCTATAATCTAATTGCCAAACCGAGTTCGAGAGAGAATTTATCCTTTACTTACTTCTGAGCTTAGACCAGCGTTTCAAGCTTGATATAAACCCCCAAGCACAACTTTAAAACCTTTGAAAAGCTGTTAAACACGTTCTCACTCACCGACACGCAAAGCCTCGCTTGTTGATACGATAACCTCGCCTCCAAAGCTTCCAAAACAATCGTTCAATCTTGAGAATCATCTACCTTTAATTTATCCATACAAAAATAGAGGATACATTGCATCAAAATGCATTCAACAAAACAGCAACACAAATCCTCAACATCCACTACTCAATTTTACTCCACAACACCCGAAATCAACAACAAATATCTTCCAAACTTAACCAAGCCACAATCCAATGTTTCAACCCATCAATTAACATCTAAAAACACAACAAAAACATCCTTATACCTCCAAAATTCATAAAACCTCCATAGCACCTCAAGAACTTACAACTAACAACCTAAAAAATTAGAGATTCACATAGTTTCGAGATTCCAATGTTAAAGCCCACTTATTAACATCCTTGACATGTAGTACCAATGCCTCATCATAAGGTTATTTTTCCTTAATCAACTACGAAAAAGATGGTTTCACTTGCAACTCTACCAGCAGACCTCTATCACAGGTCACATTCAATCTCAAAAACATGACCTTCAACTCCATAACAACCTTTCTACTCAAAGCATTAGCCACAACATTCATTTTGCCTAGATGATACTCAATGATCAAATCATAATCCTTAAGCAACTCCAACCATCTACGTTGCCTAAGATTCGACTCCTTTTGCGACATCAAATATTTCAAACTCTTATGATTAGTGTATACAATACACTTTTCACCATAAAGGTAATGTCTCCAAATTTTTAACACAAGCACTAACGCAGCGAGCTCAAGATCATACATAGGGTAGTTACGCTCGTGCACCTTCAACTGCCTCAATGCATAAGCTACAACTTTCCCATCCTACATTAACACACACCCGAAACTAACGTAGGATGCATCGCTATAAACCACAAACTCTTTCCTTGAATCAAGATTGGAGCTTGTGTCAAGGCTTACTTCACTTCTCGAAAGCTTGTTGTCTAGCTTCTGTCTATTCGAACCGTACATCCTTTTACAACAACTTGGTTAACGGAGCAGTAACTCTCGAAAACCCATTCACAAAACGACGGTAATAACCAGCCAAACCCAAGAAACTACAAACTTTCATTACCGACTTAGGCTACTTCTAGTTCATAACTGCCTCATCCATTTTAGGATCTACCCGGATACCTTCAGGTAAAACCATATGACCAAAAATATCACTTCCTTAATCAAAAGCTCACACTTGCTCAACTTGTCATAAAGTTGGTTATCCAACAAGGTCTATAACACAATCTGCAAGTGTCGATCATGATCTTCCTTGGTTTGAGAGTACATAAGAATATCATCAATGAACACTACTACGAATTGATCCAAGAATTCATGGAACACCCAATTCATCATGTCCATGAATGTTGCAGGCGCATTCGTTAACCCAAACAACATCACCAAGAACTCATAATGGCCGCACCTCGTACGAAAAGTAGTCTTCTACACATCTTTATCTTTAACCTTTAACTGATAATACCCAGATCTCAAATCGATCTTGAAAACACCATAACACTTTAGAATTGATCGAACAAGTCATCAATTCATGGTAAATGATACTTGTTATTAATCGTCAACTTGTTCAGTTGTCGATAGTCAATAAGCATCCTCAAAATGCCATCTTTCTTTTCACAAACAACATCAGTGCTCCCTATGATGAAACACTAGGCCGGATAAATCCATGATCTAATAACTCCTAGAGTTGTGTCTTCAACTCTTTTGGTGTCATTTTATACAGTGCAATTGACACTGGAGCCGAATCACCATACATCTCAATAAAAAAATCCAGCTCCCTATCCGGTGGCAAACCAGGTAACTCTTTCGGAAGCACACATGAAAAGTCACAAACAACATGGATATCTTTTGTCCACACTTCATATTCGGGTTCATAACATAAGCCAGGTATACTTGACACCCAATTCTCTACATCTTCTGTGCCTCTAAGGGTAAAACCACATTGGATAAGAACTTAACATTCTCACCCACAACCACTACTTTATAATCATCTACAAGCCTCAACGAAATTCGCTTTGTCTCAAAATTAACCACAATCTGATTTCAGACAACCAATCCATACCCAAGATCATGTCAAAACCATAAAACATAAGCTCTATCAAATCGGCCACAAACACGTGACCTTGAACCACCAAAGGACATCTCCGATACAACTTTCTCGTAATGACCATCTCTTCAAACGAACTCGTTACTTGCATACCTATATCAAGCATTTCTACCAGTATACCAAGCAAATGTGCATGATCATGCAAAACATATGAATGCTTAGAAATAGAATCTATCAAGGATAATAACGACATAGACTGCAAGGTAAAGGTTACTGCTATTACGTTTGTGCCATTTATCCCTTCGCAGTGAGTATAAATCCTCTTTGGTCCACTATCCTTGGGTCAAACTGCCACTATATGCGCTACAGTTTTTTGTCCTTCCTCCATCTGTTGAAAGTTACCTCGATCGCGCCCACGTCCTCTATGTGGTACAACAATGAGTGCAGGTGCTTGTCTACCCCTAGCAAGCAAAGGACAATCACGTCTCATATGCTCTACCGATCCACAACTCCAACAAGAATTTGCAACCATAACTGTAGGAGTCTACCCCTCTCTGGCCAGGCGTGGGCAATCTCGCATCAAATGGTCTCACGATCTACAAACCCAACAAATAGTATACACTGACCAGACCTGGGTACTCTGTCCATACGATCCTCGATTAGCACCATATCCACCGTGTCTTGCATCTGGTCGAAACCTCCTATCATAGTGCCTCTTAGACTGACCACCCCCAGAACCAAAATTCGTAGCTTTCTTTCCTGAGCCAGAACCCTTCGATCGATAGGATAAGCCCAAACTCTACTATATATCTTTTGCCCATGTGACTTGCCTGTCGAAGTCAGTATAGTCAGTAGCCAACATATATGTCTTAAAATCTTGCACCAAGCTATATAAAAAACGTTCACAGTGATGCCTCTCATCTGGCACAAACTAAGACACATACTAACTCAACCTCACGAATTGTACCTCATACTCGGATACTGACATACTACCTTGAATCAAAGCCATAAACTTACGTTTTTTTTATCCAAGTATCTAACTCCTAGATACTTTTTTCTGAAGGCAGCTTGGAAGAATTCCCAGGTCACATCACTGGCTTTTATGCCTGTGATTACAGTGGTCTACAAACTGTATGCATCACTCTGTAATAGGGACACAACATATCCTAGCTTACGGGCATTACTAACCCCATCTGAGCCAAGATCTGCTATATACGGGCAAACTACTCCTCGGATGCCTAGGGTGCCAGCCCTCTAAACTCAACTCCTCCAAGACTGCACAAATGCTACAATAACAACCCTGGATTAACAGCAGCAGGTGCCGGAGCAGGTACATAAACTTCAACCATCGTGACTTGAAACGCTCCCTTCATCACCAAAGGCGTCATAGCACCAAACTCTAGACCAGGTGATGCAGCTGGTACTTTCTTCACTCTCTTAGGAGGATTAGGCGGAGGAGGCAACAATCCCTCAAGATGTACAAGCTCGCCCACTACTCCCTTCCCTCCGGCAACAGTATTTCTACTAGATCGCAATTCTCTCCTCGGTGGTATCGTATAAAAAATGTATCTAAGGCATGATAATTACACCAAAACAAAAACAATCAGGCCAGCTTCAAGCAAGGATCCAAGAATTCCATTTCAAGCCAAAATCATTTTATAACTATAGTAATAAGGCAACGTGTCCTCAAAAATACCCCAACATGACATATTTCAAACACCGTACATATAAACAATCACTGTGCATAGCAATCAGCATTATACAAACATCAACAACATCCAAATTTTTCGTAAACCTGGCTCTAAATCCACCAAATGTAACCCTCTTAGTTTGGCATAGCTAAAACTAGACTAAAAGAGTCACATTAGGTTTGCCGAGGCAAACCCGAACTAATAACCTAAATCGAACCTATTTTTCCTTTTTATCTTATTTATATGCATATTATTATTACCCTAAGTGAACATGCTTCAGCGGAAACGTAACATTTCAATCATATTGCGAAACAATATTCAATTACTCAACAATTCATGTTAAGGACCAAAACATAATTTTACAAATTACAGGGTCTTTATCACAATTATGATTTCCCAACCTTAATTAATTCACTTTCATGTTAACGTGTTAAATTCCAACTCAAAACGATCATCAAGGACTAAATTGCAAGATTTCCAAACATCAGCACACTGGCATACACAAAATTAACATAGCATACCGATACAGGCAAGCCCGTATTGATACGGTCTAACTAACATAAGGGCTACTCGTACCGATACACGTATAACTATATCGATACGGTATGTTGAACCACTCGTACCAATACAGCCTTGACCCCATATTGATCCCCCTTTGTTATTTCAAAACTCAGAATTCCAGTAGCTAATGTCTGTACCAATACGGTACCTCGCGTATCAATACGACATGTTAAAATTGAAGGGATCGTGCTGGTACGCAAACCTGCGTACCAAAATGGTGGATAAGCGTACTAGTACTCTATGCTTAAGTCCAACGGTTTGAGCCTCAATTAAACCCTGCGTACCTATCATTAGGTACTCGTATCGGCACGCAGAGGTCTGTAATGACCTCTAGGTCCAACATAGCTGTCTCGACTCAATCTGGGCAAAACTGCCTAGGCGTACCGATATTCCTGGTAACTGTATCGGTACGTATAGCTGGAAAATAAGCATGGTGTCGGTATACGGGCAACCGCATCGGTACGCCATTTAGCTAACGAAATCTAACATTTTCAAAAACACTACCCGTATCGGTACGCCTGAGGACCGTACCAATACACCTTTGTATTTCAACCCCGTTGCGATACGGTAAGTGTCCATGCTGTTACGCTAGCCGTTAATTCAGTTAAGATGTTTTCTGAAGTTTGTATTATTTACAATTTAGTCCATGTTTCTTAATCTTGTAATTAAACGAGTTTGGATGGTTATTTTAAGTTTGAATTTAACCTGATCGCATGAAATATGACTAATTAAGGATTGGTAACTTTAATTTCATGAATGTCCTCTTAATTTTTGGAAAGTATGTTTTAGTCCCTGAAATGTGAATTCATACAATTAGATGTCAAATCGATGCCCAATTGAGTTGATACTTTCACTATAACCAGCATGATCACCTCAGGGCTTAAATATGCATTTAGATAAGATAAAAGAAAAAATAGACCGTTTTCAATGTAAATCTTCCGGGTTTGTCTCAGCAAACCCTAATATAGCTCGCTCGATTCGGTCTTGCGACTAGACTGGGTCAAGGGGGTTACAGGATAGGATCCGTTTACACAGTGTAAGACTTCTTAAGTTTTACACGATTTTTAGATCGTTGGATGGGTGAAATAGATGGCTAAGATTAATAGTATAATAAGTAAAGACTATCACTTGAAAAAAAATAAGGAGTTAATCTCAGCTACCCATTTCACCCATCTAACGATCAAAAAATTGTGTAAAACTATGAGTTTTACATTGTGTGTAAATATATATATATATATGGATATGATCCATTTACACAATGTAAGTGTTTTGAAGTTTTACACGTTTTTTGGATCATTGGATGGGTGAAATGAATGGTTGAGATCAACAGTAAAATATGTGAAGATTATCACTTGGAAAAAATAAGGATTTAATCTCATCTATCCATTTTCCTCATCCAACGTTCCAAAAAAACATGTAAAATTATGAGTTTTACATTGCGTGTAAGTGAATCCTAACCCATATATATATATGGGATGAGATCCACTTACATGGTGTAAAACTCATTTAGTTTTACACTAATCCATAACCATTGGATGAGTGGGATGGACGGATGAGACTAAACACTCCTATTTTTTCTCTCCTGAAAAATCTCATTATTTTCAACTTTTCATCTCATTCATCCATTCCACTCATCCAATGGCCACGAATTAGCGTAAAACTAAATGATTTTTACACAATGTAAGTGATTCATAGCCCTGAATACACATACACATACATATTTTACATCAAATTTCTCTAACCCTTTCCTTTCTCTTCGTTCCTGCCGCCTCCTTTATTTCTCCCATTTCATTTTTGTTCCCATTTTTTTTCTTTTTTGTGCCTCCTTCATTCATTAGGGGTGTTTAAAAATATCCGATCTAACCGATTCGATCCAATTATCTGCCGATCTGATTCAAAAATTCGAATATCCAATTCGATTTTTATTTCCGGATCAGATATTCAATCCGATCTTAAATTTTCTGGATTGGATAAGGATCGCAATATTTCAAGTTTTGGATTATTTGAAAATCTGAAATTCAAATTTTCATGAATATTAATCTTGTTATATTTAACAATTTGATGAAGCTCATAATTTTCAATAAATTTAATTTGGCCACCATAAAATTTTTAAAAATATAGATGAAGCTTCAAAATATTTGAACGTTCTTAATTAAATTCCTCCCATAATTTTTAAAAGTTCTTCTTAAGCCTCTCAAAATTTTAAAAATTTTAGTTAGACCCCAATTGTTTTAAAAAAATGTAAATTTAACCCTTTAAAAATTTTAATTTAAACCTCTAATTTTTATAAAATTTTATGTTAGCTCTTCAAACTCTACCACCAAATTCCGCCACCCGGTACAAAGAGTTTTAACGGTAAACACTTGTGGAAAGTTAAGAACTGCAAACTCTCTTTTGTTTACTACTTTAACAGAAAAAAAATCTACATTCATTCCTCCTTTTTTTAATACTGGTTGCCAGTTGGACCAGATCCAAGGATTCTAAAGCCTGGACCATAACAGACATGCATAGGCCTGTAAACGAACTGAGCGTTTAATAAATTGTTCGTTAACCGTTCGGCAAAAAGTTCGTTTATTTATTAAACGAACGAATATGAACAATATTTTTTATTACTCTAATTAAATGAACGAACACGAACAAAGGGCTTGTTCGTTCATTTACGTTCATGAACGTTCGGTAATCCGTTTGTTTACGTTCGTTTAAATTTATTCAGATATGTTCATTTATATTTACTATTATTTTTCATAATAAAAGAATTATATTTAAAAATTTTGAAAGCATATATTAAAAATATGAATTAAAAAGAAAAAAAATCAAACAATACTCAATGCACGGAACTTCAGACTTCTTAAGAAAATTAAACAATACTCAATGATTTTTTGATTTCGTTTGTGTTCATTTATTATTTTAACAAAGGAACACGAACAAGAAATTATGTTCGTTTAGTTGTTTGTGTTTGTTCATTTGTTCGGTTAAAATTAAACGAACGAACATGAACATATGTTCGTTCGGTTCATTTATAGGCCTAGAGGTTCACATGTGACTTGAAAAATGGATTCCCATGTCTAATTTTCTTTTTGTCTTAAACGTCAAAAAATGTTTAATATATACCTTTTCTTCTAGTTTGGTGCCCAACGTTTTATTTCTTAACTCAAATCAGGTTTTTCCGTGATAGATGTAAAATTTATCGTTATCCAATAAAAACATGACATGTGATATTTTTTTGGTATTTTTTAATTTTTATATTTTAAAAATCAGAAAATCTTTAATTTTATAAAAAATCCAAAATATTTAATTTCTCTAATAACCCCAAACTCAAACCCTAAATCCATTAATTCCTCCTCTCCCACTATCGGCCACCCTTGTCATCGTCGGACCCCCACGACTGAAACCCATCATCCCGCCGTCAAAAAGCGGCGAATGAACTTTTAATTGCTCTGTTGATGAACATCCAACAATGAAAAAAAAGACCGATTGGATTTTTGATCGACGGCTAGAAGGTGGGGATGCCAAACAATGAAGTACGCGATGCTTGGGTGGTGAACAGTGAATCACCGACGTGTGGGGATGCTGGACGGTGAGAAATATGTGATTTGAGGGTTTGATTGAAAGAAATTAAAACTTTGAGGTTTTTAAAAAATCCATATTTTAAAAAAAAATTAAATAAATAAATAAATAAATAAACCAAACCATGTGTCATGTTATAATTGGATGACATTATTTTTTAACGGCTGTTAACGGAAAAACTTAATTTGGGTTACGAAAGAAAATGTTAGGCACCACAATGGCCCAAAAAAACGTTAGGTATTTTAGTTACTGTTAAGCCCTTTTCTTTTAAGGTATTTCTATTCTACTATAGCGCATAGTGTATTTTCTTTTATGGATTCTCATGCCTCGTTTTCTTTTATGGTATTTTAGTCTATGTACTTTTAAAATGAGTAACAAAAAGTTCTTACACATTGGTAAAAGGAAAAATTATCCTCTGCCCATTTTCGATGCCCATTTCTATGCCTCATAACTAAAAATCAAATTCTAAGCCCTAACCCTAAATTCAATCTTAAACCATAAACTATAAACCCTAAAAATATACTCTACCCCTAATTCCCTAAACCCTAACACTAACCCATAACCTTAAACATTAATCCTAAATCATAAACCTATTTTTTTATTATGGGGCATAAATAGGGGCGCCGAAAAGGGGTAGAGGATTTCTATTCTTAGAAAAATGATCCTCTATCCCTTTTCGGTGCCCCTTTCTATACCCCAACACTAAAAAACCAAATTTTAAGCCCTAACTCTATATTCTAAATCCTAAACCGTAAAACCTAAAAAATACACTATACCCCTAATTTCCTAAACCCTAACCTTAACTCTTATCCTTAAACCTTAACCCTATGCCCTAAATCTAATATTTTAGTGTGGGGCATAAATAGGGGCACCGAAAAGGGGCAGATGATTTCTATTCATAGAAAGAAGACAAAAATTATGTACCCCTTTTCGGTGCCCGTTTCTATACCCCAACATTGAAAAATCAAATTCTAAGCCCTAACCCTATATTCTAAATCTTAACCCATAAAACCTAAAAATGCACTATACCCCTAATTCACTAAACCCTAACCTTAACTCTTAGACTTAAACCTTAACCATAAACCCTGAACCTAATATTTTATTGTGGGCATAAATAGGGGTACCGAAAAGGGGCAGAGGATTTCTATTCTTAGAAAGATGACAAAAATCATTTGCCCCTTTTCGGTGCCCCAGCACTAAAACATCAAATTCTAAGCCTTAACCCTAAATTATAAATCCAAAATGATAAACCTTAACCCTAAAATACACCTTGCCCATAATTACCTAAATCTTAACTCTAACCCCTAACCTTAATCCTAAACCCCGAATCTAATTTTTTAGTGTGAGGGCGTAAATATAGGCACCAAAAAGGGCAGATGATTTATATTTTTAGAACAACAACAAAAATCATCTGCCTTTTTTGGTGCCCTTTCTATGTCCCAACACTAAAAAATCAATTTTTCAATCCTAACCCTAAATTCTAAGTTCTAAACCATAATCCATACCCTATAATACACCTACCCTTAATTCCCTAAACCTTAACCTTAACCCCCAACCTTAAACATCAATCCCCATCTATAGTATGAGGGCATAAATGTATTTTTCTAATACATAGATACATGTGTCCAAACCATCACCAACAAGCACAATTATTTGTACGAAAAGTTCTTTTTGAGCAAATGGTTCCTGGCATTCCAAAACAACACAATACAAAGACAAAATGATATAGGGGATTAGAGAGAGAAACAAAAAACGTTGTTAGGAAAGAGAGCAACTAATAGAGAAGTGGGCCACAAGGGTAACGCCATCGACCACTGAGAAAGTCTGACGACCCTACAGAGATGGAAGAGACTTATTTTACTAGAGAGTAACTCAACCGAGCCATCGACGGCTGGTGGCCGGTGAAAAAGTAGCGCAAGGACTAGGGTTTCTTTAGAGAGAAGCGAGAGAGTTCTATTTTTAGAGAGAGGTTCCTAGAAAGGCTTGTTATATGTTATTACTTGTACAAAAAGTTAAGGGTGTAATTAGAGTAAGGAATAAGATTGAAGACCTCATCTATTGTGAGAACTTTTGTAATACCCCAAAATTTACTAAGTTGATTAAGGGTCATTTAGTACTAAGATAATAGCTTAAAAGCTAACTTAGTGACTAAAATGACAAAAATGCAAAAGTTAGGATTTCTTTAATTATGGGTTTTGAAAAGGAAATTTCTAAGGTTTAAAGGTCTCGTGTGATAGATAGTGAATTGAATAAGGTATTCTTAAAGTTTGGTTTAATTTCAAGGAAAATTGAAATGGGAATTGAAGTTTAAAAAGGTAGTGACCAAAATGTAAATTTTGAAAATTTTATGGCTAAAGTATAAACTTTGGAAAAGTTTGGGGACTAAAGTTGTAATTTTCCAAAAGTTAAGGGTTTTTATTTCATAAATAAACAGATCACCTAAGGTGTGAATCGAATGCGAAATTATTGGCTTGATCTGATACTTCAATTATTGGGAAAATTGTAGTTAAAGTTTAAGTGGAATTCAGATACACAAATCGAACTGGAAAATTTTGAAATTTTGTCATATGATAGAGAAAGGTTATAAAAGTCATTTCCAAGTGTTGGAAATATTTTTAGTTTGATTCAAGATGAATCCTACAGTTTATTTCTGAGTAAAGGATTATTTATAGGTATATCGGATCGAATGGAAATTTTGGAGACTGATCCAAAAGTTATGGACGAGTCATAAAATGTTATTTTATGAATATTTTATTATTTTTGGTTGAATTATAACTAGATTTAGTAAGATTTTAATGGAATGGCAATTTGGAAACAAACTAGTAAATAAAGAGTAGTTGGAGGGCAAATTGGTCATTTGGCCCCAATGGCCATTTTGAAATATTAAAAAAGTTATAAGGGCAATTTTGGAAAGAGGAAATGGAAGATTAAATCTTAGCCCTTGATTGATGATAAAATAATCGCAACCATTGGATAAAAAGGGCAAAATTGTAATTTCACTATTAAATGAATATTATATTCATTTAATAGATATAAGTTCATCTTTTCCAGCCTTGAAACGTGGAGAAAGAGGGGAAAGAAGAAGAAAATTTTCCAAGTTCGATTTAAGCCCCGAAACTCGGTTTTTAGGTAATTTCTTCAACTACAAAGTTGTTCTACTCTTCAAGCTCTATATTTTGATATCAATAATTCATGGAATCCATGGTTGATTGATGAGAATTTATATGAGAAAGAAACTAGGGTTTATGGATCAAATTGGGGCTTTTGAGATTTTATGATTCCATGATTGAATTCAAGTTGAAATCAAGCTAGTATGATGTTAAAAATCATGATATTGAGTTGGATTTAAGTTTTACATGTTTTGATTTCTATGAAGATGATGAGGGTTTATGGATTCAAGTTTAATTTAGGGTTTTTGATGTTGAAATAATGATCTAGTAAGCTTGAATTGTTGTTTGGAAGCAAAACCCTAAGTTAAATTGTGTAGGGACCATTTCGGCAACTTGAAAAGTTGAAGGAACAAATCTGAATTTTTAGAATTTGGAGTGTATTTGTGTTATTAATGATGTTAGAGATAAGAAAATGAAGTTAGAATGCCAAATTGATGTTGAATTGAATTAGTGGCCATTTTGACAATTTGTTAAAGTTAAGTGACCGAATAAAAATTGAAGTTTTGTATGGGGGTTAAATCTGATTTTTAGTTGTAATGATGGAATTAAGGTAGTAATGTTGAATTGAGGACTAAATTGCAAAGTTAAGAAGCTTGAATCCTTATCTTTGCATTTTAGTGACTATTTCGGTAAAGAAGGAAAATAAAGGAGAATTATTGTGAATAATTATTTGATGAATAAGGTCATAAGATGATGGTTTACAGCAAGTAATTGGACTAAATTGAAAAGTAGAAAAGTAAGGAGAAGTTAGTATAAAAGTTGAAGTTGTTTATGGAAGTTGCGTAGAAAAACTGGTTTAGGGCAGTAACTTTGAAAATTCACCATAAATTCTACAAAAATGGTTAGAAAGTGAATTTTATACCGATGTAAATATTTATTCGTCTAGTTTCGTGTCCAACAAATAGAAACTGATTTTGAGTTCCGAGTAAAAAGATATGAATTTTTAAGTGGTGAAAGGTCTGAAAACTGTATAGCAGGCTGTTCCGAAATTCAATACTGGAAATTGAGTTTGAAAATTCGCTATAAATCGTACAAGTTGAATTTGGGATATTAATTTATATGGTTGAAAAGCTTATTGAACCTAGTTTCTTTTAGAATAAACAGAATCGAATTCCGAGTTGTAGATTATTTTATATAAATATTTCTTTGGAGGTACTGCAACTGCCAGAGAATGAGAATTGATACACTTTGTATCTAAGGTTGAATAGTAAGCTTGAAAGGGGTTAATGGAAGTTCAAATTGATCACTAAGGACCATAATGAATTTTTAAACAATACAAGGAAGAAAGGAAAATGTTTGGAGATTTTGTATTCGAATGATTATTTTGGACAATATGTCTAAGATATTGTTAGATTGGGATCTAACAAATATTTTACTTACTTGAATTATGAAGTTAAGTTCGAATCAAAGGAGGTTCGAGGTACGATGAAAGAAAGGATCAAAGAGGACTTAGTGAGGCATACTAATACATGGCCCATGTGAGTGCAATGCATACATAACATTATACATGGATTTTTTATACATCACCGGTAAGACTTGCGATGAGTCTACCTGGTTTATATATTGTCATGATAATTATGTCATTGATCATATATTTGACATACTTTAAATATGTCAAAGGTTGAAAATAAATGCATTGATCACTAGTTATTGATGATGATTTACTATTAATGTTATTTGGATATGAACTGCTTCATGTTAATATAAATTGATATACATTGCCATGGATGAAATATTTGATGATATAAAGCCCAAGTATGATATAGAGGTTCACAGGTATAGTTGGCTAGTCATAGAGTCATAAACAGCTGTATAAATATTCTAAGCACTTCGGTGCAATATTCAAAAATACTCATTGAAGGTATACTCATGCAAGGTTTGGGTGTACGAAGCACTTAGGGTGCTAAGCACTACGGTGCAAATAATATACATACTCAAGAAAGGTTGGGTATGGGGGGATGACTCGTGTACATAGAATCTCTTAATTTGATACCTTGGGCTAAATAAATTGAAAAAAAAATCAAAAAGAAATAGGAAGCTAAGCTTGAAAGCTTGCAGATAGAAATGGAAAAAGGTATTGGTAAGCATTGAAAGCTTACGGATGGAAATGACAACGGTATTGGTAAGATCTAATCTTATCACTTTGATATACATATTTATTTATGTTAACGAGCATATAATGGTAAGGTGATCATATGCATTGTTAATCATTAATATTGATATTATGACAATTGCACTTGAATTTAAATTATTGTCTCACTAAGTAAATACTTAGCGTGTAACTGTTTTACACGTAGGAAAGAAGAAATGGTTGGAGTAAGGAGCATATACGGACATCATCAATTAATAACAGGTACATCAGTATTAGTAAGATATATTTTGATACTGTTTGATATTTACTAGTTGGCATGTATATTATAAGGTTATGCTTGCTCTGATAGAATTTGTATTTTATTTGGTATATGGATGAATTTTAAATCAGGTAGTTTTATTAATTATATCAAGACAAATTAAATTGATAGGTCGCTACCTGAAAATAAACTCGATTTGAAGATGACAATATTATTTTTAAACTTTACGGAATAGCTAGATTTGTAAATAAAAAAAACTAAATACATTGTAATATTTTTAAAGAAACAAAATTTTACTGAATTACAAATGTAGAAGGTTTTATGAATGTTTTGTGACATCTCTGTCTCGTATTCAATGATGGATACAGGAAAGGGATGTTACATTTATTGGTATCAGAGCTACAGGTTTAGCCGATTCTCGGCCTAAGTAGAAGTGGTTTTATGTTAGAAAGAGTATACATGCCTCTAGGATATCATATTACTGATATGATGTTTTTATGATCTGATTGATGTCGCTCATTACTAATGTAAATTGAGAGGAATTATAAGAAATATTTGAGTAAAGAAAGCGTAATGAACTGATAAATTGGAAGCTTTGAAAGGAATCAAGAGTAGTAATAATAAGGTTAATGATAACCCTTCGGATAAATCGGAACAAGAAAGGGGCACTGTACAACAAGGAGTGTCTGTGTCAGATTAAGGAATTGAAAAGTTTAGGAACACCTAAATTGAAAGCAAAAGCAGATTAAGGTCGAGTGATTGTTGATTTATAGTTGAATAACCTAAGGATTACACTGGACGAATTATACTATTTGGATACCAAGAAATTGGATGGAGTTGTCTTATTGCTCCGAGATTTAAGCTAGATTTGAAAACCATCTGAATTTGCTTCATAGCCAGGATTGCACATATCAGTCTGAGTTTATAAGATCAAGACTGATAAAGATTGGGATGATTCGAAAATCATAGAAGGTACATCTCATATTTTTGGATAAACCTGTATTGATGTTGATGGGTCTTAGCTTTACACATTCGTATATAAGTACGAAGTTCAATGGTGAAGGAGATATCCTTTTACAACCCATTTCAAGTAATATAGCTGTCATAAATTTGTTGGGTTGTAATGTAAGGGCGAGCTAAACATTGGAATTACTCGATAAAAATATAAGAAATAGAGTTCCCGATAAATTTAATGGAATTATCTTTCGAGGAGTTTAAGATGATGGTGGGCATGAATTGGTTACCTTCCTATCAAGTCATGATGAATTGTCGCATAAAGCGATTAGTATTGAAAAAAAAACACGGAATGTGCAAAAATAGTAGTAGTTGATAAAAGGGTAAATCCATTTTCCAATGTAATTTCAGTTGTTTTATTAAAGAAATGGTTGTTATAAGGTTGTTAAGTTTTCTTAGCAAATATAGTGGAGACCTCGGGCTATTGAAGTTAAATTGAAAAGTAACTCAAATGTCCAAAAATATCCGGATGTATTCCCAAATGGGTTACTCGAAATTACCCTAGATTGAGAGGTGAATTTCAAAATAAAGATGTTACCAGGCATTGCGCCTAAATTAATGGCCCCGTATAAAATGGCTTCGACCAAACTTCGGGATTTAAAAGTACAATTGCAAGGAATGTTAGGTTGAGGTTTTATAAAGCCAAGTGTGCCACCTTGGGGTGCACCCATGTATTTGTGAAAAAAAAAGATTGATCTATGTGATTAAGTATAGATTTCCGTCAGCTAAATAAGGTGACGGTAAAGAATAAATATCTTCTTTCAGAGACTGATGATCTTTTGATCAGTAAAAAAAACTTTGTTTTCCAAAATAGACCTTCGATCGGAATATTATCAGTTGAAGATCAAGGAAGAAGAAATTCTAAAGACAACTTTTTGGACTCGGTATGAATACTATGAGTTCGTGATGATGCCTACAGCATTTATAAACCTAATGAACCAAGTATTCTAACTTTGCTTGGACCAATTTTTGGTAGATTTCATTGAGGATATTTTGGTCTATTCAAAGAAAAAGGAAGAACAAGATGATCATTTTGCATTGTTCTTCAGACCTTTCGAGAAAAGAAGCTATATGCTAATTTGTTAAAGTGTGAACTTGGTTGTCAAAAGCTATTTTATTAGTTATATGGATTTGACAGAGGGGATAAGGGTATATCCCAAGAAAGCACAAACTATAGTTGGATGGAAACCTCTGAAGAATGTTTTAGAGGTTCAAAATTTCTTGATGATTGTCTCCTCATTGACCAAGCTATTGAGGAAAGAAATGATATTTAGTTGAATAGATAAATGCTAAGAAATCTTTGAGACATTAAAGGAGATCTTAATAGAAGCCCCGGTACTAGTACAACCAGAATCAGGTAAAGATTATGTGGCGTATAACGATGCTACTCATAACAGTTTGGGATGCGTACTTAGGCAAGAAGGAAAAGTAATGGTCTATGCTTGAGACAGTTTAAGATATATGAGAGAAATTATCTTACTTAGGATTTGGAGCTAGCAATGGTTGTATTTGCTTCATTATTTATACAGCGAACGATGCTATATTTAAGGTTATAAAAGTTTAAAGTATATGCTTACTAAAGAAGAGTAGAACTTGATGCAAAGAAGTTGGATCAAGTTTCTTAAGAATTATGATATGGTCATTGACTATCATCCAGAAAAAGCTAATGTGGTAGATGACGCTCTCAGTCGAAAGACAATTGTTGTCTTAAGAGCTATGAATGCAAGATTTTCATTAAAAGAAGATGGTGTTTTGATTGTCAAGGTAAGAATAAAATTTACCATATTAGATTAAATAAGATATCTTTAAAGAAAGGATGAGAAATGTTGTCAATGTTCAAACAAGTGGATAAGAGTGAAACTGAAATTGGGAAGTTAGGTTTGATAGATATTTGTATTATCAAGGAAGAATTTCTATCTCAATGATGGAAACTATATGTTGACCCTGAAAGAAAAGATATTTAATATGAAGTTAAGGATAAAGTATTCCTTAAAAGTTTCACCTTGGAAAAAGGTGTTATGATTTAGACAAAAAGAAAGTTAAGTTTAAGATTTATTGGGCTTTAAGAAATCGTGAAAGAAGTTAGTCTGATAGTTAAGCTTAATGGATAGCTTTATCTTTGGAAATGGACAAGATTCATAATATATCGATGCTCAATAAATATTGATTAGACCCCTCACATGTTGTTACTCTGGAGAAAATAGAGATTTAGTCGGATTTAAGCTATGAAAAAAGAACTGGTAAAGATCCTAGCACATGGAGTCAAAGAACTAGGAAAACAAGGCAATCCTGTTTGTTAAAGTTCTTTGACAAAAATCACAAGGTTAAAGAAACGATTTGAGAGAAATAAGAAGAAAATATAAGAAAATAGTTTTTTCACCTTTTGAATCAGGTTCGTGTTGAAAATTCGAGGACAAATTTTCTTAAGGGGGAGAGAATTGTAATACCCCAAAATTTAATAAGTTGATTAAGGGTCATTTAGTACTAAGATAATAGCTTAAAAGCTAACTTAGTGACTAAAATGACAAAAATGCAAAAGTTAGGATTTCTTTAATTATGGGTTTTGAAAAGGAAATTTCTAAGGTTTAAAGGTCTCATGTGATAGATAGTGAATTGAATAAGGCATTCTTAAAGTTTGATTGAATTTCAAGGAAAATTGGAATGGGAATTGAAGTTTAAAAAGGTGGTGACCAAAATGTAAATTTTGAAAATTTTATGGCTAAAGTATAAACTTTGGAAAAGTTTGAGGACTAAAGTTGTAATTTCCCAAAAGTTAAGGGTTTTTATTTCATAAATAAAAAAATCACCTAAGGGTGTGAATCGAATGCGGAATTATTGGTTTGATCTGATACTTCGATTATTGGGAAAATCGCAGTTAAAGTTTAAGTGGAATTCGAATACCCGGATCAAACTGGAAAATTTTGAAAATTTTCCATATGATATAGAATGGTTATAAAATTCATTTCCAAGTGTTGGAAATATTTTTAGTTTGATTCAAGATGAATCCTACAGTTTATTTCTGAGTAAAGGATTATTTATCGGTATATTGGATAGAATGAAAATTTTGGAGACTGTTCCAAAAGCTATGGAAAAGTCATAAAATGTTATTTTATGAATATTTTATTATGGTTGGTTGAACTATAACTAGATATAGTTAGATTTTAATGGAAAGGCAATTTGGAAACAAACTAGTAAATAAAGACTAGTTAGAGGGCAAATTGGTTATTTGGCCCCAATGGGAATTTTGAAATATTTAAAAAGTTATAAGGGCAATTTTGGAAGTAGGAAATGAAAGATTAAATCTTGGCCCTTGATTGATGATAAAATAATCTCAACCATTGGATAAAATGGGCAAAATTGTAATTTCACTATTGAATGAATTTAATATTCATTTAATAGATATATGTGTAGAATAATGGTGAAAAGATGAACAAAAATGTTCATCTTTTCCAGCCTTGAAACGTGGAGAAAGGGGGGAAAAAGAAGAAAATTTTCCAAGCTCGATTTAAGCCCCGAAACTCGGTTTTCAGGTAATCTCTTCAACTGCAAAGTTGTTCTACTCTTCAAGCCCTATATTTTGATATCAATAATTCATGGAATCCATGCTTGATTGAAGAGAATTTATATGAGAAAGATATTAGGGTTTATGGATCAAATTGGGGCTTTTGAGATTTTATGATTCCATGATTGAATTCAAGTTGAAATCAAGCTAGTATGATGTTAAAATCATGATATTGAGTTGGATTTAAGTTTTACATATTTTGATTTCTATGAAGATGATGAGAGTTTATGGATTCAAGTTTAATTTAGGGTTTGTGATGTTGAAATAATGATCTAGTAAGCTTGAATTGTTGTTTGGAAGCAAAACCCTAAGTTAAATTGTGTAGGGACCATTTTGGCAACTTGAAAAGTTGAAGGAACAAATCTGAATTTTTAGAATTTGGAGTGTATTTGTGTTATTAATGATGTTAGAGATAAGAAAATGAAGTTAGAATGCCAAATTGATGTTGAATTGAATTAGTGACCATTTTGATAATTTGTTAAAGTTAAGTGACCAAATCAAAATTGAAGTTTTGTATGGGGGTTAAATCTGATTTTTAGTTGTAATGATGGAATTAAGGTAGTAATGTTGAATTGAGGACTAAATTGCAAAGTTAAGAAGCTTGAATCCTTATCTTTGCATTTTAGTGACTATTTCGGTAAAGAAGGAAAATAAAGGAGAATTATTATGAATAATTATTTGATGAAGAAGGTCATAAGATGATGGTTTACACCAAGTAATTGGACTAAATTGAAAAGTAAAAAAAGCAAGGAGAAGTTAGTATAAAAGTTGAATTTTGTTTATGGAAGTTGCGTAGAAAAACTAGTTTAGGGCAGTAACTTTGAAAATCCACCATAAATTCTACAAAAATGGTTAGAAGGTGAATTTTATACCGATGTAAATATTTGTTCGTCTAGTTTCGTGTCCAACAAACGGACACTGATTTCGAGTTCCGAGTAAAAAGATATGAATTTTTAAGTGGTGAAAGGTCAGAAAACTGTATAGCAGGCTGTTCTGAAATTCAATACTGGAAATTGAGTTTGAAAATTCGCCATAAATCATACAAGTTGAATTTGGGCTATTAACTATATGGTTGAAAATCTTATTGAATCTAGTTTTTTTAGAGCAAATGGAATCGAATTCCAAGTTGTAGATTATTTTATAGAAATATTTCTTTGGAGGTACTGCAAACTGCCAGAGAATGAGAATTGATACACTTTGTATCTAAGGTTGAATAGTAAGCTTGAAAGGGGTTAATGGAAGTTCAAATTGATCACTAAGGACCATAATGAACTTTTAAACAATACAAGGAAGAAAGGAAAACGTTTGGAGATTTTGTATTCGAATGATTATTTTGGACAATATGTCTAAGATATTGTTAGATTGGGATCTAACAAATATTTTACTTACTTGAATTATGAAGTTAAGTTCGAATCAAGGGAGGTTCGAGGTACGATGAAAGAAAGGATCAAAGAGGACTTAGTGAGGCATACTAATACATGGCCCAGGTTAGTGCAATGCATACGTAACATTATACATGGATGTTTTATACATCACTGGTAAGACTTGCGATGAGTCTACCTGGTTTATATATTGTCATGATAATTATGTCATTGATCATATATTTGACATACTTTAAATATGTCAAAGGTTGAAAATAAATGCATTGATCACTAGTTATTGATGATGATTTACTATTAATGTTATTTGGATATGAACTGCTTCATGTTAATATAAATTGATATACATTGCCATGGATGAAATATTTGATGATATAAAGCCCAAGTATGATATAGAGGTTCAAAGGTATAGTTGGCTAGCCATAGAGTCATAAACAGCTGTATAAATATTATAAGCACTTCGCTGCAATATTCAAAAATACTCATTGAGGGTATACTCATGCAATGTCTGGGTATACGGAAACACTTAGGGTGTTAAGAACTACGGTGCAATTTTATTAATACTCAATGGGGGTATACTCATGCAAGGTTTGGGTATACGGAAGCACTTAGGGTGCTAAGCACTACGGTGCAAATAATATACATACTCAAGAAAGGTTGGGTATGGGGGGATGACTCGTGTACATAGAATCTCTTAATTCGATACCTTGGGCTAAATAAATTGAAAAGAATAAAAAAGAAACATGAAGCTAAGCTTGAAAGCTTCCAGATAGAAATGGAAAAAGGTATTGGTAAGCATTGAAAGCTTACGGATGGAAATGGCAACGGTGTTGGTAAGATCTAATCTTATCACTTTAACATACATATTTATTTATGTTAACGAGCATATAATGGTAAGGTGATCATATGCATTGTTAATCATTAATATTAATATTATGACAATTGCACTTGAATTTAAATCATTGCCTCAGTAAGTAAATACTTAGCGTGTAATTGTTTTACACGTAGGAAAGAAGAAATGGTTGGAGTAAGGAGCATATACGAACATCATCAATCAATAACAGGTACATCAGTATCAGTAAGATATCTTTTGATACTGTTTGATATTTACTAGTTGGCATGTATATTATAAAGTTTGCCTACTCTGATAGAATTTGTATTTTATTTGGTATCTAGATGAATTTTAAATCAGGCAGTTTTTAGACAATTTTATTAATTATATCAAGACATTAAATTGGTAAGTTGCTGCTTGAAAATAAACTCGATTTGAAGATGACAATATTATTTTTAAACTTTACGCGAATAACTAGATTGGTAAATAAAAAAACTAAATACTTTGTAATATTAAAAAAAACAAAATTTTACTAAATTACAAATGTATAGGGTTTTATGAATGTTTTGTGACATCTCTATCTCGTATTCAATGATGGATACGGGAAAGGGATGTTACAACTTTTCAACTCATATACATGTCAAGTTCTTACTTCTCAGTCAATTCAAACAAAAAAGCTTTCACTTTCCAGCACCATTGTGCTGGTATGAAACTTGAAAAATACAGTGCTTAACTTGATTAATATTATTGCAAGTACCAACTGTAGCGATGTCCCTTTTTTTGTCCAAATATCGCTAAAATAAAAACGAGGATTTTTGAAAAGTGTTTGAAAGGTGTTTGTGATTTTTTTAAAATATTTATTCCGTAGGGTTTACAAAAACCTCACAAAAATGGAGTCGCCACCGGCCACTTAGGTAGGCCGGACACCATAAAACCAGAGATTCAAAAAGATAGGGTTCGGGAGTCGATTACGGATGGGGAAGGATTAGCACCCCCACACCGCCCAAAAATTGGTACTTTAATAATTACCGCTTTATTAATATTGGATTTTCCGGATTAAAGTGACGGTTATTTTAAAATTCGGTCATAATTGCGAATAAATTTTAAGGGTCCCATTATCCGAGAACAAACGCCCAACCACTATCACTCGCTTGATACTGGCCCCGTTTACGCTCGGATAAAAGGACTCCGCATTAACAAGTTATATCTCGATATGCAATCTTAGTGGCAAAAATATAAAATATAACAGATAACTTGAAGACAGTGAATATTCACATAATAAAATACTAATCTAATAAATGATATACTAGATTAAAACATGCACAATATATATTATTCTAAATGATAAATAAAAAAAACTTTAACAAATTAGAACAACAATACAGGAATAATTAAGTTATATGTAGACGAACAAATATTAAAAATATACATGCTATTAATAAAATATATTTTAACATATGTGAACAATATATTATACGTGAAAGAAAACACATTAACACGTAACCTAAAAGCCAAGGAAACGTGCAATACGTACAAAAATACAAAACATATTTTTACGAATTAACTAGAACATAACATGCTTTAATACGAATAATCAGATAAAAAACATGAATATCATACTTAACACATATATATGCAAACATAAAATACGAGTCATATACGAGGGACATGAAATAAAATAATATCAACATGTACGATTATAATACGAACAATAATATTTACAAAGAAAATAGGACTGAAATGAAAGAAAAAACAAAAGTCAGTGGCAGAAATTGAAGAACAATAATATGTAATTTGGGGACGAAATTGCGAAACAAACAAAACCTAAAAGGACCAGAATTGTAATTAGACCAAGGGGCAGACCCAAAGTGAAAAATTCAAAAACGCGGGATGGTTAAAGGCGTAATTTTACCATTCGTAAATCGATTCGGTGTAATTTAGGGACTAAATTGTGACCTTTTGAAAAAATCGGGACTGGACTGTGATTATACCATGCGGCAAGACAAAAATGAAAATATTGAAAACGCGGTGGGATTAAGTGTGTAATTTACCCATTTAGCAAAATAAAAACAACTATAAAATCCCCCCTTTAAGGCCGAAATCAAATTTTTGGCCATTTGTTTCATTTTTCAGTTTTCATAACCCAAACCGTTCTTCATTTTCTCTCAAATGTTCTTGCGAAACCTAGAATCCGGCGGTCGGCCGCCGTATTCTCCGCCGCCGACCGCCGCTAACCGGCGCCGGTAGGCTCCCAAAATACACCAAAATAACCTTCGTTTCGTCCTCAACATGAATCCGTGGTTGGATTCAGAGGATACATCCCTGTTTGCCCTAGATATAAGAAATACGAACCAAAAATATTTTTTTTAGACCAAAACAAAACCACAAGGGGTCTTCCCCTCCCTTTAGTTCACCAGATCTGGCTTGTAGAAGCCGAAAGGCTTGTCACAGAGGAAGGGAAGACCCACAAACGACTCGGTAAGACTACTCTCCTCTTTTATTTCTGTTTTCTTTTTGTTAATCTTTCGTATATGCATGTAAAGAAAACAGGTAAGAAAAAAAGAGACAAAAATTTACCACTGGACTGCCTTTTGATTATCTTCGATGTTTACAACTTTCAGGGTTTTTTGTATTACAAGATCTCTGTTTTTTGTGTTACTACCCTTGTTCTCTCTTTTTTTTGCTAATCTTTTTTTTCGCTAGCTTTTCACTCCTCTTTTTTTCTTCCCTCCCCGTTACAAAAGCCTCGTTTAATATATATCATTGCCTCTGTTTTTTTGGTTGCAAGTTGCATCTTCCTTTTTTCAGATCTGAACTGACACTTTGCTTGTTGTCTTTGGCATAATCTGAATGCGGGGACTGAATATTGGCGCGGTGGCGGTGTGGTCATTTTGCCCGCGGCCAGACGCGTTTTCGGCCGTTAGATCAGATCTGATCTAACAGTCGAAATGGCTTGAAGAACGATCGGCCTGGATGAAGCCTCGATCTGATGAGACGGCTTGAGATTTCGCCACGTGGAGCTCCGCAGTCGAGGAGTCAGAATGCGTAGATCTTACGCGCGCGTGGGATATTAAAGCGTCCGCGCGTGGACCACACGCGCGCGTGGCACTCGAACGGTCCATACGTGTGGAGCACCGCCTGGCAGATATTTTTGACTTCCATTGCATCGTGGCCGTTGGATCAGATCTTGATCCAACGGCCCACAGTTACCTGCACATTGTAATTAAATGGGATTCAGATTTGGGCCAAACGGGCCTTGTAATTGGATTTGTAATTGGACTGTAATTTTTATTTGGGTTTAATATATTTAATTTTTCATTTTGTCAGCCCAATAATAATAATAGTATAATTATAACAGCAATACATATACATACGAAAATATATACTTATATTATACGATCATTAATTATAATATTCTAGTATACGTACGTATAATCATACATATAATTAACATAACATCTATATATTAATCAAATACGTTCATACTCTAGATACATACGCGACATACATACCCCCCTAATACGTATACATAGCTTATACATGCACACACCACCTTATATTAGTAACATTCATATAATAAATATACATGCAATATTAATATATTTACGAGTAAAAATGAGTGATTACAGTTGCCCCTCTTTGCTTGTTCTCATGGAATGGGAAACAAAGCAAAGATTCATAAGCACTCATTTTTATCAGACTTCCCTGTTTGTAGCCTTGGAAAAACGAATTTTTTTGGACATTTCCGCTCTTCCTTAACTGAATCTTCAAGCTCGTAAGTTCTTCCTATATAGAGCTTCGTCACCTTCCAATCTTGGAGCTACATGATCTTTCGACATAGAACCCTTCGCTCTCATTTTTATCAGACTTCCCTGTTTGTAGCCTTGGAAAAATGAATTTTTTTGGACATTTCCGCTCTTCCTTGACTGAATCTTCATGCTCGTAAGTTCTTCCTATATAGAGCTTCGTCACCTTCCGATCTTGGAGCTACAGGATCTTTCGACATAGAACCCTTCGCTCTCATTTTTATCAGACTTCCCTGTTTGTAGCCTTGGAAAAAACGAATTTTTTTGGACATTTCCGCTCTTCCTTGACTGAATCTTCAGGCTCGTAAGTTCTTCCTATATAGAGCTTCGTCACCTTCCGATCTTGGAGCTACAGGATCTTTCGACATAGAACCCTTCGCTCTCATTTTTATCAGACTTCCCTGTTTGTAGCCTTGGAAAAACGAATTTTTTTGGACATTTCCGCTCTTCCTTGACTGAATCTTTAGGCTCGTAAGTTCTTCCTATATAGAGCTTTGTCACCTTCCGATCTTGGAGCTATAGGCTTTTTCGACATAGAACCCTTCACTCTGATTTTTATCAGACTTCCCTGTTTGTAGCCTTGGAAAAACGAATTTTTTTGGACATTTCCGCTCTTCCTTGACTGAATCTTCAGGCTCGTAAGTTCTTCCTATATAGAGCTTCGTCACCTTCCGATCTTGGAGCTACAGGATCTTTCGACATAGAACCCTTCGCTCTCATTTTTATCAGACTTCCCTGTTTGTAGCCTTGGAAAAACGAATTTTTTTGGACATTTCCGCTCTTCCTTGACTGAATCTTCAGGCTCGTAAGTTCTTCCTATATAGAGCTTCGTCACCTTCCGATCTTGGAGCTATAGGCTCTTTCGACATAGAACCCTTCACTCTGATGCCTCGAGTTATGAGAACCTTTTAATTCTGAGACGGTGTAGCTTGGAGTCCTTCCTATATAGACCTCTTCGCCTTCAACGCTGGTTTTTCCTATATAAAACCTTCTGCGTTACTGATGGATTCTTCTGACTGGGAGTTCCTCCTATATAGAACTGCTAGTCTTCAAACCCTAGAGCCGCCAGTCCTTCCTATATAGAACTTTTGGCATCTGAAGTCTCAGAGCTACAGGTTCTTCCTATATAGAACCTTTCACTCTAAGACAATGAAGCTCAGAGTCTTTCCTATATAAGACTCTTTGCTTTCGACACAACAGGTTTCCTATATAACCCTGTGTCATAGGTGAATTGCTTTCACTGGGAGTTCTTCCTATATAGAACTGCAAGTCTTCACCTTGGAGCCATCAGTCTTTCCTATATAGAACTTTTTGGCATCTGGAATTTCAGAGCTACAGGTTCTTCCTATATAGAACCTTTTACTCTAAGACAATAAAGCTCGGAGCTCTTCCTATATAGAACTCTTTGCTTTCGACACAACAGGATTTCCTATATAATCTTGCGTGTCATGGGTGAATTGCTTTGACTGGGAGTCATTCCTATATAGAATCATGAAGTCTTCACCTCGAGTGTCATCCTTCCTATATAGAACTTTCAGCTTTTGAAACCTCAGAGAGAAGGATTCTTCCTATATAGAACCTTTCTCTAGAGTTTGAAAACATGTGTCTTTTGTATGTAAAAACATTGTCTTCTCATTTGGGATTCACACCGTGATGGTCTTCGATGTCTCTTTGGATCTGCAGATACCTGCCTGAGACGAAAACAAAATGCTATGACAAATGAATGAATTGACATGCTCCTAATTCTAGTGATGCTTGACTATTCATGATGCATGAGAGTCGATCTCTGGGTGGGCTTGTTTTGGTCCTTATTTGATCTTGACGTCCGTTTTCTCCTTTTTTACAGGCATCGATACTCGCCTCCACCGTCGGGTTCAACCATCTCAACCTTTCTTTTTCTCCAATTATGATTTGGAATTTTAAAAAAAGCGCCCTTTCGGGTTTTCACTTTAAAGAGTTTTTTTGCCCCTTCCGGTTTTCACCCGGAGATCTCTTTTGTTATCTCGTTTGCCTTCCTTGGATAGATAGGACATGTGCCATTGGTCATCCTACCTAGTTGTTTAAAGCTTCTCACCTTCCCTAGCCATTATGTAGGGAACTGGAGAACGGAATTGACATCGTTTTCTTTGATCACCTGCATTTTCAAGGTTAAATCATAGTAATGCTCCGAAATCTCTTGTTTCATTATAAGCCTATGTTATCTTATTTGACTAAAATTGACAAGATGGCCAGGAATGGATGCTCAAAAACACGGCTTTATTACGATTAAGGGCTTCGAGATATCTTGAAAAGAAAGGTATGACACACATGAGTTAAGTATGAAAATACAAGATCCCTCATTATCTTCGATATGAATGATACATGACCCTGTCAACCGGTGTAGAATTTTTTGCCTGAAGCCTTCTCTTCACAATGTTCATGAAGATGCCCTTCTCTTCGGATATTCAACTTTTCAACTTACCCGAGCCGCCCTTTGCGGGTTTTCAGCTCGAGTCCTTCCTTTGCTTCAAGACGCCCGGTTTCGGGTTTTCGTCCTGAGCTCTCCATTTTTTTTAGAGATAATATTTCTTGACGACATCAAAATTTACGGGATTTTTCAGCTCGTCCCCGTCCATTTCTGTTAGGATCAGGGCTCCTCCTGAGAAGGCCTTTTTTACGACATACGGTCCTTCCCAGTTGGGCATCCATTTTCCTCGAGAATCTTTCTGGATAGGGAGGATTCTCTTGAGTACCAGATCCCCTTCTTTGAATTCTCTTGGGCGCACCTTTTTGTTGTAAGCCTGCACCATCCGCTTTTGGTACATCTGACCATGACAAATGGCCTTTAGTCTTTTCTCGTCAATGAGATTTAGCTGGTCGAATCTGGCCTGCACCCATTCAGTTTCTTCCAGTTTTACTTCGTTTAAGACCCGGAGGGACGAAATCTCTACCTCAATTGGGAGTACTGCTTCGGTACCATACACCAAGGAGTAGGGCGTTGCCCCCGTTGATGTGCGAATGGACGTCCTATAGGCGAAAAGGGCAAAAGGCAACTTCTCATGCCAATCCCTGTAGGCATCTGTAGTTTTCGCTATGATCTTCTTTATGTTCTTGTTTGTTGCTTCCACTGCTCCATTCATTTTAGGACGATAGATTGTGGAATTATGGTGTGTTATCTTGAATTGAGTGCACACGTCCTTTATCATTTTTTTGTTCAGATTGGAAACGTTGTCGGTGATGATCCTCTCTGGCAATCTGTATCGACAAATAATTTCCTTCTTTAAGAACTTACAAACTGTAGTCCTGGTGATATTGGCGTAAGACGCTGCCTCTACCCATTTAGTGAAGTAGTCTATGGCGACCAAAATGAAACGGTGCCCATTGGAGGCTTTCGGATGGATTTGCCCGATGACGTCCATGCCCCCGTCTTTGCGAAAGGCCACGGAGAATTCATGGTGTGTAGAGGCGATGGGGTGCATGAATCTTGTCAGCGTGAATTTGGCATTTGTGGCATTTCTGGCGTAATCGATGCAATCTCCCTCCATGGTCAACCAGAAATAACCGTACCTCATAATTTTTCGGGCTATAGACAGCCCGTTGGCGTGCGTTCCACAGATCCCGTCATGTACTTCAGCTAAGATTTCCTTCGCCTCTCGGGCATCCACACATCTCAGCAATGTTTGATCATGACTTCTCCTATATAGGATTTCCCCATCTAGGATATATTTTGTTGCCATTTTTCGAGCGCTTTTCTTTCATTGTCGTTTGCCCCTTCTGGATACTTTTGAAGCTTGACATATTGCAGGATGTCATAGTACCATGGATTTCCGTCAATCTCTTCCTGTATATTACAACAATGAGCAGGTTTTTCAAACGTCTGCATCTCAATGGGCTTCATTTCTGCCCCGGTGTTTGTTTTAAACATGGATGCCAAGGTTGCCAATGCATCTGCCATCTGATTTTCTTCTCGGGGTAGGTAATTGAAGCTGACTTTTTCGAACTCTTTGACGAGCTCTTGGATCCATTCTTGATATTTGACCAACTTCGGGTCTTTGGTTTCCCACTCCCCGCGCAATTGGTTAATGACTAGGGATGAATCTCCGAACACTCGAAGTTCCTTAACCTTTCTTTCGATGGCTGAGTTCAGTCCCATGATGCAAGCTTCGTATTCAGCTATATTGTTTGTGCAGAAGAATTCCAATCTGCTGGTGAAAGGATAATAGACATCCTCAGGTGAAATTAGCACTGCCCCTATCCCATGTCCGAGGGCGTTGGAGGCTCCATCGAAGTAAAGTTTCCATGATATATCATCTGAAATCTCTTCTTCGGTTGTAATGCACATCAAGTCTTCGTCTTGGAAACTAAAGTTAAATGCCTCATAGTCATCCGAAGCACGACTAGCCAGGAAATCTGCTACGGCACTCCCATTTACAGCTTTCTGATTAATATATACGATGTCGAATTCGGATAAGAGCATCTGCCATCGGGCCATCCTTCCCGTTAGCACTGGCGCTTCCATTAAGAACTTTAATGGGTCTAGCTTGGATATTAACCAGGTAGTATGGTATAACATGTATTGTCTGAGCCGCTTGGTAGCCCAAACTAGAGCACAACACAGCTTCTGTACTGGCGGGTACCGTGTTTCGCAATCATTGAATTTCCTGCTTAGGTAATAGATGGCTTGCTCCTTTTTTCTTGACTCATCGTGTTGCCCCAGTACACATCCCATTGAATTCTCGAAGACCGTTAAGTAGAGAATTAGTGGTCGACCAGGTACTGGTGCGACTAAAATTGGAGCATTTGTCAGGTACCTTTTGATCTTTTCTAGGGCTTTTTGACATTCTTCATCCCATACGCCAGGATTATTTTTTCTAAGAAGTCTGAAGACTGGGTCGCATTGATTGGTTAATTGGGAAATGAAACGAGAGATGTAATTCAGCCTCCCCAAGAAACCGCGGACTTCCTTCTACGTGCGGGGTGGTAAAAGGTCCTGGATGGCTTTCACTTTATCCGGGTCAATCTCAATCCCTCTTCTGCTTACTACGAACCCCAAGAGTTTTCCAGAAGTAACGGCGAAGGTACACTTGGCAGGATTGAGCCTCAGTTGGTACTTCCGTAGTCTTTGGAATAGTTTTCTCAAGTTCTGCAGGTGCTCTTCCTCTGTTCGGGATTTGGCAATCATATCATCCACGTATACTTTTATTTTTTTGTGCATCATATCATGGAAGAGAGTAACCATTGCTCTTTGGTATGTTGCCCCTGCGTTCTTTAGTCCAAATGGCATCACCTGATAACAAAAAGTACCCCACATGGTTATGAATGTGGTTTTCTCTATGTCGTTAGGATCCATCTTTATCTGGTTGTACCCTGAGAAGCCGTCCATGAAGGAAAACCATGAGTGTCCTGCAGTGTTGTCAACCAGCGTGTCAATATGTGGCAAAGGGAAGTTGTCTTTAGGGCTAGCTCGATTCAGGTCCCTATAATCTACACACATACGAACTTTTCTGTCTTTCTTTGGTACTGGTACTATGTTTGCAACCCACTCGGGGTATTTGGCTACCTCCAAGAATCCAGCATCAAATTGCTTTTTCACTTCTTCTCGGATTTTTAACAACATCTCTGGCCTCATTCTCCGAAGTTTTTCTTTGTCTTGGTTTGCACTCCGATTTTGTTGGCAATTTGTGCACCACTATGTCGGTGTTCAATCTGGCATATCTTGATAAGTCCAGCGAAGACATACTTGATTCTGAAGTAGGGCTATCAGTTCATGCTTGGTTTTTGAGGAAATAGTCGTTCCTATTTTTATTTCTTTTCTCGCTTCTTTGATCCCCAAGTTGACAATTTTTGTTTCTTCTTGGTGGGGCATAATCTGCCTTTTTCTTCGTCGTCCACCATTCTCTTTAACTCCCGGGACCTCAATTTCTATTTCATCATATCCTTCCTCAATTTCCTCCGAGACCTCGGGGCATTGAAATTTACTCGAGATTTGATCCGGTATCATTCATATCGTCAATCATGAGCGACTGCAATAAATGAGAATGAATTGTATTGGGAAAGAGACACTTTACATGAAGGGAATGAATATGAAGAATGCATGAATGGAATAAATGAGACTTTGGTCATTTTTAAGAAAGTGGGGATATTTTCATTTCAATCAAAAAGTTAACATAGGTGCCCCATACAAGAGATCCCCATTGTCTATGGGCAAAAACAAAGGTTGATCGGAGCATTACTACGATCTATTCCTAAAGACTACAGGTAGATCAATGCAGCTCCAGTTATCGAGTGTTTCCCCGGGATAGCAAGGGCGGATGTTGGTCAACATTTTGCTACCTCGGTCCTTTTCAGCTATCATGTTGATGTACATCCCTTCAAATGATTTACTGAGTATTTCCTCCTGGTTAAGTTCATCATTTTTCTTCATTGCCTCCCCAATATCTTGACCTGGCTGGTAGAACCCTCCGGAGATGAAAGTGGCTTTCAAACTAGGAAAGGACATCGACCTCCACGGAATGTCTTCTCCTTTAGATCTGGCTTTTCTTTGCTCCTCCTTCCTCTTATACTCCTCTTTCTTCTGTTGGACACTTGGTTGATAAACCAGTCCGAAACGATCCTTCTTGGTTATCATATGTTGGGTCTCAAGTTTCCTTGTAATTTCTTCCCCATCCCTTTTCCTATTTTGGCTCCTCGTCCCAGAGTTTCTGCGACGGTCATCTTAGTACAATTAGATAACCTGGGGTAAGGGATCCGGCTTCCCTCTGAAACGAATGTGGCATTTACTAGTTCTAATGCTCGGGCGAGCATTCGCGCAAAGCATCTTCATCATTTTGAATGTAGGGGGTGTCTGATGTCACGGAAGCAACAAATTCATGCTCTGCTTCTACTGTGACCAATTTGCCTTCAACTACAAATTTTAATTTCTGATGCAATGATGATGGGACAACTCCTGCGGAGTGGATCCACGGTCTTCCCAATAGGCAGCTGTAAGATGGTTTTATGTCCATCACCACAAAATCAATCACATATTCGGTTGGTCCGATCAATAGGGGCACCTCAATTTTCCCCATTGTTCCTTTTTGCGTACCATCAAAGGCTCTTACCGAGTTGTAGCAAGGCTTTAGGTGCGAACCATCTATTGGCAATTTTTGCAGGGTTACCATAGGCAAGACATTCAATGCTGACCCGTTGTCGATCAAGACGCTGTAATACATACCCTTTGCAATGGGTGGTGATGTTAAGGGCTTTGGTAGACCCCATTCCTCCCTCCGGGATCTCATCATCACTGAATGTGATATGATTATAGGCGGTAATATGCCCTACTATCATGTCCAGGTTTGTTACAGAAATGTCTTGGGGCACAAAAGTTTGATTCAGCACTTTTAATAGCGTCTCCCGATGCTTCTCTGAACTCAAGAGTAATTCCAGCACTGTGATCCTGGCCGGTTGTTTTCGTAGTTGTTCCACTACGTTTGTACTCGCTATGTCTCAAGAACTTTAGAAATTCTTGGCTTTGAGCCTCGATTCGGTTCGTTTATCTTTTGGGGAAGTTCTTCTCCAAATATCTGCGTAGGGCTAACTGCTGTACTCTTCCCCCTATCTTTTTCAGCCGCTTTCAAAGCCTCGGAGGAATAACATCGGCCGCTCCTTGTGAAATGGCCTGCTTCACCAACGTTCACATTGTTCTGGCTTTGTTGGTCTTCCAGCGCAGGCTCTTTTACCTGTTCATGTTCTGATTTTTCTAGCATGGTCACATTCGCGGCATAATTCCAGGGAATTTGTCGCATGTCTTTGAATGGGAATGGAGATGGTGCTGAAATGACGATCTTGGGATTTATTTTGCTGGTTTCCCCTCGGGAGACACCTGCATTTCCTGTCCTGGGAGAGATGATAAAAGGTCTATCCTTCCCGTATCTAGCTTTGGGGCTATCTGTCATGTGTACGTCTGATCCCTTCCCCATGGGTTCCTCAAAGAATTCAATTTGTTTTTCATTCATCAATTTCTGCACCAATTTCTTGAACTCTTCACATTCTTGGATATCATGCCCTTTGATCGATGGAATTCGCAATACTTTCCACATTCCTTCCGCCTTATTATTATCATGCCTTTATTGATCACACGAGCCATGCATAATTGTTGAAATACCCACCGTAAAGGAGACTTGATTTCTGACACGTCATCCTTTATCCTCCTGGTAAAGCATTCTTCTATGACGTTTACCCCTCTGCTCCCATGATTGGGCAGCGGGTTGTTGGCTACGCTTGGCTCTTCAAACTTCAATATCCCAGAATCGATTAAGTTCTGTACAAGCTTTTTGAAGGCAAGACAGTTCTCAGTGGGATGTCCAGGGGTACCACCGTGATAGTCGCAATGTGTGCTTGGATTGTACCAAGGCGGGAAGGGCGGATTGACGGGAGTAACGATATATGGTCGGACAGTCCGCTTCATACAACCGGGAATAAAGCTCGAGTATGAAACAGGTAGGGGTGAAAGTTCTCCTCTCTTTCTCTTTTCTGGTGACTCTCTCATCTCTTTGATTTGAATTTTGTGTTTTTCCCACAGGTGCTTGTGGTTGTGAGACTGTGAAGTTCTTCGGGGCGGTATAGGTGCTGGTGGTGTTTACTTCATTTCTCTTGTTATACTTTCGAGACCCTTCCCCACCATCAATTCTGCGCGCTCTTAATTGCCGATTCGAGAGACTCCCGGCCCCGATCAAGTCGGCAAAACACTGTGTTGTGTTATTAATGAGGCGGTCAAAGAGTGCCCCTTTCAGAGTATTGACAAATAATGGCGTGATTTCATGCTCCGGGATAGGTGGCTGGATTTGGGCGGCCACTTCTCTCCACCTATGGGCATATTGTCGCAGGCTTTCATTGGACTTTTGCCCCATATTTTCTAACATGATTCTGCTAGGGATCATGTCTGTTACATATTTGTATTGCTCAGAAAATACTTTAGACAAATCTTTCCATGTCTTGACATTTGCTTTGCTTAACTGAGTATACCAACGTAACGCCGCTCCAGTTAGACTATCCTGGAAACAATGGATCAGCAGCTTTTCATCTTTATGGTAAGCCACCATTTTTCTACAATACATCGTTATGTGTGCAGAAGGACACGTGGTTCCGTCATATTTATCGAACTCCGGCGTTTTAAATTTTGGCGGCAAGACAAGATCGGACACCAGACTTAGGTCGCTAGCGTCGTTTCCTGATTCTTCATTTGATTGTAACGCTTTAAATTTTTCTTCCATGAGGCGAAATCTTTCTTCCCATTTTTTCTCTACCTCATTCCTAATTCTTTCGACCATATTCAGGTCCGACACTTCTTCTTCATAAAGTGCTTCAGTATCTAGGGGTTGAGTCTCAGGTGCCCCTATTTGAAAGCTGGAAGACATTCCTGCAGGGTCAATATACACCCTCCTAGCCTGGTTTGGTGCAGTTGGTTGAACCTTGTAGTGAGCCGGGGTACCTTCCGGTTCTTGAACATTTTCTCCTTCTACTCGTTTTCCAAGACTTCTTGCCAGTAATGCAGTTATGTCAGAAACTATAGATGTTTGTGACTGCGCAATCTGATCACTAAGGCTTCTCTGGGCCTCTTCAAGCCTTGTCTCGAGCTCTCTTTGCCCTCTTTCTAGACTGATTATTCTTTCTTCCATGAGCTTTCTTTGTAGCCGGGTAAAGTATAGGTGATGAATGATTGCGGGTTAACACTCTACATACAATGCCACAATATTGTTAATATGGTTGCAAAAAATAAATGCATGTACAATGATGCAAATGTTATGATGCGAATGCAAGAATGCATGCAGACAAGGTACTGATTCCGCTGGTAATCACCCTTTTGAATTACTTCCACGGGAATTAAAGGGCCCTGATTACAACAAAATTCGTGTTACAAAGTAAAGATCCCTAGTACAAAAGATCTAATTATAACACAGAGTCTTATAGATAGACTCTAGCTCTATCTCCTAACTTTCCAATTGCCTTGAGCAGCTTGAGGAACCTAGGAGCTTCTTCCATTCCCGGGGCTATAAAAGGTCGGAGTGTCTCAGCCTCGATAGCTAAATCATTTACATGTCTGGCGACCCGTTGTATGTCCACCATTAGGTTTGCGTAGTACTGGTCTCTGTCCTGTACCATTCGAGCAGCGTCGCGTAATCTCTTCTGCCAATATGTGTCCCCTCCGGCTGCAGCTTCCTCAAACACATTAATTCTTTCCTTGTAATCCTCCACAACTGCTTCGAGGGACCTGATTCGTGCTTGTAACATACCCACTTCGCGTTCTCTTTCTTGCAGCTCAGCGAAATTATTCCTGTGGCAGTATATCTAAAGTTAGTGTTCGACTTCCGCCATCTTTCCTTTTAATTCATCATTTTGACTTTGGCTTTGTCCCAATTTTTAAACAGTGTCATCGTACAGTTTCTGCATCTCTAATAGTCTATTTCGACTACTTATGGATTTTCTTTTCCATACGGCGATACTTTCTCTCTCATGATGGACAGCTTGTTTTCCCTTGCTGATTTCTTGTCTGGATCTTTCTTTCTCTTGATCAATGGCCTTCTTGGCAGACCGTTTTTCTTCCTCCATAGCCAAACGGTAGCTTTCAATCTCTTTCTCGATCGCTCTTTTGTTAATTTCTCGTTCTTCTTCCACCAAACGGATGTCGTTCATTCTTTCTCTTTCCACAGCTATGAACTGACTCCGGCCGGCCTTTTGTATTTTTGCCTGTAATAGGAGGGCATCTTTTTGATAAAGAGTATTCTTGTCATTCAAATCTGCATTTAATTTCTTCAGTTGCCTAATGATCTCATCCCGCTCGTCAACTTCTAAGCTTGCTTTATAGAGTTCGCTCGCATGTTGGGTCTGTTGAATGTCCATCTTCTTTTTAATTTCCTCGAGTTCACTCCTTAAGATATCAGCTTCGGACGGTACCACCCTTGTAAGCTCTTCGAGTGACACGGCTGGTCCTTGAACAGATTCAGGAATCACATTATTAACCCTCAAACGTCTCCAAAGATCGTAATCTGGGGTAGTCATGTGCTCGGTATCTCCTTCCACCCTGATCCGGTAACAATGATCCCAGGCCCTCATGATGGTCTAAATTTTTCCTTTGAACTCCCCTTTGAAAAGAAATTCAGTTTGGCTTAATCCGGCGGTATTGGGAATGAACTGTCATGATCCGAACTGTCGAGATACTAAAAGCGGGGCACAAGCGATCCCTCCATGCAATCCGAATATCATCAGCCAGTTGAAGTCACCACAACTGTATAGAAAATAATTAACTTTACCGAGCCATGGGACCCTCCATGCTATGTCTTCATCTTGAATGTTCCTGAAGAACCTGGTCCACATTTTTGTTTTCAAATCCTCTCGCCATTCCTTTGCTAAGTATTCTCGTAAAGGCGAAAAACCTTGGAAGGATATCCCCGGCAGGACTCTTGTCGGCGTCTTCCACATGTGACTCTGAATCCATACTTGTAATAGCTGTGCGCAGCCTCGAAAGCGTCCTTCTTCATGTTTTCGGCTAGCGTTTAAGGAAATGAAAGTCTCGACCAAGATTGCTGGTACTGGGTTTGCTTTTCGTTTCACCCGCTCAAACAAATCCGAATGGCTATGTCAATGTTTCCGTAGTACTGGGAAAGATCACCAAGCCATATATTCCTAAAGCGAATAGGTCCATTTTATTTGCCTAAATCTGGATGTGTTGATATGATGTCCCGAATACTCTCTCATGCAAAGGCGTATTATCTCCTCGGATTTGAAGAAGGCCACTAACCCAATCGTCACTCATTCCCGCAAAGGTTTTGAGTTTTGCGGTGTAATTCGATTCCTTGGAGGCTTCGCGTAGATCCAATCTTCCCGGTATTTTTCTGGTTAAGTAAGCGCGTGTATTCTTCTACCGTAGGCATCATGTCCTGCCCATTAAAGGTGAAGCGACAAAAAGCGGATTCGAGGTGGACTATAGCTCGGAGTAGGGGCTGGTTAATCCGAACATATAAACATTGTGTGCGATGTCGCCATAACTATTGCAGAACAAGTCTTGTAGTCTTCGGTCCCATCTTTCCCAAATGCTTTGAAGATCCCACAAGTCGTTCTGTTGAAGACTTACATAAGTGTATCCTGCTATTATGCGTTCGTTTGGCAAACTGTCTCCTTGGATTTTTTCGATTGACTTGACCAATGTCCGTGATAAATTAAGCTCTTCTTTCCTAAGACACCTTTTTCCATGGTGAAAGACTTTCTGATCAGGCAAACCACTTGATCCAGTACCTTTATGCGATGCAAATGCAATGTTGTATGAGAAAAAGAACAAAAAGCGAAAAGAAAACAAGTCGATGCGGATAAAATTGATAAATATATAAATAAAAGGACAAAAATAAACAGAATAAACACACAAAACAACCATATTTATCCCGTCTAAAACCTAAGGTTATCTGCATGGCTCTAACAGGGTGGTTTCTATGTTCTCTACATGCAGTTTTGGTTCTAGGAGGTACCCGAATTGTCCTTGCTGTCCCCTACTAAGGGTAGCAAGGCCCCCGATCATCACCCATTATAGGCTCCTTTCAACCGGGTTCAATTCAGGGGGACCCATTCGCTTATGCCCGTACGAAGGAATGATATCCTTACGAAAGCATAAGGTACTCGAGCCCCGAAGGTACTTGCTAGGCCCATACGAGAGAACGATATCTCCACGAAAGCATTAGCGTTTTCCCCCCACTTAAAAAGACGGGTTTATATGCCATATTTTAAATGCGTTAAAATAAACGCGCAATTATGACCGAATGTTAATTTAATAGTCACTTTAATCCGGAATTTCCAATATTAGTAAAGCGGTAATTATTTTAAAAGCTTGACTCTCATTTTTAAAAAAAAAAACAAAAAATGTCCCCAGCGGAGTCGCCATCTGTAGCGATGTCCCTTTTTTTGTCCAAATATCGCTAAAATAAAAACGAGGATTTTTGAAAAGTGTTTGAAAGGTGTTTGTGATTTTTTTAAAATATTTATTCCGTAAGGTTTACAAAAACCTCACAAAAATGGAGTCGCCACCGGCCACTTAGGTAGGCCGGACACCATAAAACCAGAGATTCAAAAAGACAGGGTTCGGGAGTCGGTTACGGATGTGGAAGGATTAGCACCCCCACACCGCCCAAAAATTGGTACTTTAATAATTACCGCTTTATTAATATTGGATTTTTCGGATTAAAGTGACGGTTATTTTAAAATTCGGTCATAATTGCGAATAAATTTTAAAGGTCCCATTATCCGAGAACAAACGCCCAACCACTATCACTACGCTTGATACTGGCCCCGTTTACGCTCGGATAAAAGGACTCCGCATTAACAAGTTATATCTCGATATGCAATCTTAGTGGCAAAATATAAAATATAACAGATAACTTGAAGACAGTGAATATTCACATAATAAAATACTAATCTAATAAATGATATACTAGATTAAAACATGCACAATATATATTATTCTAAATGATAAATAAAAAAAACTTTAACAAATTAGAACAACAATACAGGAATAATTAAGTTATATGTAGACGAACAAATATTAAAAATATACATGCTATTAATAAAATATATTTTAACATATGTGAACAATATATTATACGTGAAAGAAAACACATTAACACGTAACCTAAAAGCCAAGGAAACGTGCAATACGTACAAAAATACAAAACATATTTTTACGAATTAACTAGAACATAACATGCTTTAATACGAATAATCAGATAAAAAACATGAATATCATACTTAACACATATATATGCAAACATAAAATACGAGTCATATACGAGGGACATGAAATAAAATAATATCAACATGTACGATTATAATACGAACAATAATATTTACAAAGAAAATAGGATGAAATGAAAGAAAAAAAACAAAAGTCGGTGTGTGTAAATTGAAGAACAATAATATGTAATTTGGGGACGAAATTGCGAAACAAACAAAACCTAAAAGGACCAGAATTGTAATTAGACCAAGGGGCAGACCCAAAGTGAAAAATTCAAAAACGCGGGATGGTTAAGGGCGTAATTTTACCATTGGCCCGATCGGTGTAATTTAGGGACTAAATTGTGACCTTTTGAAAAATCGGGGACTGGATGTGTGATTATACCATGCGGCAAGACAAAAATGAAAATATTGAAAACGCGGTGGGATTAAGTGTGTAATTTACCCATTTAGCAAAATAAAAACAACTATAAAATCCCCCCTTTAAGGCCGAAATCAAATTTTTGGCCATTTGTTTCATTTTTCGATTTTTCATAACCCAAACCGTTCTTCATTTTCTCTCAAATGTTCTTGCGAAACCCGAGAATCCGCGCCCGCCACCGTATTTCTCCGCCGCCGCCGCGCCGTATTCTCTCCGCCGCCCGCTAACTAACCGGCGCCGGTAGGCTCCCAAAATACACCAAAATAACCTTCGTTTTCGTCCCTCAATATGAATCCGTGGTTGGATTCGGAGGATACATCCTGTTTGCCCTAGATATAAGAAATACGAACCAAAAATATTTTTTTAGACCAAAACAAAACCACAAAGGGTCTTCCCTCCCTTTAGTTCACACGGATCGGCTTGTAGAAGCCGAAAGGCTTGTCACAGAGGAAGGAAGACCCACAAACGACTTCGGTAAGACTACTCTCCTCTTTTATTTTGTTTTCTTTTTGTTAATCTTTCGTATATGCATGTAAAGAAAGCAGTAAGAAAAAAAGAGACAAAAATTTACCTTTGGATCGCTTTTTGATTATCTTGATGTTTACAACTTTCGGGGTTTTTGTATTACAAGATCTCTCTTTTTTTGTGTTACTACCTTTTTTCTCTCTCTTTTTCGCTAGCTTTTCACTCCTCTTTTTTTCTTCCCTTCCCGTTACAAAAGCCCCGTTTTATATATATCATTGCCTCTGTTTTTTGGTTGCAAGTTGCATCTTCCTTTTTCGGATCTGAACCGACACTTTGCTTGTTGTCTTTGGCATAAATCGAACGCGAGATGAATATCGGTGCGATGGCGGTGTGGTGGTCATTTCGCCGCGCCGCCGACGCGTTTTCGGCCGTTAGATCGATCGACCTAACGGTCGAAATGGCTTGAAGAACGATCGGCTGGATGAAGCCTCGATCCGATGAGGCGCTTGAGATTTCGCCACGTGGAGCTCCGCGATCGAGGAGTCGTAAGCGCGTGAATCTTACGCGCGTGGGATATTAAAGCGTCCGCGCGTGGCACTCGAGCGGTCCATACGTGTGAGCACGCTACCGCGAATATTTTTGACTTCCATTGTATCGTGGTCGTTGGATCAGATCTTGATCCAACGGCCCACAGTTACCTGCACATTGTAATTAAATGGGATTCAAATTTGGGCCAAACGGGCCTTGTAATTGGATTTGTAATTGGACTGTAATTTTTATTTGGGTTTAATATATTTAATTTTTCATTTTGTCAGCCCAATAATAATAATAGTATAATTATAACAGCAATACATATACATACGAAAATATATACTTATATTATACGATCATTAATTATAATATTCTAGTATACGTACGTATAATCATACATATAATTAACATAACATCTATATATTAATCAAATACGTTCATACTCTAGATACATACGCGACATACATACCCCCCTAATACGTATACATAACTTATATATGCACACACCACCTTATATTAGTAACATTCGTATAATAAATATACATGCAATATTAATATATTTACGAGTAAAAATAAGTGATTACACCAACAATGCAACCATCTCTTTCAATCCAACAAAAAATTCTAACTTTATTATATTATAAGCATCTCAGTCGGAGATTTAAATTGTGGTTGTGACCATGTTTTCGGTATAATACCTGTATTTTGTATGGAATTAATACTATATTAGTAATTCATTATAAATAAAGCCCAAAAAATAATAAATAATAAATAAATGTCCAAAATCCAAATAATGTCCTTTTACAAAGTCTAAAAGCCCAAGTTACAAGCACATTTTCCCCTTACATTTGTATACAACTCATTTCATCCTAATTTTGGTCCATTTCATCCCAAAATATAGTTTAGGTGACATGCGTCAGGCGTTCATTAGCTGAAACCAAAGCTCTAGGATTGTGTTTTCTCAAATGTTAGCTGCCTCTAGCCAATTCACAGCTGGCATGACGTCAACCACGATCAACCCTATAAAAGCCAGAGAGAGAAAATATTAGATATTAATGACAACAATTAATAAAATAATAATTACAAAATTAATAGATAGATGAGAGAGAAACTACCTGGAGAGTTGAACCATCACGGGAAATTGAAAAGACATCGGGAACACGAACAGATATCAGAGAAGAAGATCAGAGCTCTGGTTTCACTATCAGGAAGGTATACTTTCCCCTTTTTCTTTAATTCCTTCAAACGAAACCAAAAACATTAGTTCTTTTATGCAGAAAAACCCAAATAAACTGAAAATAAGAAAACAACAACAGATCGAAAAGTTTTGGTGGCCGGAGTATTTTTAAGAGAAAGGAGGAGTTGAAGAGGCCGAGAATGGGTAGTATAAGTTTAGGACGGTGGAGAAAGGATAGATCCTGTTGGATCTTGGTAGATCTAGGGTTTTAGGCTAGAAAAATAGGATTTTTGGGTTCGAGAAATGGTGGCTGGAAATCGCCCTGCGACGGTCGAAATCGCTTCCTAGTGATCGGCGGAACAGAGAGGTGATCGAAAGTTGGCTCAAGGTGGTCAGAGTTTGGCCAGAATAATATATGCGACAAAAGTAACGGTGGTTGTTGGTTGTATTCTTCATTTTTCATGAAGAACATGGAAGAACACCAGAAAAAAGCTTGATTTTGATTCATTTTCGAGGGTTTTTCTGGGATTTGGGTGTATTCGAAGAGAGATGACATAGCGTTTTGGGGAGGTTTGTGTAGAGAGAGAGTGGGAAATTACAAAATGATGGGAAAGAGTTATTTTTGGTCCTGAAACAGGGTTTATATACCCATTGCAAAATGCGACGTTTTGGTAACCCTAGTCAAGAGGATCATCTAGTTTCAAATGTATTCAATTAGGTCCCTAAATCGAATAAAAATCAGAAATTTAACCTTTAATTCTTTCAATTTAGTCCTTTTTATAGTTTAATTATTTAATTGTATTTTAAATTCCAATTGATTATTGTATGATTTAATTTGATCATATAACATACATTTATTCATCCTAAAAACTTAGATTTAATTTAAATAATTATTTTTAGAGCCTTAGTCATAGGTTCTTTAATTAGGATCTTAATAATTTGAAGTCATAGGTTCTTTAATTAGGATCTTAATAATTTGAATAGTGTTTAGATAATTTTAGTAATTTAATAAATATTGTTTAGCAGGTTTGAGAATTTAACTTTAAATGGTGTTCAAATGCAATTGAATGCTATTTAACATGAATTTCTAAATTGAATAAATAATATTTATTAGAACTATAAAATATTAATTAGACTTAGATAGATAATGTAAAGCCTAAATAGGATTAATCACTTTAATAAGTAGTATAACTAAATAATAGGGAATATTATCTATAATTTTAAAATTTAATTAGGAATAATACCCTAAAGTAATTGGTCATTATTCTATATAAATTTTAAATTTTAATAATATTCATAGAATTAAAAGAACACATGAATTAATTAGAGCATTTTAAGTTAGCCATTTAAAATGAATTACCAATAATTAATTGCATGCATAAAAAACCTTTTAGTGAATTTAAAAGAAACCACCTTAATTCAAAATAAATCGTCCAAGCTATTTCTATTTTAAAAATGATTTCAACAACTTGACGACTTTGTTGGGGGAAAACTTCATGAGTCAGGCCTTAACTAATTTTGTGTTGCATTTTAGTTTTTAAAAATAATAATTTGAATTTAATTTCTTCATTAATTCTTAATTGTGTTTATAGGAAAAATGAAAATATGCATTTTCTTTGTGTGATTTTGTGAATACAATTGTCATTCATGCATAACCCTTATACCCGGGCATTGTCCTTTAAGTGAAAGTGAGATATTTTCTTACGTGGGGCTTTTCACCTCCGTGCGGGAATTTTATTTTTCTTCCGAATACCAACCTTAAATTTCGCGGGGTCCTTACCTTCATATGGTATAAGGGAACGTACACCCCCGAATCGATGTCTTGCTATCTTAGTAGACAGTAACGATAGTTTGGATACCCAGAGTCTAGATCAAACCACATTCTGTGAATCCAAGAGCTCACCCCACTAGAGCCATGCGGATAACCATAGTGAACTAGACAACATGTTGTTAGTATGGCTGTATTTTAAATACATTTCTCTGGTTATTTTTGCTTGTTTTGTATTGTTTTCAGCAATTTATTTTCTTGTTTATATAATTATTTTACCATACTAACTTATTTCTTTTATTTTGTTTTTGTTTTGCGTCTCTACATTTATGCATTGCATTGCATTTTTTTTAAAAAAATTGCATTAGTATTTCGTAATCTAAGTAATTATCGGGGTTTAATGGCATTAGCTCAAGGATTAGCTGAAAACCAATAGTCTGAGAAACATGGGCAATAGACTTGTTAAGGTTGAACAATCTCAGAAGGTTATTGAAGACCGCTATGATAGTTTTGAGCAGAGGATTGATCATTCACAAAACAATATTGTAACTCAAATTACCACATTGCTTGGAATTAGGGAAACTGTGAAATAGAAGGTTCCAGATGAAAATACCAATATTAATGATCAAGGTGGAAACTTATCTCACACAAGGGTTCAACCTGCAAGATTAGTTTTGGAGGAAGCTCGGACTAATACAACTAGAGTATTTGCAAGAGATTCAGAGAATTTGGAAACAAGCTTTGGAGATGGCATTCTTAACCAAGGTGCACTAACAGGATTTGAAAAGGCTAAAATGAAGATCACCAAGCAAACAAATACAAGAGGACCAAAAAAATCCAAAATTTTGATGTTTGTTCCAAAATTGTGTTGTTTAAGGGTTATGAACTGTTAGAGAACAAGATGATTCCAATAGAGTCAAAGAACCGCATATATTTGTAGAATATTTTTCCGAAGTGATGAAAGCTAGGGATTCAGTTAAGGATAGAAACTTTCCCTTAAGGGAATTGACTCCACTAAGGAAAGATGAGCAGATAGCACAGAAACACAAGATAGAGAGACCGAAGAGTTTAGTAAGAAAAGGAAGTCGATTATTCATATCTCAATGCCATATTCAGATTTGTTTCCCTACCTCGTGCAAAATCACTTTTTGATGACAGTTCAATCGAAGTTTTATAAGTCTTTTTATGGCATTAAAAATGCTTGTGGTTATTATTTTGGCGACTTCTATCATTTTGTTAAGATTGTATGGTTTTAAAACACAAGGTTAGTGATCTCATCAAGAATGGGCATTTATGTTTTGAGAAAGAAAAACCCTGATTCTATAAAAGACCATTATTTTCTGGAGGAGTTGAGATAAAAGAGAAAGGTTAGAATCCACAACAAACATTTGTGGGTAATTCACTACAATTTGGGGTCTACCAGAATCATAGTAATGTTTTGACATCGATTCCTTCAAAGTCCCATTTACTGCAAAATATCCCAAAGTCCAATGCTCAAAATGTCCAAGTCAGTGGAAAATCAAAGACTAAACTGGATTTCATTCATGTTTCCTATTGTAAGTTGTAATACAAATTGCTCAAAGTTTCACCACACTATGGGAAACCTTTAACACCCCATCATCCAAGTTGTTACAATGACAGGAATCATTGTGAATATCATAATGGATTTCATGATCATGATATTGAAAATTGCTACACTTTTAAGTGACCAGCTCAAAATTTTCTAAACTAGGGGATTTTGGAAGTCAGCACTGAAGGTCAGTCCATTGAGATATGCAACTCAAGAGGTAGTCATCTGATTGGAACTAACACAGTTAGATTGTGTGAAAAATCAAGTGCCAAAAGGCACCAAGAAAAGGAAAGAAGAGAAGAGTAAGGTGAAACTAATTGAGAATCATCAGCCGTCTAAGAAGAAGTCTTGAATAGACATGCCCATTAAAACCTTCAACACATCTAGCCAACATTTGGTAAAGCAGAATTTATTCATACGCCAGCCAAAAGTTACTCTTAATTTCCACATGAAAATGATTGAACATTCTATAGAAAAAGCAAGCAATTGATTGAAGAGAAAAAGGAAACTCATAGAAATCATAATTTCAATTCAAGATTCGATGAGAACATTAGAACATAAACAAGAAGGGGTATGTCTTTGTGTTGGTAAAGGAAATAAATGAAGAATTGTCGATAGAATTGGAGTGGCTGAAATTCAATTAGGTTTTCCTTGATTAATGATCGACAATTGGACCATAGGAAACCTGTCTATAGTTTTAGGATCATTACAAAGTAATACCCTAAACCATCCCAATTACTTTTTCCCGTGAGCATTGGGGGTCTTTTGTAACAGAACCTATGTTAGTTTATTTGCTAAATGATGCTTGTTTCCTACATATTTTTTCTCAAATGAAAAACATTCAGACATTCTTTATTCATTGAATTATATTGTTCATTCTTTTCAAATATATGTACATATTCCCAATTTCTTTGTAAGGCCACTATTATTAACTGTATGAATGAATTGGACTCTAATCTCGAAATAGAGCAATCTATATGGAGGTGAATGAATGCAAAGATGAGGAGGAAATTGATGTCCCTCAGGAAGTATTAAGATTGGTCAAAAAAGAGGAAAAACAAATTCTGCCTCACAAGGAAGAAATTGAGATTCTGAATTTGGGGACTGAAGATGAAAAGCGAGAAGTAAAGATTAGTGCAATTTTCTCAGTTAAAACAAAGCATGATTTGATTAGATTGCTGCAAGAATTCAAAGACATCTTTGCATGGTTATACCAAGATATATTGGGGGTAAATAAAAACATTGTTATGCACAAGTTATCTATAAGGCTAGAACACAAGCCCGTTCAACAAAAGCTTAGAAGAATGGACCAGAAATGTTGTTAGAAATAAATAAGGAAGTACAAAAGCAATTTGATGTTGGATTCCTCAAGATAACCGAGATCTTATTAAAGTGGGCCTGAAAGGCAATTTTCTCTTAATCCAAAGAATGCAGAGAAAACAACATTTACAATCATGTGGAACTCAGTTTACTACAAGCTAATGTCGTTCAAATTGAAAAGTGTTGGGGCAACACGTTAGAGGGACATGACAACCAAAATAAAAACGGATGCAAAATTCAAGAAAAGTTTTCCAATGATTGAGAAAATATCAGTTGAAATCTAATCCGTCAAAATATACTTTTGGGAGCTACATTTGGAAAATTCATAGGGTCTTGTAGTCAGGGAAAGGGGAACAAAATTGACCCTGACAAAGTCAAAACCATTCAAAATCTTCCTTCTCCAGTCTAAAAAACACCAAAAAACAACAAAAAAGAAAATAAAAAACATTAAAAAAGGGAAAAATAGAAGAAAATAGCACAATAAGAAAAAAAAGAAAGAAAAAGAAAGCCCAGGGTTTTCTAGAAAGATTGAATTATATATCTTGATTGACTGACAAATGTGATCCAATGTTCAAGTTGCTAAAAAGAATAATCTAAGAGTATGGTATGAAGAATGCTAGGAAACCCTATAAAAGATTAAGAAATACTTATCAAATGCCCCAATTTTGGTAGCACTAGTTCCATATAGGCTGTTGATCCTTTATTTAATGGTTTATGAAAACTCAATGGGTTGTGTACTAGGCCAACATAATGAAACTGGGAAGAATGAAAGAGCCATTTATTATCTGAGCCATATAGGCAGTAGCAGATTTCTTGGTGAATCTTGCTTCAGAAGATTATGAGTCCCCGAGCTTTAATTTTCTAGATAAAGATTTGATGTGCATAATAGAAGGTAAAAAAGAAACAAACCCCCGAAAGCTTATGTTTGATGGAGCATACAATGCCTTTTGCTTATGAGGTGGATTTATCCCAAAAGCTTCCAATAGACACCATTTATCCTAGTTGTGATTGATTACTTTACCAAGTGGGTGAAAGTTATTTCCTATGCCAGTATTATACGAGCAACAAATTGTAAGCCCTTGAGGAGAGATATTATTTGTCAATATGGTTTGCTAGAAAGAATCATCATTGATAATGCCTCTAATTTGAGCAACAAAATGACAGTCGAAGTTTTGTGAGTAGTTCAAGATAAAACACCATAATTCTGTGACTTATCTCCCAGAGATGAATGGGGAAATAAAGGCGACGAATAAAAATATCAAAAAGATTATCTCAAAGACTTGCAAAGACTGACATGAGAAATTACCATTGGCCTTGTATGCATACCAAACCATGGTGTGCACTTCAACAGGGGCAACATTGTATTCTTTGGTTTATGATATGGAAGCAGTGTTACCAATTGAGGTTGTGATTCCTTCACTAGTTTTAACTGATGTGAAATTGGATGATGCAGTATGGGTTCAGCCTTACTGTCACCGGTCGAACCTTATTGAAAAAAAAAGGCTGAAAGTAATTTTTTTATGGCTAGATGTACAAAAAGAGAACGATACAAAATCATGACAAAAGGTTCGTCCAAGAGAATTTTGAGAAGGAGATATAGTGCTTAAAAAGATCTCTCTAATTCATAAAAATTTCTATGGGAAATTGATGCCTAATTGGGAAGGGCTATACATTATAAATGAGGCCTTTTTCGGAGGAGCGTTGATTTTAACAAGAGATGGATGGATATGAGTTAAGTAATTCAGTGGACTTAGACTCGTTCAAGAAGTGTTACACTCGAATAATTGAAAATAAATTGAAAAAAGATAATAAAAGAAAAAGTGGAGTGAAAACCCAAAAAGGGCACTTCGCAAAATGAAAATATCTACGGTGAAAACCCAAAAGAGTGCCTTAGAAATCAAAAAAAAAAGAAAAAATCAAAAGAAAATGGGGGTTCAAGATGAAAATCCGAAAAAAGACATCTTGAAACCAAAGGAGGATTTGAGCTGAAAACCTGAAAGGGCAGCTCAAAAGAATTTTTGAGATTAGGAATCTGACAAGAAACCTTCTCGAAAATCTACAGTTTTGATGAATTTCGTGGTTTGAAGCTCTATTTCGGTTGATAAGCTCTCGTGTCTTTCATACAGTGGATATCTGGGACATTGCATTGATTTTATTTTCTCATGTTTGCCATGACTTATCAAATTGTTCAATTTTCTCAAAATTTAGTAAAATTGTATCTTGAGCCTTTCTCTTATCATTTCAACAAGCATCTTCCAAATAAATTGATTATGATGTGATCATACCTTAGTCAAAGCCGGATGAACTCCCATAAGAACCTATCACTCGTGCTAAGGCTAAACTATTCAAGGATGTCATCTCGCACAAATGCATTCAAACATGAAAGTCGTTTGAGTCCACAAGTGAACAAGCATTGACGATGGACTCATACAACAAGCCATGCAATGTTTTGCGTGTGCAACCATAATATATGCATCTCATTAAGTCATTATACTTATTATATGCTGCATATTGCATTTATTTTGTCACATTTCTATATGTTAGTAGTTTATATTTTTAATCATTGATTTATATTTTTTGCAAGGTACATTTTATGGAAGCATGGATGACTACATATTATAATAGCTTGGACGACTACAACATGAAAGGGTGCATCAAAAGGCATGTTTCTTCCTTCATACCTCTTCACAATGGACATCAATAATGAAGGGTTTCCATTCAAATACATCTCTTCATTGAAAGGGCGGCAACATGAAGAGGCATAACTCAAGATTCAAAAACATAACTTTTCAAGAGAGAATGGTTCATCCAAAGGTCTCATTTCTCTTCACCATGGTCGGCCACCTATTCAAAATAAAAGGGTTTCTTTTCATTCTATTTTGTAGCCTTTAAATAGGGAAATTCATTTTATTTTGTATCATCCAATTTTGAGTGCAATTTAAAGTGAGAATTCATCTCTTTTGTTCTTGTAAGAACTCTATCGACTTATCAAGAATTCCTTCTTGTGGTGTCAACCCTTCTTTTGATACTATTGGTTCCTAATTTCCTAATTAGTGGGTCACAATCCTCTAATTGAAGACTATTTAAGAATTGGGTCAATACTCTTTATAGTATTGGTTCTTTCTTTGTCCTTAATCTTTTATTTTTCTTCTTTCCTAAGCCAATTTTCATCACTTTGTCATCAAGCCTACACATCTATACCACCATTCAAACTTCTACCTTATCTTAAATTCACTATTTATTCTTCCTACACCATCAACCTAATTCTATAAGAGATTGCTTACTTGGTTACGATCGGGACACATCAAACAATCTTGGCAATAGCTTATCATTTGGTAATCAGAGCAAAGGTTAATCAAGTAAGTGATATTGCTTTGTGCATTTTTTTTTATTTTCAATTCAAGAAAAAGAAAAGGAAGGAAAAAATCCTTAAACATCAAAGGAAGAGATTGTGCAAAAAAAAAGGAAAAAAAAGAAAAAAAAGTACCAAAGCAAAGCAAGGCCTACAAAGCTAAAGGGCTCGAAGAAAAACGCAAAAGGTTTGATTGTTCAAATTTGAGTTTGCAATATCTTGCTTGTAACCCCACCTTCAATTTTGCAGTCGACTTCACAAGGGATGATCAATAGAGTTTTGAGTGAGTTTAATTAAGAACTTAAGAGAATTCAATACGAGTGGTAAAAGGCAAGAGAATGTGAGACTAGAAGGGGAAAATAAGCCAAAATCCCTGAGTCAAAACATGAGTGGAGTGATTATTTTTTTAGAGTGACATTGTGAGATTTTTGTGCAGGTAAGGTTTTATTTTCATAACCATGTCACAACATTCTGTCAATAATCCATCAACTCCAAGAGAAGAAGAAAGGAACAACATTCAAACCATCATCCGAGAAATGAAAAGATTACTAGTACCAATACAAAAGCGCCTAGATCGTCTTAATGGAGCCCAAGAAATTCAAGTAAATCAAGGACATAGGAGACAAGGGAATCTGAGACAAGCTTTGGAAGAAGAATATCTAGAGGAGTATGAAAAAGAAGTGGAGGAAGATCAAGCGTTTAAGTAAGCCTCTCAACAAGGCTCCAGGAGCCAAGAACCCAGATATCAAAGGGCAAGACCTTGAATGGATGACAACCTTGATAACATAAAGGTCTCCATTCGACATTTTCAAGGGAAAACTGAACCTGAAGCATATCTCTAGTGGGAGAAGAAGTTTGATCACATCTTTGATTGCCATAACTATTACAACCAAAAAAAGGTAAAGTTGGCATCAATTGAATTTACAGATTATGCCTTAGTTTGGTGGGATCAACTAACCTCTAACAGAAGAACAAACGAGGAAATGCCAATTTCTACATGGATAAAGATGAAAGCAATAATGAGGAGAAGATTCATCTTGACTCACTACAATCGAGAGTTATTCTAACGCCTTCAAAACCTTACTCAAAGCAATCTTAGTGTTTAGGATTATTATAAATATATGAAAGTTACGATGATTTGTTCTAACATCGAAGAAGATCGTAAAGCAACCATGGCCAAATTCTTATTCAGACTAAACCCTCAAATAGCTGATATAGTGGAGCTATAGCACTATGTTGAAATTGATGAAATGGTGCATATGGCAATGAAAGTTGAATGATGATTAAAGAGAAGAAGCATGTCCCAAAACACTAATATTACAACATCTAAATGGGGATAGAGAAATTACAAGAAGGCAACATCATTCCAGATAAAAGAGAATGTTGGGACTTCTAAACCAAATAAGCCAAATATGGCACCGGACAAAGGAAAACAAGTAGCCATACCTGATCGCTCTCGAGACATCAAATACTTTAAAGGCCTAAGGCGTGTGCATATTGCCAGCCAATGTCCAAACCGAAGTACATGCTGCTTCTAGACAATGGCGAGATAAAATCTGAATATGAGGATGAAAAAGAATCAAGTAATGACGAGGAAAACCTTCAACTTTTCTTTGATGGAGAATTACACGTTGTCAAAAGAAGTTTGAACACACATAAAGTAATAACAGAAGAACAATGTGAGAACATCTTTCATACTCGCTTCCATGTAAATAGAAATGTATGTTTTGTTATCATTGATGTTGGAAGTTGTACTAACATTGCCAGTGCTTTGATGGTGGAAAATGTTGGACTCAAAACAACAAAGTATACCCAACCTTATAAGTTGCAATGGTGGTATTTGATAGTGATTTGGTTAACTGCACAACAATCTACACACATATGCCAAGATTCTTTTTTCTTTGGTACTAGCTAGTAACACTGGTATGGCACATGGGCTAAGACTCTCTCGAATATAACCCTTTTCTATAAGTTCGGTCACTTATAGTTGCAATTCTTTGGTTTCCTCTAGGTTACTTCGATATGTAGGTCGATTCAGAATGGTTGCCCCGGGGATAAAATCAATCTCATGTTTAATTCCTCGAATTGGTGGCAACCCACTAAAAATCTCGTTTGGAAAGATGTCTTCAAAATCCTGCAATACATAAACAATGGGAGGGACAAATTTTCTTTGGGATTGTTAGTAGAAAAAAGATTCTCCTTGTAGATGAGTACAATGAGTATTTGATGTGTCAAAAGGCACTTCCTAATCTCTCCCCTACTTGCAAAAACACTCAATTTTTTGTCTTATTCCCTCTTTTTATTTCTTCGATTTCTTCATTCTCCCCCATTTATTTTCTCTTTTTTTCGCTAGCATTCTCACTCTTATTCTTTTCACTCTTGTTTTTTCTTTTCATTCTCTCTCAATGCCTCAAAACTTCTTTTTAAGTGAATCTGGTCGTCATGTACTTGTCTTGGAGTCAGTGGTGCGAAAATGATCATTTTGCCTTCATGGGTGGAAGTGTATCTATTGGTGAAACCATCATGAACCAAATATCGATCAAATTGCCAAGGTTACCCCAATAGAATTTGTCCAGCGTGCATTGGAAGTACGTTACACAACACCTCGTACTTGTATTTTCCAATGGAAAATAGTATGCGCACTTGCTTGGTTACTTTAAGTTCTCCTCCCTCATTAAGCCATTGCAACTTATAAGGTTGGGTATACTTTGTTGTTGTGAGTCCAACATTTTCCACCATCAAAGCACTGGAGGAACATGAACAACATCTGAGGATATATCTTAATCTATAGCCGATCATTGGAGGAACATGAACAACATCTGAGGTATGTTCTAAATACCTTAAGAAAAGAGCAATTATATGATAATCTCAAGAAATGTGTTTTCTGCACTGACAAACTCATGTTTCTAGGATTCATTGTAAGTTCACAGGGATTGGAAGTGAACCCAAAAAATGTCAATGCAATTCAAGAATGGCCACAACCTACAAATGTAAGCCAAGTGAGAAGTTCTCATGGACTAGCAAGTTTTTATCAAAGATTTGTCCTAAATTTCAGCACTCTTATGGCTCCTTTAATGGGAGTCATAAAAAAAAATTCCAACTTCTTTTGGGGCGATGAACAAGATAAATCATTCCTCAAGATTAAAGAATGTTTGGCCAAGGCTCTTCTATTAACCCTACCAAAGTTTGATAAAACATTCAAGGTGGAGTGTGACACTTTCGGAAGAGGGATTGGTGTCGTATTAACTCAAGAAGGGCATCCAATAGCGTATTTTAGTGAGAAAATTAATGCTACCTCACTAAATTACCCAACATATGACAATGAGATGTATACTCTCATTCGAGCAATCAAGACTTGGCAGCATTATCTTTAGCCAAAAGAGTTCATTATGCATACAGATTCGAGACTTTGAAGCATATTAAAGGCCAAAACAAGTTAAACAATAGGCATGCAAAATAGGTCGAATTCCTGGAATCATTTTCATACGTGATCAAGTACAAGAAGGGCAAGGAAAATGTTGTTGCCGATGCATTGTCGCGAAGGTACACACTTCTTACTACTTTAGATTCAAGATTGCATGTATTTGTTTTTATACAGAAACTTTACAAAACTGATAATGACTTTGGAGAGATTTTTAATAAATACAAAAAATCGGCATTTGATAAATTTTACAGGCACGAGGGATACCTCTTCAAAGAATGAAGGCTTTGCATGCCACAAGGGTCAGTTCGAGAGATGCTTATCAAGAAGGCCCATGGTGGAGGCTTAATAGGACATTTTGGGGTGTCTAAAACATTGAGTACACTTCAGGAACACCTATATTGGCCTAAGATAAAAAGAGATGTAGAGAGGATGTGTGGATAGTGCATCATTTGCAAAAGAGTAAAATTGAAACTCATGCCTCACGAATTGTATATGCCATTACCTATACCAAATGAACCTTGGGTTGACATTTCGATTTCTTCGTATCGGGACTTCCGCACACAAAGAATTGCAAAGATTAAATCTTTATGGTAATGGACAGATTTTCAATGATGTCTCATTTTATCCCCTGCCACAAGACTGATGACGCTTCACATGTTGCCAATCTATTCTTCAGAGAAGTTATGAAATTACATGGGATTCCAATGACCATTGTGTCGGGCCGAGATGTCAATGGCCAAACTAATAGAGCAAGATTGAGACAAAGTTATTGTTTTCTATGACTTGTCATCCATAAACTGATGGCCAAACTAAAATAGTACATCTAGTATTGTCAATATTACTTAGAGCAGTCATTCAAAAGAATATCAAGACATGGGAAAAATGTCTACCGTATGTTGAGTTCGCATGCAATCGATCCATACACTCTACTACAAAATGCTCGCCATTTAAGGTTGTGTATGTAGGGAAACGCCGGTACACCCACTCGCGCAGCAAAAAATTATCCGGCGAATTTTGCCAGCGATCCATGTACGAGGAAAGAATTCAGGGTGAAAAAGGGATGAAACATTACCTAATTTAAATCTGATAACTGTAGGGACGTAGGAGAATCCGATTCTTCCAGTTAAGATGTCGAGTCCAAGTCATCACAACAGCGTTCCAACCTCTACGCAGTCCACCCGAATAAAACGAATAGTATTTTACTTCTCTAACTGTTAGAGAGGTTTTCAGCAACAGGCATATCTTTGGTTGCTAGACTTTATGCCTTTATATAGCATTCAAAAACCTAATCCTAATTAAATACGAATTCAATAAATATACAATATATTTAAACGAATATAATTAAATATGTAGAATCTAATTCTACTTTAACTAAGTTTCTTTAGGATATTTCTATTTTAATAGTATTTGATAATTACAATAATTATCTAGTATTAAAGTATATATGACTGAAATTATCTATAATTACAATAATTATAATAATTTTGGTTTTAACTAATTTCATGTACAACAAGTTTGCACACATTCTATCTAGTCGATATTTGTTCGTTTCAATCATAGGGTGTGACCCTTGTAGGTTCATATAATGTTAGCAATAATATCTAGAACAATTCTAACATTATAAGCAATGAGTGGCATCTAGCAATACATCATTGCTACCTAAGTTAGAGGAAGTCGTGGTTTAACATAACCTCTTCGTGATTAACTCTTTTTCATGTATTACATCCTTTTGTCCTTTGTATTTAGAATGGACACAAGTCATGGAATAGTCACACTTGTATAGTCCATCAAATATTTCTTGATATCTTGAGTAGACTACTATAAACGAATAACTATGATATCTCATATCAATTTATTCAAGCATGGCCATGCATTTCTAGTCTCACTCAATCAAGTGGCTTGTGATATTGCTCCTATTATGTAGGAGGGACAAATCCTATCTTGATCAACCATATCCCGCTACATAGATTATGTCATATCCAATATCAGTCTTTATAGTGTAGTCAATTACGACACATTTTACTGTATCAAGATATGTCACTCATAATGTTGAAATAATGATGATCTCAAGTCTGAGGATCATACATGTAGTTATCACTATGAGCAATGTTGTGACTGTCACATAATAATCCAAGAAACGTGCTCATAGCGGGTCAGTCTGGTATGTCGTTCTCTAACACATACTTATGTATTGATTTTGACATCTCCATGTCAATGACAACACTTTGTCATCAATCAACTACATATTGGTCTTAATGCATTATTGTTGTTCATGCCCACAATAATACTCGACTAAGGACATTTAAGAATAACCATAATTTCTAAGGACTTTATTATAATTCAGTTTAATTATTTATGCGCAGAATAATGACTAGATAATAATAATGGCTATATATTAATAAACATGATAAAATAAATATGTCTTTTACAATCATCTTATGATTGTTCTTTGGGCATACTCCAACAATGTACGGATTCAATCCCTTAACTCCGTTGGATTTTTTACTCTTGCCTACAGAACAAATCATAAACAAAGATGGAAAGGATAAAGCAAAAATCGTGAAAAAGAACCATCAAGCATTGCATGACAAAATTGAAAAGAGAACAAAACAATATGAATAGCATGGCAACAAGGGATGAAATCGAGTGACTTTCAAAGTCGGAGTCTAGGTTTGGATTCATTTACGAAAGGAAAGGTTTTCGGCACAAAGAAGATAAAAGTTGTTACCCTGAGGAGATGGTCATTTTCAAGTGTTACAGAAGGTTAATGACAATGCATACAAGTTAGACCATCCAGGAGAATACAATGCGGTGCTACTTTCAATGTCAAAGATTTGTCTCCTTTTGACCACAATGACAATTCGAGGACAAATCACTTTCAAGAAGGGGGATAATGTGATCATACCTCAGTCAGATCCGGAAGAACTCCCATAAGAACCCATCACTCGTGCTAAGGCTAAACTATTCAAGGATGCCACCTCACACAAATGCATTCAAACATGGATGTCATTTGAGTCCACAAGTGAACAAGCATTGACGTTGGACTCATGCAACAAGCCATGCAATGTTTTGCATGTGCAACCATAATATATGCATTTCATTAAGTCATTTTACTTATTATATGCTGCATATTGCATTTATTTTGTCACATTTCTATATGTTAGTTTTATATTTTTAATCATTGATTTATATTTTTGCAAGGTACATTTTATGGAAGCATGGATGACTACATATTATAAAAGCTTGGACGAATAAAACATGAAAGGGTGCACCAAAAGGCATGTTTCTTCCTTCATACCTCTTCACAACAGACATTAATAATGAAGGGTTTCCATTCAAATACATCTCTTCATTGAAAGGGCGGCAACATGAAGAGGTATAACTCAAGATTAAAAAACATGACTTTTCAATAGAGAATGGTTCATCCGAAGGTCTCCTTTCTCTTCACCATGGCCGGCCACCTATTCAACATCAATGTAACACCTTGGTTTTGGGCCTAGGAGTTTTCTAGGTGGTTTAGACGGCCCGTTGGATCGGATTAGAGGATTCGAGTTAGTTTTGGGATTTAATTCGAAACAAATATTTTTGGGTGAGATAAAAATTTGGAAAAATGATCTAAAATCATTATTTAATATGGAAATAATTTTGTTAAAGTCAATTTAGCAAAAAGGGGTCTCAAAATTAGACATTTTGGTTATTGACCAAAATGTAAAGTTTCAAAATTGTTTTTGGTGATTGTTTTGCAAAAGTGTCAAAACTTTGAATCTTTAAGGAGCTATTTATCCTAAAGTCTAATATCAGACTTTTTCCCTTAATTAGCTATTTTTAATATTTTAAAATATTATAAAAGGGTGTAACACCCTAAAAATCAAATTAAAAACCTAACCCTAATGTCAAAATCCCTATTTTAAAACCATAAGATTTGGGAATTAGGTACCTGAAACCCTAATTAAATAATTTGAGGATTTAGTTGAGTAAGTTAATTTTGGTTACCATATTATTTAAAGTGAGAACTTCGGTGGCTTTTTGGTAATGCGGGAAGGAATGGGGGGGACCACTCCTGTAAATTACCCTTTTCTTATAGGGATTTAATCCCAATGCTTAACCCTAAAGGCCATTCTTCATTCTTTTCCATACCGGCAGCAACCCACACCCTCTCCCTCTCGAAAATTCTTACGCAACCCTTCCCTCTCCCGTTCGGTCTCCGGCGAACCTCCGTTGAGGGCATTACCGCCGCCGTGGTCGACGCTGCACCTCACCGCACGTCTTGTGAACTCGCCCCTTGCTACAGCTTGCGCCGTTGCCTGCCATTTGTGAGTTTTCGAACCAAAAATCCTTCAGTTCCTCATGCCACCGTCGCTTCTGCCGCGGACACGCCATTAGTCCCGTTGCCGGTCGAGTTTGGGTAAGATCTTGAGTCCAAGTTTTTTTCTTCATTCGTGTTGGTGGTTTATTTTGCGTATACTTTTGGGGTTGATGATGGTTGGAAGGATCTTTAAGAACCCGAGTTGTGGCTGCCAACTGGGTTGTACCGCCATTAACTTCCCGGTAAACTACTATCGTCGTCGCTAGGGAGGGTTACGAAACCCTAGATCCGTTTTGCTGTGGAATGCTCAAGAGTGGGCTAGGTGGGTTGAGGTGGTAAGTTGGGCCATGTTAGATGAGCCCAAATGAGAGGCCTAGTGTAAGAGGGCTGGGAGAGAGCCCAAGATGAGGCCCAAGTTGTATGTGAGACTGATCCAAGTGGGTGGACCAAACCGACCCAGCGAATAAACTGGTCTATTAAACCAGTCCAGTTATTGAACCGACCCGTGACCTAAGACATGTGACCCGACCTATGACCCGAGGTGACGTCAGCGCTGACCAAGGGGGATAACGTCAGCGTTGACTTGTGTGATGACATCAGCGTTGACTCAAGTGATGACGTCGGCGTTGACTTGGCTGGTCAAAGTCAACGTTGACCGTTAACTTTTTCAATCGGCTTGTTTCTGACATTTCTCGACGTTCTGAGTCTGATTTTACAGCCCGTTTCGCTTAATTCGAATCCGAGTTGATAGTTTTGCTAGTTGTAATATTTTTTAGGAATTTAAAGAGTTGTGTAGGAGATCTAATAAGATTTATTTATGTGTTTCAGATGACATCAATTCCGAGGATGACGTTTTACCGCCTCCACCTCTTGTTCAGCCAGCCCCTACATCTTCTGCGAGAGATACGCGTGAGTTATCTTAGCATAGTTCAGTTAGGTGGCATAGTATCAATTTCGTTAGAATGTGAATTTAACTTAGAATTCTACTTCGTAGGTTCTGACTTAGATAGACCTAGAGCTAATTCAGATTGTGGGAGGCGTCGTCACCGACGTTAGAGCTTTGGCCTTTAGAGATGTGTTCTCTGTCTGTGCTACATTTTGTGAAATGTTTTACAAACTTTGTATGACTATTTTTTGTGTTGAGATTTCATTAAGATTTGAGATGACTGTGATGCTGTGATTTATGAGATTATCAGAACTTTTGAACTGTGTTCCCTGTATTTAGTACGATATACTGTGTTGAGACCGTGTTCATAAATATTATTTTATCATGCATGGGGTGGGTTGTATGGAGGAAGAGTGGCTTGACCACACTGTGAACGGAGAAATAAGGGGTGAGGGGTGAGGGGGAACTACCTCCACTCTGACCGATTGGCTTTGCCACCACTGTGATTGGCCTTTGTAGTTGGGTATTATGACTATATATTAGCATCATCTCGTGCACTGTGTTTTTAACATGACATGTTTTACCTTGTGATATTTTTTAAAAAGACTGTGTTTTTTATTGTTGCACTTAGAGACACATTGGGCTCAATAGCTCACTCCCCTATAGTTTATCTTTCAGATATTTGACTCTAGGCGATCTGGTACTCGGAGGACCTCTTGCGTATTCAGTTTATTTCCACATCAGTATGGACCACAGTTTTCAAGTTATTATTATTATTTTCATTATATTTTATCAGATTTGGATTGTAATTTAGACTTGAGACTATTTGGGATTTGGGAATATTTTTCGTATGCAATTTTATTTTAAATTCAGATATTTTATTATAATTTTTGGTAATTAATAATATGATGAATGATAATTATTTTTAGAGTATTTTGTTCAAAAGAGTTAAACAATTTAATAATGATAAAATTGGTTTCTTGAGGGCAAAGTTTTCAAAGGTGACATCCTAAATTCGGGGGGTTACATTTAGTGGTATCAGATCCAAGTTCAACCCTTGGACTGTGAGGCTCACATGAAACTTTTAAACTAAAATGATTTTTGCATGCATATTAAATGTTTTGGGTAAATGGGAAGTTTTCTAAATAATCGATTATCTATTTTTTATTTTAAAGTGTGTTTAAAAAAATTGAGACTCTAGTACCAGTTCTAATCTCTAGGTTTTTATTCTTGTAGATAGAGACTATGCCACCCCGTAGGAGTATTAGACTCACTTCAGTTAAAGGTCGAGGCCGAGGTTGAGGCCAAGACCGTACAGCTGACGCCGCTAGTGAACCGCCTCCTATTGTTGACCATACAGATGATCAGGAGGAGATGCAGAATTCGATAGGGACTCAACCACCTGCGGGACAACAGACTGTGAGTCAACAGTCTGATGATGGAGATGCTTATGATCAACAACTATCTCATGAGGATTTGCTAGATTCAGATGACAGTGAGACTGTGGAGCTGGATAGTGCTACTTTTAATCAGAAGCTATTGCGGTATTTTCGAGATCAATTGGAGAATTCGAGGAAGCCTATCTCTACAGTATTCCTGGGTGCTGTGATGAGAGTATTTTCGGGTGTGTCTGATGAACACCCATATGATGCTGAGTTATGGATGGAGGATCTTGAGAGGCTTTTTGATGAGATGGACTATCATGCTAACAAGAAATTGAGAGCTGCTGTTTCACTACTGCATGGTGAAGCACAACGTTTGTGGAAGGCTGAGCAGAGATTGAAGTCAGCTGATCAGATGTCATGGGAGACCTTCTGTTAGGCATTCCAGAACCGTTACGTGGGTGAGTAGTATTTAGCTGATCGTCGTTAGGCATTCATAGATCTTAAGCAGGAGGGCATGAAAGTATCTTCATATGAGATTTGGTTTATGGAGTTGTCTCGGTATGCACCTGAGTTGGTGGACACAGAGAAAGATAGATGTAGGGAGTTTCTTAAAGGCCTGCATTTCCCAATTCGTGAGAAAGTGGCTCTGTTTAAAGACAATTTGTTCAGTGAGTTGGTGGATCGAGCTAAGACAGTGGAGAGGATAGAGACACTTGAACAGAGTCAGACAGTTCAGGACATGGATAGAGGCAAGAAACCACCGGCTCCGAGTGTTCAGCAAGGTTCAGTTGGATTTACTGGCAAGAGAGCTAGGGAGGAATCTGATCAGCAGGGCAGCCAGAGAGCTAGATCAGCTGTTTTAGCAGTTTTGACAAGTAGTATCGGTGGATCGACAGGTTCTTATTCTGTGCCCCATTGTACTTATTGTAAAAAATGGCATGACGGGGAGTGTAGAAAGAAGAACGGAGCTTGTTTCAGATGTGGTTCTCTTGATCATTTCCTTAATGATTGTCCGCGATCATGTACTAGTTCGGTCATGCAGAGTCAAACACATGCGTCAGTTCGGGCACCTCCTAGAGGTAGAGAGCAGAGTTGGTCAGCTACTTATGGTACTGCTAGTAGAGATATACCTTCTCAGGGTGTTAGGTCAGCTAAATCTGAGGTTAGGCGACCAGGTTTAATGTATGCAACTGGAGCTCGTGGTAATTATGATGATGAGGAGTTTGAGGACATAGCAGGTAACGTTATGATATTTTCAGTTCTTATTTTAATCTTAATAGGTGAAGAATTTAAAATGAAGAAGTGTGTGTGTGCACCTGTCAATTTAGGAATTTATCGCTAAGTGTGAAATTTCGAGGATGAAATTTCTTTTAAGGGTGGGAAAGTTGTAACACCCTAAAAATCAAATTAAAAACCCTAACCCTAATTTCAAAATCCCTATTTTAAAATTATAGGATTTGGGAATTAGGTACCTGAAACCCTAATTAAATAATTTGGGGATTTAGTTGAGTAAGTTAATTTTGGTGACCAAATTGTATAAAGTGAGAACTTTGGTGGCTTTCTGGTAATGCGGGTAGGAGTGGGGGGACCCCTCCTATAAATTACCCTTTTTCTTGTGGGGATTTAATTCTAATGCTTAACCCTAAAGGTCATTCTTTTCCTTTCTAGTCGCAACCCACACCCTCTCCCTCTCTAAAATTCTTACGCAACCCTTCCCCCTCCCGTTTGATCTCCGATGAACCTCTGTTTAGGGCGTTACTGCCGCCGTGGTCGACGCTGTGCCTTACCGCATGTCTTGTGAACTCACCCTGTACTACAGCTTGTGCCGTTGCCTGCCGTTTGTGAGTTTTCGAACCAAAAATCCTTCGGTTCCTAGCGCCACTGTCGCTTCCACCGCGGACACCGTTATTAGTCCAGTTGCCGGTTGAGTTTGGTTAAAATCTTGAGTCCAAGTTTTTTTTCTTCATTCATGTTGGTGGTTTATTTCGTGCATACTTTTGGGGTTGATGACGGTCGGAAGGATCTTCAAGAACCCGAGTTATGGCCGTCGGCGAGGTTGTACCGCCATCAACTTCCCTGTAAACCACTATCGCTGCCGCCAGGGAGGGTTACAAAACACTAGATCTGTTTTGCTGTAGAATGCTCAGGAGTGAGCTAGGTGGGTTGAGGTGGTAAGTTGGGTCGTGTCCGATGAGCCCAAATGAAAGGCCTGGTGTAAGAGGGCTGAGAGAGAGCCCAAGGTGAGGCCCAAGTTGTTTGTGAGAGTAATCCAAGTGGGTGGACCGGACCGACCCAGGGAATAAACCGGTCCAGTTATTGAACTGACTCGTGACCTGAGAGCTGTGACCCAACCCGTGACCCAAGGTGATGTCAGTGCTGACCAAGGAGGATGATATCAGCATTGACTTGTGTGATGACATCAGCGTTAACTTAGGCGATGACGTCAGTGTTGACTTGGTCGGTCAAAGTCAACGATAATCGTTGACCGTTGACTTTTTCAATCGGCTTGTTTTTGACATTTCTTGACATTCCGAGTCCGATTTTATAGCCCGTTTCTCCTAATTCGAACCTGAATTTATAGTTTTGCTAGTTGTAATCTTTTTTTTAAGAATTTAAGGAGTTATGTAAGAGATCTAATGAGATTTATTTATGTGTTTCAGATGACATTGATTCCGAGGACGACGTTTTACCTCCTCCACCTCTACCTCCTATTCAGCCAGCCCCTACATCTTCTGCGAGAGATACGCGTGAGTTATCTTAGCATAGTTCAGTTAGGTGGCATAGTATCAATTTCGTTAGAATGTGAATTTAACTTAGAATTCTACTTCGTAGGTTCTGACTCAGATAGACCTAGAGCTAATTTAGATCGTGGGAGGCGTCATCATCGACGTTAGAGCTTTGGATGTGTGTTCTTTGTCTGTGCTATATTCTGTGAAATGTTTTACAAACTTTACATGACTATTTTTTGTGTTGAAATTTCATTGAGATTTGAGATGTCATGCATACTATGATACTGTGATTTATGAGATTATCAGAACTTTTGAACTGTGTTCCATGTATTTAGTACGATATACTGTGTTCATAAATATTATTTTATCATACATGGGGTGGGTTGTATGGAGGAAGAGTGGTTTGACCACACTATGAACAGAGAAATAAGGGGTGAGGGGTGAGGGGGAACTACCTCCACTCTGACCGGTTGGCTTTGCCACCACTGTGATTGGCGTTTGTAGTTGGGTATTATGACTATATATTAGCATCATCTCGTGCACTGTGTTTTTAACATGACATGTTTGACCTTGTGATATTTTTTAGAAAGATTGTGTTTTTTATAGTTGCACTTAGAGACACATTGGGCTCAATAGCTCACTCCCCTGTAGTTTATCTTTCAGATATTTGACTCTAGGCGATCTGGTACTCGGAGGACCTCTTACGTATTTAGTTTATTTCCACATCAGTATGAACCACAGTTTTCAAGTTATTATTATTATTTTCATTATATTTTATGAGATTCGGATTGTAATTTAGACTTGAGACTATTTGGGATTTGGGAATATTTTCCGTATGCATGTTTTATTTTAAATTCGAATATTTTATTATAATTTTTGGTAATTAATAATATAATGAATGATAATTATTTTTAGAGTATTTTGTTCAAAAGAGTTAAACGATTTAATAAAGATAAAATTGGTTTCTTGAGGGCAAAATTTTCAAAGGTGACATCCTAAATTCGGCCCTTCCTTCTTGGTCGGGTTTAGGGGGTTACAAAGGGTGGGAGAATTAATTGGTTAATTATAAAGTCTTAAACAAATTTGACGTAACTAACTTTTCTCAAAAAGAATTTTCTCTCCAATTCTCTCCAGCCAAACACTTATTTTCTCTTCAAAATTCTTAGGTAAAATCTTCTTTTATTGAATCTTTTGATTTCAATTGGAATTATAATAATTTCCTAACAAAATCAATTTGGTTTCTTATTGTGTTGCTATGAAAATTCATCTAATTAAGGGGAAAGGCAACCATTAGAGGTGAGGTTCATTCTTCTCCTCTAATACAAGGTTCTTTATTGAAATTCACAAGTTCTTGATCCTTTACTTAAGTTTTCTAATGTGTTTTGATGATTTAAATAAGAGAAAATGGTTAAACCAAGGTTTAATTGAGGAAATTGATTTAATCATGTAATGGTTCTGCTTTCTCATGATTTGGATTGAAATAGATCATGATTTTAATGTTGAATGATGTTAATAAGATGGCTTAATCATAGGAATCCCGAAACTAATTGAATTCCTAATTTTCTAAGTTGCTAGTTATGAGTTTTTGAGGAGTTGAGGAGGTTTTATGAATGCTGGAGGTATAAGTATGTTACTGATGTGTTTTTAGATGTTAGTTGATGGGTTAAGATGTTAGGTTATGGCTGGGTAAAGTTTGGAGGATGTTTGGTGTCAATTTCGGTTGTTGTGGAGTGGTTTTTGATGAAGGATGTTGAGGATTTGTGTTGTTGTGTTGTTGATTGCATTGTGATGCAATGTACTCTCTGTTTTTGTATGGATAAAATAGGGGAAGTTGGTCCTCAAGCTTGAACTTTGGTTTTGAAAGTTTTGGAGGCGAGATTACTGTATCGGCAAGCGAGGCTTTGCATGTCGGTGAGTGAGAACGTGAATTACAGCTTTACAAAGGTTTGAAAATTGTGTTTGGGAGTTTAGATCAAGCTTGAAATGCTGGTCTAAGCTCAAAAGTAAGTAAAGGATAAATTCTCTCTCGAACTCGGTTTGGCAATTAGTTTTTATGCACTTGTTTAAATGGTTTAATTACTCATTGTGTATGCATGATTTGAGCATGGTTAGATGCTGGAATTTGATTATAAAATGTTATTGATGCATTGTGAGGTAATACATGGTTTATTAATTTTTTTGAACATTGGTTAATCCAAGTTCGATTGCATTGGTTAAGTGGTTTTGTTGATTCATATGAAAACAGTGAGTTGTTGTTATTAAAATGAATTATATTGGTAAGTGATGGTATGAAAAATGTTTGAAAATGTTATCGGATATAATTGGCCGGCCATAGGATTGATAGCGCACTATAAAAAGTCACCTTAGATGTTAAGGAATTTTGATCCGTGTATCAAAAAATCCATCCAAGTACCCTAACGGTTGAGGGGTTTAGATCTTTGTACCAAAGACTCCCGTTAGTGGGCTATGCGTCCAACCGATGTGTGAGGTTGGGAATGTACCTTTGATTCCGGTTGTGATGGCATGAAGTGTTGGGAACACTTGTTGAATCTGTGTATCCGATGTTATGTTTTGTAAAGTGGAACTTGATTAATGATCACTTGTAAGCCAATATAATTGTTAATGTATCATGAGATAGACTATGTTGTTTAATGTGGATTTAAACATGTTTTACTCTTTAAGCCTTGCATTGGTAGTATGCATGGGAAAGCTTAAATTGATGGTAGCAAATAGAACTTTGTTGTTGAATTCATCATACATGTTGTATATGGTTTAATACGTTGTTTTGGAAATGTTAAGTGCATGGTTTAAGAAAGGCATGCTGTTGCGATGTTGTTTTAAAAGTGTTTTGGACAATGGTTTTCAAAGGATTGATAAACGGTTTAACTTGCATTGATGGTTGTTGGTTTTTTATCATTCTTTACTAAGCCTAGTGAGTTTACGCTCTCTTTTCCATCAATGCATAGAATTAAAGGTTGCGGGCAACGAGGAAGCAAGCAAAGATTCCAAGGACGTTTTTTGAAGTATGGTTTGAATGATATATAGTAGTAATAAGGGCAATGTGTCAGAAGTCGTTTTAGGAGGGTTTTTGGATGAACTCCTTGTTTGTGCAAGATGTATTTGTTGCCTTGGTTTTGTATGAGGGTTAAAGTGCTTGAGGTGTGGATGGTTTTATGTTTTGGATGTTGATTAGGGAGCATGCCTATAGACTTTGTGGTTGATTATGCTAAGATTGCTAGGTTTGCTTAGAATGCTAGATTGATGATGTCAAACATGCCTCTGATGTTGTATGATGATTAGATATGCATTAAGGTTGTTTTTGAATGAGCCAAAGTGTCATATGTTGGACCTAGAGGTCATTACAGGACTCTACGTGCTAGTAAGGGTACCTCATGACTGGTACGCGGGGTCATGTTAAAGCTCAAAATGTTGAAATAAAGCTAAGGGTACTGGTACGCCTAGCCACCGTATCATATGCCTTGGGGGAAATTTGTGTTGGCACCGGTAAACGGGTTTGAGTATTGATACGATCCCTTCAAATTTAAAACACTGTATCGGTACGTGGGGTACCGTATCAGTACGCGTTTTTGTCACTGAAATTTTGAGTTTTGAGAAATCATGAAGGGGATTGGTACAGGTCAAAGTCGATCGGTACGAGTTGGTCAACACACCATATTAGTACGAACACTTGTGTATCGGTACGATAAGCCGTTATGTTTGTTAATCTGTATCGGTACAGGCTTTATTGTACCGGTACGTTATGTTGTTTTTGTGTAAACCTGTTTGCCGAGGTTTGGAAATCTTGCAAAATAGTCCCTAAATGTTATGGATGCAATTAAATGAATGTGGGTGATTGTTTTGAGCCAGAATTTAACCTATGAGCATGAAATTGAACTAATTGCGAATTGGTAATACAAATTGAAACAAAGACCAAGTAATTTTCAAAAATTACATTTTGGTCCCTATTATGAAATGTTGAGTATTTGAACCCCGTTCCACAATCTGATTTAAATGTGACGTTTCCACTGAGACATGAACACTTAGGATGTTAATAAATTGCATCTAGACAAGATAAAAAGAAAAAAATAGTTTGGTTTAGGTTATTAGCTCGGGTTTGCTTTGGGAAACCTAATGTGATCCTTTTAGTTCAGTTTCGGCTAGGCCGGGCTAAAGGGGCTACAATCAAAGGGTGTCTTTTCATTCCATTTTGTAAGCCTATAAATAGGGCAATTCTTTTCATTTTATATCATCCAACTTTGAGTGCAATTTAAAGTGAGAATTTATCTCTTTTGTTCTTTTAAGAACTCTATCGACTTATCAAGAATTCCTTCTTGTGGCGTCAACCCTTTCTTTGATACTTTTGGTTCCTAATTTCCTAATTAGTGGGTCATAGTCCTCAGATTGAAGACTATATAAGAATTCAGTCAATACTCTTTATAGTATTGGTTCTTTCTTTGTCATTAATCCTTTATTTTTCTTATTTCTTAAGCTAATTTTCATCACTTTGTCACCAAGCATACACGCCTATACCACTACCCAAACTTCTACCTTATCTTAAATTCACTATATATTCTTCCTAAACCATCAACCTAGTTCCATAAGAGATTGCTTACTTGGTTACGATCGGGGCACATTAAACAATCTTGGCAATTCCGCATCCAAGTGCGTATCAGATTAGGCACAAGAAAAGCAAAGGATTTTATGGGTATTACTAAGATGTACTAATCTTTTAAGTGCATGTAGAACAAGAGGTAGCCTCGATACTTGTTTAATGATGAAAAGTATGATGAGGAAATGACATAATTTCAAGTGTCAATGATATTCAAACACAAGCTGAAGGAAAGTGACACAAGTAATCTTAGGGAAAAGAGAGAACATGGACCATCTTTTGGGGAAAAAGCTGCAACAAGATCAATCTATTAAAAGTTCATAATATCTAAGAGTAGAGATCTTATGGGGCATTTTAATACAAGTAGACTTTGTGTTAAAAAGAAAAGAAGAAAGGAAAAAGGAAAAAGAAATGGAAAACGATATGAAAACCCGTAAAGGTGCTTTAAAAAAGAAAAGAAAAAATAAAAAGAAAATAAAAAAGAAAAGAAAAGGAAAAGGAAAAGGAAAAGAAAAAGAAAAGAACAAAGAAATAAAGAAAGAAAAAATCGAAGTGAAAACCCGAAAGGGTGCCTTGAGAAAAATGAAAAGAAAAACCAAAGTGAAAACCTGAAAGGGCGCTTTGAGAAAAGCAATCTAAAGTGAAAACCTGAAAAGGCTCCAAAAGATGTAGAGATCCTGAAGATTGAACCCGAGTGTGAGATGGGTTACTTTGGCAACAAAAGGAGTTTCAATGAAGAAATGAAGCAAGGAAATTATGAGCTTCCCTAAAGATGAAAGCTCACCCAAGTAGTCCTCGATTAACATCATTCATGCATCATATATAGTTAGGCATCCATAAGTAGGGGCATGCTAACTCATACATTCAAAGAATTTTTTTGTATGATTCAACATGAATTTACAAATCAGCAAGGAACGACAAAAGATTTTAATTTAAAACTTCAAGATTATAAGAGTAGATCCAGCCATATATGTTCCAAGCATAGAGAGAGATCTATCAATAGATTAAGAGAAACAAAAGATCTCATGCGAGCTTCAGACTAGAAGATCGAGACACTTTAGGTAGAATGACCAATGACACTAAAGATCTCAGTGCTTCAAGAGGGAAATCGAAGATATTTCATATTACTTTAGGAGGAATTTTATTAAATGATGATTTCTTTTTGTAGGTTCAGTTTTTTCCCAAAAGATTAAGTGAATCAGAATTCCTATCAAAGAATGAAGAGTTCATAATGAGAAGAGTTCACTCAGCAAAGAATAAATAGCTCATAATGAGAAGAGTTCACCAAGAAAAGAATGAAGAGCTCATAACGAGAAGAGTTTGCCCAGCAAAAAATGCATAGCTCAAAATGAGAAGAGTTCGCCCAACAAATAATACAGAGCTCAGAATGAGAAGAGTTCGCCTAGCAAAGAATACAAAGTTCATAATGAGAATAACTCACCCAACAAAGAATGTAGAGCTTATAATGAAAAGAACTCGCCTAGCAAAGAATACAGATTTTATAATGAGAAAAACTCGCCCAGCAAAGAATGAAAAGTTCATAATGAGAAGAACTAGCCCAACAAAGAATTAGGAGTTCCTAATGAGAAGAACCTGTTTGTTAAACCCCTTTGCAGAGAGGCGGCTCAATATTTCCAAGAAGAATGAATGAGTTCATAATGAGAAGAATTGGTTCATACTTCGCGGTTTAACCTTTGAAGAAAGAGTGAGAATTTCATTATGAGAAGAACTTGTTCAAGCTTTTTAAGGATGGAGATACAAATTGTCATGGGAAAGATGAAAAGTTCATAATGAGAAGAACTTGTTCGTGTTTTCCAGAAGAAAAAGGAAAAGCAAGGAGTTCATAATGAGAAAAGCTCGCTTGAGGAGAGGTGGATTAACATTTTCAAGAATAATGAATAGTTCATAATGAGAAGAACTAGTTCTTTGCAGTTTAACCTTTGCAAAAATATTGAGGAGTTCATAATGAGAAGAACTTGTTTGAGCTTTCTAAGGAGGAAAATACAGAGTGTTCATAGAAAAGATGAGAAAGTTCATAATGAGAAGAACTTGTTTGTGTTTTCTAGCAGAAGAAGAAAAGTCAAGAGTTCATAATGAGATGAACTCGTGGATCATCATTTTAAGAAGAATAAATAATTCATAATGAGAAGAACTAGTTCAGGCTTTAGTTTAGCCTTGGCAGAAGGATTGAGAAGTTCATAATGAGAAGAACTTGTTCAAGCTTTCTAAAGAGGAAGAAAGAGTAGAAGTTCATAATGAGAAGAATTTGCAGCTCAGAATGACGAACAACAGGCTCAGACAAAATTCATGTCTTTTTACTCTTTACCCAATTCCCTTTCCATACGATGAGTAAAGAGGGACAATTGTAATGCTCGTATTTTGTCCGAGATTAGTACTATATTAGTAATTCATTATAAATAAAAGCCCCAAGTAATAATAAATAAATGTCCAAAATCGAAATAATGTCCATTTACAAAGTCTAAAAGCCCAAGTTACAAGCCCATTTTCCCTTTACATTTGTACATAGCTTATTTCATCCTAATTTTGGTCCATTCCTACCCAAAATATAGCTCAAGTGACACGTGTCAGTCGTTCATTGGCTAAAACCAAAGCACTAGGATTGTGCTTCCTCAAATGTTAGCCATGTCTCCAATTCATAGCTGGCATGATGTAAACACTATAACATCGGCCAAAACATCAACAACGATCAACCCTATAAAAGCCAAAGAGAGAAAATGTCAAATACTAATGCCAATAATTAATAAAATAATAATTACCAAAATTAAGAGATAGAAGAGAGATAAACTACCTGAAGAGTTGAACCATCACCGAAAATCAAAAAGATAGCAGGAACATGAACAGATGCTGAAGAATAAGATCGAAGCATTGGTTTTGCCGCTAGGAAGGTATACTTTCCCCTTTTCTTCAATTCCTGCAAAAAAATCAAAAACATTAGTTCTTTTATGCAAAAAACTAGAAACCAAAATAAACTAAAAATTTAAAAATAACAACAAATCAAAAAGTTTTGGTGGCCAGAGTATTTCTAAGTGAATGACGGAGTTAAAAAGGCCAAGAATGTGTAGTATAGATTTAGGACAGTGGAGAAAGGGTAGAACATGTCGGATCTGGGTAAATCTACAGTTTTAGGCTGGAAAAATAAAATTTTTGGGTTCTGGAAACAGTGGCTAGAAATAGCCCCACGGTGGCCAAAAATTGCTTCTCGATTGTAGATGGGGCAGAGAGCTGATCGGAGGTTGGATCAGGGTGGTCAGAGTTTGGCCGAAATAATATAGACAGCAAAAGTAACGACGTTTGTTGGCCGTGTTTTTCCATGTTCTTCATGATCGATACTCGTGTCTGTGTACTGGTACGAGTGATCGCTACTAGTACAAATTTTAGGTTCAATGTTTTTTGGTACCGGTATGGGTCCCCCGTGTACCGGTGTGCGTGTAGTTAATTTGGTTAAGGCTTGTTGCCAAGTGTTGGTTCTTTACATTTTGGTCATCGAATGTTCACGCATCAATTGAATAGGTTGTTGATGTCGGAATGTCTTAAAATTTTGTATGTAGATCTAAAGGAAGTTCAATTGTTGAATGATGCCCTTAATTTATAGTAACTTCCTATAATTTTTGGAATTTACATTTTGGTTCCTAATAACTTAGATTTTTGCAATTGAGTATGTTGTTGATATCCGATTGGATTGTAGTTAACATGTTGCTTATATGAGTTATCTAGGAATGTATGATGCACCTAGAATTTATAAAGTTTTAATTTTGAGTGATTTTCGGTTTGTACAAGTTTGGATCATTCCGGTGATCAATGTGGCACTTGTTACTCGAGTCTATTCCTTCTAGACCAGGTGATGGGTGTTAAAAATTTAATAATGATTTAACATGTTATATTAGTGAATTAATGTGAGCTAATGATTCAGTGATAAAAATTGGCTTAGCGCACATTTTACCCTCTAATATTTACATGTTTTCCCAACTTAGTGCCTAATTTTTTTGGGCTCAAGTACGCACTAACTTTTTAATCATTACCCATTTTCGTTATAAAACGGTTTAAAAAAATCCAACAATTGACATCATGCCACATCATCGCTCTTTGACTAGGTCAACCCGCCTGATTTTATTGAAAGGATATATGTTATGTCAAGTCCCAAAGGTTTGCTTTTTTTTTCAATTTAGTCACCAAAAAATCTATTTTTACTTGAAATTGACTTCTATTTGTTTCTGAATTTTATAATTTAGCCTAATATTTATTATTATTGATAATGTTATTTATTTAAATGTTGATGTTTAATAAAAATTAAATAATAATATTCTATTTACTAAACCATGTATTTCCTCGCGTAAAAAGGTGAACAAAAAAACACTTAATTTGTAACACCCCATTCCCGGTCTAGTAGGATTTCGGCTCAAAAGCGTTACCTGTGAACGGTACGATAATCGATTTACCAAAATTGATGACTTGGACTGTAAAAAGTGATTTAATAACATTTATTCAATGCAATGCTTGACTGAGATCAATGCAAAATCATTCAAATTATGACCAGGGACCAATTAGTGACTTGTATAAGTTTAAGGACTAACTTGTAATTCTTGCAAGTTTTAGGGACTTATAAAAAATTAGGCTTTCCAATGTGGAATCCATACCTATTTACCTTGTATATAAAATTTCACAAGTTTTGGAGTCCATTTGCACATTCAATTAACCCATGTTCGAAACAATGACCATTTTGCAAAATTTCAAAACCAATTAACTAACTTACCTGTATCGGTACCGGTACTTAAGAGGTTGTACCAGTAACGAGGCTGTACCGGTATGCCCTTAAGAATATTTTCTTTCGAATCTAAATCCTGTATCGGTACTCAACGCACTATACCGGTACGCAAATTCTGTGCCTTCGTATCGTTACGGGGCCAATACCGTACCGATACGCAATCTCTAATTCCCAAATTGACTCATCAACGGGTATCGGTACAACACCACTCGTATATGTACCCGTGCTACAGTAAAATTCCAGTGTTGATTTGGCGTATCGGTACCTTTACATCAGTATCGGTCCTTATAGACTTATACCAATTTTGCATATGTATACCTGTACGACACCACCCGTATCGGTACTACTATACCTGTAATGTCACATTTTATATGGTTTTTATCCAATTTAAGGGTCTTAACCATGTCCAAAGTTTACCAAATTTTACCAACAAGCTTATAACCTCTATTTATTTATGAATGTCAATTTTTATGCCAAAACGAATCCATTTACTAAGTTTTTCCTTATTAGAGCATACAAAATGGGGCTAAACCAACTTATCTAGACCTTGTGTCGCCTTACTAGGAGTTTAAGGACAAAGTTTACATTATATGCAACTTGGTGACTTGCTTCAAAGATGTCTTTTCCCCGATCCTCAATCCCACTATCTTTTAACCTAAAAATGCATGGAAATGAGATGCATTAGGCTTACTTAGCCTAGTGAGGTAGTCAATAACAATAACATGAATGTCAATGGAAACAATAACATGTATAACAATGTAAATGCATCTCAAATCATGTTTTAACAATACTTGCAATTCTTGTTTATTTTCCTTGGATCGACATGTAATGTGGATACGCGAATTCCCAACCAACATCGCCAACAATAAATGGTCAATATCCTCCAACATCACCAATAAGACCAGTACTAACATATCCCGCCAACATCACCAAATAGAGCCTTAGCTCAAGGACTATAGTCTACTCCCTACCAATGAGCTCATGAATTCGATGGCATGCCAATTGTATCCCATTTCCATTCGTATCCAAGGATTCCATTCTTAGGTCGATATCAATAACAACAACAATAACAATAACAATGACAATAATGGTAATATTAAAAATAACAATATGGAATAATCAATATGGCCTTTCTCAATATTTCAATGATATCAATAATGATGCAATGATTCAATAATTAACTTGACAACGTAATAAGCTTACCAAAGCTTACCAATACTACATTTAACAAGGTTTTCTTATAATCATACCTTGAACAAGGATGATGATGCAATAAATCAATATCAATGAATTTGGGAAAGGCACCTAGCCAATCCTTAGACTCCGACTACACTCACCGATACTTTTGAGGCTTTCAGGGCTCCCAAATGACTACTCATTTATTATTGAGCTTGGTAGAAATGGAAGGATTTGGTGATTCTTCACCTTGATTTTCTTGGGCTACAAAGAAATAGAAATTACAATAATTTCAATATCGATTATAGATTCATAGCAACTTCTTAGCTATGAAAGCAATAACACATAGGCTATGATATCCCTAGAGAATTTTTAGGGTTCCTTGATTTTTAAACTTAGAATTAAACATGAATTTGGTCATGGAATCGAAGAATCAATTAAGGGAAATTGCTTACCCGATCTATAGCTATAACTTGGAAATGGAAACTTAAAGAAAATAAAAGCTTTACTAAAGGTTTAATAGAGGTGCTTGCTTAGGGGAAGAAGATGAAGATGGTGAGGTGCTTGCTTGAAGTTAACCGGGTAAGCTTTCTAAACTTCTTTTTTTTTTCTTTTTACAATCCTATGATTTGGAGTTGCCTTAGGATGACGTAACTCTTCCCAAAAGCCCACATAGGTGATGACTAATATTGAAGAGGGGCTAATCGCAAGGTTAGTCCTTCAAGTCTTCCCCTTCTATACTTTTGCCCCCAAATTTTCAATTTTCTCAATTTAGTCACTAAAACAATTTTCAAACTTTACAATGGGGTCCTTAAACAATATCAATACTTAATTGGGATTCAATAACTCAATAATGGACCACTTGGTCAATGGTCAATACTATAATTTGACTATCTGGTGCAAAATTTCTAGTTGTTGGAATTAAATTCCGTCTAGGCCCGATTTCAGGGTGTTACATAATTTTTATTAAATAAAAATATTATAAAATATTAAATAAAAATAAATTTAATTAAATCAAGTATCTCAATTTTTTTGTTCAATTTAATCTTTGAAAAGACTATTTGTGCTTAATATTAACCCATATTTGTTTATAAATTTTATAATTTAGTATAATATTTGTTATTATTCATAATATTATTTTATTTATATATTAATATTTAAAATAAAATAATATATTTAATATTATATTTATAAGTTTAATATGCTTAAGTGCTCAATAATATGGTAAAAAATGTTTTGGTTATGTGTTTTTATTGGGATTGAATTACTTTATATGTGACCGGCTCTTTTTAGCCGTATACCCAAATGCATGTTGTTGTCAGGTAATAATTTTTGAGAGTCAGAGGTCGAATCCACGGGGAAGTTTGTTTAGAAATTACAAGATTATAAGTTTAAATAAAAATTTTTGCAAAGAGGATAACTGATTAAAAATAAACAAACAATGATATAAATAAAAGATGTTGAGGTTTAGAGAATCCACTCTTGGTATTATACTAAGATTAATTTGTATTCATTTTATTTCTCAATTGAAGTCCACATGATGAAGAGAGATCTAATCAGAAGGTCCTGCAATGAAAGTCCAAAGTCCAAAGTGCAATAAACAATGTCAAAAAACCGCAAAGGTATAACATATGGTGTTATATGGATTGGTGTAATCAAAATTAATAAACAAGTCCAAGTATTCATTATGCCAATTTGTTTTGTCTACAATAAATCAAGTTAATTAAACCAAGAACTTATTGTGCCAAATTACTTGTCTATAACGAAGCAATGTTCTTAATTTACCAATATGAATATTAGTCAAGTGAATTTAACATCATATACTAATTTAACATGTTTTAGTTATACGTTGAGAATTTCAAACTAACCTTTAGTATATACCAAGAGCTTTATCCTTTCACCTTAGCAACTTGACTTAGATAGACATAATAACCATAAAGAAAATAAAATTTGGTTTACAAAAACCAAACATAAGAAAGAAAATATAAAAATGAAAAAGAAAATTAGAAGATGAAAAAAAAGAAAAGTGATCTTAATTTCTTTCAAATATAAAGTTACAACAAAGCTACCAAGATGATTTACAAGGCAAAACTAAAGCCCATTTATAGGAAATTTGTGATGCTAGATGACAATGGACAGTGGATTTCCAGCCAATTCACCCACTTAAAAAGTCTTTCTATACTTGATGATATCTTTAAAATGTCAAAAGTTGTCATCATGTTGTCACCACTTGTAAGATTCCAGTTTCAGTATTTTTTGAGCATTTCCAGATTTTTTTTGGCTTCCCAATTACTTTGAAAATGTAGTAGACTCAATCAGCTTTACAACGGTATCTCATGAGCCAATTTTAGAGTTCTGTAGCTCAAGTTATAGTCAAAACCGTGCAACATATTGAGTGCAAAAACTTAGTACGAGTTTATTGAGTCTATTTTCTCAATTTAAGCATTTGCCCAACTTTTTTCACCTTAGATCATTTTTGGATTCAACATCATTATAATTGCAATCACCAAAATCAACATATCTAAGCCTGCAATTAACACAAAAATACACTTTATTAAAAATAACTGAAAACATAATAAAAGTACTAAAATCACAACATATTTAAAGTAGAAACCACAAAATATAAAATAACAAAAAATCTACAAATGTCAATAAAACACTTAATAAATATTGCAAATGTTCGTATTATAGATACCAAAATGAGATTATATTAAGGAATCATTAATATGCATGAACGTAATTAATTTTTCTAATTTTGAGGATTATGCATGCTCTTAAATTGATCTTTAAATTTAATTTGCCGGAGGAATGGGTCATTTTTCAGTTTAACTTGTTTTAAATTTGGATTATTTTGAATTTAAATAAATTATTAATTAAAATTTTAATTCAAAATTAATTTGATTTTATTTTTATTTGAACATTATTTTTGTTCAATTTTTAAAAAAAAATCAGTACGTTTCAGTTTAATATTTTATAGATGGTTTATTAAATATAATAATATTATTATTAATTTCATCTTTATTAAATATTGACATTTAAATAAATAATATTATTAATAATAATAAATATTGGGCTAAATTATACAATTTAAAAACAAATATGGCCAAATTTAGGTGAAAATAAATTTCTCAGTGACTAAATTGAACAAAAAATAAACTTACGAGATTTGACATGACATTTACACTTTCAATAAAATCATGTGGGTTGACCTGGGCAAAGAACGTTGACGTGGCGCAATGTTATTAGCTGGAAAAAAATTCTAACTGCTTTCTAACGATAATGAGATAAAATGAGTAATGGTTGAAACGTTAGGCGACACTTGTGCCCGAAAAAATATTATATACCAATTTAAGAAAAACAAGTAATTATTAGGGGTAAAATGTGCATTAAACCATAAAAATATAATAAGTCAATAGCTTTTTTAAAAATCAATTATTTTTTCTTCATGAATTAAACATCAATAGTTAAACTAGGCATAAAGCAAAAGAAAATGTTTCTAACGTTTCATTAAATAATCGTTTTGGCTTCTATTATTTTTTTAAAACAATTTAACCCTCAACGTTTTATTTTGGGTAAAAATAACCCATCTATGTATGAAAATTGTTAGTCAACTAACTGTAAACAGTTTAAAATAACTTAACAGGATGACTTATTAGTAAAATAAATAATTTTATATTCTATATGATTTTATAAAAATTATTTTTTTGACTGATATAATATTATTTCAAGTTAACATATTTGGCTACATGACACTGGCATGTCAATATGCATTGTCATATTGGTTTGTATCCTCATTTTAAACCATTTATCGTTCATTAACTAACAATTTTTATTTAAAGAGACAATTTTGACTCAAAATAAAACGTTACAATTAAATTACTTTAAAAACAAAATAGGAAAAATCTCTATTCAATAAAAGAGTTAAACTTAGTTTGACATTGATTATAAAAATTGCGATGGAAAAATAATTTTAAAATGTATTGTAGAAAAATAATTTTAAAAAGTTGAATTTAAAAATTTAATGTTTGGTATTACTGTCAAAAAATATTATTGAAAAGATAAAATATTTATTTTAAATATATTGTCAAAAAAATATTCTTAAAAAGAGTGAAAGTTAAATTTAATAATTAATAAAAAATAAACTTGTCATTTTAAATTTAAACAAAATTTGCATCTGAAAAATCAAAAATATATAACCATTTTGAGTTTGAGTTAATAATTATTTTTTAAAAATATTTTTTTATTAAAATTTAAATATTTTTTTATTGATTATTAGGTGAAGAATTGAATTTGGACTTCTAAACTCAATAAAAAAACGGGGACTTAGTTTACCTTCTTTTTGCCAAAGTTCAGCCGAAAACTGGATTGCAGCTCTAAAGCATCGCTAAAACAACGCTTATTCGTTGTTGAGAAAATTCTCCCAAGAGGAGAAAAAGTTTGATCATCAATGGCCAAAGATCAGTCAATCTCCGTGTCAGAAGCCGTACACAAGATTCAACTCCACCTGCTCGACGGTATACAAGGCGAGAATCAACTGTTCTCCTCTGGTTCCTTAATTTCCCGAAGCGATTACGAGGATGTCGTAACTGAGAGGTCGATTTCCAACTCCTGCGGTTACCCTCTCTGCCCAAACCTCTTACCTTCCGAACCCCGTCGAAGAGGCCGTTACCGAATCTCTTTGAAAGAACACAGAGTTTACGATTTACAAGAAACCAGCAGGTTTTGCTCCGCCGATTGCCTAATCAATAGTCGAACTTTCGCTGGGAGTTTACAAGAAGAGAGGTGTTCCGTTTTGAATCATGCGAAAATTAATGCGATTTTGAGTTTGTTTGATGACGTGGATTTGGGCGACAAGGTTTTGGGGAAGAATGGGAATTTAGGGTTTTCCAATTTGAGGATTAAAGAGAATGAGGAAACAAAAGCCGGGGAAGTTTCGTTGGTGGGTCCTTCCAATGCTATTGAGGGCTATGTTCCACAGAGAGAATTGGTTTCTAAGCCTTCACCTTCAAAGAGCAGCAAAAATGAAGGTTAGATTTTTTACCCGCAATTATTCAAGTTATTGTCTATAGAAAAAATTTGGTTTTATTTAGTTGAACATATGTTTTTTTCCTCTTTCAATTGCAGTGTTTGATTCTAGTAGTTCCAAGCTTGGTAATATCAAAGGAGATTCTTTTGTTAATGATGAGATAGAGTTCACTAGTGCTATAATTATGAACAATGAATATACCATTTCTAAGGATCCTGGCAGTCTTAGACAGGGTCAAAGAACAAAGCCTAGTAGCATGAAAGATGTTACTAATGAGATGGACTTTACTAGTGAAATAATCATGAATGATGAATATACTGTTTCCAAGGCAGCCCCAGGGTCAAGACAGGGTTGCTCTGGTTTTAAATTGAAAGGAGTGGAAGGAGAAGGAGTTTGTAAAGACTTTGAGGGAAAATGTCTGATATCAGAATCCTCATCTGCTTTGGGGGAAAATGATTCTAGCATAGTAGAACTGCCTTCAACTAGTTGTGTCTATCAGAGTGATTTGGGCACAATTGGTACTGAAGCAGAGAAGGAAACCCATGTTGACAAGGCTGTGGCGTCAAGTGAGGTTCTGCTTAAGTCCTCCCTTAAATCTGCTGGAGCAAAGAAACTTAATCGCTCAGTTACTTGGGCTGATAATAAAAATGCCGACAAAGCTCGGAAAGGCAATCTTTGTGAAGTTAAAGAAATGGATACTCAGAACGGAGATTCTGAAATGTGTGGCAGAGCAGAATATGGTGATGATGATACAGTGTTACGAGTTGCATCCGCAGAAGCTTGTGCTATGGCATTGAGCAACGCAGCAGCAGCTGTGGCATCTGGAGATTCTGATGTCAACGATGCTGGTATTTTTTGTGTGTGCATTCGTTGAATTATATGTGGGTTCAAAGTTTTAACGCTGCATTCAGAATATCTGAGTTTGTTCATAATCCCCATTTTATGTACAGTTTCTGAAGCTGGGCTTATCATATTGCCATATCCACTTGAGGCGGACAAGGAGGAGCAAGGGAAGTATGTTGATACACTTGAACCAGAAGCAGAATCTGAACCAGAAGAAGGCCCTGTAAAGTGGCCAGCAAAACCTGGGATTCCACGCTCTGATTTTTTTGACCCAGAGGACTCTTGGTTTGATGCTCCACCAGAGGGTTTCAGTTTGACCGTGAGTCTTATAGACCTTACAAGGGTGCCATATGATTTCTGCATTTCCTACTCTTTTTTTCACTGCTTGTCTTACTCTTTTTGATGTCCATCAGCTGTCAACTTTTGCAACAATGTGGAATGCACTTTTTGAATGGATAACATCATCTTCTTTGGCTTATATATATGGGAGAGATGAAACTTTCCATGAAGAGTACCTCTCAGTTAATGGGAGGGAGTATCCACAGAAGATTGTCTTACGAGATGGGCGTTCTTCTGAAATTAAAGAAACTCTTGCTGGCTGTATTTCTCGAGCTTTACCTGCTATTGTAACTGCTCTCAGACTGCCTATACCAATATCTACTTTGGAGCAAGGAATGGTACTAATACTAAACCATTTTTCAGGCCATAACGTACTACTTCTGCTTATTCATAAAAGCTCTTTTTACCAAGAGATTCCTTGCAGATCCCATAGTCTTGAGTTGAGCTGCTTCTGAATGTTCTTTAAATGTGTTTTTATACAGGGGCGCCTGCTAGAAACAATGTCTTTTGTGGAAGCACTTCCAGCATTCAGAATGAAACAGTGGCAAGTAATTGTGCTTCTGTTTATTGATGCTCTTTCTGTATGTAGAATTCCTGCCCTCACTTCATACTTGACTAATGGAAGGATGCTCCTTCACAAGGTGAGGTGCTGAAATTGTAAATGTATCCTATGATATTTTTCAATGCAAAATTTTAAAGGGAATTCTTGAAATTTCAGTCTTGTGTTAGCTAAAGCTCCTTATTGTGCTGTGTTGACATGAGAAGTAAAATCCAATTCGGTAGACTGCAAATGATGGAATCTTTGGATTTACAATCTTTGTTTTGCTGTGGTAATCTGTTTTTAGGCTGATTAGAGTCTTCAGCCAGTCTTTTCTGCATTTGTATTCGGCATGGTTCACTTTACTTGCAAATTTATCAACTGGAAGTATTTTTGAATTTATTATTATTGTTTTGCTTTATATATATGTTTCTGATTATAATCAAGAGATCATTGAGTCGATACTTTTTAAAGGAAAAGAATGAGTTGATTGTTTCTTTTCCCTAGCTAGAAACAGTTTCTAGATTTGATGGTAAAAATTCATTTTTGTGATGCCCATTGCTATGTTTGTTGGTTGCATAGGTACTGGATGGTGCCCAGATAAGTATGGAAGAATATGAGGTTATGAAAGATCTCATAATACCACTTGGCCGAGCACCTCAGTTCTCTGCACAGAGTGGTGCTTGATGTTAGATTGAAGTCGGTCCTTGATTCTCGCTGATGGTATTTTGGATGACGTACGTATGCGTTATTTTTCTTTTCCTGGAAGTTATCTGAAATGATTCCATTTAAATAATCGATTAGATCAATTGATTATTTATGCTTTTCCAACTAAAAGTCAAAAAACCATCTTCTTGGCACATCAATAATTTATATTCTGAAATGACACTGGTCGGATTTGTGTTCGTTGTGGAAAATCCGTTCTTCCTTTAGTATCTATTGACAAAGGGAAGAAGTTGCAAAATCTCATGATCTGAAATCAACTCATTCGAAGGTGCACATGTGTACACCCCAAAACATTAATCAGTTTCATTTGCCAATGTGACGGAGTGGATATATATATATATGTTGAAGGATTGAATTATATATCGAACGAGTTTCTTTATGTGTTAAATATATTTTGAGGCTAATTGTTTTAGTTATTTTTCCAGGTTTTGTTTGGAGTGAAGGAACCATAAAATTTGGCTGCATTGTGAAGCTTAGCTTACTAGAGTTGGGTCATAAATACAAAGCCTCGTTACCTTGAATGGGTTCAATTTAGAGGAGACGCATGATTTATATCCTTGGTTTTTGAAGATAAATGGATGCTGTTATGGTATTCGGAAGCAACACGTAAAGATTATGTTCTGTAAGAGGTTTAGAGTTGATAATTCTATTTTCTTAGTACAAAAATCCTAATCTAATATCAAAAATTATTCTTTTTATTTTGGTCAACAAATTTATTTAACAGATATCCTTAATTTCTATTGGATATCAATTTTTTTAAGTCCAAAAATATCTAACATGGTACCAAAATTATTATAGATTTGGTATACAAAAAGATTTTACGGATACCTATACTTCTTAAGTACAAAATTTTGAAATTAAAAAATTTGGATGGATAAATTTGATAGAATATTAGAATTTTTGGTGTGCTGTACAAAATTGTATATGTATACAAAAAAAGTTATATTTGTTAACCAAACTTTTTAACAAATTTACTAATTTTTCTATTTCATTTATCTGATTTATCGGTTACAATTTTTCTTCTATTAGGGGAGCATTGGGAAAATATTTTTCAACCACCGTTCCCTAAAATTAAAAAAATATTTATCGGTTCCTTCTTTTGGGGGGGGGGTAACTTTTCTTGTTTAAGATGGTGTTCATGGGATGGGGGTAAGACTAATGGATGATAGGGTAGCAGAAGGGAAAAGAAATTAAAAAAAGACAAATAGATAATAATAAGAATATCAGACACTGCAAGCCTATGAAATAGTAGCATATACACAAATATATGTAGTAATTAGAGAAAATGGAACAAAATCCAGAAAGAAGAGAGAAGATAACCCACACCAAACCAGAATTGCCCCATTTATTCAGTATTGAATGTGATGTTTCCAATTTCCATGATCTGATTGTTTGGCAATTAGGTAAAAGGACATGGAGGATTCTATCTGATCTGATCTGATCTCTCCCCACTTGGGCACTTGGCCTTAATATCTCCTTCGTTTTCCATCTCATTATCATAACATGCCACATACATACGGATGCGTATCTAATGGCGGATCCAAATGTAATGTAAGGTGGCCCGTGCTCACCTGAACATTTTAAAGTTTATACATTTACCTTTATTTTTCGTAATTTTTATGAATTGTACTCACACTGAAATTTTGAGATTTTATGTTTGTCTATCCTCAAATATATTTTTAGATCCGCCACTCGGCGTATCCATTTCATATTTTGAATTAATATACAACCGTTTAGTTTATTATATATATATATATTCATGCTTTACCATCTTTCCTGCTGCTCTGCTTTGCCCTAGATTAGGGTTTAGGACACGTTCTACAAAACCTAGAATAAAAAAAATATCATTACAGCTTTGTTAATTTGATGATGAATTTAATGGAAGAAATTGGAAGTATATGCAGACCTCAGTAGCCAATGAGAAACTTACAAACAAAGGAAACCAAATGAGCCCATTTTGGAAGTATATACAAACTTACAATCAAAGACGACATAATTCATGCAAAGAAAAACACAAAGCAGACAGATTGTTCACTTTATTTGTGGAGGATTAAATCATTTTCGTTCGTTCTTTTTTAGGCTAAGATCGTCTCACTGTCTTTTTGATGGATAATATAGTATTACAAATAAATACTTATATTACAAATAAATACTTAAAGTATATTAACTTTTTATTTAAGTATCTAAAGTATTTTTTAGTTAAAATAAATACTTAAAGTATAATTTTTGGTAAAAATAGATACTTAAAAGTATATTTTTTTATCAAAATAAATACCTAAAGTATTTTTTGATCTAAATAGATACCTAAAATATTTTTGGGTCAAATAGATACCTAAAGTATAGATAAATATTTTTCATCTAAGTTATTAAAAATTGTTATGTGACATTAATTAAAAAATATATAAAGTACCTATTTTAAATAAAAAATATACTTTAGGTACCTACTTTAAAAAAATAATTTATATACCTATTTTGACAAAAAATACTTCACATATTTATTTTGATAAAAGTATATTTTAAGTACTTAATTTGACCAAAAAATATAAATTAAACACTTATTTTAACTAAAAATATTTTGAGTATCTAAATAAAAAAATTAATATACTTTAAATAATTATTTGTGTTATAAGCCTATTACTATCGATATTTTTAATGGGTAGGAACCCCTTTGTAACTTTACTGGCTTTTCTACACGTGTGTGCAATTGGTTTTTACACGTCTTTTTCATTTAATAATGGGGCTTTATGATTATCATCATTATTCGACTAAAAGTTGAGAAAGGTTGTTGTAAGTGTATTTCTTTCATTTAACCACGGAATTTAAGCATCACAATCCACTTTTAATTTAAGGGTAAAATATAAAAATTATCACTTAACTTTCTTCTCTCTCCTATTTTAATCACTTAATTTTAAAATTGTTTAATTTACTAACTCAACTTCCAACATTAAGTTTTCTCATCATTCTACCGTTAACCCATGGATGTGTAAGTGAAATGGCATGATGTGTCTGTGACATGGCTTATTTAAATATTTTGAATCCATGTAGACACGTTCACATGAACTTTGAAGACCGCATGGTCAAATGACAACCCATGGCGACGATTTTATGGGTGTTGGAGTTGCGGTAATAGATTCTACAACAATTGTCGTTTTTTCTAATAGTACGATCCTTTAATAAATTCTCGTGTAAATTTTTTTTCTTGATTTTCTAAAGAAAATTAAAGCCAACGATAGAAAAAGACGAAATAAGAGATTTGCTTGGTTTTTTGTAGTTATAGGTTCTATTGTATTGACTGTATTTTTTATGGGTAAAAAATGAAGAAAGCTTAGAGATAGGGATTTTGTCAATAAGTATTTCAAAGGTGAACAATGAAAGATCGATTAAACTATGTGTATAATGTATTTTAAAGATGAACAATGAGAGATTTTGTGAATGTGTATTTTTTTCAATAGGTATTTCTAAGGTATAAGATAATCAATGGTTTAAGTAGCACTGGTATGAAATGATTTAGGTGTTATGTTAATGGTAATCTATCGTGTAGTATGAAATTGTAGTAGGTTTTATGTTAATGGAATCTATGGTTGTATTATGAAATGGTAATATTTCCTTAGCATTTTTCAGAGCATGTTGAAATTATAGATTTGTGTTATGCAATATATGTGGAAGAAATACTGAAATGGATGTTAATATATTAAAATTATAGATTGGTGACATATTCAAAGTTGAAAATGAAGCACAAAAGACAATGAAATAAATGAAGTATTATGACAAAATGAATTGAACTAAATTGTATTCACATACCAAACTTTAAATGTGTTGAATACAATTATGTAGAAGCGGATAAATAACTTTTGTAAAAAGATGACCAGAAATGATCACAGGTAACCAAAGTTTAGGTATTTGATTAGATATAGCTAAAGACCTACACAAAATATCATGACTGCAAATGATCAAAGTTTAGTTAGATATTTGGTCAGAACCTAAAGACCTACACAAAATACCATAAGGTGTCATTCATCAATGACCAATGTATATAAAATTGGCATACAAAAAATGATATTCACAAAATAGCATTAACAAAATATTGGTATTCTAAGACCAGCCACATTAAAATTAAAATTCATCTCTATTTGGGCCTCTTTGAAGCATGATCTTTTTGTGATTGAGTTTTAATAGAGCCTTGAGTGTTTTGGGAATATATTTATCTGACAGTATGACTGAGTCTTCACTGTTTTGAGTTTTTAGTTGAAGATGCTGGTTCCTTGATTGAAGACACTGGCTTAGACATGCTTCATTGAAATTTGGTGCTCTTCTAACCTAAAATAAATAAAAATAAAATATAGACAGTTAAATTATTGTATAAAATATAAATAATAAACATAGGACAATATGTCTAAACTTATAGAAAATTTAGGTCTCTGTGTTGGTGGAACATATTGTCACGCCTGAGAAGAGGCGGGGTCATTAATCTCACATTGGAAAGAAAAACGGAGGTCTTGGGATATAAATACGGTGGCACTGTAAATCCTATCAGACATGTCTTTTGGGAAGAGGGTAATGGCCCCGTGACAAGTGGTATTAGAGCGACCCTTTGACTGCCCAATTTAACGCCGGGCACCCATGAGTGGAGTAGGCAGGGTGGACAACTATGACGAGGCAGCCCATCACGAAAGTAAAAGCTCGTGAAGAGGGCGTCACGAGATTGAGTGGGGGAGAATGTCACGCCTAAGAAGAGGTGGGGTCATTAATCCCACATCGAAAAGAAAACTGGAGGTCTTGGGATATAAATATGGTGGCACTGCACATCCTATCAGACATGTCTTTTGGGAAGAAGGTAATGGCCCCGTGACAATATGCAGTGGATGAATTTTTATTTTGGACAGTAGAAATATCCGTAGATGCTTGTTGAAGGATGTTGCAAGTTGCAGCCTTTGTAATGTTTTTTCTAGGTTTTCTTGTATTGACATTGAAAGACTAAAGTTCGTTGCCACCAACTTGTCCCTTACAAGACCTCCTATAGTGGTATGAACTGTCATATTTTGAACAAGTCATTCGAAGAACTTCCTTCTTTAATATTCTTCCAGTTGATGTAATATCTCATCTACCTTCTTTCTTCTATTTGTTTGAGGTATTTCAATGAGCCTTCTAATAATAGGTGACAAGATGGGCTCATTTATTATATGATGAGCCCACTATTTTGGTCCTCTTAATGGTCACACTATGTGAGAATATATCTGCAATTGAATATTTTTCTTGTAATAACTGTTAACATAACTTTCAGGTCCTTCTCATTTTATTAAAATGGCAACCGTGACATGTATACAAGGGATTTTTATAAAGTAAAATTAACACAATAAGCTTATTTAAATTCATAGCACATTATCAAAGAAGATTAAATTTCTAAATTAAGTTAATCATACATGTAAGATCTTTTTTATGCAGCTATATGATTATGCTCCTAAGTCTACAACATGATGATCTTCATGTCCAGTAGAGACCTCATATCTATTGCCACCAGCATTCTTTGGCCAACATTTGTAATATGCATATTGTTAAAGCAATTAAATGGTTAACAATATGTATTTTAAAAAATTACAGTTGACCAAGTGATCCAATACTAACCTTACTGATTGCACAATAAGTTTATCAAGTTTGTTTTGAATTTTTGGACAAAGAGTTCCAACAAGCTTTTGAGCATCCTCAGCCTTTTTAGCAAATTTGTTCATTATCTTGTATATGATCATCTTCGTCAATGTCAAAATTAGTTTGTCTCTTGCATTCAATATCATCTTGACAAATGAGAAAATAAAAAATGACCAGTAAATATAAAAAGTACTTACAACTATTAAAATAAAAATAAGCTATCAATTTTACAATTTACCTTGTTAAAGCTCTCACACAAGTTGTTGAGGAGCATGTCAGATTTACAATGTGTTGCAAAATGTGACTTTGACCATTGTGCAGGATCTTTCTTTTGCAACCAGTCAAATGCGCTTCCTAAAATTGCTCTCATTTCAATCATAGCATCAGTAAATTCTTTCATGTATATTTCTCTTGCAGCCTTGCATAGTGTATCTTTTAATGCTTTGCTACTGAAATCACTTTTTTTGAAGTTTGAATAAAAATACCTCACACAAGTCCTGCGCTCAATATAGGGAAACAACACTAAAATTGCATCAATTAGACCCTATAAAAGATTAAAGAAATGATTAACAGTAAACAATCAATATAAACATGAAAATACAAATGAAATGAAAATTACACGTTTACATTTTATTTGTCAGACATGCAAGTATAATGATGGGAGTTTGTAATCCTAAGTCTTCCTCAAGAATTTGTAAAATCTAGCACCAAAAAGAAATGTTTTCATATTCAACAACAACATAAGCCAAGGGATTGCATCTATCTCAACTGCCACTAGCAAATAACCTTGGAAATGGCCTTTGAGGAAACAACTATCAACTCAAATGATTGGTCTACATCCAACCTCGAAGCCACCCTTGCAAGCTTGTATAAAAACGTACATTCTCTCAAATAGCCTATTATCTAAACGATATATGGTTGATGTTCGAAGGTTTGTTTCTATCAATTCACCAAGATAATCATATATTATTCTATACTATTCATCATCACCACCATGAATCATCTTTAAAGCTAATTTTCTAGCTCTACAACATTTAAATATTGGCACTTGAAGGATGTGATCATTTCGCACATCCTTTTAAAGAGACCCAATGGAATAGTTGGGATCAACTCTCTATTTTTCTATGTAAGCTTTTGCCAATCATATAGAAGTATAATTTGCATTCCTAGTATCTCTAATGCAACTATCTTCCCTCATGTATGTTTTAATTTGTCAAGTAATTTCATTCACATTCTTAGAATTTAATCTTGGTGCCCAAATCATCCATGGATAACATCCTTACATACACCTTGAAGTCTTCTGAAATCATTAACCTTCAACCTCACATTATATCTATTAAGCACAACATATTGCCTCACAACAACTTTAACTACACTCTAGTTAGAGAAGATTATTCCTTTCTTAAATTGGGGGTTCTTCAAGTCTGTCTCACTATTAAATTTAGGAAATTTTCTTTTATTTTTATATGTTTCAGAGTCACTTATACTGTGCAATGACTCTGAACCCTCACTATCAACTTCACTATTTATTTATACATTTTCACCCCTTGCAGCTGCACTAAAATCAAGTGTATCCCTCCCAACACCTACATGCACATTACATACTTCATCACCACTGTCAGCCAAATCATTGTCATTATTCTCTAATGAACTATCAAAATCTTGATAATCAGAAGTTACATATTCACCATCCTCACTACTACTGTCATCATTATACTCATTTTTATTCCTAACAGTTTCAGCATGCCTAACAATTATAGAATTCTTAACAATACTGTCTACAATATCAACTTCATCAAACCAAGTAGTTTCATCTTAATCAATCCAAGCAATTTCATCATTATTTTCAATTGTAGCATTAGTCCCCTGGTTGTTGCCAATAAATATTATATGGGGTAGAATATCCTAACTCTTTAATCATGCCATCTATTTCAAGCATAGACGTACTATCAATGTGAACATATCAAAGAAGTTAATTTCTTTACCAGTATACATCACTTTTTGATGGTTTACAATAAAATCACCATGATAAAAAATCAAATTGCAGTACTCTAAAATAGTACCTATAAAACAATTAATATTTCAATATCTATGTACAATTGTCTTAATTAAAATAACCAGATTGCAATAATCTAATTATGTACAGGTGTCTTAATACCAGTTTAAACCTTTAAATTAACAACATATTATAACATGTTTATAGTAACCAATGGCTTAATACAGTTTAAACCTACAAATTAGCCATCTATGTACAAATATTTTCTAGAATTTTATGTTCAAATAAGTTTAACCCTAATACCATTATTAATTGTGTGCAAATTTATGTTCTAATAAGTTTAGGTCCACCCAGCACTGCCCATTAGGTCCCATCAATTTAATATTTAAAAAGTTTATTCTCATCCTCTTTATGGTCCCCCCACCAGCACAAATAAAGAAAGAATTTTGAGGTGCGACTGCATTTTCCAATATTAACTTGAGATCGAGATATTATCAATTGAGAATGAAGAAAAATAACATCGTGAAGACCTTGTTTAGGATACGGTATGGGAATTATAAGTTTTTAGTAATGTTGTGTGGTTTGACAAATTTCCGAACATTGTTTATGAATTTGTTGAATTGAGTGTTCCATTCGTATCTAGATTAGTTCATAGTTGTCATTATAGATGACATTCTTTTTTATTCATCTACCGAGGATGATTATGAAGCACATCTAGAAATTGTTCTACAAATTTTACAGGAGAAGAAATTGTATGCTAAGCTAATCAAGTGAATTTTAATTGTCGAAAGTGAATTTTATAGGACATGCCATATCAACTGACGGCATTCAGGTTGATCCAAAGATGAGATTTGGCAACCTAAAGATTCAGTCCATTTTGGAACGAAAACCACCAAAGATTGTTATCAAAATTCAAAGTTTTCTAGGTTTGGTTGGGTACTAGTATAGAATTGTTGAAGGCTTTTCAATTATTATGACATATTTAATGAAAGTAATTCAAAAGAATGTGATTTTGAGTGGAACAATGAGAGATATAAGAAATTTGATAACCTAAAGATAGTTTTTAATAAAGCACTAATGTTGGTTCAACCTTAGTGCGAGAAGAATTTTGTGGTCCATAGCAATAATTCCTACACGAAAATGGGTTACGTATTGATCCAAGAAGGAAGATTTATGGATTATTCCTTGTGAAAATTGAATTTGGAGTTGGCAGATGTGGTATTCATCTTGAAGATTTGGCGTCATTATCTGTATGGTGAGAGATGTATTATCTGCATAGATCATAAAAGTTTTAAATATCTTCCCACATATAAATAGTTGAATTTATGGAAGTGACATTAAATCGAGTTACTCAAGGGTTATGATTCTACGATTGAGTACCAATTCTAGTAAAAAATGTGGTGCCAGATACCTTGAGTATGAAGATGATGATAGATTTACATGCTATGTTTGCACCGCTTACTATGATTGGTGATGGTGGTTTGGTGGCTAAACTCCAAGTCAAGTATACTCATAACTCTCCAAAGTATGTGTATTTAACCACCCCTTTACTTAGGTTTTGCCTCTTAGTTATATTATGCCAATACCTAAAGATATAATTTTTATGCTTGTTTTGACATGTATTGGGGAATTACCTTTGTTTTGTCCGTTGATTGCTTTAATGTAGATACATTATTTTTTAATATGTGTGTTGAATGTTGGTACAAATAGAGGGACATGACCAAATCCTTTTATCGAGAAATGAGGCACCTTTTTATTAAAGATAAATAAAGCTAAATAACGAGTTGGGACAACTGAGCAGTGGTTGAAGGTCACTGAAGTTACAGTTTGGCCGCTACATTAAGACAAATACCGAGGATGCAATGCCTTGGTTGCATGAAGACAAGCAATGTCGACACGAGAAAGAGCTTGGTGAAAGGGATATCTTAATTCTGATTGTTGTTACTTTCTCCCTCATCTACCTATATAAGAAGCAAAAGTTTTTACAAGAAATAATATTTTTTATCTTTAGACAATTTTTTGCTTTCCTTTTCATTATTTTCCATCATTTTCCCAAGAAAGTGCATTTTCTCATGGCCACGGAAGCTTAAGGAGCTTGGAGATATTGGTACGAAAAGAGCAACAAGCAGATCGAGGGATTGGTTGGAAAGAAAAAGCTGAGTAAGGATCAGCGTAGAGCATGTGTATCCATGTGTTTTCACCTTGATCCTATGTAATCTAAGAACTATAGGTGTATAATTGAATTATTTTACATTCGATGTTATCAAGTACTTATATTTCTTTTAATGCAATTTATCTTGTCTTGCCATGATGTTTCTTGTGACTTGTTATTCATTGCAATCGTTATAGAGATATAGGGTTCTTGCATTTTGCATATTTTATAGAGTGTTGATTGGTTTAGATAACACTAGTAGTAGTGAGAGTTAAGATTTAGTTGAGAGATATCTAGTTGAATAAGTTTTCATGGAACTTGAGAGGTTAAACTTATTTTGGGACTATAAAGATATAGACCAGGTAAGTTTAGTGAGAGGGACTTGAGAGAATATCTCCCTTGATCTTTTCACAACCATAAGATTGCATGTCGATACATGGTAGATACTTTAAAGGATTTCATTTGTTATGATCACAGCTCGATGATTGCTCTTGAAGTACCAAGTTCCCCTCTTCCAATTATCACTATTATCGATTTGTTTATTTTCATTATTTTTCACTCAACCACACAAATATTAATTTTACTTTCATACAATTGCAAGCATTAATATAGTGCCTGTAACACTCATAACGTATACTTGTAGTTGAATATACATTATAGATGTTACTTAAACATGCTACTGAAAGTTTAGCTAAATTTTTTTCCTTTCTTTTTTTTTATCTCTATACGATTCATCGTCTAGCTGATTATTTAAACTATCATTATAATTCAATTTAATGCATTATATACTATCAGTAAGTAAATAGTTTACATGCCCACTAGAGATTGTCATAATTTAAAATGTCTTACTGATGTTCTACAGATTGTAGCTTGAACATCATGCTTGACTCCTCTTCAAGTGCTCCAACTTGACCTACATGTGAAACAATCACACGCTAAGTACGAACTTAGTGAGGCAACTAATCTCATTTATTTAATCATGAAATAATGTATTTCCGTATATTATATGAAAAGTACAGTACATGTCCTGTAAAATGGCAAGCATGTTCAAATGTGATTTATATCATTAATCTATCTAACATAGAATCATACTATTATTATTCCATAATCATCAAGTACTCATGTGCATGACATATTCTTTAACATAGACATGTTTTCAACATGATTCATGTCATCTATCGGTTTTGTCATAGAAACATGCAATTAATATTCATGATCATCAATCAGTCATTTACATAATGTATTCCTTATCATAACCATGCTTTCAACATTCTATCATTATCATGTAATTATTTGCAAAACATGTCTTTTAACATATTCATGCTTTCATCATGTAATCATTTACATAACATATACCTTGACATAGTCATGCTTTCATCATGCATTCATTTGTATATCATATGCTCTATCATGGTCATGTTTCATCAGATGTCATCACTATCATGTATATCATATATATCATATATCACTATACTATCATATTACCTATCATGTACATGCTTTTAGTATGCATTCATTTGCATACTCATGTCTTTCTTATAGTCATTTTATAGTGTTATTGGCTGAAAGGTCCATTACGACCCCATAGCCTTTGTTACTGACTAAAAAGTCCGTTACGACTCCATAGCCTTACATACTGCACCGTAGTGCTATACTGGCTGAAAAGTCCGTTAAGACTCTATAGCCTTAAATACCGCACCATTCTGCTTTGCTGGCTGAAAAGTCCGTTAAGACTCCATAGCCTTAAATACTGCACCATTGTGCTTTGCTTCCTGAAAAGTTCGTTAAGACTCCATAGCCTTAAATACTTGAGTACGTACTCGAGGACGCTCTTTGCTCCTCATAAAAGGACATTCTTTGATCCTTATAATCGCACCTCTTTAGTGCTCTTAGCACCATGGGCATGTATCCCTAGGTGCAACACCAAGGGCGTGGGTCCCCAAGGTGGTTACTTGTTTCATTTTAATCATATCATTATTCATGTAACTCATGTATCATACTGTCACATGAATTATGTATCATCACTATCATGTAATTCAAGTAAGCATAATGCATCATCAATTATGCAAACAATAGTTCGTACCTTGTACTCCATCCAGCTTGCCATGTCAAGCAATGTATCGTATCACGTATTATAGATAAATGCAATGTCATTTTCAACATAATGCAAACATATAGAAATGCACTCACCTGTAACAGTATGCCTCATTAAATTCTACTCGATCCTTTCCTTTATAGTATCTCGAATCCTCTTTTGATCCAAATCAAACTTCATTGATCATATAAATACGAATAACATTCGTTAGATTCAAATCTAACAATACTTTAAACATGCTATCGAATCTAGTCATTTGAATATATAAAATTTCCAAATTTTTTCCTTCCTTCCTTATACTGTCCAAAACCCATTTTTGGTCTTTAATGACCATTTAGAACTTCCATTAACCCCTTTCAAGCTTACTAATTAACCTTAAATACAAAATGCATCAGTTTTCATTTTCGGGCAGATTGCACTACCTTCAAAGAAATATTTCTATAAAATAATCTACAACTCGAAATTCAATTCCGTTTGTTCTAAAAAAACTTGATTCAATAATATTTTCAACCATATAAATTAATATCCCAAATTCAACTTGTACGATTTATGGCGAATTTTCAAAGTCAATTACAACGCTGGAATTCTGAACAGACTGGTGCTTTATTTTTTGACATTTCGTCACTTAAAAATTCATATCTTGACTCGGACCTCGAAATCAGTTTCCGTTTGTTGGACATGAAACTAGACGAACAAATCTTTACATCGGTATAAAATTCACCATCTAACCATTTTTTGTAGAATTTATGGTGAATTTTCGAACTTACTACTAAATTCAGTTTTCTGCATAGCTTTCCATAATTAACTTCTAATTTATATTAACTTCTTCTTACTTCTCTACTTGTATTTACAAAATGTTCATTATGGTCCTTAATGACCATTTTGAACATTAAACAATTTTTCAAGCTCAATTTGAACAATCTCACTTTGAATCAATATTCTTTTTAACCCTTAAACTTTGTAAAAGTGACATTTTAGTCACTACACCACATTTGTACATTAAATTCATGTACAAATTGAGTATTTACTTATTTCTAACATTTCTAGAAATTTTCCTTTGACTTCCAAGTTTGATCAATTTAGTCCTTTACTAAAAAAATTATTTCGAAATGGTCCTTCACATTTCTTTTCTTGTCATTTCAATCCCTTTAACTCCATATCATGCTTGAATCCTCAATTCTATCAAATAATCATCAATTCAAGATTCATCTCTTAACTTTCTTCATTACCCGAAATGGTCCCTCTATTTACCAAAATTTTTATTTTGGTCCCTAATTGTCAAATCAAGCTAATTCACTCATAATTCATCAATTCCAATGCTAAAATAATTTTCTCAATAATTTCCCCCATAATTCCAATTACAATTGAATTGCTCACTTGAATTCTATTAGGGAATTTCTTTATTCCAACATCAAAATCAAGCTCATAATATCATAATCCATTCAATTTCATCCTTAATTTAACTTCCTAACCAAAATCCCCAAAACTTAGGGTTAGGGTTTATAACCTTGAACATAGAATTAAACTAAATTCAAGCTTGTTTTCATGCCTACAACACCTTATTCATTCAAATCAAACTTCATATTCAACATGTATTCATAAATCTCACAATCTTTTTCTTCAAAAACATGAGCTATACTTAACCTTTTCATACAAAACTACTATTAAAATAAAGAGAATTAAGCATAGATCACTTTATTTCAAAGGATCATACCTCAATTTTAATTTTAAACCTTCCAAATCAAGCTTGAAATTAATGTTCTCTTTTTCCTCTTCTTTCTTTCTAGCTCACGAAATGTTGATGAAAGATGAACAATTTTTTTGTTCATCTTTTAGTCTTTTAATCCACATATTAAAATTAAATAAATATTAAATTCATTTAATTAGTGAAATTACCAAATTGGCCTTTTAATCCAATGGCCTAATTTAATCTTATCAAAAACCAAGGGCCATGATTTAATCCATGTGTTTTTCACCTTCCAAAAATGCCCTCAATGTTTCAAAATATTTCAAAAATGCCATCCATGTCAAAGGACTAATTTGCCCCCAACTAGTCTTTATTTACTAACAAGTCTTAAAATTTGGCATCCCATTAAAATTGAACCAAATTGGTTCCATTCCAACTGGCCTCATTCCAAAATATCTTAGATTTTTATTTATGGCATTTATTCGATTTAAATATTCGAATTTCACTCTATACGATTTCCAAATTTTCTTTCTTTGAACTTTAAAGCTTTATAGCCACTAATATAAGCCTCGTACGAAAAATCTGAGTAACACAAAAATACCATTCTTAGGGGTGAACTATTCATTTACGGGGTTAAAATACATAACTTTTGAAAATTACACTTTGGTCCCTAAACTTTTCCAAAGTTTATACTTTGGCCACAAAACTTTTAAAATTTTCATTTTGGTCACTAAACTTCAATTCCCATTTCAATTTTCCTCAGATTTTTACCAAACATTGAAAGTACCTAACTCAGCTCACTATCTATCACATGATACTTTTAAACCTTAAAAATTTCCTTTCATAAAGACTTAGACTGAATTTTCTTAACTCAGTCTATTATTCCTATAATTATTGAAAATCTTCATAGCACAAGGTTTCTCGTAGAAATCCTTTATTTGAAATCCACACGAATATTTTCTACTTTTACTGAGTCCAAAATGTTGATCAGAAACATTTTTATAGGACCTTCCCAAAGGTCACTCATCCTAATATTTCTCTGGCATGAGCACGCTTAACAATTTCATTCGATCCAAATTCGATACCTTCTACTGTATCTACATTCTCAAAACTGATATCAAGGTTCTTATTTCGATCAGATTCACCCTTATAATGAATAAAATCACTTGTTGGGAAAATTTATACTTTAGTCCCAAACTTTTCCAAGTTTATACTTTAACCCCTAAACTTTCAAAAATTTACATTTTGGTCACTGGCCAAAATTTGGGATATTACAGTGCTAATACAACATTTGTGGTATACGATAACCTGACACACATTTCGTGTGTCCACTTTATTACTTTGTACGATAGTGTATACTTGCACTTGTTTATCGATACACAACATATACATATTAGTATTGCAACACAAACACCAAGTTTTTAGCGTTGTTGTTGGGGAATGGTTAAGTTCTTTGCATTTAGGGTCTGTTTCAACATGGCTAGACCTTTCTTAGAAGTTCTTGTTACACTTCAATCCACTGAAATTGAATACAAAGTTGAGGAGCGACATTATTTCTTTCAAGAAACAAGATGATGAGAATCTCTAAAAGACTTGAAAACATTAAAATGGTTTGATATGAAAATGTTGATGCATGGTTTTTCCATTGAACTTAAATGGAGATCTTCTCTAATGGAACATATATGCAATCTAGGATAGTTTTCGAGTCCTCTATATATGGGACATTATTGGATAAAAACTATAATGAAGCTTATGAAATAATTGAAAGGACTACTGCTAATGCTTTTCAATAATCAACTACAAAAATAAGACGATAATAATGGTAGCCAGTACAACTCATAGAGATGCTTATTGGCACTTGAGAAACAGGTATCGACATTAACTGAGATAATGAAGTTGATACAACAACCAATTTAGATACAAGTACTTCAAACATCTAATATTGTTTGTTTATTATGTGATGGCAACCAAACTTGTGATTAATGTTCTCAAAATCCTAAATCAGTATATTTTATAGGAACTCTACTCATATGAACACAAATGTTTATGGTGGTACCTACAAACCAAGTTGGAGGACACATCTAAACTTGTCATATGGAAATTCTACTACTACTAATGTCAATACACAAGGTTGAGGCAACTGCAACAACAATCAACGGCAATTGAAGACTTATCAAAATTAAAATAGGTTTGCTCAATAATCAATGTTTCACAATAGTTGGTACAAAAATCTATATATAAAAAAGTCACAAAAATCTTTATACTAAGGTCAACAATAACAACCTAGGCTATTAGATCAATGGCAGACATCCAATTCCTCTCCTTAACCAGATTCATCTCTTGAGTCATTGATGGAAAAGTTAAGATTCAAGATGTTACCTTAAGGGATACAAAGACTCAAATTGGGAAATTGGCTAGTGTATTCAATTTAATACCAAAATAGACATTTCCAGCGACATTGAAGTCGTTAAACCTGATAGGAAGGCTCACGTCAATGAGTACTGCAAAGTCGACAAGGAACCAGAGAATGTGGACATTCAGGAAGAAAAAACTAAGAAGGAAAAAGAAAGTGAGTGTAACGCCCTGAAATTGGGCCTAGATGTGGGCTGGATCAAGTTAGGGGTTCAAGAGAACCGGTTTAGACAATTCGACTAGTTTCAAGAAATTAAATCTATAAAATTGATTTTGGGATGAAATAAAATATGAGAAAATGTTTTAAATTACTTAATTAATATTTTAAGTAATTTGTTAAAGTCAAATTGGGATAATTAAATATGATTTTATAACATTTTGGTCTAGTGACTAAATTGAAAGTTTTCAAAACTATTTTGGTGACTATATTGAAAGAGGATCAAAACTTAGAATCATTAAGGAGCTATTTGACCACTAAGTTTTTATCAGGTTTCTCTCTTGATTTGGGTTATTTTAAAGTGTTTTAAAGGTGGTTTTATAAACAATTAAAAAGGATTTAATAAAAAGAAATTTTGGTTAACTGAATCATTTTATTACGTAACCATTTTTTATCCAACCATTTGCTATCTACTTTCTCAGCAACCAAACTATCAAAACCTTTCTAAAAATTTCATGAATCAATCTCTTTTGATTTCCTTTTGATTTCTCATTTGATTCCTTTGATTTCCCCAACTAAATCAACTTGGATTTCATCAAAGCTTTGCCAAGCAAGGGAGAAATCAACAATTAGAGGTGATTTTCGTTTCTCTCCTCTAATTAAGGGTTCTTTATTGAAATTTCCAAGTTATTGATCCTTTGTTGTTGATTTATGTTAAGAAATTATGTTATTAATATGGATTTATTGATTAAATTAAATTTTCTTGAAAAATTGTTAGAAGCTGAATTTGGATCTATTTTGGTGATGGATTTAATTGATTTATATCTTAATTTAGATATATTTTAATGTTGAAAGAGTTGATTAATCAATGTAATCCCGAAACTATGTGAATTGTGAGCTTTCTAGGTTGTGTATAGTTGGTTTTTGGCTTGATCTTGTTGTTGTAGTGTTGCTGGAGGTATAAGGAGGTGTTTAAGATGTTTTTGGATGTTAATTGATGTTATTAATGTGTTACAATCATTGGATGTTGGCTGGGCTTTGTTTAGGTAAGGTTTGGTGGTGTTCTTGATGATTTTAGGAGGGTGTTGGGTGGATTCTTGTGAGGCGATGTTGTGTTTGTTGGTTGCTGGAGGTTTGAGGTACAAATGTGTGTTTTAATCCTATGTTTTTGATTGGGTAAAGTAGGGGAGTTGAGTCATTTGGCTTTTGAAGAAAGCGCGGAAGCTTCAGAAGCTTGATTCGCATATCGGCTAGCAAGCGTTGGATTGTTGGTGAGTGGAAAAGTGTTTTACTGATGTTAAAAGGGTTGAAAAGGAGTTGTGGGAGTTTAGATAAAGTTTGACACACTTATCTAAGCTTGGAAGTAAGTATCAGTTGAGTTTCCCTCAGTTTCGGCTTTTGCAAAATGAAATCTCATGCACGTGTTATGGTTTTGATTACTCACTGTACTATGCATGTTTAGAAATGATTTATGATGCAAATGATCATTGATAATTACATTTGGGAATAACATATGATTTATGCAAGTATTTTAAGAATATGAAAATATATGGTTTAATGTATTTATGGAAGATTGATTTAATGCATATGTAAAACAGTGAGGTAATGATGTTTATTGAATATATTGGCAAGTGGTTGTATTTAAAATGATATCGAATATAGTTGGCATGCCATAGGATTTAGAGTGCACTATAAAAATTCGCATCATGATTGTCGATGGGTGTTAAGAGTTCGTAATCTCCAACATGAGAACCGCAGCGGTTGAGGTAGGTAAATGTTACATTTACTCTCGCTGGTGGATGATACATCCAAACCGTAGAGGTGGGCAAGTGTGTCGTTACTTCAGTTTAAACTGTTAAGGAGGGCAAGTGTGTTGTTACTCCGGTTGAGGTATGTATGTGAAGTGGTTGTGGGAACCACTTGAGAAATCCGCGTATCCGATAAGTTTTGTGAAATGAAAGGTTCATGTGAGTAAAGCATGAGACTTATAATGAGATAATGTATCATGTGAAATGGATTATGTTTGTCTAATGAGACTTATACATGTGTTACTCTTTAAGCTTGTTATAAAGGTGTTGTGGTGAGAAGCTTAGATTGAGGTAGAGATTGAATCCATGATACATGTGTCGAAAATGATTTAAAAGTGCATTTTTGAGATGTTGAGAAAAGCATGAGATTTTTTGCCATGAGATATTTACATGTGATTTGATAGAAATGGTTTTAAATGCATTGATGAGTGTTTATGCGAATTCCCTCACTACGCTTATAGCTTACGCTCTCTTTTCCTCATCAATGCAGAGAAATAGCTTCTCGGGAAGCAAGCGAGCAAGGGAGGATCCAAGAAACATTTCGATTCAAAGTATGGTTTTATATACGTTAAGTAGTAATAAGAAGACAATGTGACCTTATTGTTTTGGGAGATGTGTTTTGAGATACTCCTTGTTGTAATAAGTTTGGATTGATGTTTTGGTTTGGTATGATGCTTTTATATGTGGTTTTGAGGGGTTGGGAGACATTAAGCATGCTTGGGTAGAAATAATGATTATATGTGATTGCTTGAATATGCCATGCTTAGTGTAGCTTCAATCTATGCTGCTATGGTTGATGATTGAATGTTTATGATGCCATATGATTATTAGAGGTTGAATGGATAATGTTAGATTGAGTCAATGTGTCATATGTTGGACCTAGAGGTTATTACAAGTTGCCCCGTACCGATACAAGCAACATAGGTTTCGGTACGCGGGGACTCGTCTAGGCTCAAGGTGCTCAAAATAGATTAGGCGTACCGATACGCCTGATAACCGTATCGGTACGCATAGATAGAAAACAATGTTCATTTCGGTACATGGGTTACCGTATCGATACGGTGTTTAGCTACTGGAATTTTGATTTTCAAAATACACAAGCCCGTACCGATACGCATAGGGACCGTATTGGTACGCCTTTGCCTTTTAGTGTTGTATCAAAACGCATGACACTCCTACCGGTACGCAGACCGTTAAATCTATTGAGATGCTTTTTGAAATTCTTGTTTCTTAAATGTGCAATTAAATGAGTATGAATGATCATTTTGAGTTGATAATTAACATGGAGGCATGTAACATGACTAATTCTGGATTGCTAACTTTAATTGTAAGAAAGTCCTTTTAAATTTTGGAAATTATATTTTAGTCCATATATCGCGTTTTTGAGCAATTGGATGTCGAAATGATGCCCGATTGAGTTGTAATTTTAACCACAACTTGTATGAATAATATAGGACCTAATAATGCATTTACATAAGATAAATGAAAAAAATGGATAGTTGTAATCTTTTCGGGGTTTATTTTGGTAAACACTAATATAGCTCGCTCGGTTCGATCTTTCGGCTAGACTGGGTCAAGGGGGTTACATTTGGTGGTATTAGAGATAAGTTATGATTGTTGGGAGGTGGGTTATGTTTGTGTGGTTGGTTGATGTTGTTTGAATACATTGTTTGACATGTACGGTGATTGAATTTGTGAAATTGAATTCGATATGTGGAATGTTTAGGGTGTTTAAACTCAGGACACATTGCCGTATTACTACTTGAGTTAAATGATTTTGTTTTTAAACAAGAGTGACATGGATTCTTACTGCGAGCTGGCATAATTGTTTTGTTTTGTGGCACTATCATGTTTTGAACTCATATTTTGCGAATAGAATCGAGATAAGAGCTGGAGCAAATACGTTTATATTCCTTGAGTAGTATGTTGAGATATGGGTCAATCAGGGTTTAGATAGTTTTGGCTTGGAAATAAAAGGATATTGAGGCTTATGTTACGAAGTTACCTCGATTGTGTTTTAAGTTGGGGGTTGAGAATGCTTAGGTTTTGGAAATTTTTGTTGCTTGGGATCCTTTTCTGAGATGTTCTTGATGTTTTAGTGGAGTTGTCTTAGGGTTATAATGCAAGGTTCGGTGTTGAGACCTACTTAGGTACGGCTCCTGAATTCCTTGAGCTGTGGTGGTAGGCTTTAGGGAAAGTGTAAGAGTGGTGGAATCTTCGAGTATTAAAGTGGCAGGATAAACCATGATAGATGGTTGGGTTAGCTTAATAGGTTTTGTGGCTAAGCGTCTGTCCCTAGTTGGGGTGGACGCAAGTTTTGACGAGTTGAACGTTATGTTCCGGGGTTATGGTGAAGTTGATTAAATTCGGTCCGAAAATGTTGTTAGTAAGTGTGAATTGTCAAACATGCACCATACAAAACACTTATATGTATATATTTAAATATGGCATTATATACATACATTGGGCATGACATTAGAGGTTTGCATACATGTGCACAGACTTCGATGAGGGCATGTAGGTGATCATGCATACATATGTTTACACTTACGGATGACCTTTCGGAGACCGATGTGATGACATTGGAAGTTAGCCTAGTAAGGAGAATCCTTATGATCTTATAGACCTGAGAAGGGTTTTTGGAGGTTTCTCGGAGGTTGGGGGTTGCAATGGATTTGAAACAACCAAAGTTGGTGGTACGAACACATGGGCGGCGCGAATGTCTGGACCGGTCGGGCCCTACATGGACCTGCGAATATTTTACCCACTTCGAATAAATTTTTCCTTATTATTGGTATATCTTTTTGAATATTCTGAATTTAAAAGGATAATTTATGGTTTCCTTTAAATTTGGATATTAAAAGGTAATAAGTGCAATTAAGGGAATATTCTATTTTAATATGGTATTAATAGATTGTTACTAATTTAATTTGGTTAAATGGTTAATGACCATTTGTTAGAATTATTTTGATTTTGATATAACTAAAAGGACTAAATTGTAAAAATTTGTAATCTTGTTTTATTCTATTCAAATTTGTCAAAAATATAATTTTAACTCGAACAAATATTTTCTAAATTATCTGATTTAATACCTATGTTGTATAATCTTCAAAGAGTCAACACAAAGTCAAAATTGAGAATTTTCAAGCATAGGTTTCGAAACCTCCTTAGTGGTTTCGAAACCACCATGGCAGTAAGGCCAAAAATTATGATTTTGGCTACAGGTTTCGATACCCCCATAAAGGTTTCGAAACCATGACCTGTAACGGCTAGTTTTTGGTTTTGAATTAACCCCAGGTTTCGAAACCCCCTTAAATGTTTCGAAACCAATGTGCAGTTGAGCATTAAATACTCGGTTTTAATGGCTTCCAAAGTCCCCCCAATGGCTACAAACAGTTAGAAAAGATTAAGAGCATATAAAAGGGGTCTCCAAACAGTATTGAAGCAACAAGAAAGCCTATCAAAATATTCAAGCAATCAAGAATTCAATTTAAGCTTATTTTTTCATCTTTCTTGTAAACACTAGTGTGTTCTTCATTGTAATTCCTTTTCTAGTGTTTATTGGGTGTGTGAGAGAGCTTAAACTTTGCAAAGACTTACCTTGTGAGGATTTTCTAGTTTGCTCATTTGTATTTGTTTTTAGGAAATGATTCAATAGACTTTGGGGTATAAGTCTATTGAATTGTGTAAGGTTACTTCTTATCCTAAAGGAAAGACAAATTAGTTGATTTATGGAAAATCCTTAGTGTGGTGTCTAAGGTAGTGGATGTAGACTCCATTGAGGGAGTTGAACCACTATAAATCACCTTACACTTTTTTATCTTTGTAATTAGTTTCCACCAATCTTTAAAATTCCAATTCACCCCCTCTTGGCTTTATTCGATCGATTGCCACACTCTTCAATTGGTATCAGAGCGAGGCTCATTGGAAGGTCTTACAACCTCTTGAGAAGATCCTAGAAGTGTGCAATCATCCACAAGGTCATCCATGGCTCCCACCTCTACTATCAAAGCTTGGGGAGATTCTCAACCCACCAACAAGCCTCATTTCTTCAATGGAGTAAACTATGCGTATTGGAAGAATCGAATGAGGTTATTCATTCAAGCATTTGATCCTGAAGCTTGGAAGATCATCATAAGTGGCTACACTGCTCCAACTAGTGGCATGGAGACATGGAACAATGAAAAAAACAAGAAATTCTCCACAAATGCCAAGGCGATGCATCTTCTATTTTGCGCTCTCGGCCCAGATGAATATGGAAGGGTGTCATCATGTTCCAATGCCAAAGAAATTTGGGACAAACTTGAAGTTACACACGATGGAACAAATAAAGTGAAGGAGACCAAAATTGGGGCCCTCAACCTCAACTACAAGAACTTTAAAATGGACCCCGAAGAAGACATCAAATCTATGTCCGATCGATTCTCCGTGATCGTGAATGGATTGAAGGGCTATGGAGAATTAATCCCCGAAGATAAACTTGTGAGAAAGATGATCTATTCTCTTCCCGATTCTTGGGAATCAAAGAAGACGATGATAATTGAAGCAAAGAACCTTAAGACTCTCGAATTAGATAAGCTTATTGGTTCATTGCTTACTCACGAGATGATATCGAAAGGAAAAGAAGAAAAAAAAGAAAGAAGTTGAGAAGAAGAAATTTGGAGTTGCTCTTAAATCAACAAAAGATGAGAGTGATTCTAGTGGAGAGGATGAAGAAAAGGAAATGACTATGTTTGCCAAAAGATTTAGAAGATTCATAAGGTCCAACAATGGAAGAAGATTTCAAAGAGAAGAGGACTTCAAGAATGATGTCAAAGAGAATAATCTCATCATTTGCTATGAGTGCAAAAATCCGGGACATATCAAGTTTGATTGCCCTCAATTGAAGAAAAAGAATTTTGAGAAAAAGAAGAAGCACATGGCTCATATAGCTACTTGGAGTGATGAAGACACATCGGATGAGGATGTGGAAGAAATAGCCAACTTGTGTCTCATGGCATTTGAAGATGACTCTATGGTAACCTCTAATTCATCTAGTTCAATTGATTATAATTTTGATGAATTGCAAGAGGCTTGTGATGAATTTGCTTTGGAATTTGAAGAGTTAATTTTGAAAAATAGAAAAATCATTTCAAAATTGAAAAATGAAAATGACTCTCTTTCCAAATCTAATAAGGAACTTGAAAGTAAAATTGAGGAAATGCAAGTGAAAATGAAATAATTTGAAAAGAAAAATCAAGACTTGCACAATTTACTTTCAAAGGTCCATGATGATCATCAAAAGAAACTTGATGATCTTAAAGCTTTTTTTGACAAAGTTTGAACAAAAAGCTTTGTTAAAGGTGAAAATTCAAAATCCAACTATGTTAGAAAGAACTTTAATGGGTATAGATATGGTAGTCCCGAAAGGTCATATAATAGAAAAATAGTTAAAAGTATTTGGGTCCCTAAAGGACTCATTGCTAACAAATAATATGATATTTCGTCAAAATGGATTCCTAAAGGGGCTAGAATTTTAGGAACTAATCCTTATGGACCCAAAAGAATTTGGGTACCAAAATATGTATAGTTCCATATTGTAGGTGTGTTGGAGCTATGGAGAGCAAAATGAACAAATTTGAAAGCTCTAGACACACGAGAAGGAAGGACACTTGAAGAGGATGAGGCCTAATCAACCTATCTTGGTTCAAGTGGTAACATTTTTCCTTTACATGCAATCTTTACTCATTCATATATCTTTATATGTGTTTATATATTTTAAAGCATGTTTGAGGGTCCCCATATGTTGCTTTGCTGTTTTTAGTGAGGGGAGTTTTTATTGCATTAATTGCTTACTTTTGGCCTCATATGCTTAATTTGATGTCTTTTGGCCTTAATACTAGCATTATTTAATTTTAGTCAATGATTTCATGATTTGAGTGATTATATGTTTTTCTTGACTTAAGTTGATTGTTATTTATGCTTGAGTGACATAATGTGATTCTTACATGCAAATTATATACATGTGTTAAGCTAGTCACTCTTAGCTAATGTTTGAACTTGTTTTAGGATCCAACTCTTACCATAGATGTTCTAATTTAATATTTTTGTCTATGGCTATTGTTTGCTTAAATGACATACATCTTTGAACTTGTTTCAAAGTGTCTTAAATGCCTATAACAGTCATAAACCTTTAGAATGCATATTCGGATTAAATCAAGGCATAAAATGCCTTTTCCATCGTTTCAGGGTCATAGGTATCGAAACCACTAACACTGGTTTCGAAACTTGCTTGGTAGTGTTGAAATTGGGCAAAAGGTTTCGAAACCCCCATGCTGGTTTCGAAACCATATGGGCAGAAACACGGGCTGAGTTATTTTTTTAACCTAAAAAATTGATTTTAAAACACCCCAAACCTATTTTCTCTCTATTCTAAATGCCAAACTCTTCAAATCCTCTCAAATACTAGGCCTTATTTCATCATTATACTTCAAGTTTTTGGGTGTTCCATCATCTTCATCAACTTTTCAAGGTAAAATACATCAAAAATTCATCTTTTTCATTTTTTTTTTCAAATTTTTGATGATAATTTACTTTCAAAATATGTTTTTCATGCTTTAAAACATATATAATCATGTTAGTTCTTCATATTTTGTATTATCATACATGATTACTTAAAAATATATGAAGTTTTCTTCAAAATTCTCAATCCTAGGGTTTCCGAAAATTATATGGCTTTAATAGATTTTAGGCACTAAATTTGATGAATTGGGTTGATGATTATGTTCTATATATTGCTTGTTTTTTGCAGGAGGTTACCCAATTTAATCTAAACCTATTCCAAATTTTTTCCAGACCCTTGCCCACCAAGTGTTTGTCAAAATTCCCCATCCATTTTTTTCAAGGCTAAATATTTTTTCTCATCTTTTAAAATCATGCCTCCTAGAACAATGCCATCTAGAGCCAAACGTGCTCACCTTGAAAAAGGTCAATCTTCGCGTTCTAATAGATCACAACCTCCTCCTCAAAAACAAAATCCAAATTTTTTAAATCTTTATTTTCAAGATGATGAATGCCTAAATCGCTATCATCAAATTTGTGAGACAAAAGTTATTAGATCCGAACGAACCATCGATTTAAATTTCTTAACCTCCGAGCTCTATAATTTTGAATTCTTTCCTATGTTTGTTGAATGGGGTTGGATGAACTTCCTTGATATCAAACCTCGTGTTTTTCATAACCTTGTAAAAGCTTTTTATGCTAATGCCATTCTTGTTCATAACAATAATTTCGAGGTTATAGCTATTGAATCCTATCTCATGGAAACTAAATTTACTCTTACTCCGGCAAGTATTGTCGATCACCTAGGAGTCCCCAATAGTGGTGCTACAAATGAATCTGAAAGTGTGCATATTAAATTCGATGATGATAGTCCTACCCATATTTACATCTATGATAGGCTCCTTCACCTTTTCACCACTTAGTTCTTTCGCCCTTCCGGTGGACGATGCACTCGCATGCGTCATACCGATTATTGGTGGTTACACCAACTCCGAACCGGTAACCGTCCAAATATTGCCCAAATCATCTTCACTTCCCTTTTCAAAATCATTCACAACCCTTATAGCTTCTCTGTCAACTATGGATGTGTTCTAAGTCACATCTTTGAGAAGTTAAATATTGACACCTCTCTTGATCCAGCCATTTGTCTCAAGAGCAAAATTGATAAGACTACTATTAAGAAGACCGGTTTGAGGCTCGTTGATGATGAATGGTTTCACAAAAACGATGAAGATGAAGCTCGTGTTAATCCAGGGAATACACCGGATGCTCCACCTCCTATAACTATTGAATCCATGTACGCGGCTATGGTCACTCGCTTTGACAACAACGATGCATTTCTTCGTAGTTCTCATGAGGAGATTACCAGAATGCTTATGAGCTTGGATGGTCGTGTAACATCATTAGAGCATGACATACATGACATTCGTGGTCATCTCTTTCCTCCATCATCACCTCATGCACCGAATGTTTAGACTTTTATGCATTTTACTATGTCTTTCCTATGGCATTTTGGACTTATTTTGATTTAGTTCTTTGGATTATGTTTTTAGACTTTATTTCCTCTTTGTTGGATATTTATCTTATAAGTATGATATTATGATGGATTTTGTACTATTTGGATTATGTTGGATTTCTTTATGGATTTTATGTTAAATTGAATATTATGGTTTATCTTCTTATTGCTTTTTGGATAATGCCCTATTGCTCTGATGACGTTTGTTCTTTTGTAGCATTTTATTCTTTTTGCTATAACAAAAAGGGGAGAAATTTATGATTAAACAATTTATTTTAGAATTAAACATTTATTTTGAATTTTTTAAACAATGAATTTTTAAACAAATGTCTTTAAAACTTAATTTTCAAAGATTTTATAAAGACTTTTATTAAGGGGAGGCCTAAGTGGGAAAATTAAAAAGATTGACAAATTTTCAAAAACAAATTTTTATCAAGTGTTTTGTTATATCAAAAAGGGGGAGATTGTTAGTCTTATTTTGATTTTGATATAACTAAAAGGACTAAATTGTAAAAATTTGTAAACTTGTTTTATTCGATTCAAATTTGTCAAAAATACAATTTTAACTCGAACAAATATTTTCTAAATTATCTGACTTAATACCTATGTTGTATAATCTTCAAAAAGTCAACACAAAGTCAAAATTGAGAATTTTCAAGCATAGGTTTCAAAACCCCCTTAGTGGTTTCAAAACCACAATGGCAGTAAGGCCAAAAATTATGATTTTGGTTACACGTTTCGATACCCCCATAAAGGTTTCAAAACCATGGCCTGTAACGGCTAGTTTTTGGTCTTGAATTAACCTCAAGTTTCGAAACCCCCTTAAAGGTTTCGAAACCCCTATGCAGGTGAGCATTAAATGCTCGGTTTTAATGGCTTCCAACGGCTCCAAAGTCCCCCCGACAACTACAAATGGTTAGAAAAGATTAAGAAAAGGGGTCTCCAAACAGTATTGAAGCAACAAGAAAGCCTATCCAAATATACAAGCAATCAAGAATTCAATTTGAGCTTGTTTTTCCATCTTTCTTGTAAACACTAGTGTGTTCTTCATTGTAATTCCTTTTCTAGTGTTTATTGGGTGTGTGAGAGAGCTTAAACTTTGCAAACACTTATCTTGTGAGGATTTTCTAGTTTGCTCATTTGTATTTGTTTTTGGGAAAGGATTCAATAGACTTTTGGGTATAAGTCTATTGAATTGTGTAAGGTTACTCCTTATCAAAAGGAAAGACAAATTAGTGGATTTGTGGAAAATCCTTAGTGTGGTCACTAAGGTAGTGGATGTAGACTCCATTGAGGGAGTTGAACCACTATAAATCACCTTGCAATTTCTTATCTTTGCAATTAGTTTCCACCAATCTTTAAAATTCTAATTCACCCCCATCTTGGCTTTATTCGATCGATTGCCACACTCTTCACCATTAATTCAAAATATGATAATTTCCACATTTAACCTAGCTCACTCCCCTATAAATAGCATGTCATTCCTTTGATTTCAACACAACGAAAACCATAGAACTTTTCTATGGTTTTACTTTAAGGGTTTTTCAAAAGTTGTTTTCGGCGGTAGGCAAAGGCAATAGTAAGTTCGTGATCTCCACGATAGTGCAACTGTGGCTGATCATCTGTTGTTTTATCCTGGGAGACAGACAACCAACGAACTCGAGCACCATAGGAGTGGCCAAAAATCTGTCTTAAGGAAACTGCGTTCGTGCAGACCTCAACGTTTTTCCTACTGGTTTATTCGAAACTGATTTAATTTACAATTAAATTGTATTTTTGAATTTCTTTTATTTTGAATAATAATATTTATTTATTATTTCATTATTGGATTAACGCTCTTTTTCTAAAAAAAAATTACCATGAATTTCGTTTTTGGATTACCTTTGACAACAATAATGAATCACTCATGCTTTAAATTTTCATACATTTTTAAGAGTAAACTACAAACGGGTAAAGTTCTTCATATTCAATTTAGAGGTATAATTTTACCCACATATATAAATTTGATTTATAAGATTATGGGTTTTGAAATTTTTGTGGGTTATTTTAAACCCTAAATCATGAAGCTTTCAATCTATCTTGTGAATATACAAGAAAAGGGATAGGAAATTTATAATTATGTTCAAATAAATTTTTCATAATTATTAATAAGTCCGTCGATACATGGATTTTTTAATAGTCTTAAAGGTGATTACAAGGTAGTATCTGTTTATACATATTCTTAACCATTTGACAATGCAAATCGATTTGAACCCGGGTCTCCTAAGATGAGCATCATCCTCTTTTCCATTGAAACCACTTGTTCATTGACAAGCTGATGGATTTAAATTCACTGACAGAGCATGAGTTTTATGCACGAATTTATAAGTGGGTGGTTTTTCGGTAGGATGATAATTTTATCCGAATTCAATAAGTTTCGACTTGATCCAATTCTATATTGTTGGATTTTCTAAAATTTGAGTTTGGGTCCATTCGAATTCAAGTTTAGGGAAAACCCGCTCCAATTTGACCTAAAATAATTACATAAATACTCTTTTATATTTTTTTATATTTTTAGTCAAGCTTTGATAAAATATATGTAAAAAATATATAAGTACTAAAATTATTTTATTAAATTAAATTATACTTTAATTTATTGTTATTGAATTGAATAAATTAATATTTTATTTGAATATTTTTCTATTTTGACAAAAAATGTGTGAAAAATTAAAATTATGTTAAATTGTGTTGAGTTGGATAGGGTCAAATTTTTAATTCTATTTTCAATTCGAGTAAATATATTTTTAAACTAAGATCATATCATAGTCATATAATTGTGTTAGTGTCGAGTTAGGTTCGAACCGGCCAAAAACCTGACATGTTATCATCCGTGTTTTTGAGTGCTAGAGTGCATAACTCTCTCTCTGATGAATGATTTTTTTTATAAAAGTTATTTTTTAATATTCTGATGTGATTGCATGGTAGTATTTGTTCTTTACTCTTAGTCTTTTGAAAACTCACACACATGCCCGTCCCTAAGAAGGCCCTTATGGCCAACTCATGTCAAGGGCTTATGACTCATATTTCTTTAATATTTATTATTAGGGTGTAATTTTTTCAATATTAGTTATTAATGGTCTACTATTAAAAATTATTTTTTATAATTTCTATGATAGGTCTATTTTTTAATAATTATTATTTGAGACCCAATTTTTTCAATACTTGTTATTAGAGGTTTACTCTCAAAATGTAATGTTTTTTCAATATTTATTATTATAGGTCTATTTTTCAATATTTGTTATCAGATGTCTAATTTTTTCCATACTTGTTATTAGAGTCTAATTTTTTCCTATATTTGTTATTAGGTACATACTATTAAAATTTAATATTTTTTTAATACTTGTTATTAGAACCCAGTTTTTTTAATACTTGTTATTATGAGCATACTCTTAAAATACATTTTTTCAATACTTGTCATTAGGGGCCTAATTTTTAGTTTCGCCCTTAGGCCACCAAAATCTTAGGAATGGCTCTGCTCACACACACCATGCAGACTACGCTTCTTGAACCCGAGTCACCTAGAAAGAATAGTGCCATCCTTTTAAGCACGTCTTTTTAAGAGATATTTTGATACATAAAATGTGTAAATAAAAAGTTTATACGACCCTTCCTTTTACACTATAAAATTTAAATATCTCACTCTAAATTCTAAACTAAAGTTTAAGTTTACATAGTATGTGTATCAAAATATTTTCCTTTTTAAATTTAATGTTTTAACATTTTTAATATTTTTATTAATTGAAATAATGTCATATCCTTTGTTATATCAAACCCAAACTCAATTAGAAAGTAAAGATGCAAAACTCAACTAGTGGCTCCAGTGGAAAAGCGGATGATGTTCATCTTAGTAGATTTGGGCTTGAACACTTGTATGTGCAAGGTGTGTGTAGCTTTTCAAAGGGTTAAAAAAATATGAACAGATACTACCATGTACTCACACTCGTATATGTTAAGTTATATATGCGTTCCCCCTTGCATTATTATCAGTAATCCATATATAATTATTTGCTGATAAACAGAAAGGTAAGCATTAATTTAGTGGGGTTTGCACTTTTACTTTCATTTTCGAATCTAAGTGTGCGAAAAGGAGAAGATGGACCACCCAAACCCACACTTCCTTCACTCGATTAGCCCCAAAATATATATAGTGCACTTAAAAAAGTTTTAAGTGTCGAGAGAAAACGACTTCTCTTCACACTTTACACAGGTAAATATAATATATAAAAAATGCTTAAACTGTATTATTAGATTCTAAGATATTTATTTTTCTGCCGTTTGGTAAATTTCGAGTGTGTATATAGTTCGACAATCCAGTATATTTTGATGCGAGTATGATTGAATTTAGATTATTTATTGTATCATTAAAATTATAATGAGTTATTCTTTGGGTGAGTGTAGGATTAGATTAAAGTTGGGTAAACAATCTTTTGGGTTATTTGTTTATTATACAGTTTAAAATTATATTCTTAGATTACAACTAGCATAGGCATTCAGAAATTTAACACTTTCATATACCATATACATTAAGATCTAATAACAAGTAACAAGAAGCTTAATTTTGAATTTAGACTTCAATTTACAACGTTTATGCAATTTTTTTGTAAGGGCAAAATCAGGGATAAACGTAGGTCTTGGCCTCCTTGGTTAATAAAAAAAATAATTGTGGCTCTTCTCAAATATGGTTATCCAATTTAAGTCTTTTTAATCTTTTAAATAAAACAAATAGATTATATCTTTAACCCTTTCAAAAATTAATAAATTAATTTAAGATCTTTTAGCTCAACTTTTAGTATTAGCCAAATTTTATAATTTTATTTTTTTTAATTTTCAATCCGTTGTGGTTCTGGACATATACAATAGAATTAATTGTACAATTGTCAAAAAGAATATCGAAATGAGTTAAATTAATTACTTGCAATGAAAAAAAGTAAAAGATTGATTCTAGACCAGTGGTAAAATATTTAGAAAAAACAAAATATTTTTGTACTTTATAAATTTAAGTTTTGTTAGATTCATTTTTTTATTCATGAAAAAACAAAATGTCGTAACTAATTTTTTCACCTTTTTTTACTTTCGAAGGACACCTTAAATATTTGAATCACTCCGCTACCAGCACAATTCCTAACTTATGGTCTGATTATTTGTCTGATATTTTTATAAGTTTCCGATTTGAATATTAGCATTTTCAATATTTTTTGGTAAAAAAAACAAGAAAATGAGTTTCGGTACAAGATATGAATTAATTTTAGGTGTGAGCGCTCGATCAAGTCGGGTTGAGTCAAAAAAATTTGAGTTATTCGAGTCGATGCGTCATATTTTACAACTTAAACTTTATTTGAATTTTTTTTAATCGAGTTGAGTTTTTGAATTCCTATACGAATTTAATTATAATTATTTATGATGTTATAGTACGGTTTGATTCTAATCTAAACAACTTTCTCTAATCATATAAAATATGTATATATATTTCTTCATATTTTTTTTATATGTGACATATATTTCTTCATATTTTTTATATTGGTATATATATATATATCAGGAAAATTTCAGGGACTCAACTCTAACATAAAAACCAATCAACTAATTATTAATAATTTTGAGTTATTCGAATTTCTATTTTATAACTCAAATTTTATTTGATATTTTTCAAGTTGAGTCGAGTTTGTAAAATTTTGAGTCGATTCAAGAAGAGTAGAGTTTTTCGCCTCGAGTCGAAGCGAAAAATTTAATTTTTTGAGTCGAGTCGAATTTTATTCCCCAAATTAGTATAGGTGATTGAGTGAAGGTGGTTGGCCAAGAAATAAGAGGGGGTTAGGAGTGCAAAATGGCGTGAGGCTGAGGTTATGATCCCAAGTCCAAACTTGGAGTGGCCTAATTAATTACTACATTAAAAATGGCAAAAGACAAAGGACAAAAAACATCCCAACACTCCCCCTACTATTTTTTTGAAGGCCTAGCCATGGGTGATGTTGATAATGATGACACATAACATTCCACATTGACACCCCCCCCCCCCTATAAATCATTGATCACCTCTCCATTAATTTCCAAGCAAAGCCTTCTGCTGCCTGTACGACCCTGCCTATCTCTACCAATCAAACAATACTTTTCTTTTTAAATTATACACGTTTGTATTTGGATTTGAGATTTATTGTCTGAATAAACTGAGTTCAGCTCAATCAAACAATGCTTTCACCCTTTCGTCTCTCTTCTTATATATATATGAAGGCATTAGACTTTGGTGTTTAAGGTGGGAGTTTAATATTAAAGAATGGGATATGGTGAGCTTATTATACGAAGCTATGATGCCCAAAATGATAGAGCTGGAGCAGAAGATTTTGAGAGAAGATGCGAGGTAGGCCCAGCTAAGAGAGTGTTTCTCTTCACAGACACTTTGGGTGATCCCATGTGTAGAATCAGAAACAGTCCATTTTACAAAATGCTGGTATATATCATTTCTCTACCCCTTCCATCCTCTTATTCTGGATATTGATTGATCCTTTCATTTCTCATGCTAGGTAGCTGAGTTGGACAGCCAGTTGGTTGGTGTCATCCAGGGCTCCATAAAGCTTGTAACAGTTCACAATGATCCAGCCAAGGTGGGCTATGTCTTGGGCTTAAGGGTTGCGCCGCTTTATCGAAGAAGACGGATCGGGTCAAGCCTTGTTATCAAGTTGGAAGAATGGTTCATTGCCAATGATGTTGATTATGCATACATGGCCACGGATAAAGATAACGAAGCATCGGTCAATCTCTTCATAGACAAGCTCGGTTATGCCAAGTTCCAGACGCCAACCATTCTCGTAAACCCTGTCAGCCATCGGAGGTCCCGAATATCATCCAACGTCGAATTAGCGAAGCTGAAGATCGAAGAAGCGGAATCCATCTACCGTAAATTCATGTCTTCCGCACAATTCTTCCCTATTGATATAGGAAACATACTGAGAAATAAGCTAAGCTTGGGAACCTGGGCTGCTTATCCCAGAGGAGAATCGTGGGGAGAAGTTCCTAGTAGTTGGGCAATGCTTAGTGTATGGAACAGTGGGGAGCTTTTCAAATTGAGATTAGGGAATGCACCTTTTTCTTGTTTGATGTACACCAAGGGCTCAAGCTTCATCCAAAAGCTTCTCCCATGCTTTAAGCTGCCAGGCATACCGGATTTCTTCCATCCATTCGGGTTCTACTTCATATATGGGGTGTATGGAAAAGGTCCCTTGTCCGGCAAGCTGGTGCGGGCCCTGTGTCGATTCGTGCATAACATGGCTTCATCAAAGTCCAAGGATTGTAAGGTTATTGTGACAGAAGTAGGAGGTAGCGACACATCGAGACTTCACATCCCACATTGGAAATTACTGTCGTGTCCGGAGGATTTGTGGTGCATAAAGGCCTTGAAGAATGAAGAGAGGGAAAACCTCCATGTATTGACAAAAAACAAACCAAGCAGAGCTCTTTTTGTTGACCCGAGAGAGGTCTGAAATCCTGGGCTAAAACCCCACCGCATGTACTCTTTGACGTGATATCCATCTTCTATGGTGGGTGGAGGCTTTTCTGTTGTTCCTTTCACACCGGTCACACTATCTCAAAAGATTTCCGCAATTAGATGCCACCCTCGGTGTCTTAATTTGCTTGTAATTTGTAACTTGTTTTTCATTTTCACATCATCATTCCGACTAATCAAGCGCCTCAGTGGTATATTGAGGGGATGCTCCATTATCCATTATCATGAAAGAAAATAAAAACATAACTCATTGCTTACATGTTTCGAGCAAAACAATTCCTACTCAAATATTTCGGCGCCATCTCTTTTCTTTGTTGTGTTGTGGCATTTTGGAGCGGGATGTTGTTCTCACCATCATCGATTAAGGCATCTTCCATTTTCAGTAACCCTAGCTTATGCAGAAGAAACAAGGTGGGTTAGGGTTTTAGGTCAGTTGTCAAGTCGATAAGACCGTATTAAGATAAAGCAGCCTAATAAGCTACACATCTATTCTTTCATACCAAACATGGAAGCCTGTTGTCAATTGCTACTGTTAGATTCAAACCCATTAATTTTCCCAAGTCGATGTTTTATTAAGAATCCTGATGGTAATCAGCACCATACCAAATAATGGTGTAATCACTGTCTTGATTTCGACGATAATTTGATCCTCGTTGGATAAAATAATATATATAGAAATTAAGTTTTGTATTGCTCCATTATTGAACTTGAAAGTAAATATGCTACCGTCCAACGAAATTTCAATTTCACAAAAAGCTCAAGTAAATAGCATAATCATTCGTCTGTTGGAAAGTCGGTGTAAAAACGGAGCAATTGAGATTGCAAAGCCAAAAACTAGCCATCTGCTGGTCAAGCAATCGAAGGAAAATACATTGGCTAACCCGAAACATCCGAATAGTTAGGTACAAATATATTTGATTTTGATCTAAGGTTAATATTCACCTTATAGGAATAAGTTAGAACAAATATATTAAGACTTGAGGAATAGATTTGAATAAGAAAATCAAACATGTTTGAACCCATTGGAACAAAATCTTCTCCTCCTTTTTTGTGTTAATTTTTAAGCTCCGCCACTAAAAATAAAATCCTAAGCCATAACACTAAATTTTAAATATTAAACTCTAAACCCTAAAATACAACTTATATCCTAAACTCTGATCATAAACCCTCACCCTCACCCTCACCCTCACCCTAAACCTTAACCATAAACCCTAAACCTATTTTTTAGTATTAGGGCATAAATAAGGGCACCAAAAAAGAGTAGGAAATTTCTATTCCGCTGAGTGGTCCTAGTGAAAAAGGAAGCATTGTTATCCCTAGGAGACTCGGATTTGAGTAGTTTGTCTATACGATGTATGTACGTTTTTAAAGGGATGAGAGTAAAGAATTGATTTATACCATCTAATCATACGAGAATGTTCAAAAAAAAATAAACATGTTTAAAATATGAGCTGAGATTGGATTTTGATGTCAAGGATGGAGGTTTTAAAATTTTATGATGTGTTAATATTAAAGAAATATGTTAAGTTAATAAGTTATTTATGTTAAAAAATTGAATATAAGGAAAAAAATATAAAATTAGAAAATACTATAAAAATAACTTATATGAAAAAATATGATAGGCCAAATATAAATTTGGATTAGTCATTTTAACAATGTTGACAAGTTGAGATAAAATTTAAGGTACAAATATTTGGATGGATCGAGTTATATATAGGGATGGGATTTACTCATATTTTGTAAAACTCAATTAGTTTTATATTATTCATGACTATTGGATGAATGAGATTAAAAGTTGAAAATAATGAGACTTTTAAGGAGAAAAAAATAAGAGTGTTTAATCTCATTCATTCATTTCACACATACAATGACCAAGAATTAGTTTAAAATTAATTGAGTTTACGACCCCATATCTATAGGATCCGGTTACACAATGTAAATTTTTTAAGTTTTACACGTCTTTTGGATTGTTGGATAGGTGAAACGGATGACTAAAATTAACAATAAAATATGTTAAGATTATCACTTGGAAAAAAATAATGAGTTAATCTCATCCATCCATTTCCCCATCCAACGATCCAAAAAACGTATAAAACTTAAAAACTTTTACATTGTGTAAGTGGATCCTAACCCCCCCCCACACATATATATATAGGGGGAGAGATCCGCTTACATAGTGTAAAACTCATTTAGTTTTACACTAATCTATGACCACTTGAAAATTTCCTTATTTTCAACTTTTTATCTCATCCATCCATTCCACTCATCCAATAGTCATAAATTAGTATAAAATTAAATGAATTTTACACTATGTAAGTGGATCTTACCCCACATGTGTATATATATATGATGTCGACGTCATAAATGGATTAGATAAACTCAGTTCGGTACAATACATGGACACCTCTACTCTCGCGTGCACTCCTTTCGCCATCTTCACCACCTTCACTGATTTGTAATTTGGATGACCTTTGCTCAAGTTATACATCATACAATAGTGGAGCCAGAAAGTTTAATTTGAAGTGTCAAAATTTAAAATTTTCGTAAAGGAATATTTTTTTAAGTAAGTGGTATAAATAATGGGTGTTATTTTCTTTTTAAGGGGTGTCATTTTTCTCTTAAGGTGTATCGATATTCATTCAAAGTTGTGTTAATTTTATTTTTAATATTATTTTATATTAAATTTATTGAAAAATAAAAATTTTCCAAATTTTTTTTAGTGTCATGTGACCATAGTGGCTCCGCCCATGCATCACACTCATGTTGAGCATCAAACGACAAGTACTTGCATTATAACATGAAGTAGAGTAATGGGATGGTTTCTATTACATATACATGCAAATTAAAAAGCATATATTAATTATGATCAGGGTATCATAGAAAAATCACAACCCAAATGAGTTTCCCGTCGTAAATGAAAGCTTTGATGGAGCTGCTTAACTGAATTCGATGTAGATTGCTGAGCCGATTAAGACTAAGAGACATGAAGATCTTGGATTAGATTTTATTGGTCTCACAATTCCATAAATGATATTGAAGATCCAAGTGGAAACATTATTAGTTAAACAGTTTTTACATACATTAGAGTAAGTACGCTTAAAATGTATACTCTATGTTTCATTAAATTTATTATAAATATTGTTTGTCAAAATATTTTAACTTTGGCTTGTTATGGTTTAAAATTTATTATTGACATGTATTAAAAATATAACATTGCTAAAACTATGAAAACGTATATATTTAAAAATATATTTTATAAATTTAACTATTTAAAATTATTATGGTCAAATGATAAAAAAAAATTGATGAAGGGATTCAGGTATTGAGGGTGGAAAGGTAATGAAGCCCTGGGTTCCGTTATAATCTAGAACAGTGAGATTAACAAAAGAGATAGGGCAGTTTTGTTTGTTGTGGCTTTCAGTTTGCCGATGTTTTCTCAAACTGTCTCATCATTTGGTTCACCAAATAGAGCCGTGCATGAGTAAAGAGTGTGGGTTTTGAGTAAAAAGGTGGTGCAATTATTGGGAGAAGAAGAAAGTTTGGTTTGGAATTTGCATAATGTTTGATATCCTGGCCTGGCCTGGCCTGGCCTGGGGTATTAATTTATTCCACAACAGGGGAAAGTGATAGGAACAAGCCCTGCTCTTCTTCTTGTTCCACATGGACCCGTTACTATATTTGATTGGAACAAGCCTTGGGCTTTTCTGAATTCTCTGCTTTTGGATGATCTCTCATCACGCTGATGGGGCTGCCCCACTACTCTCCATTTGTCGCCATCTCGGCCTTGTTCCTCTCCCCTTTTCTTCTATGCCTTTTGTAGTTTTATTGTTTCTTTTATGTCCTATGGTCTCATCAAGTTTAAGATTTAATTTATTATTTAAAATATTAAAAAGCAAGTTGTTTTATTATAGGGGAAATTATAAATTTTTATCATTCAACTCTCTTCTCACTCCTATTTTGATCACTAGAGTTTAAATTTTTTTAATTTAATCACTCAATTTGGAATTGTTACTGTTTTATCACTCAACCGTTAAATAGTTAACGATGTTTTGACATAGAAGATGGCACCAAAACAATACCGTTTTGAAAAAGTTAAATTAACACCAAAATGACGTCATTTTGAACCCATATAAAAATATTTTTTATTTTTCTCCTCATTTTCCTCTTTTCTCTCTTCTCTTGTCTCAAGTTTTTCAGATTCTGGCCATCACTTGTCGCGACCGACAACCGTGTCGGCCACCTTTGGCCTTTATCGACGGCGGCCAATAAGCTCCAAAATTTTCCACCCTACTCAATTTGTCCTCCAAAATGCAAATCTGTTGGTCCTTTAACCGGGAACACCCTAAATTCCATGAATCTAGCATTGAATGTTTTGCCTATTTATTCTTTAATCTTCGGCATCCTCTGTTGGATAGAGCCCGAAAGAAGATATATTGCTCCCCGCCCCAAGAGGGAACTCCACCATTGGGGTCATTAAATAAAGGCTTCGATTGTCAGAGATCTACCAAAATCGAAGGTGAAATTTTTTTCCTTCTTTTTCTTTTTTCTAAAACAAAACTTTCAAGAAATAACAACGTCTATATCGAAAGATTATAAAATTGAATATATTTAAGTTGAATATTAGTGGTTCATTCGTGGGTGAAAAGAAAATTGAGTGATGAAATTTATAATTCACTCTTATTGTTTTTATTTTAAATCTCATGTTTATTGTTAATATTTTCTCTCATAATCTGTTAAAAATATAGTCATGCAATCATATCAATTTCAAAACTAATTTATTATGTACTCAATAATCATATATGTTGACTAGTAAAGTGAACAAGGATCGGGGATGGTGGTCCGGCGATAGATTTGTTGGAAGTTATCGGTCAAGGTTCAATATGGTCTTTTTGGTTGGGCCTGTTTGAAGGTGGAAGGTTGTGAGTTTTCCATGTTGCATGCTCCCTTTTATACTACTAGGACAGGTGTCGCTATAGGGTTATCATGGCGCTGTGATTGGACTAGCTATGAGATGACGTTTTAGACTTGCTTTGTCATCAGTAGCTGTTCTGTGAGTAAAACGTCTCTAAATTTTTTTTTTTGGATTTGGTATAAGGTTATAAACAGGTTTTGTCCGTTTTTAGGGATTTACTTTATCTATTTTCTTTGCTGGATCGTCGGCTTTGAGTTTGTGAAGATTAAGTTGGTAATATTTATTTTCTTCTACCTTTTTGGGTATATTTTATTTGTTCTGATGGCTCGTGGATCGTGTTTAGTATAGGTGGAGAGTGACGAGTTTGATTTTAAAAGGCGCGAGGCGAAGGCGCTCGCCTTTCGTAGGCGAGACGCCCTTTTATTTTAAAAATTTATAAATTAACCATATAGTATATTTTGTATTTTAAAAATATTATAATTATATTATAGATGTTAAAAGATAAAAATATTTTCTACTTAAATTTGTACTTAAGTCTCAAATTAAACAAATTGATATAAGAAAGCAACCATCATAGTTCAAATAAAAGAAATTTACTTGTTTGACCAATGCATAATTTCGACATATACTAACATGACTGGAAAGTTGCTTATGGGAAATTGAAAATCAATTCCTCACTAGCCCAGAAAATCACTATTAGTAGATAAACTTGATTATGTTTAACATAATTATGTTTAAGATAATGTCTAGTAAAGTTGATTAAATTTCCTCACCACAAATCCACAATTCATTATGTATTTGTTATTTTCAATTACAAAGTTTTGATTTGATTTTCAATCTTGATTGTTAAAAAAATGTAGTGATTGTGTGAATTAAAAGTAGGAACTAAAAGTAGTAATAAAATAACAACCATCTCTAATATTTTCCATCTCTAACACCTATCTCTCATATTAAAGAAGACATGAAAAAAAGAAAATTTAAGGTAGCTCACACTGCACCCAGAAGAGAAGAAGAACGGTGGCTGCTCACTGCCTTACTGGTGACGGTGACTGGGCTGAATTTTTCGCAACGATGGCTGGGCTTGCAGGCGACGGTGGATAGGGTTGAAGGCTGGCTGGAATTTGGGGAGAGGCATAGCAATTAGGTTAGGTTTTGCATTTTATCGTGAAAATAGGGGCTGGCTGGAAAGTATCATATTCTAATAAAACACGTGATTATTTTAAAAACCTCAAGGATAAGAGGCGTCGAAGCGCTTGACTCAATCCTCAGGTGAATGCTCCCAGATACGTGCGCCTCTTTTATCTCGCCCCGCCTCGGCCCTCGGATGTATTTTTCCTGGCGCCTCACAGCATCCCAAGCACGCCTTTTAAAACTAAGGTGACGAGTATACATGTTCTACGAAATTTGATGAGATATCCCGGACCTTGGAGTGTAGAGGCTTGCATGTTTTAAGAAATTTCTGCTATCGGATCACTGTGCTAGTGGGATCGTATCATTTGAGTGCGGCGTATGATGAAGATAAAGTGTAGTTCTTTATCCATTTGTACGCTTTCAAGGCTGAGTTCCATTTACCCTTCACCCCTTCTTTGTGGAGTGGTTTAACTGGTTTGATATAGCGTCGGGCCAGTTGTGCAATATCCCAATTTTTGGACTAGTGACCAAATTGTAATTTTTGAAAGTTTAGGGGTTAAAGTGTGAACTTGGAAAAGTTCAGGGACCAGAGTGTAATTTTCAAAAGTTATGTAAGTTAACCCCGTAAATGAATAGTTTACCCTCAAGAGCTACTCGGATTTTTCGTACGAGGCTTATATTATTAGAATTTTTGGATCGAATGAAATTGTTAAGCGTGCTCAAACTAGAGTAGTACAAGGATGGGTGACCTATGGGAATGACCCATATTTAATATTTTGACTGATAAAAAAGATTTATTTTAAGTCAATAATATTCGAAATGGATTTTGGAAATAAGATTTATGAGAGGAAATGTATCCGATAAAATTTCCCGGTAATTATCGGTATATTGGATCGAACTGAAATTTTAAAGACAGTTCCAAGAAATTATGGAAAACTCATAAAATATTATTTTATGAGTATTTTATTACATTTAGTTGGATTCTAACTAGATTTAGTTAGATGGTGATGGAATGGCAATTTTCAAGACTTGTTGTAAATAAAGTCTAGTTGGAGGGCAAATTGGACATTTGCCATGGATGGCGTTTTTGAAATATTTGAAACTTTGAGGGCAATTTTGGAAGAAGATTTACACATGGATTAAATCTTAGCCATTGATTTTTATGAGATTGAATCATGGCCATTATAATAAAAGGACAAGATAGTAATTTCACTAATTAAATGAATTTTAAATTCATTTAATTAGACACATGGATTAAATAGGTAAAAAGATGATAAAAAAATCATCTTAATATTTCCCAAGGATGTTTGAAGCTCAACAACAAGAGAGAAGAAAGAAATTTTCAAATTTTCAATCCAAATTTTGAATGATTCAAGGCTAGTTTCAAGCAAAGTTCCTTTAGGTAAATTGTTCTATACTTGACTCTCTTCATTTTGATAGTATTTTTGCATGATTTAAATATGGAATTAAGGTTGAAATTTGGATAAATTCCATGTTATAGATTATAAACCCTAACCCTAAAATTTGGGGGTTTTGGTTAGAAACTTAAATTGAGGATGGAATTGATTGAATTATGATGTTAGGAGACTTATTTTGATGATATGTTGAATATTTCCCAAGTTGTAAATTTAGGGATCATTTCAAAATTTTAGAAAATTTAAGGGAAATTATTGTGCATTTTCTTTTAGTAAGGGAATCTTGGAATTATGGTGAAAATAGCTTGAATTGGTGATTAGGGACCAAAATGAAAATTTTTGGAAATTCTAGGACCAATTCGATAATTTAGTAAAAGTTAGGGATTGGTCTTGAATTTATGGAAAATTGATAGAATTGAAGATTTAAGCATGTTATGAAAGTTGAAGGACTGCAATGTCAAGAAAGGAAAATATGAGGGACCAAATTTGAAATGAAAGGTTGATTAGGGACTAGATTGAATAAAGTTTGGAAGTTAAAGGAAAATGTATAAGGATGTTAGAATTAAGTGAAAGGTTTAGTTGTACATTAATTTAATGTACAAAAGCAATTTAGTGACTAAAATGTCACTTTTATAAAGTTGAAGGACTAAAAAGGAAATAGTCTAAAATAAATAATTAATTATGGAAATTGTTCAAAATGAGTTTGAACAATTTTTTAATGTCCAAATTGGTCACTAAAGACCTAGGGACTAATTCAGCAATTTTGCAAAGTATTGAGAAAATTTTCAGAAAATTTTTATATTCGAATAGTCATGCTCAAGAATTAATTTAGCAGTATTAGATTTAAATCTAACATACGAATAGTGATGTATATGTCAATTTGGTTCTATACAATTTCAAAAGAAAACGAAGAAGACCCAAGTGATAAAAAGAAGGATAAGATTCGTGAGTAAAGCTTAGTGAGGCTGTACTACACTAAATGCAATTAGGAAGACTTGCGAATAGTCAACCTTAAATTAAAAATAGTATTTATATATATATATATATATATATATATATATATATATATATATGATAAGTTACTACATGTTGCAATAAAATTAGATTAAATGGAATATGAAGTATAAATTATTATCCTAAAAAATTAACGATGATCTATGTATGCCATGACTATTCATGATGAAGCATGAAACATGAAGTGTCTATTTATGTTATTAATTATAATATTAAGTTGATGAAAGAAATGCCCAAGTATTGTGTATGAGAGTCCATGGTATAGTTGGCATGCCATAGAGTCTTTAGCAGCTGCATCCTTATGTCTATGTTATCAAACAGATATTGTGACAAAATGATTGTGCCACATGCACCCTGGGGATCTACGCCCACTATGCATGAGTGCACTGTCGAGGTGCTTTATGTTTATGGGGAGCAAAGAGCGTCCCCGAGTACGTACTCATCTTTACATTTACGTTAGACACTACGGTTTCATTTCGAGATGACTCGCGTACCTTGATCTCATAAAGCGTACTTTTGGCAATGATAAATGAATCATGTCACGTATATGAAATATGTTATGCAATTAAATCATGTAATGTATACAAATGATATTACGTATATGAATCATGCTACATATGATAATTATGTCATACAAATGAAATATGCCATGTATAATAATCATGTTATATAAATGGATCATGTCATGAATATGATCAGGCTACGTATATGAACCATGTCATATATATATATATGAATCATGTTATGTAAGTGAATCATGTCATGTATATGTATTATGTTGCTTATGTGAATTATACCATGTATGTGAATTATGCTACATATACGAAACATATCATGTATATGACTTTCTTTATGATGATAGAGTATTTGAACCAGGATTAAGTTAGGAATTTATGTTGTGCACGTGAATATCTAGTGACTAAGGAAACCATGATAGTACTATCCTATCTTAGGTAGAAAATTTGATAAGATATCATATAATAAGTATCGTTTTATTTATGTTTGTTAATTGAAATTATGCCTCACTAAGTTCGTACTTAGCGTGTGTTTATTTCACACGTAGGTTCTCCAAAGTAAAGTAGCGGGAAGGAGCAGTATTTTGTTAAATCAAGTTACAATAGTAGTTCAGGGTATGTACATTTTAAGTTATAATTTTGATGTCTAGTGGGCATGTACTCGTATGTATGTAAGTTTAAAGTATAACTGTTTTGTAAACTTAAGTTTATATTATGTTTACGTATTGTTAATAATGTATGGATTTAGAATATAGTTTACTACAAATGATTATGACTTATGACATAATTAACTACTGTTTAACCCTAATCGCGTAATAATTTTAAAATTTAGAAAGGGTTTAGGCAGGGTACCTAGTTTTCACCCTAAATAATATTTTTATTTCAAAAACATTTTATAAATTTTATAAAATAATTCAGGGTCGAAACTAGCTGCTATAGACTGATGTAGATTTAAATCCAAGTTCGAAAAAGGTTAAAGTATAAATTATAAAAAAAATTCAAGTTAAGTTTTCTTAATAATCCAGTAACATCTTTAGTGTATATTCGGTCTACGAGTATACGTTAAGGGTGTTACATTTATTGGTATCAGAGTTATAGGTTTAGCCAATTCTGGAGGTTAAACAGAGTCAAAAGTGATTTGTTATTAAATACATGCCCATAGGATGTCAATGTTATTGATGTACTATCGGTATAACTTGATTTTTCTCCTTATATATATGAATAGGTTATCGTAATATACGGTAATACCGAGTACTGCTGGGTCACTTCAAGCTTGAGATCGCGGGGATTAGAAGGAGGTTCACTGTGGGAGCAACGATGTTCAGCAAGCTCCACCTCCCGCTCATACCCCAGCAGACCCACCGGTACAACAAAGGACTCTGGCACAGGAATATGGGGCATTAGTACAAGCTCTTGAAGCTATGGTAAATAGAATTTAGCCCCCAACACTTGTATCAGCTCCGGCACCTGTGCCAGTTAAGGCATCAACAACAAAGAAACTTAAAAAGCTCGGAGCCCTAGAATTTCACGGAGAAGGTGGGCCGATGGTGGCCGACCTACGGTTAAACGATGTTAAGATTTTAATGGAAGGGCTTGGGTGCACCAATACAGAGAAGTTGGAAGGAGCTGTTTCCTTATTGAGAGGACATGCTCGTATCTGGTGGTCCAATGCCATGGTGTTAGTACCTGCTGCTGAAGTAAATTGGACATTTTCCCAGGAGGCATTCGAAGCTAAGTATATTGGGGAACAGTTCAAAAGAGAAATGTTGCAGCAGTTCCTGGATCTTAAACAAGATACTCATATTGTTCATGAGTACGAGTTAGATTTTAATAGACTAAGTCAGTATGCAGCTGAGTTGATACCGACTGAAAAGTCTAGATGTGATTGGTTTATTGAAAAGCTGCACCCAAGGCCCAAGGAGATTTTATTGGGCATGAATTTTTCAAACTTCCAATAAGTTGTGAATAGAGCGAAGGCTATGGAAAGAGCTTATATGGAGCGAGTCAAAGCTCAGCCATCTCGAGCTTCCAAGAGGCCTGGTGAAACTTTTACCTCGACACAATCTAAACAAGGTAAACATAATCGATTTCAGGGCAGAAATGAGTCAAGATTCACTAGAAAGAATCCTTCATCAAAGAAATGGCAAAGTGCTCAGACGTCAACTGCCGGGTCGAGCAGGCCTCTGTTTCCAGAGTGTGAAACTTGTGGAAAGCGGCATATAGGAGTTTGCCGAGTAGGTTCAGGAGTTTGCTACAGATGTGGTAGCACTGAACACTTTATTAGATATTGTCCAGAGGAGCAGACAAAGAAATCAAATTAGTCTGAAAGATCTGTAGCTGCTTATTCCCGAGGTCGACGTCAAGGTCGAGGTGGTGGACAGCACAGGCCATCGACTCAAGGAGCCTCTGAAGTGGCATCAAACAGAGAATTCAGGACCCCAGCTTGCGTGTACAACATTCACACGGATGAAGAAAAGCATCACCCATACATTATTGCAGGTACGCTTCGACTTTTGGGTGAACCAGTATTTACTTTAATTGATCCGGGTTCGACTCATTCATACATTAGCACTAAAATAGTAGAACAAAGAAAGATTCCTATGGAGAAAATATCTAGTGATGTGATTGCTAATAATCCTCTTGGACATAGTGCACGAGTGACTAGAATATATAAGAATTGTCCTCTAGAAATTCAAGGGTTTAAGTTTCCGGTGGACTTAATGGAACTTCCATTCCATGAATTTGAAGTTATTCTTGGAATGGATTGGTTATCTACGTATGATGCAGATGTAAAATGTTAGAAGAAAAGGTTGATACTTCAAGGACCCAATGGTTCTGAAGTAATCTTTGTGGGAGAAAGAATTGACTGTTTAGAGTCAGCAATCTTTGCAATAATAGCTCAAAGGTTGTTAAACAATGGATGTGAAGCATGTATGATTTATGTGGTGGATACTCAAAAGTCATCTAAGAAGATTGAAGATATCCCAACTGTTAGGGAATTTCCTGATGTATTTCCGGATGAACTACCAGGGTTACCTCTGGAAATACAGTTTGAGATTGATGTTTATCCCGGAACTGAGCCGGTATCTATGGCACCATATAGAATGGCGCACACGTAGTTAAGGGAACTAAAGGCTCAATTACAAGAATTGCTAGACCGGGGTTACATTCGACCGAGTGTATCACCCTAGAGAGCTCCGGTGCTATTTGTAAAGAAGAATGATGGTTCCCTACGATTATGTATAGACTACTGGCAGTTAAATAAAATAACCATTAAGAACAAGTATCCACTACCAAGGATTGAAGATTTATTTGACTAGCTTAGAGATGCAGCGGTGTTCTCGAAGATAGATCTGCGATCGGGGTATTATCAGCTCAAAGTTAAAGAAGAGGATATTCCAAAGACATCATTCAGAACTCGTTATGGACACTACGAGTTTCTGGTAATGCCGTTTGGTCTTACGAATGCTCCTGCTGCATTTATAGATCTAATGAATAGGGTATTTCAACCCTATCTGGATCAGTTTGTCGTGGTTTTCATATATGACATTTTGGTATACTCGAAGACAGAAGCTAAGCATGATTAATATCTTCGAATGGTGTTGCAAACTTTAAGAGATAAGCAACTTTATGCCAAGTTTTCCAAATGCGAGTTCTGGTTGTCGGAAGTAACTTTTCTTGGACATGTAGTGTCATCAGAAGGAATAAGAGTGGATCCCAAGAAAATACAAGCTATTCTTGAATGGGAGGCACCAAAAATGTATATGAAGTTCGTAGTTTCTTGGGATTAGCTGGATATTACAGACTCTTTGTGCAGAATAATATACAACTCAGAATTCAATTTCGTTTGTTCGAAAAGAAACTAGACTTAATTTCCAGTTCATACATATAAGATTCACCTTCTAATTCGATTTGTGGAATTTATGGCAATTCTTCAAATTGCTGCCTAATGCAGATTTTTTGGACTATTTTTACCTATTCCAATTATAAGTCCACTAACTACTTATAAATCAATCCAATTCACATATTAGTTGTACTAAGCCATATTTTAGTTATAAACATTACAAACCATAAAGTGATTAAAGTTTGATTTACAAAAAATACGCAAGTTTTACATATACATGCCACAAATCAAAAATATCATATAAGATGTCAAAATATACTGTGATAACCTGTAACGTATCCTCGGCCACGAGGTGATGAAAAATGCTGCTGCTTACAAACCAAATCGATCGACATACGTGTGCACAGGCAAAACACACTCTAAGTACGAACTTAGTGAGGCATTATAAAGTAATCATAAAATCAATAAGTAATTAACTTTAAAAACATAGTATAGACAATTCTTATTCAAACCCATTTCAAATCGATATTGCTTTATAGGAAGATTGAATAAAATTAAAAATCATTTTGTGAAAGTCCTTTTCACCAGCCCAAGACATACATGTAAGAGAAACTAAGTATGCAAGTTGTGTTGTCCTAGACCACTAGGCCATAAAGACCGATAATCACTAGGCCATAAAGACCGATAATCAATAGGCCATAAATGTCGATAATCACTAAACACATAAAGTGTCGATAATCTCTAGATACATAAAGTGTCGGACGCAACTGCTAGACTCTATGGCATGCCACTATACTGTAACTCTCAATGGTAATCTTGGGCAATAAAACAATATCATTACCTTTGCAATATATCATTATGTAGATGGTAAATAACTCATCATCGATAAATCAAAATAATAGAGCAGTTCATACTCTATTATACCATAAATCATTCTATAACATATTATTGATATATGATAATAAAATTATCATAAACAAAATAAATTAGGGCAGTTCATACTCCACCATGTGCCAAACCTTTACTTTATGCTTGTGAAAATATCATATTTCATATGAAAATTAATATTATCGATTCGACAAAATCATATAGGTTGACTTTTCGCAAGTCTTCCTAAATACATTTCAAAACATATAAATGCACTCACTTGACACTTCCTAGAACAATCCAATTTGTAAATTCAATGTAACTTCATTTCCATCTCTCTTCTTTGTTTTCCAAACACTACACCAAGTTTGGTATATAGTGACGCTTTTCGCGGCTTTTTTAAGTAAACGCCGCTAAATTTATCTATTTTGCAGCGTTTACAGTACACACGCCATAAAAGGACAATTCTTGCGGCATTTGTAAAACAACATCCGCTAAAGAATGATAAATAGTGGCATTTTACTATAAAATGCCGCAATAGGTGTTTCTTTATTGACGTTCAGTCACAAATGTCGCAAGAGTGCAGTAGGATACAAAATATATCTAAAACACATACATTCTTACCATTTTGAAAAAATCCCTCATTCAAACACTCACTCACTCACCCCGATCTCCAAATCAAACCCTAATCCCCATTAGATCATGTCTCTTGCTCTTACAGCTTCACCGGTCAGGCGTCCTCGTCGGCCCGTCCTTAGTTATCGTTAGTAGCTCAAAAGCCGACAGCACTGCAGGTATGCTCTTTCTTGTATCTTACTTTCTAAAAATCCATTTAATCGTCATGGAATTTCTTTGACACCAGATACTTTGTATTTGGGTTTAAAAGTGGAGAGTCCCCTTTGTAATTAACCTGAAGTTTCTAGGAATGAGGATTTTACTTTCTCATGTTTACATTTCTTTTTAATTTCCTGATCTCTCATAATGATGTGCAAAACGAAGAGATTGATATTTGGAACATATAAGCACCAATACAAATAGGAAAGTTAACATTTCAGCAAATGCTTTCTCAACCCTCTCCCGAGTTGATTGATATTTGGAACATTTTTATAAATACTGGTGGCTTAAGTGGTTGACTCAACGTTTGTAATAGTGAGCATGAAAAGTGAACTGGAATAAGCATGTGTGTGTGTCCACTGATAGGAATAGGATCAATCGAGATTTGTTTTGGCGGACTTGGATCTAGGCAAATGAAAGGTTGGAAACTTATTCATAATTCTCATTCTCCATAGGTAATACTATTCCTAACTCCAAAACAGCTTCCTTAAAAGAAAATAGGGACTTCCTTGGAGAATTTTATCTTCCACTTCAAGAGTCACTACATTTTCTAAACTCTTCATTATCTTTGGTTTCTTATTTTCATTTACTGTACCCGAAACTTCTAGTTGCATAGGAATCATGTTGTTTCTCTAAACAAAAACAAATAAATAAATGAGCCCATAGTTATCATCAAACTTGTGCTCACATTTATGCATTGACATTTGACATGGATTTGTTTAGGAAATGATCCCATGGTTATCATCAAATGGTGCTTGGTCTACTAGATTTTCACAACATTTCTTCTTTCTCTCTCTTCTCTCAATTAATTTCTATTTTCTTTTATTGGCAGGTACATGGAAAAGAAACTCCAAAGTAAGTTTCTTTTTATTCTTCTTTGCTCTTATTTTAGTTTCCATGTAAACCTAGTTTATATTCCTTGTCGTTTCTTTCTTCGAGTGGTTACCTGCTCAAGCCAAAATTGCGTAATTATTGATTCCTCTGTATTTGTATCTATGTTGGTGGATGTTCAATTTTAATAGTAAAGTCGATATCCACTGTTAAAACCTGCTCCTAAAATGTGATTTACATCATTTTCTTTAGTGCGACTTTTAAGGTTTACAAGAATGAGAGTCTCCCCCTTTTATATTTTCAAACTTTTAGATTCTCATGGATGTTAAGCATTATAACGACGCTTCTCCAAGAATCTATTTTGTGTGTCATGGATGTTAACCCTTCTGCTCATAGGACTTGATGATGTTATATTTTTGGGTTGATAGTAGATTGGGTGAAGTCTTGAAGACAGTAGCTGTGGCTCCTAATAAAATCTTTGGAAACAATGTTTCCAGTTTGGTGCCTATATAGGAACTATATGCTCATGCTTGTTTTTGCACTCATGTAATGAAGTAGCGTACATTTCTTTTAAATATGCTGACACGCTTTGTTTTATGCGGACCTTCTATAAAGTTGTTAGTAGTTGGACTTCTAAGAAGTTCATGACAGGATGGTAAGTGCCATTCTCACATCTCCGTACTTTAAATTTATAAACTTATGATGTATATTTGTCTAAATATAATCTGTATGGTATTTTCTTGTAAAAAAAAATGAGTTGTTCCAATTTAGCTTTTTTGTATCATTGATTATGTATGAAAATATTTTCACTAGTGTATCAAACCTGAATTGTTCTAAAAATCAACTTTAGTTTTTTACTTATATACTCCAACTTTTTCCTACCACCTCCTAGATATTCTTTTGGGGCAAGACCAAATTCTTAAGATTTAGTTCTGTATGCTTTGAAAATCTCTTAAAATTAGACATATTAGGTATCAAATATTAACAATTGATGGTATACTATACCATCAGCAGAGTCTTTTCAATGCTTCCAAAATTAGTTCATAGATTCTTGTGATTTCAAGTAAATGGTTTGTACAATCCATGTCTGCTAAGGTAAATTTTTGGTATTCAATTATTTTAATCACAATTTGTTTATTCATTAAAAACCGGTGTAGTAATAGATTATGATAATGTGTTCTGATCTCATCAGAAGAAGAAGTGTTACATTCATAAAGCTGTTGAGCTCAAGACAGAGTATGAGAAGGCTTTGAAGGAGATAGAGTATGAGTGGATCGGGGAAGAGAGACTTAGGAACGAAATTTGTAGAGGGGATTAAATTGCGACAAAATGTACTTTTTGTAATGAAATAAATATTTTGTTTAACAAATATTTTAAGTTTGTGACAATATATTTTTGGGATGAAATAAATATTTTATTTTAACAAATATTTTGAATCTATAATTTACATTTTTTTGGAAAATAGTGTTATTCGCGGCGTTTGTAAACACAAACGCCACTAAAGAACACTTATTTGCGGCGTTTGTAAAGACAAACGCCACTAAAGAACATTTATTAGCGGCATTTGTAAAGACAAACTTGAAGAAAATTCCAAATTAATTCTTTCAAGGTTCAATTGAAAAAATAAAGCTTCCAACACTTCAATTTAACTTTAAATCTCATGATTCCGCCAAAATCTCCAATTCTCACATCCAAAGAACTCAAGAACTAGATTAGAAATTTTCATATATAAATTACAATTTCACCATCAAATGAAAGCTTAAATGATGGAGAACAACCTAAACACTTAAAATAAATTTTTCTAAATTTTTCTCCCTAGTTTTCATTTATGCTGAATTGGTCCCTCTATGTTCACACTTGAATTTTTGCTTCAATTAACTCATTAAAGCATGTATATCAATTATTCCTTCATAACCAATACCAAATTCAACCTCAATCTTTAAAACCCAATTAAACCCTAAACTTTAATCTTGGAATTCTATTGAAATTACATAAAATTCAACTTCAATCCAACATGGAAAAGCTTAACTATCATCCAATCTTTCAATTACTAAGCTTAAATCAATCAAATCCTTAAACCCGAAATCATTCTTCTTCAAAATTCAAAAGTATCCTTCAACTATTCCATGCAATTTTTATACCAAATGATAGAGAATTTAGAGGAGAACAATGTTGTATTTCATGAACTAACTTTGAATCCAACTCTAAATGCTTGAAAATTGAACTTGCTAATTTTTTTCCTCCCCAAAACCTCATGGCAGCAACACCCAAGGAAACCAGATTTTTCTTATTTATTTTGGCTTAAAATAATGCCAAATTTCCTTTTTAATCACCTTTAAACTAAAATATCTCTTAAATAGCAAAATGACCATTTTACCCTTATAATCCAAGGCTCCAAATCAGGCCACATGTCATCATTCTTCATCCAATGGACTAAATTTAATCTTGATTTAGTAGTTTACAAATTTGCCCTTGAGATAGCCAATTTTTGATTTTGCCCTTGATTTCCCCTTAATTTACAATCTTGCCCTGTTTAATCCAATGGCTAAGATTTAACATGGAAATTTAACTTAAATCCAATGGTCCATATTAAATCCTAACATCATAGAATATATAAAATGATATCCTTGCCCTTATATCCAATGGTTAAAATTATTTATTGAAATTCTATTCGATCTGATTTACCGAAAATTCCTGAAACTTTAATAACAAATTTCCTTTCAACCCAAATCCCGGATCGACCAAGTGATTTCATTTACAAGCACTTCTCATAGGTAAACTATGTATTTATGGAATAAAAAATATTTTCGAGAAAATTACCATATTTGTCCCTAAACTTTTCTCAACTTTTCACTTTAGCTACTAAACTTTAAAAATTTATGTTTTAGTCACTGAAATAAAACCACCAACTTTTAATTCTTTATGATTTGGTCACTGCCAAATATTGGGGTATTACAATTCTCTCCCCCTTAAGAAAAATTTGTCCTCAAATTTTAAAACGTAGCTGATTCAAAAAGATGCTGGTATTGTTTTTTTATCGCTTCTTTTGTTTCCCAAGTGGCCTCTTCCGCTTTATGGTTCCGCTAGAGAACTTTCACCAACAGAATGGTTTTTTTCTCAATTCTTTAACTCCATGAGAAAGAATCTTTACTGATTCCTCCTCATAATATCTTCCGGTAATATTACATGAGAAGGATCTAATCGATACCTTCTAAGCATTGAAACATGAAACACATCATGGATCTTACTCAATTCTGGATGTAATGCTAATTGATAAGCCACTGGGCCAACTTTCTTTAAGATTTCATAAGGGCCGATACATCTTAGACTCAACTACCGTTCACGTTCGAAGTGTAACACCTTTTTCCAAGGTAAAACTTTCAAGAATACCTTTTTAGCAACCTCAAACTCTATATCTTTCCTTGTTAGATCTGCATAAGATGTTTGCCGATTTGAAACTTTCTTGAGGTTGTCTTGTATTATTTTCACCTTGTCCTTTACATCTCGACCCAAATCAGGTCCAATCACTTTGTGATCCTCGAGCTCGAACCAATTCAAAGGTGTTCTGCATCGCCTATCATATAAGGCTTCATAAGGAGCCATCTTTGTACTTGCTTGATAACTGTTATTGTAGGCGAATTCGGCGAGTGGTAAATTCTTTTCCCACGAGCCTTCAAACTCGAGTACACAAGCTCTAAGCATATCTTCAAGAAATTAAATATTTATTTTAGACTAGCCATCTATCTGAAGATGAAAACCAGTGTTGAAATTCAGTCGAGTCCCGAATGCCTCATGTAAAGAGCTCCAAAATCTCGAGGTAAACCTAGGATCTCTATCTGACGCAATGGAAATAGGCACACCATACAACCGCACAATGTTTTTGATATACAACACTGTAAATCTATTCATTGTACAATCTGTCTGAACTAGAACAAAATAGGTAGACTTTGTCAACCTAAACACTTCCACCCAAATAAAGTCCTTTTTGCTCAGAGTCATTGGTAAACCTGTTACAAAATCCATCATGACATTCTCCCATTTCCACTGTGGAATAGAAATCGGTTGTAGCAATCTGGATGACACTTGATGCTTGGCTTTCACTTGTTGACATGTTAGGCATTTAGCTACAAACTCCGTCACTATTCTTTTCATGCCTGACTACCAATACCTGCTCTTCAGATCCTGATACATCTTATTACCTCCTAGATGTATTGTCAATGGACTATAATGAGCTTCATATAGAATTTCCTATCTCAGTTCCTCATCATCAAGAATATATATTCTATCACGATAATAAAGACATCCATCGGTCTTAATTACACAGTCTTTAGCCTCACCACTTTCAATTTGTTTCAAAATCGCTAAGTACTTTTCATCCTTACTTTGCAGCTCTTTAATCCGACCTATCAAAGTAGGCTTAAGCTGCAATTCTGCAATCAAAGCACCGTCATCTCTTAGCGCTAACTAAGCATTCAAAGTCCTCAAGGCAGCAAATGTCTTTCGACTCAAAGCATCAACCACAATGTTTGCTTTTCTAGGGTGATAATTAATTACAAGATCATAATCTTTGATTAAATCCAACCATCTTCTCTACATCGATTCAAATCTTTCTTCGTCATCAATTGCTTTCAACTTTTGTGATCCGTATAAATATAGCATCGCTCACTATACAAATAATGACGCCATATTTTCAAAGCAAAACTACTACCAATTCTAGATCATGAGTCGAATAGTTCCTTTCATACGTCTTTAATTGTCTAGAGGCATACGCTATTACCTTACCTTCTTGCATCAATACACATCCCAATCTATTGTGGGACGCGTCACTGTATAATGTGAAATCCTTTCCCTATTCTAACTGCACGAGCAGCAGTGCTTCATTTAAAATCCTCTTCAACTGCTCAAAGCTCCCCTGAAACTTATTAGTCCAAATGAAAGGTATATCCTTTCGTAATAGCTTAGTAATCGAAGCAACAATCATCAAGAAACCTTTTACAAAATGGCGATAATATCATGCCAATCCCAAGAAACTACGAACCTCTGTAATATTTTTGGGAGGTTTCCATTCAACAATGGCTAGAACCTTTTTAGGATCAACTCATATTCCTTCAGTTGAAACAATATGGCCTAGGAAAGTCACCTTTGATAGCCAGAAATCGTATTTAGAAAGATTAGCATATAGTTCTTTCTCTCAATATCTACAATACCACCCACAGATAAACTAGTATATCATCAATAAACACAAAAACAAATTGATCCAAGTATGGCTAGAACACTCTGTTCAACAGATCCATGAATATTGCATGAGCATTAGTGAGACCAAAAGGCATCACCACAAACTCATAGTGTCCGTACCATGTCCGAAATGTTATTTTCAGAATATCCTCTTCTTTGACCTTTAACTGGTAGTATCCCGATCGAAGGTCGATCTTAGAAAACACAATTGCTCCTTTCAATTGATCAAACAAGTTATTAATCCTCGAAAATGGATACTTGTTCTTGATTGTCACTTTATTCAACTAACGAATGCATAACCGCATCAATCCATCTTTCTTTTTAATAAACAGAACATGTGCTCCCCCAGGGTGATACACTAGGTCATATAAAACCCCGGTCTAATAACTCTAGAAATTGAGCTTTTAGCTCTTCTCAGTTCTGTCGGAGACATCCGATAAGGTGCTATCAATACTAGTTCAGTACTGGGTAGAACATCTATTATAAACTGCACTTTTCGATCTAGAGGCAACCCTGGCAATTCCTCTAGAAATACATGAGGAAAATCCTAAACTATCAGAATATTATTAATGTCTATCTTTGATGATTGAGTACCCACAACATGAGCTAGATAAGCCTGACATCCTTGATGCAACAATCTCTTTGCTTTCATTGCCGAGATCACATTACTCAAACAATTCGACTCTTGGCCAATCACTACTATTTTTGCACCTTCTTTGCTATTCAACACTACCCGCTTCAAGCGACAGTCCACGTAGCATAATAAGCATGCAACCAATCCACGCCCAAAATGATCACAAACTCATGAAAAGGTAATTCCATCAGATCAGCTAGGAATTCAATCCCCTGAATCAATATCGGTATTGCTTGCAAAATTTATTCACCCGGGCACTATAAGCAATAGGATTGGTCACTATAACATCACTAGATATAGGTTCTAAGGTAATCGCTCTACATGGGTCATCTGACGTGAACCTTCACACCCAGACATCAAGACTCACACTAACATTTCATATTAGTAAGCATGCGCATCAAATGTACAAGTGTTATCATTAGTAATATATGACATCCTAGTGGCATGTATACATTTACTGACTCATAACAGTCTCAGTTTAGCTCCAAAATCGGCTAACATGTAGCTTTGATACCAATAAATATAACACCCCTTCCCGTATTTGTTACCAAAAACGAGTCGGTGATGTTACAAAACAAAGTTGAAAATATTTCTATTATAAATTTTTTTACTGGCAGCATGCACTACCATCAAAGAAATATATTTATAAAATAATATATAACTCAAAATTCGATTTCGCTTATTCGGAAAGAAATTAGACTTAATTTCCGGTACATACATATAAGATTCACCTTCTATATCGATTTGTGGAATTTATGACAATTTTTCAAATTGTTACCTAATGCAGATTTTCTACACTGTTTTACCTATTCCAATTATAAGTCCACTAACTACTCATAAATCAATCCAATTCACATATTAGTTGCACTAAACCATATTTTGGTTATAAACATTACAAACCATAAAGTGATTAAAGTTTGATTTACACAAAATACGCAGGTTTTACATTACACATGGCACTAATAAAAAATATCATATAGGATGTCAAAATATTACTGTGATAACTTGTAATGTATCCTCGTCCATGAGGTGATGCAAAACAATGCTGCTTACGAACCAGGTCGATCAACCTACGTGTGCACAAGCAAAACACACGCTAAGTAAGAACTTAGTGAGGCATTATAAAGTAATCATAAAATCAATAAGTAATTAACTTTAAAAACATAGTATCAACCATTCGTATCCAAACCCATTTCAAATCAATATTGCTTTATAGCAAGATTGAATAACATTAAAAATCATTTTCTAAAAGTCCTTTTCACTAGCCCAAGACATACATGTGAGAGAAATTAAATATGTGAGTCGTGTAGTCCTAGACTACTAGGCTATAAATAACGATAATCACTAGGCCATAAAGACTGATAATCAATGGACCATAAAGGTCAATAATCACTAGTCACATAAAGTGTCGATAATCACTAGACTCATAAAGTGTCGGGTGCAACTGCTAGACTCTATGGCTTGCCACTATAGTGTAACTCTCAATGGTAATCTTAGGCAATAAAACAATATTATTACCTTTGCAATATATCATTCTGTATATGTTAAATAACTCATCATCGATAAATGAAAATAATGGAGCAGTTCATACTCCATTATACCATAAATTATTCTATAACATATTATTGATATATGATAATAAAATTATCATAAACAAAACACATTAGGGCAGTTCATACCCCACCATGTACTAAACCTTTACTTTATGCCTGTGAAAATATCATATTTCTTGTGAAAATAAATATTATCGATTCGATAAAATCATATAGGTTGACTTTTTGTAAGACTTCCTAAATACATTTCAAAACATATAAATGCACTCACCTTGACACTTCCTAGAACAATCCAATTTGTAAATTCAATGTAACTTCATTTCCATTTCTCTTCTTTGATTTTCAAACTTCATTCAACTTGTACTTGCTTGAATGCTACATATAATCACCAATTACATAACAAATACAAATTAAATGTACAAGTTAAAGCGCAACTACACTTTGCACAATACTTGAAGAAAATTCCAAACTAATTCGTTCAAGGTTCAATTGAAATAATAAAGCTTCCAACACTTCAATTTAACTATAAATCTCATGATTCCATCAAAATCTCCAATTTTCACATCCAAACTCAAGAACTAGATTAGAAATTTTCATATATAAATTCCAATTTCAACAATTTCACCATCAAATGAAAGCTTAAAAGATGGAGAACAACCTAAACACTTCAAATAAATTTTTCTCCCCAATTTCCATTTATGCCGAATTGGTCCCTCTATGTTCACACTTGATTTTTTGCTTCAATTAACTCATTAAAGCATGTAGATCAATTATTCCTTCATAACCAATACCAAATTCAACCTCAATCTTCAAAACCCAATTAAACCCTAAACTTTAATCTTGGAATTCTATTGAAATTACATAGAAGTCAACTTCAATCTAACATGGAAAAGCTTAATTATCATCCAATCTTTCAATTACAAAGCTTAAATCAATCAAATCCTTAAACCCTAAATCATTCATCTTCAAAATTCAAATGTATCCTTCACCTATTCCATGCAATTTTTATACCGAATGATAGAGAATTTAGAGGAGAACAATGTTGTATTTCATAAACTAACCTTGAATCCAACTCTAAATGCTTGAAAATTGAACTTGATAATTTTGTTCCTGCCCCAAAACCTCACGGCAGCAACACCCAAGGAAACCAGATTTTTCTTCTTTGATTAGGCTTAAAATAATGCCAAATGTCCCTTTTAATCACCTTTAAACTAAAATATCTCTTAAATAGCAAAATGACCATTTTACACTTATAATCCAAGGCTCCAAATCAGGTCACGTGTCATCATTCTTCATCCAATGGCCTAAATTTAATCTTGATTTAGTAGTTTACAAATTTGCCCTTGAAATAGCCAATTTTTTATTTTGCCGTTGATTTCCCCTTAATTTACGATCTTGCCCTGTTTAATCCAATGGCTATGATTTAACATGAAAATTTAACTTAAATCCAATGGTCCATATTAAATCCTAACAGCATAGAACATATAAAATGGCATCCTTGTCCTTAGATCCAATGGTTAAAATTATTTCTTGAATTTCTATTGGATATGATTTACCAAAAATTCCTAAAACTTTAATAACAAATTTCATTTCAACCCAAATCCCGGATCGACCAAGTGATTTCATTTACAACCACTTCTCATAGGTAAACTATCTATTTATAGAATAAAAATTATTTTTGGGAAAATTACCATATTTGTCCCTAAACTTTTCTCAACTTTTCACTTTAGCTACCAAACTTTAAAAGTTTACATTTTGGACACTGAAATAAATCCACCAACTTTTAATTCTTTATGTTTTGGTCACTAACAAAATATTGGGGTAGTACAATTCTCTCCCCCTTAAGAAAAATTTATCCTCGAATTTTAAAACGCGTCTGATTCAAAAAGATGCAGATATTGCTTTTTCATCGCTTCCTTTGTTTCCCATGTGTAGTCTTCCACTTTAAGGTTCCACCAGAGAACTTTCACCAACGAAATGGTTTTGTTTCTCAATTCTTTAACTCCATGGGCAAGAATCTTTATTGGTTCTTCCTCATAACTCAAATATGACTAAATTTCAATATCTTCTGGTGATATTACATGAGAAGGATCTGATCGGTACCTTCTAAGCATTAAAACATGAAACACATCATGGATCTTACTCAATTCTGGAGGTAACACTAATTGATAAGCCACTGAGCCAACTTTCTTTAAGATTTCATAAGGGCTGATAAATTTCGGACTTAACTATCCTTTACGTCCGAAGCGTAACACCTTTTTCCAAGGTAAAACTTTCAAGAATATCTTTTCACCAACCTCAAACTCTAACCTTTCCTCGTTAGATCTGCATAAGATGTTTTCCGATCTGAAGCTTTCTTGAGGTTGTCTTGTATTATTTTCACCTTGTCTTCTACATCTCAAACCAAATCAGGTTAAATCACTTTGCGATCCTCGAGCTCGAACCACTTCAAAGGTTTTCTGCATCGCCTACCATATAAGGCTTCATAAGGAGCCATCTTTATACTTGCTTGATAACTGTTATTGTAGGTGAATTCGATGAGTGGTAAATACTTTTTCCCGCGATCCTTCAAACTCGAATACACAAGCTCTAAGCATATCTTCAAGAATCTGAATAATTCTTTCAGACTGGCCACTGTCTAAGGATGGAAAGCAGTGTTGAAATTTAGTCGAGTCCCCAATACCTCATGTAAAGAACTCCAAAATCTCAAGGTAAACCTTAGATATCTATATGACGCAATAGAAACAGGTACATCATGCAATCGCACAATCTTTTTGATATACAACTATGCATATCTATTCATTCTACAATCCGTCAAAACTGGAACAAAATAGGCAAACTTTGTCAATCTATCCACTACCACTCAAATAAAGTCCTTTTTTCTCGGAGTCATCTATAAACTTGTTACAAAATCTATCTTGATATTCTCCCATTTCCACTGTGAAATAGAAATTGGTTGTAGCAATGTCGATGGCACTTGATCCTCGACTTTCACTTGTTGACATTTCAATCGCATTTAGCTACAAACTTCATCATTGTTCTTTTCATGCCCGCCACCAATACCTTCTCTTCAAATCATGCTACATCTTATTAACTCTAGAATACATTGTCAATGGACTATAATGAGCTTTATATAGAAGTTCCGTCTCAGTTCCTCATCATCAAGAATATATATTCTATCTCGATAATAAAGACATCCATCGGTCTTAACTACATAGTCATTAACTTCACCACTTTCAATTTGTTTCAAAATCGCTAAGTACTTTTCATCCTTACTTTGCAGCTCTTTAATCCGACCTATCAAAGTAGGATTAAACTGCAATTTGTAATCAAAGCACCATCATCTCTCAACGCTAATCGGGCATTCAAAGTCCTCAAAGCATCAAATGTCTTTCAACTCAAAGGTTAGCCACAATGTTTACTTTTCCAGGGTAATAATTAAGTAGAAGATCATAATCTTTTATTAGCTCCAGCCATCTTCTCTACCTCATATTCATATATTTCCTTGTCATAAAATACTTTAAACTTTTGAGATCCGTATAAATATAGCATAGCTCACCATACAAATAATGATGCCATACTTTCAAAGCAAAAACTACAACCAATTCTAGATCATGAGTCGGATATTTCTTTTCATGCGTCTTTAATTGTCTAGAGGCATACACTATTACCTTACCTTCTTGCATCAATACCCAACCCAATCCATTATGGGATGCGTCAGTGTATAATGTTAAATCCTTTCCCTACTCTGGCTGTATGAGCATTGGTGCTTCAGTTAAAATCCTCTTCAACCGCTCAAAGGTCCCTAACACTTATTAGTCCAAACGAAAGGTACATCCTTTCATAATAGCTTAGTAATTGAAGCAGAAATCATCAAGAAACCTTTTACAAAATGGCGATAATATCCTGCCAATCCTAAGAAACTACGAACCTCTATAATATTTTTTTGGGAGGTTTCCATTTAACAATGACTAGAACCTTTTTAGGATCAACTCTAATTCCTTTTCTTTTGAAACAATATGGCCTAGGAAAGCCACCTTTGATAGCGTAAGTCGTATTTAGAAAGATTAGCATATATTTTTTTCTCTCAATATCTACAGATGAGCATCATGCTCTTCCCCGGTCTTCGAATAAACTAGTATATCATCAATAAACACAATAACAAATCGATCCAAGTATGGCTAGAACACTCTACTCATCAGGTCCATGAATGATGCATGAGCATTAGTGAGACCAAAAGGCATCTCCACAAACTTATAGTGTCCATACCGTGTTCGAAATACTGTTTTCAGAATATCCTTTTCTCTGACCTTTAACTGATGGTATCCCAACCGAAGATCGATCTTAGAAAACATAATTGCTCCTTTCAATTGATCAAACAAGTCATTAATCCTCGAAAATGAATACTTGTTCTTGATTTTCACTTTATTCAACGACGGAAATCAATGCATAGCCTCATCAATCCATCTTTCTTTTTACAAAAGAACATGTGCTCCCCAGGTGATACACTAGGTCATATAAAACTCCAATCTAATAACTCCTGAAATTGAGCTTTTAGCTCTCCTCTATTCTGTCAGATACATTCGATAAGGTGCCATCAATACCAGTTCAATACCAGATAAAACATCTATTCCAACCTGCACTTCTCGATCTGGAGGTAACCCTTGCAATTCCTCTAGAAATACTTTAGGAAAATTCTAAACTATCAGAATATTATTAATGTCTATCTTTGATGATTAAGTATCCACAACTTGAGCTAGATAAGCCTGACATCCCTGATACAATAATCACTTTTCTTTCACTGCTAAGATCTCATTACTCAAACAATTTGGCTCTTCGCCAATCACTACTATTTTTGCACCTTCTTTGCTTTCCAACACTAGCCGCTTCAAGCGAAAGTCCACGAGCATAATAAGCATGCAACCAATCCATGCCCATAATGTTCTCAAACTCATGAAAAGGTAATTCCATAAAATCAGCTGGGAATTTAATCCCATGAATCAATATCGGCATTGCTTGCAAAATTTATTCACTTGGGCACTATGGCGATAGGATTGGTCGCTATAAAATCACTAGATGTAGGTTCTAAGGTAATCCCTCTATATGGGTCATCCGACGTGAACCTTCACACCTCGTGCATCTATACTAACACTAACATTTCATATTATTAGCGGGCGCATCAAACATACAAGTGTTATCATTAGTAATATATGGAATCCTAGTGGCATGTATACATTTACTTGACTCATAGCAGTCTCGGTTTAGCTCAAAATCTGGCTAAACATGTAGCTCTAATACCAATAAATATAAAACTCTCTTCCCGTATTTGTTACCAAAATACGAGTCGGTGATGTTACAAAACAAGGTTGAAAATATTTCTATTATAAAACTTTTATATCGGCAACATGCACTACCTTTAAAGAAATATTTTTATAAAATAATATACAACTCGGAATTCAATTATGTTTGTTTGGAAAGAAACTAGACTTAATTTCAGTTCATACATATAAGATTTACCTTCTAATTCGATTTGTGGAATTTATGAATTTTTCAAATTGTTACCTAATGTAGATTTTCTGGTCTGTTTTTACCTATTCTAATTATAAGTCCTCTAACTACTCATAAATCAATCCAATTCACATATTATTTGTACTAAACCATATTTTAGTTATAAACATTACAAACCATAAAGTGATTAAAGTTTGATTTACAAAAAATACATAGGTTTTACATTATACATGCCACTAATCAAAAATATCATATAGGATGTCAAAATAGTACTTTGATAACTTGTAATGTATCCTCATCCACGAGGTGATGCAAAACAATGCTGCTTACGAACCAGATCGATCAACCAACGTATCTACAAGCAAAACACATGCTAAGTAAGAACTTAGTGAGGCATTATAAAGTAATCATAAAATCAATAAGTAATTAACTTTAAAAACATAGTATAGACAATTCTTATTCAAACCCATTTCAAATCAATATTGCTTTATAGCAAGATTGAATAACATTAAAAATCATTTTGTAAAACTCCTTTTCACTAGCCTAAGACATACATGTGAGAGAAAATTAAATATGTGATTCTTGTAGTCCTAGACTACTAGGCCATAAAGAACGATAATCACTAGGCCATAAAGACCGATAATCAATGGACCATAAAGGTCAATAATCACTAGTCACATAAAGTGTGGGATAATCACTAGACTCTAAATGGCATGCCACTATATGCCACTATAGTGTAACTCTCATTGGTAATCTTAGGCAATAAAACAATATTATTACCTTTGCAATATATCATTATGTATATGTTAAATAACTCATCATCGATAAATCAAAATAATGGAGCAGTTCATACTCCATTATACCATAAATCATTCTATAACATATTATTGATATATGATAATAAAATTATCATAAACAAAACACATTAGGGTTGTTCATACCCCACCATGTACTAAACCTTTACTTTATGCCTGTGAAAATATCATATTTCTTGTGAAAATAAATATTATCGATTCGATAAAATCATATAGGTTGACTTTTTGTAAGACTTCCTAAATACATTTCAAAACATATAAATGCACTCACCTTGACACTTCCTAGAACAATCCAATTTGTAAATTCAATGTAACTTCATTTCCATTTCTCTTCTTTGTTTTTCAAACTTCATTCAACTTGTACTTGTTTGAATGCTACATATAATCACCAATTACATAACAAATACAAATTAAATGTACAAGTTAAAACACAACTACACTTTGCACAATACTTGAAGAAAATTCCAAATTAATTCTTTCAAGGTTCAATTGAAATAATAAAGCTTCCAACACTTCAATTTAACTATAAATCTCAAGATTCCATCAAAATCTACAATTCCCACGTCCAAAAACTCAAGAACTAGATTAGAAATTTTCATATATAAATTCCAATTTCAACAATTTCACCATCAAATGAAACTTAAAAAGATGGAGAACAACCTAAACACTTCAAATAAATTTTTCTATTTTCCCCTAATTTCCATTTATGCCGAATTGGTCCCTCTATGTTCACACTTGATTTTTTGCTTCAATTAACTCATTAAAGCATGTAGATCAATTATTCCTTCATAACCAATACCAAATTCAACCTCAATCTTCAAAACCCAATTAAACCCTAAACTTTAATCTTGGAATTCTATTGAAATTACATAGAAGTCAACTTCAATCTAACATGGAAAAGCTTAATTATCATCCAATCTTTCATTTACAAAGCTTAAATCAATCAAATCCTTAAACCCTAAATCATTCATCTTCAAAATTCAAATGTATCCTTTAACTATTCCATGCAATTTTTATACCAAATGATAGAGAATTTAGAGGAGAACAATGTTGTATTTCATAAACTAACCTTGAATCCAACTCTAAATACTTGAAAATTGAACTTGATAATTTTTTCCTCCCCCAAAACCTCACGGCAGCAACACCCAATGGAAACCAGATTTTTCTTCTTTGATTAGGCTTAAAATAATGCCAAATGTCCTTTTAATCACCTTTAAACTAAAATATCTCTTAAATAGCAAAATGACCATTTTACACTTATAATCCAAGGCTCCAAATCAGGTCACGTGTCATCATTCTTCATCCAATGGCCTAAATTTAATCTTGATTTATTAGTTTACAAATTTGCCCTTGAAATAGCCAATTTTTTATTTTGCCGTTGATTTCCCCTTAATTTACAATCTTGCCCTGTTTAATCCAATGGCTATGATTTAACATGAAAATTTAACTTAAATCCAATGGTCCATATTAAATCCTAACAGCATAGAACATATAAAATGGCATCCTTGTCCTTAGATCCAATGGTTAAAATTATTTCTTGAATTTCTATTGGATATGATTTACCAAAAATTCCTAAAACTTTAATAACAAATTTCATTTCAACCCAAATCCCCGGATCGACCAAGTGATTTCATTTACAACCACTTCTCATAGGTAAACTATCTATTTATAGAATAAAAATTATTTTTGGGAAAATTACCATATTTGTCCCTAAACTTTTCTCAACTTTTCACTTTAGCTACCAAACTTTAAAAGTTTACATTTTGGACACTGAAATAAATCCACCAACTTTTAATTCTTTATGTTTTGGTCACTAACAAAATATTGGGGTAGTACAATTCTCTCCCCCTTAAGAAAAATTTATCCTCGAATTTTAAAACGCGTCTGATTCAAAAAGATGCAGATATTGCTTTTTCATCGCTTCCTTTGTTTCCCATGTGTAGTCTTCCACTTTAAGGTTCCACCAGAGAACTTTCACCAACGAAATGGTTTTGTTTCTCAATTCTTTAACTCCATGGGCAAGAATCTTTATTGGTTCTTCCTCATAACTCAAATATGACTAAATTTCAATATCTTCTGGTGATATTACATGAGAAGGATCTTGATCGGTACCTTCTAAGCATTAAAACATGAAACACATCATGGATCTTACTCAATTCTGGAGGTAACACTAATTGATAAGCCACTGAGCCAACTTTCTTTAAGATTTCATAAGGGCTGATAAATTTCGGACTTAACTATCCTTTACGTCCGAAGCGTAACACCTTTTTCCAAGGTAAAACTTTCAAGAATATCTTTTCACCAACCTCAAACTCTAACCTTTCCTCGTTAGATCTGCATAAGATGTTTTCCGATCTGAAGCTTTCTTGAGGTTGTCTTGTATTATTTTCACCTTGTCTTCTACATCTCAAACCAAATCAGGTTAAATCACTTTGCGATCCTCGAGCTCGAACCACTTCAAAGGTTTTCTGCATCGCCTACCATATAAGGCTTCATAAGGAGCCATCTTTATACTTGCTTGATAACTGTTATTGTAGGTGAATTCGATGAGTGGTAAATACTTTTTCCCGCGATCCTTCAAACTCGAATACACAAGCTCTAAGCATATCTTCAAGAATCTGAATAATTCTTTCAGACTGGCCACTGTCTAAGGATGGAAAGCAGTGTTGAAATTTAGTCGAGTCCCCAATACCTCATGTAAAGAACTCCAAAATCTCAAGGTAAACCTTAGATATCTATATGACGCAATAGAAACAGGTACATCATGCAATCGCACAATCTTTTTGATATACAACTATGCATATCTATTCATTCTACAATCCGTCAAAACTGGAACAAAATAGGCAAACTTTGTCAATCTATCCACTACCACTCAAATAAAGTCCTTTTTTCTCGGAGTCATCTATAAACTTGTTACAAAATCTATCTTGATATTCTCCCATTTCCACTGTGAAATAGAAATTGGTTGTAGCAATGTCGATGGCACTTGATCCTCGACTTTCACTTGTTGACATTTCAATCAGTTAGCTACAAACTTCATCATTGTTCTTTTCATGCCTGGCCACCAATACCTTCTCTTCAAATCATGCTACATCTTATTAACTCCTGAATACATTGTCAATGGACTATAATGAGCTTTATATAGAAGTTCCCGTCTCAGTTCCTCATCATCAGGAATATATATTCTATCTCGATAATAAAGACATCCATCAGTCTTAACTACATAGTCATTAACTTCACCACTTTCAATTTGTTTCAAAATCGCTAAGTACTTTTCATCCTTACTTTGCAGCTCTTTAATCTGACCTATCAAAGTAGGATTAAACTGTAATTCTGTAATCAAAGCACCATCATCTCTCAACGCTAACTGGGCATTCAAAGTCCTCAAAGCATCAAATGTCTTTCAACTCAAAGGTTAGCCACAATGTTTACTTTTCCAGGGTAATAATTAAGTAGAAGATCATAATCTTTTATTAGCTCCAGCCATCTTCTCTACCTCATATTCATATATTTCCTTGTCATAAAATACTTTAAACTTTTGAGATCTGTATAAATATAGCATAGCTCACCATACAAATAATGATGCCATACTTTCAAAGCAAAAACTACTGCAACCAATTCTAGATCATGAGTCAGATATTTCTTTTCATGCGTCTTTAATTGTCTAGAGGCATACACTATTACCTTACCTTCTTGCATCAATACCCAACCCAATCCATTATGGGATGCGTCAGTGTATAATGTTAAATCCTTTCCCTACTCTGGCTGTATGAGCATTGGTGCTTCAGTTAAAATCCTCTTCAACCGCTCAAAGGTCCCTAACACTTATTAGTCCAAACGAAAGGTACATCCTTTCATAATAGCTTAGTAATTGAAGCAGAAATCATCAAGAAACCTTTTACAAAATGGCGATAATATCCTGCCAATCCTAAGAAACTACGAACCTCTATAATATTTTTGGGAGGTTTCCAGTTAACAATGACCTGAACCTTTTTAGGATCAACTCTAATTCCTTTTACTGAAACAATATGGCCTAGGAAAGCCACCTCTGATAGCCAGAAGTCGTATTTAGAAAGATTAGCATACAGTTCATTTTTCTCTCAATATCAGTAATACCCCCCACAGATGAGCATCATGCTCTTCCCTGGTCTTCGAATAAACTAGTATATCATCAATAAACACAATAACAAATCGATCCAAGTACGACTGGAACACTCTACTCATCAGGTCCATGAATGATGCATGAGCATTAGTGAGACCAAAAGGCATCTCCACAAACTTATAGTGTCCATACCGTGTTCGAAATACTGTTTTCAGAATATCCTTTTCTCTGACCTTTAACTGATGGTATCCCAACCGAAGATCGATCTTAGAAAACATAATTGCTCCTTTCAATTGATCAAACAAGTCATTAATCCTCAGCAACGAATACTTGTTCTTGATTTTCACTTTATTCAACTGACGGAAATCAATGCATAGCCTCATCGATCCATCTTTCTTTTTTACAAACAGAACTGGTGCTCCCCAGGGCGATACACTAGGTCGTATAAAACTCCAATCTAATAACTCCTGAAATTGAGCTTTTAGCTCTCCTCTATTCTGTCAGATACATTCGATAAGGTGCCATCAATACCAGTTCAATACCAGATAAAACATCTATTCCAACCTGCACTTCTCGATCTGGAGGTAACCCTTGCAATTCCTCTAGAAATACTTTAGGAAATTCCTGAACTGTCAGAATATTATTAATGTCTATCTTTGATGATTAAGTATCCACAACTTGAGCTAGATAAGCCTGACATCCCTGATACAATAATCACTTTTCTTTCACTGCTAAGATCTCATTACTCAAACAATTTGGCTCTTCGCCAATCACTACTATTTTTGCACCTTCTTTGCTTTCCAACACTAGCTGCTTCAAGCGAAAGTCCTCTGTAGCATAATAAGCATGCAACCAATCCATGCCCATAATGTTCTCAAACTCATGAAAAGGTAATTCCATAAAATCAGCTGGGAATTTAATCCCATGAATCACTATCAGGCATTGCTTGCAAAATTTATTCACTTGGGCACTATGGCCGATAGGATTGGTCGCTATAAAATCACTAGATGTAGGTTCTAAGGTAATCCCTCTATATGGGTCATCTGACGTGAACCTTCACCCTCAGGCATCTATACTAACACTAACATTTCATATTATTAAGCAGGCGCATCAAACATACAAGTGTTATCATTAGTAATATATGGAATCCTAGTGGCATGTATACACTTACTGACTCATAGCAGTCTCGGTTTAGCTCTAAAACTGGCTAAACATGTAGCTCTAATACCAATAAATATAAAACTCTCTTCCCGTATTCGTTACCAAATACGAGTCAGTGATGTTACAAAACAAGGTTGAAAATATTTCTATTATAAAACTTTTATATCGGCAACATGCACTACCTTTAAAGAAATATTTTTATAAAATAATATACAACTCGGAATTCAATTATGTTTGTTTGGAAAGAAACTAGACTTAATTTCCAGTTCATACATATAAGATTTACCTTCTAATTCGATTTGTGGAATTTATCGTAATTTTTCAAATTGCTCTCTAATGTAGATTTTCTGGTCTGTTTTTACCTATTCTAATTATAAGTCCTCTAACTACTCATAAATCAATCCAATTCACATATTATTTGTACTAAACCGTATTTTAGTTATAAACATTACAAACCATAAAGTGATTAAAGTTTGATTTACAAAAAATACATAGGTTTTACATTATACATGCCACTAATCAAAAATATCATATAGGATGTCAAAATAGTACTTTGATAAACTGTAACGTATCCTCATCCACGAGGTGATGCAAAACGCTGCTGCTTACGAACCAGATCGATCAACCAACGTATCTACAGGCAAAACACATGCTAAGTACGAACTTAGTGAGGCATTATAAAGTAATCATAAAATCAATAAGTAACTAACTTTAAAAACATAGGATAGACAATTCTTATTCAAACCCATTTCAAATCGATATTGCTTTATAGCAAGATTGAATAACATTAAAAATCATTTTGTAAAACTCCTTTTCACTAGCCTAAGACATACATGTGAGAGAAACTAAGTATGTGATTCTTGTAGTCCCAGACTACTAGGCCATAAAGACCGATAATCACTAGGCCATAAAGACCGATAATCAATAGACCATAAAGGTCGATAATCACTAGACACATAAAGTGTGGGGCACAACTGCTAGACTCTATGGCATGCCACTATACTGTAACTCTCATTGGTAATCTTAGGCAATAAAACAATATTACTACCTTTGCAATATATCATTATGTACATGGTAAATAACTCATCATCGATAAATCAAAATAATGGAGCAGTTCATACTCCATTATACCATAAATCATTCTATAACATATTATTGATATATGATAATAAAATTATCATAAACAAAACACATTAGGGTTGTTCATACCCCACCATGTACTAAACCTTTACTTTATGCCTGTGAAAATATCATATTTCTTGTGAAAATAAATATTATCGATTCGATAAAATCATATAGGTTGACTTTTTGTAAGACTTCCTAAATACATTTCAAAACATATAAATGCACTCACCTTGACACTTCCTAGAACAATCCAATTTGTAAATTCAATGTAACTTCATTTCCATTTCTCTTCTTTGTTTTCCAAACTTCCTTCAACGTGTACTTGTTTGTATGCTACCTATAATCACCAATTACATAACAAATACAAATTAAATGTACAAGTTAAAACACAACTACACTTTGCACAATACTTGAAGAAAATTCCAAATTAATTCTTTCAAGGTTCAATTGAAATAATAAAGCTTCCAACACTTCAATTTAACTTTAAATCTCAAGATTCCATCAAAATCTACAATTCCCACGTCCAAAGAACTCAAGAACTAGATTAGAAATTTTCATATAAATTCCAATTTCACCATCAAATGAATACTTAAATAACGGAGAACAACCTAAACACTTCAAATAAATTTTTCTATTTTCTCCCTAATTTCCATTTATGTCGAATTGGTCCCTCTATGTTCACACTTGAATTTTTGCTTCAATTAACTCATTAAAGCATGTAGATCAATTATTCCTTCATAACCAATACCAAATTCAACCTCAATCTTCAAAACCCAATTAAACCCTAAACTTTAATCTTGGAATTCTATTGAAATTACATAGAATTCAACTATAATCTAACATGGAAAAGCTTAATTATCATCCGATCTTTCATTTGCTAAGCTTAAATCAATCAAATCCTTAAACCCTAAATCACTCCTCTTCAGAATTCAAAAGTATCCTTTAACTATTCCATGCAATTTTTATACCAAATGATAAAGAATTTAGAGGAGAACAATGTTGTATTTCGTGAACTAACCTTGAATCCAACTCTAAATACTTGAAAATTGAACTTGATAATTTTTTCCTCCCCCAAAACCTCACGGCAGCAACACCCATGGAAACCAGATTTTTCTTCTTTGTTTTGGCATAAAATAATGCCAAATGTCCTTTTTAATCACCTTTAAACTAAAATATCTCTTAAATAGAAAAATGACCATTTTACACTTATAATCCAAGGCTCCAAATCATGCCATAAGTCATCATTCTTCATCCAATGGCCTAAATTTAATCTTGATTTATTAGTTTACAAATTTGCCCTTGAAATAGATAATTTTTTATTTTGCCCTTGATTTCCCTTAATTTACAATCTTGCCATGTTTAATCCAATGGCTAAGATTTAACATGGAAATTTAACTTAAATCCAATGGTCCATATTAAATCCTAACATCATAGAACATATATAAGGACATCCTTGTCCTTAGATCCAATGGTTAAAATTATTTCTTGAATTTCTATTCGATCCAATTTACGAAAATTCTTGAAACTTTAATAAAAAAATTCCTTTCAACCCAAATCCCGGATCGACCCCAAAATAATAAATTCACCCTTGACAGCTTGACAGTAATATATGTTGTATATGTAAATCCTAGATGTGAAAATAGGCGTAATTCGTTCATTAAATGAAAAAAAGGAATATAGATGGAAAAAGGTGGAAAGGTTAGACGTAAAAATCGATATGCTAAAATAAAATACGAAATGAGATGGAAAATACGATAAAAATAAGGAATCATAAGTAGATTTTGGGTTCAAATTCCATAGATAATATGGATGGTATTGCCTATAATGATAGAAAAAAGAAAGACTCTCTCAAAATTTTTATTTATCCACTTCCTATTTTTAAAATAGGTTGGTTGAACTTAAAAATTCCTTCATTGAATAAAGAAACAATCCAATTAAATTGCATTCAATTGAATGGTACCAACGAAATTGAGCTCTAACAATGATTTCATTTACAAACCACTTCTCATAGGTAAACTATCTATTTACGGAATAAAAATTATTTTTGAGAAAATTGCCATATTTGTCCCTAAACTTTTCTCACATTTTCACTTTAGCTACCAAACTTTAAAAATTCACGTTTTAGTCACTGAACTAAAACCACCAACTTTAAAGTTTTGGTCACTAACCAAATATTGAGGTATTACATTTAGGTAGCCGATTAACGGGTACCTGGTAGAAATAAACCGTGACATAGGTCTTATGGCCATCCCCTTTACAACGCCACAACCTAGTACCTGCATCGGGACCAACCGGGCTTGAGGATCGCATTGCTTGGTCAAGAATAAAGTGTCTTCATTTCAAGCATTGTAATGTTTTAGGAAAAGTTTCATCTCCTTAGGTATTTCTATGGTCAAGGAAAAGTGTCATGTTTTCAAGCATTTTAATGTCTACTCAGGTCATTTCTATAAAGTTATTTTTGCATATATGTAGGGGGTGGACAGTCGGCAGAGTTTGGACTGATCCACTAATAAAGGTATGTATCCTATACACCATCGAGGCAACCCTTACCGCCCGAGTCGATAGTGTAGGTGAGTCTTCTTTTGTAACCTGTCTTTTCTTTTATTTAATAAAAACCATTTTTTTCCCTCGGGAAAGGTGGGGGTCGACTATGGGCATTTGATATGCCCTACGATATCAATTACTGGCGTGACGGATTATATTGTGGCTTGAGAACTGATGTGTTACTTAGTTGATGCTAAACAGATTAACAGGTTGCAAGGCTGACTTGGTCGGGAATCGTCCCTTCAAGTGCCGCACGACGTACGGATCGAGTGAACGGAAGGTATGTCCGTGACACGTAGTATCAGAGCAAAGCTGGTTATGCCTGGTTGAGATTTTCTTTGTTAGAAATGTGTGATTATGGTGAATCCGCACCAAGCGCTCCCATGTGTGGGGCAAACAGGGCGGGCTAACTCTGTACCAAGCGCTCCTGCGAGTGGAGTAGGTAGGGCGGGCTGACTCTACGCCAAGCGCTCCTAGAGGAGGAGTAGGTAGGGTAGGATTGTGGTGACTCCGTACCAAGCGCTCCTGTGAGTGGAGTAGGCAGGGTGGCCTGACTCTACACCAAGCACTCCTAGGGAAGGATTAGGCAGGGTAGGATTGTGAGACTCTACACCAAGTGCTCCTAGGGAAAGGGTAGGCAGGGTAGGATTGTGAGACTCTACACCAAGCGCTCCTGGGAAAGGGTAGGCAGGGTAAGATTGTGAGACTCTACACCAAGCACTCTCAGGGAAGGAGTGGGCAGGGTAGGATTGAGAAACTTTACGCTAAGCGCTCCCGGGTGAAGTAGGCAGGGTAGGATTATGGTGACTCTATACCGAGCGCTCCAAGTGGTGGAGTAGGAAGGGTAGGCAAATTGATTATGACTAACACCAAGCGTTCTGAGAAAAGGAGTAGGCATGGTGGATTATTGAACGATAATAGATAAAGTTGGAAGGTTTGGCATATTAAGTTCCAATTTGATTTCATATACATTAACATCGGTTTGCTCTATGGCACAATGGTGCTTGGTTGTTTTTGCAGGACATAAGGGCACTAGAAAAAACATGAAAATGTCTAGAGATCAAGGAAGTGAGGCAGTAGGTCTTGGCAGGATTGAAGAGTTAGAGGCTGCAGTAGTAGCCTTAAGAGCTCAGATGGTTCCTAGACGCATTCGAGAGCTCATGGAAGCTCAAAAGGAATTGTTAGATGTCGTAAGGGAGCTTAGTGATGAATCCAGAGAGGTGATGAATGCACTTAGGAGTGGGTTTGAGGACCTCAAGGCTCAATTCAATCTGCTTTAGGTGGCTGTGGGAAATGCGGGTACAAATGATAGAGGCCACAGGCTGAAAGTTTCTGAGCCTCAACGGTTTGAAGGGAGTCGTGATGCTAAGGCCCTTGAGAACTTCTTGTTTGATATAGAACAATATTTTCAAGCAGTACATACCACGTCCGATGAGGACAAGGTTTTAGTGGATTCAATATATCTAGCAGAAGATGCTAAGTTTTGGTGGAGGTCCAAGTTTGATGAAGGTGTTTGCTCCATTAAGACTTGGGAGGAGCTGAAAATAGAGTTGAAGAACTCATTCTTTCCTTAGAATGTCGGGTATATTGCTAGGAGGAAACTAAGGGAGTTATCACACACAGGGACAACACGAGAATATGTCAGAGACTTTGCGGCACTATTGTTGGACATTAAGGACATGTCAGAGGGTGACAAGATGTTTTACTTTCTGGAAAGGCTGAAGCTCTAGGCAAGGTCTGAGATCCAGAGACAAAGACCCTAAATTATGGCTGAGGCCATAGCTGCTGCCGAGCGTCTCAGTGATTATGGTGATGGTTCCTCGAAGTGTAATGCCCCAATCGTAAGTTATAGTAGCACCAATCGGATGGTTGGTGGTAGTAATAGAAATATTGTTGGTTTAGATGAATGAAGCTATAAGAAAGTGGCACGAGGCGATCGACCTTTAAGTTGGGGAAGTGAGAAAGGCCGGCTCGATAGAGACTTTACACGGGCTGGGAAAAACCCTGGGTTAGGACAAAATAATGAACCACAACGGCCAACTATACGTTGCTTCATTTGCCAAGGTCCTCACCGAAAGGAAGAATGTCCACACAGAGGCACACTCAATGCATTGGCAATCTCTACACCTGATGGTGGCAAAGATAGTCCCTATATAGAAGATGATGAGGAAAATCCAGCTAGAGTGGGTTCTATTCGCTTCTTATATGCTCTTCACTTAGAGCGGAATAAGGCAAAGACAGAACCTGATAGGGGCCTGATGTATGTGGATGTACTCTTGAATGGGAAGGCCACAAAGGCCTTGGTTGACACAGGAGCAACTGATTCCTTTATTACTACAGAGGAAGCTGAGAGGTGCAACATGAAAGTTACCAAGGGGTGGGACGAATGAAAACGGTAAACTCAGTAGCTGCAACTATATGTGGTACTTCAAAGAGTGTGAGACCAGATTTGAACACCCCTAATACCAGCTGGATTTTATAGCGTTGAAGTACTACGAGTCTTGGATTTACACAAACTCAACCTTGCTACTAGGATTCCTACATAAGTAGGCAACTGCAAGTTTCTTTACGAACTAAGTATAATCATTATCTTGATATCTTTTATAATTTAATCAGTATTGCTTGGCATTAATCGTTTGAAGTTTATATGATGGTTTTCTTCGTTGGTCATTATTTTGTTGGCGTGTCCAATAAACTTACTTATATGGCAATCAACATGTGAATCATGATTGATAGAAGACTTGATCGATTTTTTTTGAAAAGTTCGAGGATTTGGTTGATTTTTTGGAAAGTTTAAAGGCTTATTTAATTCTAAAGAAAAATAAAATTAATATTAAAAACCTTGAATATATATATTAAAGTATTTGACTAATGAAATAGTTCTTTCAAAACAATTAGAATTTAAAAAATTTAAAAAATCATTGAAAGCAATAAAATGTTTTAAAATATTCAAGAAAAAATAAATATATAAAAGGGAAAATATTTCATGCACATGTTGTGGAAACAAAAAGTTTCTTCAAGCGCCTTAGTTTTAGGGTTTAAGGATTCAATTTGGTGTTTAAGATTTATGGGCTTAGATTTTAACGACTGTGGTTAGAATTTATGGTTTAGGGGTTAAGGTTTAGGTTTTAGAGTAATATATAACACCCTCGACCCGAACGTCACATTTGGGACTCAAGCACAAGCCCAAAACCGTAAATTTTCTTAAAATAGTTAAAGCTCACAATTTAAAATATATATATATAAGAAAAAAAAACATTACAATATATCTCCAATTGCAAAATAAGAATTTATAGACTCTACTACGTAAGGTCCTATGAATACATTACTCTAAAAACCTCCGCAAGCTGGAATCTTGTACTGATAGTGCTCCACGAACCCACGATCCAACGATCAACCTACGCATGGAAACAATAATTCTGAGTGTTGAGCTTACAAAGCTCAGTGGTACATATCTACTATACTATACTTCATGCTAATCATAAACATAAGCATGCAAGCAAGTACAAGCAATAAGAAGAGATAAATAAACATGTGGCGCTACCATTAGTCGCCTAAACACATGCTCTCAACCTAACAAAACGTCATACATGACACACAAGGCCCAACCAAGCCCAAGATCCCAACAGACCATCTAGGCGAAAGCACCAATCAACAATAATAACTCTGGAGTGAGGTCGGGTCACGTAGCATCGGAAAATACACTCCGGGTGAGGTCGGGTCACCTAGCATCGGAACATACACCCTTGCACAGAATTATCCCTCAAAAATCAACAATCTGAGTGAGGCCGGGTTACCTAGCATCGGAACATACACCCATACTCAAAATCCCCCATCGAGTATCTTTGAATGAGGCATGGGTCACATAGCATCGACAACCTTTATTAGGTATCTCTAACCATGGTGTTGCAACACTCTTTCACTGGGTATCTAGATCCTATCATTCAAGAAGACTCTACCAATCAAATGCATACCCGACATACAACAACGTGATCCCAATGATCTCCCTATCGTTGCTAAACGTCGTCATATCATTCATTTTACATTACCATGTTGTTAATAAATTATGGAGAATTATTTAATTAATCTTATTTATTGCCTCTATTAATCCTCGTTATCTCATTTATCAAGTCATAATTCAATTATTAATATACACATCAATTTCCACCCTTAATTTATATTTATTGATTATTTCACGTATAGGGTATCGATACTTGAACACAAGTATCGATACAGTACCCTCGGGTATTGGTGCTCACTCGCGTACCGATATTAAAACTGCTCACTGGAAATCTTAGATTTCTACAAGTACCGATACATGTAGACTCGTACCGATACGTCCCTCAATCGCGTACAGGTACAGTCGAAGCTCGTACTAATACCCTACTTATGGGTTCATATTATTTCTTTGAATTATGATTCTACAACGCCTTATTCGATCCCTAAAGCTTATGAAAGTTATTAAGGTTTGTTTACTAACGCATCCACTTGATTAATATTAATTACTGGCTTCATAATCATTTAATATCAATTCCTGACTTTATGATCAATTATTCGAATATTACTAATTATTTCCATCAATTCTCATTAATCTACTCAAACAAGCATACAAGCCATCACAATTATTTAAATTAGTCAAATAATTACCAAATAATGATACGAGCATGTTAAATGACCCTACATGGTCTTTAAAGCCTCCACGTGTCCTATTATTTCCACGGTATCGCCATGCATCTTACACAGATATCAAATCTTATACTATCGGTCTCCAAACGTGCATATTCATCGTCCACCTCATTTACAGATACTAACACGCAAGGCAATCACATTTATGATGCTCATGAAGTAACAGGAGTTTGAGGTGTGCTAACCTTAAGCTGATGTCACTAAAATCCTCATTCGAGCTTCTCGAATGTTCCACTTGATCCGGTATCTGATCCCCAATAATCCTCATATATCAATTAATACTATAAGCATCACTTAATCACATATTTTAATAAATTCAAAAGGTTAATTACATAAAAACTAGCTTATTAGGTTCGAATTTGGCAAAACGTACTGCGTCAATGGATCCAGAACGTCAAGAAACCCCTGGGTAAGGTCCCCGAAAAAGTCAATGTTCGATCAACGTCGACCAATGGTCTGGTCAACTCTCTAGTGATCTAGTGCTACGCAGGTGCTTGGGAAGCTTGGTGCACCCAGGTATTTAATATAGTGCGGGCAAGTACACTGCAACCTCGGTTCACCTATAGGGCATGCTCCAGTGCGACAGAGTGTATGTGCACCTAGGGAGAGCTATCTCGTGCGGCGCGGTGCATATGAGCAGTATGCACCTGCTTGACCAGGCACACGCCCACCCATAATGGCAGCGCGTGGTGGTTCATGGGCTATATTTCGATGGCCAAACGACGGCGGCGATCTTTAACCCTGTTTTTCTCCGGTCGTTGGTTCTAATGGTGGCCTTTTCTTACGACAGTGACGGCTAAAATATGTCGAACCATGATTCCCCGGTTCTTTTTTCTTTACTCTGGTGAATGATGGCTCAAACGGCAGCGAGATCACCACTATTGGACTCATCTCGGTGAGAACTTTCCAATAACACCGGCAGTGTCGTGCATGACGGCTCCGATAGCCGTAGATCGAGGTTCAAAACCTCCCCCTTATTTTTTTCTATTTCCCTCCTTTTTCCATCTCTCTTAAAATATCCCCTTTATTTTCTTTCTTCTCTCCCCCATCAAATCATCAGCCATCTTTCATTTTAAAACACCCCTATTTTCTTTTCTTTTTAAATTATCCTCCCACAGAATATCTCTTTAATTTTTCACAAAACTCAAATCCAACTACCCTTGATTTGGGCTTCCCAACATAAGGCCTAAATAAATTGGGTCTGAGGCCCAATTTGCAAAGCCCAAGATTTGGGTCATTATAACTCACCCCTCCTTAAAAAAAAATCTATCCTCAAATTTTGTATTAGCAAAACAAGGAAGATACAAAAACTTCATAACTCTTCAAGGTTCTCGATTATAACCCATTGCGCTACTCTGATCTCAACACTTATCAGAAATAACATTGTCCTCGAATATTACAATCATAGTCTCATCTGATTGTTCTCTGAGAAAAATTTCATCCTCGCTTGGTACATCACATACGGCAAGCAAAACCCAACTGTACCCTGATAAAAATGTCACACGAATACGTCATTAAAGAAACTTAACTTACGTTGTAGAACCTAAAAGATTGTTGCACACAAAATCCCTTCCACAACAACGTATGATCTAAATGAACAAGATGTTTAACAGTCGTTGCAGGGAAAACGAAACAATTTCTCTCGTGGTGACTCCTTGAAGGAGACTTCAACTCTGATGGCATCCCATAACTATAACAAAGCTTGCCAAGTACAAGACTTCAGTAAACAAACAACTTCTCAACTCGCCCCAAGAGCTTACCTTAAACTTGGCATGATAACTCATATCGGTAACTAAAGCACATTTCATTAACTCGATTCATGCAAGAATCTTACACTCTCAATTATAAACGTGTCTGAAAAAACATGTCATTTATACCATCACTCGGATCTGTCATCACAAGAAATCTTACCAGGGGATATGGTTCCATCACAAACCTCGAACCTCGTACCAAAAGGTAGCGTGTACACATTGTAGTGTTGTACAACCCAACCCACGACAAACCAAGCTGACTTTCTATCTGGCCTTCACCTTTACCGAAAATATCAATGGTACATACCAAGGACTATATCATTATTCAAAGAAATCCCATTGAAGTTGTGCGCTCACAATACTTTTCAAGATCCACTGTCATCTATTTATTTTTTTCTAAAGAACATCAAAGCGTCACAACAAATCTGAAGAACTCAATGTTTGACTCTCAATTGATAGCATGTTAGCCACTTATCACTATCTCGAACACAAGACTCCACATTGTCTCCAAAGCACGCGGTGAAAGCCTGGTACAAACTGTCGCTCTCAAAATTCACCATATTCTGACCATTGTACCACATAAGAAGAATTTCTTACCTTAACATGTCTTTCTCTAAAGCACCCACAACAAGATCTCAAGGTCCATCAAAAACTATACGACCCAAATCCAATCATAATATTGTGTCCTCATAATTATACGATGCTACTTCTCGCGGCCCCCAAAGTAGGTCTCGAAGCTTAACTAATAAAACACATTGATACCGGTATTGACCGATCGGTACCGACACTAGATAAATTGAGTATTGGTACCGTATAGAGCTAACATCGGTAGTCCCTTACACGACCATCACTTGTGATCCTTGATCTCCCCCTATGACAGCATGATACTCTAATCTAAACTAACTTCGTACAATCTATCATTTATCAAGTTCATTTTACTTAGGTGGTGACTGATCACAAACGATCAACAACCGTTACTTACTTTGACTCACGTCGTTGTCCAAAACTCTAATTTCTTAAAGACCAAGTACCCAAAACTTCACACTATTGGGGTGAACACAACATTCCCACTTCTAACACAAAAATACAGCCCCAACAATACAACAAAACATCTTCGAAGCTCTCGAAATCTTGTTCAACTAGAATTGAGTCAGCATCACTGACAAAACAAAGCGGTCTCATATAGCTCGGATCTCTACCAACGTTCTTTAGTTGCCTCAAGGAAACTATGATACAAACAAAAGCATTTACGGAGTCTCCAACTCTTAGTTCCCTAATTGATTACATGGTAACTAACCTTTCCCTATATACAAGGTCATTATCTCATCAACGCTCATATTTCCATCTTCTTTATACATTCACACGTGACATGAAAAGTATCAACCTTATATTCGAGAGACAATAAGGTGGTCCCCACTCTATCATCGCTAAAACACCTTAACATCACTACAGATATCAACTGTTACCACGGCCCACTTCAAGAAAAGAAATCCTCATTTCAAAATCCATTTCAAAACTACAAGCCTTTAACACTTTAATCACAACCATCTTTTTCTCGAACCAATTTGGGAAAACATAAGGGTACTTTGCAATCATCCACCTTAAGAGACGCAACGGTCTTTCATTGTTGCTTGACAAGCTATCAACGGTTTAAACATTACCTCAACGAACCATCTTTTTATAAGCAAACAAGCCCAGCTCTCTATTGGGCAAAACACTTAAACAAAGGAAACCTCACTCGAGTTGCACATTTACAATTGAATCTCTAACTTCCTCAATCGGGTTGGTGTCCTCTAACAAAGGCAGTGGGCACCAACATCCAATTTGACCTTATCTCAACATTCACTCATGTTCTTAACGGGGAGAAAGTCTTGACGACTCCTCCAAGGGGCATAAACAAACACTCTGCCAGCCTAAAAGCTCCCGAGTGTTGAACTGCACACATTAGCATCTATCAAACGGGCAAACATGTCTCACAACCCCATTGTGTCATTCTCAAAACGACCACCCCAAAAATCATGTTAGAAGGGCAATGATCCAAACATTCGCATTACCCAAGGTTGGTTTCATCGAGGTCTCAGAGCCTCGAGCCCACTCTCGACATTACTGGCTAGCATCGCGCTTGATTAACCATAGCAATTTTCAAGGTGCCACAACTCCCAAGAAGGTAGCTCTATTAAACCCAGAGAACATCTAACTTCGATCACACTCTAATGAACTAGTGGATCCCAAATCCACTATCTCTGAGAAATGCCCTCGAAAAGGGTAAAGATACTTTCTAAGTATCAACGAGACTCTCTTTTTAAAGAACAAAGAGTCTTCCAACCAATGCACACCCACTGATAGATTTCAAAAACGAGTTATCCATACCCGCAATATAAACGATATTCATGTATAATAATGAAGATTCATTTCCATAAACTCTCATAACGTATCTAAAGGCTTTAGAATGACTACAACACACAACGAATACACCAATCAGGCGGCGAGAGGAGGACACATCCTCAACTTCGACATTATTCAACTAACTTGTATCTTAACAATCTGAGGTGACCTCACCCCTAGAATCGCTCCCAATAGTGACTCAACACTTAACTCTGCCCTCTCAACCACAATCGCAACCATCTTAGCCTCGCAATTTTGAACGCACTATCATGATTCCAGTCTTAAAGAGTACGAACTTAATTTAAGGGCTTGTATTCACTAGACACCTTACTAAAACACCTATACCACCCCAGGGTTTCCTAGAATCGGCTAAACCTAAGCTATGATACCACTAAATATAACACATTCGACTCGGATGTCACATTTGGGCCTCAAGCCCAAACCCAAAACCATAAATTTTCTTAAAACAATTAAAGCCCATAATTTAAAATATATATAAAAGAATAAAATGTTACAATGGAGCTCTAATTTAAATAAAATATTCGATACATTAAAATTGATTTATACAATTTGCAAAATAAAAATTTACAGACTCTGCCATGTAAGGTCCTATGAATACATAGCCCACTAAATACAAGTATCGTACTCTAAAAACCTTCGCAAGCTAGAATCTCGTACTAGTAGTGCTCCACGAAATCACGATCCAACGATCAACCTACGCACAGAAACGAAAATTTTGAGCGCTGAGCTTACAAAACTCAATGGTACACATCTAATCTACTATACTTCATGCTAATCATAAACATAAGCATGCAAGCTAGTACGAGTAATAAGAAGAGATAAATAAGCATGTGGCCCTACCACTAGTCTCCTAAACACATGCTCTCAACATAAAAAAAATGTCATACATGACACACAATGCCCAACCAAGCCTGATATCACAACATATTATCTAGGCGAAAGCATCTATCAGCAACAATAACTCTGGAGTGAGGTCGGATCATGTAGCATCAGAATATACACTATGGGTGAGGTTGGGTCACCTAGCATCAAAACATACACCCTGGGTAAGGTTGGGTCACCAAGCATCAAAACATACACCCTTGCTCGAAATCCTCTCTCGGGCATCAACACTTTGGGTAAGGCCGGGTCACCTAGCATCGAAACATACACCCATACCCAGAATCCCTTATCGAGTATCTTCGAATGAGGCATGGGTCACATAGCCTTGGTAACCTCCATTCAATATCTCTAACCATGGTGTTGCAACACTCTTTCACTGGTATATGGATCCCATCAATCAAGAAGACTCTACCAATCAAATGCCTACCCAGTATACTGCAACGTGATCCCAAAAATCTCCTTATTGTTGCTAAACGTCATAACATCATTCATTTTATATTACCATGTTGTTAATACATTATGGAGAAGTATTTAATTAATCTCATTTATTGCCTCCATTAATCCTCGTTATCTCATTTATTAAGGCATAATTCAATTATTAATATACACATCAATTTTGACCCTTAATTTACATTTATTGATTATTTCACGTATTTGGTACCGGTACTCAAACACGAGTATCGATACGGTACCCTCGGGTATCGGTACTCACTCAAGTACCGATACTAAAACTGCTTACTGGAAATCCTATATTTCCACAAGTACCGATACGGGTCAACTCGTATCAATACGGCCCTCAATCACGTACAGGTACAGCTGAAGCTCGTACTGATATCCTACTTACGGGTTCATATTATTTCATTGAATTATGATTCTCCAATGCCTTATTCGATCCCTAAAGCTTATTAAAGTCATTAGGGTTTGTTTACTAACGCATCTACTTGATTAATGTTAATTACTGGCTTCATAATCATTTAATATCAATTCCCGACTTTATGATCAATTATTCAAATATTACCAATTATAAGTCCAATCAGTATAATTTCCATCAATTCTCATCAATCTACTCAAACAAGCATACAAGCCATCATAATTATTTAAATCAGTCAAATAATTATCAAATAATTATACGAGCATGTCAAATGACCCTACATGGCTCTACAGCCTCCACGCGTCCTATTATTTCCACGGCATCGGCAACATCTCACATAGATATTAAATCTTATACTATCGATCTTCAAACATGTATATTCATCGTCAACCTCATTTACAGATACTAACATGCAAGGCAATCACATTTATGATGCTCATGAAGCAATAGGAGTTTGAGGTGTACTAACCTTAAGCTGATGTCACTAAAATCCTCAACTAAGCTTCTAGAATATTCCACTTGATCTAGTATTCGATCTTGAATAATCATTGTATATCAATTAATACCATAAGAATCACTTAATCACATACTTTAATGAATTTGAAAGGTTAATTGCGTAAAAATAGCTTACCAAGTTTGAATTTGGTGAAACAGACTATGCCAATAGATCCGAATGTCGAGAAACCCCTGGGTAGGGTCCCCTAGAAAAAGTCAACGACGATCAACGCCGGTCAATAGTCTAGTCAACTCCTCTGGTGATCTAGTGTGACGCATGTGCATGGGAAGCTTGGTGCACCCCAGGTACGTAATCCAGTACGGGAGAGTGCACTACAACCTTGATACACCCGCAGGGCGTGCTCCAGTACGACAGGGTATATGTGCACCTGGGGAGAGTTATCCCGTGCGGCACGGTGCATATAAGCAGTGTGCACCCGCTTGGCCAGGCGCACGCCCACCCGCAGGGGCGGCGCGTGGTGGTGCATAGGCCATCCTCCGATGGCTGAATGGCGGCTGCGAGCTTCAGCCTCCCTGTTCTCCAGCATTGGTTCTTATGGTGGCCTCCGCTTGTGACAGTGACGGCTAAAACGTGCTGAACCATGCTTCCCTAATTTTTTTTCTTCACTCTGGCGAACGACAGCTCAAACAAAAGCGAGATGACCACTGTTGGACTCGTCTTGGCGAGACCTTTCCAATGACATTGGCAGTGTCGTGCACGGCAGCTCTGGCAGCCGTAGATCGAGGTTTAAAACCTCCCCCTTACTTTTTCTCTATTTCCCTCATTTTTCTCTCTCCCTCATTTTTCTCTCTCTCCCAAACATCCCTTTTATTTTCTTCTTTCTCTCTCCCCATCAAATCATCAGCCACCTTTTATTTTAAAACACCCCATTTTTTCTTTTCTTTTTAAATTACCCTTCCACATAATATCTCTTTAATTTATCACAAAGCCCAAATCCAACTATCCTTGATTTGGGCTTTCCAACATAAGGCCCAAATAAATTGGGTTCGAGGCACAATTTGCATTGCCCAAGATTTGGGTCGTTAGATAATATGTTAGGGATTTAGATTTAAACCCTAATCCCTAAATTCTAACTATAGCCCTTAAATTCTAAACCCCTAAGCCTAAACCCTAAACTAAATCCATAAACCCTAAAACTAAGGCACTTGTGAAAAAAATTCCCACCGTCACTGCATGGAGTAGTTACACTATTTAAAAATAAAAATAAAATTTTTCAAAATTCAAACTTTTTTATCAGACAAGTTTTCGAATAGTGACTTATAGTATATTATTGTTTCTTGAACATAGTTTCAATATAATTAAACTTTTATTGAAGCAATTATTTCTTACAAGATTCGCTTATACGATTTAAAAATGATGAGTGGAATTTATAACAAATTACTGCTCGTGACTCTTAATTTGGATCTCAAACTTGTTTTTTTATAAGCAACAAACATAACAAGACGACATTAGTTTGAGTCGTTGGTGCCACTTAGATGTAGTTTATGCCCCAATCAATTTTAAACCATAAGAGAGAACCTCATAAGAGATAGTTGCTTCAATGCGAGGTTGATTCTATTGAATATGTATTCGATAAATGATAATAGACTTGAACTGACAAGAGCGTAGACATGTTGTCTAGTAAAGATGTTTGAATTTTTTATTTTATTTTTTAAATTTTTACTAGTTTTTGAATATTTTATTTCTTTTCATAAATTTTAATTAGTTTAAAATTTTTCAATTATTTTAAAATTATTTATTTATTTATCATTTTTATTTATTTAACTACTTTTTAAATATTTTAAATTTATTTCAAATTTTAAAATTTTATATCATTTTTTATATTTTTTATTAAGAATTCAATAAGCCATCAAACTTTTCAAAATAAAATCAACCTAAGTCATTGTACTTTCTAAAAAAAATCAATCAAGCCACTCTATCGTGTCATCATTTCACACTTTGATCAACCATGTTAGCGAGGCTACTTTTCATGTTAGTTAGGGATGTTCATGGTCGGTAACCATACCGGTATAACTTGTCAGTACGATTGTCGGAAGTCTTGGTTCAGTATTTTGATGAACTGCTACCTTCTCGTTTAAACCAGTTACTGCTTAAGTGATTAATCGATTAATTTTGTACAATTAGTCGATTAATCATGAATCGTTTTACATCTAACATTATAAATAATATACATATTTATTACTAATTTTAATAAATAAATAAAAACAACACAAAAAAATATAATTAAAGTCTTCAATTTAGTAATAGAAAAGACAACAATGCAATAGAGTTTTCACTATTTTATACATGAAAATAAAATCCAAAAGAGTTGAAGCACCAACTCCAATAATAAATATAAAAGCTTTCATTCTTCGGTCTTCACTTTTCAGTCATGGAAAATGAATCATCAATCACACAAGTTATTCTAACGTTAAATATTCTATTTCCACATAATTAAAATTTTCATAACAATTGGTGTTTTGTACACAAAAACAAAATATGAATATAAAAATATCAATTAAATAAAAAATTTTAAACTTATCATCTTTCAACTCCTCAAATGCAAGCAAATTTTCCACTATTGAAAGAGGACCATGCGATGTCCGTAATCAACCTTGTGCACAAATTAGTGCTTCCACCATTTTAGGAGTCAAAGAACCGCAAAAAAGAATCTAAAACTTGAACTCTCATGCTAAAGGTAGTTGTTAGGATAATTGTTTTGATATAATAATTAAAAATTAGTTTTGGACTAAATTGAAAAGATTTTTAAAATGATTTTAAGTCCAAACAACTTGAAAATATGTTTGTGTTGCTTTCAAAAGGTTTTGGAAGGCTTCAAAATATTTTTAAAGAGCTAAACCTGATATTTCTTAAGGCACGTACCGATACAGTCTCAACCGTATTGATACATGTTAGGGTTTCATCTACATAAATTTTCTAGAACCAAAAACTCATACCGGTATAGGCTTATGCGTACCAATATGGAAAGGGTCATACTGATACGCTCTCATGTGTACCGATCCCCTATATTTTCAAACCCCCAACGGCTATTTCCATGCAGGTGTAGTGATACGCCGTATCGATCCCGAGTACCAAAATAGACCCAGGCATACCGATCCACCATACTGATAAGCCCCAAGACGTACCGATACCGACGAGCCCAAAAGTGGAAATTCAGCATGGAAATGTGTCCCCAACGGCTCCAATCCAATCCCAACGGTCCTCAACGGCTAGGAACTTAATTGGGAGGATAAAAGAACCCTTGAAACACCAGCAACAACTAATGATCTTATTGCCAACATTATTAAGATTTAAAAAGCGTCTTAATGCTTAAATTCCCATTCTTGTATAGACAAACACTTGTGAGCTTAATTGTTAATATTTGCTCAAGTGTATTAGGATTTGGGTAAGTGCTTAAGAGTGCAAACAAATACCTAAGAGAGGATTTTCAGTTTTCTTTTGTTTTTTTCATTGTTGAGAGGGTTATTTCTTGGCCTTGGGGTATAGGTCAAGTGGTTGTAAGGGTTGCCTCTTGAGCCATAGAAAAAGGGACAAAAGTCAATAGTGAATTTGGAAATCCTTAGTGGGAAAGCTAAGGTAGTGGATGTAGCCTTTGGTTAGAAAGCCGAACCACTCTAAATCTTGTGTCCAATTTTTCTCTCCATTTGCTTCCACCACCATCACCCAAGAAACTACTTCTCCACCACTTGGAAACACATTTCGGTTAAAGGATTCGAGCTCAACAATTGGTATCAGAGCGAGGCTCAATCGAGTAGATTAACATCTTATTGAGGTAATCCCGGCAAGCTCGATCAACCAACAAGTCAATCAGTGTTCATGGCACAATCCATAGACAAGCCACATTTCTTAAACGGTGCCAATTATCCCCATTGGAAGAATAGGATGATGTTCTTCTTGAGAGCCAAGGATTACCATCTTTTGGATATCATTCTCGATGGCACGTTCGTTCTTCAAAAAAGCAAGGCAAAATAGAGTACGGATGATCGCAAGAAGATGGAGCTATATTATAAAGCCTTGCACATTCTATTTTGTGCATAGGGGTCGGATGAATATGCCAAAGTCTCTTCTTGTGAGAGTGCCAATGAGGTTTGAGACAAGCTTGAAGTGATCCATGAAGGTACAAATGAGGTGAAAGAGCAAAGATTTTCTACTCAACCTCGATTACAAAAACTTCAAGATAAGTCCGAATAAAGACATCAAGAGTATGTTTGAACATTTCTCCACGATTGTCAACGAGCTAAAAGGATTTAGAGAAGAGATTTTGGAAGATAAACTCGTTTGGAAGTTGATTTATTCACTTCCCGAATCATGGGAGTCGAAGAAGACGACAATCATAGAAGCTAAAAACTTGAAGGAGCTCAAGCTTGATGAGCTCATCGGTTCTTTACTAACAAATGAGTTGATGTCTGAACCATTGAGAAAGGAGAAGGAAAAAAAGATAAAGGAGCTCGAATTTGAAGATCTAAATATTGTGGCTCTTCAATCCTTCACTAGTTTAAGAAGATTCAAGTGGGGAGGGAAGTGAGAATGAAGAGATGGCCTATCTCTTCAAGGAGTTCACTCGATTCATGAAGAACGATATGAAGAAATCTTCAAGACATGAATCAAAGAAAAAGATGAAAGATCCCCTCAATTGCGCTGAATGCAAGAAGACGAGGTACACCAAATACGATTACCCTCGCTTCAACAAATGGGTCATCTTCAAAGAAAAAGGCATTTGTGGCGGCATGGAGTGATGAAGACTCCACCGATGAAAAATGAACAAGCCAACATATGCCTAATGACCCTCTATGAGAGGGAGGTAACTTCTAACTCATCTAATTCTAATTATTATACTTTTGATGAGTTACAAATAGCCTATGACAAATTGGTTTTTGAGTTCAAGGCTTCATTTTTGAAAAATAAAAGGATGATTTCAAAATTGAAAATCGAAAATGATTTGCTTTTGAAAAACCAATTTGGAGTTTGAAGCAAAAATTAAGGATTTTGAGCTTAAAGTTTTGAAATTACAAAATTTGCTTCAAAGTTTGGAAAAATATCATAAAAAAAGTGGATGATCTTAAGAAGGAAAAAGATTTGATTTTCAAGGAATTAGAAAACAAAAATGATTTTGCAAAAGCAAATTTTTTTAAAGACAATCTAGTGGCCCTAGATTTTTTAATGGAAAATATTTTAGAAGTATTTGGGTCACAAAAGGACTAATTACTTCAAATAAAAAGGATGAAATTGAAAAATGGATTCCTAAGGGGACTAAAGTTTATGCTACTGATGCCTATGGATCCAAAGCAATTTGGATACCAAAATATTTGTGATTGTCTTTTTATAGGTGTGATGGAGAATTGATCAACAAGTTGAAGGAAGATCACTTGAAGAATGAAGGCTTCGCATCCTACCTTTGGTTCAAGTGGTAAATTAGTTGAATTTATTTGTTCTTTAATTTGATTTATTTATTTTAATTCAACTAGTAAATCATATATTTGTTGGGCTAACAATTCTTTGATGCTTTAAATAAGGGGGCTTATTTTTTAAACAAAACTTATTTTTGTAATTTTTTTAAACTCTTCTTTGTTATGGGACTTAAAAGTATTCAAACCAAGTTTGAATCATTTTGATATAACAAAAAAAGGTGGAAATATTTTGAAAAATTGGTTTTTCAATTAAATAAAGGGAGTTTTAGTTATTTTTGAATTTTATTCTCTTATTCAAAATTTATTTTTACAAAGGAGGATAATCACTAAAATAATTTTTCAAGTTGGTTTTGTTATATCAAAAATGAGAGATTGTTAGGATACTTAGTTTTTTTTATATAATATTGTTAGGATTTTTGTTTTGAAAAATAGTTTTGGACTAAATTGAAAAGATTTCAAAAATGATTTTAAGTCCAAACAACTTGAAAATACGTTTTGTCTTTGCTTTCAAAAGGCTTTGGAAGGCTTCAAAATGTTTTTAATAGCTAAACCTAAGATTTCTTAAGGCACGTACCGATATGGTCTCAACCGTATCTATACATGTTAGGGTTTCAACTATAGAAATTTTCCAGAACCAAAAACTCGTACCAGTACAGGTTTATGCATACCGATATGGAAGGGGTCATACCGATACACTCTTACGCGTATCAATCCCCTATATTTTTAAACCCCCGACGACTATTTCCATGCAGGTGTACCGATACCCCATATTTATCTCTAGTACCAAAAATGGACCCAAGCATATTGATCCACCATATCGATCGCCCAAGATGTATCAATACTGAAGACTGAAACGAGTATAATGGATCTTTCTATATATAGAAGCGTCTTGATACACACACCCGCGTCGATACCGACGAGAGCCTAGAAGTGGAAATTCACATAGAAATGTGTCCCCAGCGGCTCCAATCCAATCCCAATGGTCTCTAACGGCTAGAAACTCAATTGGGAGGATAAAAGGACCCTTGAAGCACCATCAACAACTAATGATCTTATTGCCAACATTATTATGATTGAAGAAATGTCTTAGTGCTTAAATTCCCATTCTTGTATAGACAAACACTTGTGAGCTTAATTGTTAATATTTGCTCAAGTGTATTAGGATTTGGGTGAGTGCTTAAGAGTGCAAACAAATACCTAAGAGAGGATTTTCAGTTTGCTTTTTTTTTTCATTGTTGAGAGGGTTTTTTCTTGGCCTTGGGGTATAGGTCAAGTGGTTGTAAGGGTTTCCTCTTGAGCCATGGGAAAGGGAAGAAATTCAATAATGAATTTGGAAATCCTTAGTGGGGAAGCCAAGGTAGTGGATGTAGGCTTTGGTTAGAAAGCCGAACCACTCTAAATCTTGTGTCCAATTTTTTTATCCATTTGCTTCCACCACCATCACCCAAGAAACAACTTCTCCACCACTTGGAAACACATTTTAGGTTAAAGGATTCAGCTCAACAATTGGTATCAGAGCGAGGCTCAATCGAGTAGATTAACATCTTATTGAGGTAATCCCGCAAGCTCGATCAACCAACAAGTCAATAAGTGTTCATGGCACAATCCATAGACAAGCCACATTTCTTAAACGGTGCCAATTATCCCCATTGGAAGAATAGGATGATGTTCTTCTTGAGAGCCAAGGATTACCATCTTTTGGATATCATTTCGATGGCACGTTCGTTCTTCAAAAAAGCAAGGCAAAATAGAGTACGGATGATCGCAAGAAGATGGAGCTATATTATAAAGCCTTGCACATTCTATTTTGTGCATAGGGGTCGGATGAATATGCCAAAGTCTCTTCTTGTGAGAGTGCCAATGAGGTTTGAGACAAGCTTGAAGTGATCCATGAAGGTACAAATGAGGTGAAAGAGCAAAGATTTTCTACTCAACCTCGATTACAAAAACTTCAAGATAAGTCCGAATAAAGACATCAAGAGTATGTTTGAACATTTCTCCACGATTGTCAACGAGCTAAAAGGATTTAGAGAAGAGATTTTGGAAGATAAACTCGTTTGGAAGTTGATTTATTCACTTCCCGAATCATGGGAGTCGAAGAAGACGACAATCATAGAAGCTAAAAACTTGAAGGAGCTCAAGCTTGATGAGCTCATCGGTTCTTTACTAACAAATGAGTTGATGTCTGAACCATTGAGAAAGGAGAAGGAAAAAAAGATAAAGGAGCTGAATTTGAAGATCTAAATATTGTGGCTCTTCAATCCTTCACTAGTTTAAGAAGATTCAAGTGGGGGAGGAAGTGAGAATGAAGAGATGGCCTATCTCTTCAAGGAGTTCACTCGATTCATGAAGAACGATATGAAGAAATCTTCAAGACATGAATCAAAGAAAAAGATGAAAGATCCCCTCAATTGCGCTGAATGCAAGAAGACGAGGTACACCAAATACGATTACCCTCGCTTCAACAAATGGGTCATCTTCAAAGAAAAAGGCATTTGTGGCGGCATGGAGTGATGAAGACTCCACCGATGAAAAATGAACAAGCCAACATATGCCTAATGACCCTCTATGAGAGGGAGGTAACTTCTAACTCATCTAATTCTAATTATTATACTTTTGATGAGTTACAAATAGCCTATGACAAATTGGTTTTTGAGTTCAAGGCTTCATTTTTGAAAAATAAAAGGATGATTTCAAAATTGAAAATCGAAAATGATTTGCTTTTGAAAAACCAATTTGGAGTTTGAAGCAAAAATTAAGGATTTTGAGCTTAAAGTTTTGAAATTACAAAATTTGCTTCAAAGTTTGGAAAAATATCATAAAAAAAGTGGATGATCTTAAGAAGGAAAAAGATTTGATTTTCAAGGAATTAGAAAACAAAAATGATTTTGCAAAAGCAAATTTTTACGAAAGACAATCTAGTGGCCCTAGATTTTTTAATGGAAAATATTTTAGAAGTATTTGGGTCACAAAAGGACTAATTACTTCAAATAAAAAGGATGAAATTGAAAAATGGATTCCTAAGGGGACTAAAGTTTATGCTACTGATGCCTATGGATCCAAAGCAATTTGGATACCAAAATATTTGTGATTGTCTTTTTATAGGTGTGATGGAGAATTGATCAACAAGTTGAAGGAAGATCACTTGAAGAATGAAGGCTTCGCATCCTACCTTTGGTTCAAGTGGTAAATTAGTTGAATTTATTTGTTCTTTAATTTGATTTATTTATTTTAATTCAACTAGTAAATCATATATTTGTTGGGCTAACAATTCTTTGATGCTTTAAATAAGGGGGCTTATTTTTTAAACAAAACTTATTTTTGTAATTTTTTTAAACTCTTCTTTGTTATGGGACTTAAAAGTATTCAAACCAAGTTTGAATCATTTTTGATATAACAAAAAGGTGGAAATATTTTGAAAAATTGGTTTTTCAATTAAATAAAGGGAGTTTTAGTTATTTTTGAATTTTATTCTCTTATTCAAAATTTATTTTTACAAAGGAGGATAATCACTAAAATAATTTTTCAAGTTGGTTTTGTTATATCAAAAATGAGAGATTGTTAGGATACTTATTTTTTTATATAATAACTGAAAAATAGTTTTGGACTAAATTGAAAAGATTTCAAAAATGATTTTAAGTCCAAACAACTTGAAAATACGTTTGTGCTGCTTTCAAAAGGCTTTGGAAGGCTTCAAAATGTTTTTAACAGCTAAACCTAAGATTTCTTAAGGCACGTACCGATATGGTCTCAACCGTATCTATACATGTTAGGGTTTCAACTATAGAAATTTTCCAGAACCAAAAACTCGTACCAGTACAGGTTTATGCATACCGATATGGAAGGGGTCATACCGATACACTCTTACGCGTATCGACCCCCTATATTTTTAAACCCCCGACGACTATTTCCATGCAGGTGTACCGATACCCCATATTTATCTCTAGTACCGAAACAGACCCAAGCATATTGATCCACCATATCGATACGCCCCAAGATGTATCAATACGCGAAGACTGAAACGAGTATAATGGATCTTTCTATATATAGAAGCGTACTGATACACACACCCGCGTACCGATACCGACGAGCCCAGAAGTGGAAATTCACATAGAAATGTGTCCCCAGCGGCTCCAATCCAATCCCAATGGTCTCTAACGGCTAGAAACTCAATTGGGAGGATAAAAGGACCCTTGAAGCACCATCAACAACTAATGATCTTATTGCCAACATTATTATGATTGAAGAAATGTCTTAGTGCTTAAATTCCCATTCTTGTATAGACAAACACTTGTGAGCTTAATTGTTAATATTTGCTCAAGTGTATTAGGATTTGGGTGAGTGCTTAAGAGTGCAAACAAATACCTAAGAGAGGATTTTCAGTTTGCTTTTGTTTTTCTCATTGTTGAGAGGGTTTTTGCTTGGCCTTGGGGTATAGGTCAAGTGGTTGTAAGGGTTTCCTCTTGAGCCTGGGAAAAAGGGAAGAAATTCAATAATGAATTTGGAAATCCTTAGTGGGGAAGCCAAGGTAGTGGATGTAGGCTTTGGTTAGAAAGCCGAACCACTCTAAATCTTGTGTCCAATTTTTTTATCCATTTGCTTCCACCACCATCACCCAAGAAACAACTTCTCCACCACTTGGAAACACATTTCGGTTGAAGGATTCGAGCTCAAAAGTAGTCTTGGATGCAATTATTGAAACAGGAATAGCAAGCACGTCCGTCGCCATCTTACAAAGAGTATATACTTTCTTTGTCGATTCTTCCACCTAATGGAGGAACTAGAGGTATAAATTGGGGGGCAACATTAATTTTTTAAAAATGTGGAGGTTTAAATTAAAATTTTAAAATTTTGAGGGTTTAGCTAAAAATTTTGATAATTTTGAGAGATTTAATAAGAACTTTTAAAATTATAAAAAGGAAATTTAATTAAAAATTTTAAAATTTTGAAGCTTAATATGAATTTTTAAAAATTTTGAGGGCGACAAATTATTTTTTGTAACATTTTAGGGGTCAAATTATAATTTTCCAAAATTTAGGGGGCATGAACCCCTCTAGTCCCTTCAAGGAACCGCCCCTGCTTCCACCATCCCAAAATATCAAAGTTGCGCTCACTTGTTTCACATTCATAAGCTAAGTAAATGGTGAGAAAAGAGAATTCATGTTAAAACAAGAAAAGAAAGTAAAAGGAAAAAAATAAAATGAAATTAAATTAAATATGACTAAAAATTTATAATTCAAGGATGTAACTTTAGGGAAGAAAAGAACATATATCGAACTTTATTCTTCCTTCAGTCGTGAATCTTTGGTGCTTAGAGTGAGTGAGAGTTATAACGGCTCAGATTTCGGATTTACAATATGAATCTTGGATATTTATGAATAAGGATTAAATTGGAAGAATTTCGATTTTAGAGGCTTAATTAAATGGAACTGGGGACTGAAGTGAACAAGAATTAACTTGTGGATCCAAAGTGAAAACAAGGGAAAATATAAGAGATTTAAGAAACAATTTACCCATTTTTATTTGGAAGACTTTTATTGAAATGAAAAGGCTAAAAATGGGGGGAAATAATTAAAAAATATATTTCTCTTTATCTCCCATTTACCTCTCATTTTCTCTATTTCCTCCTCAAACTTTTAAGTCTGATCTACCACCATCAGAGTAGGTCTGTTCTACACTTTCACCGTCATTGTGTTTTACTCGTTGAGACAAGTTGGTTTGTACCAACAGAGTCGTCACTAGAGCCACCATTAGAGGGGTGAGAGAAAAGAAGTTTCGGGCAGTTGAAATGAAACAGTTTTGCTACCCAACATTGCAGACCTAGGCCACCACGAGACTCTCCAAGCATAATTATGTTGATCTAGAGCTCACCATAAACATGTCACCATCGAAGGTCACTGTATGAGCCGTCGCCTGTGCTTAGGCAAGCTTCAAAAGAGATGGACAACTGTACCGTACTACACTGCGTTACTGGATTGCACCATACTGCTTTGACCAACCGCATTAAACATTGACCAGAGTTCACCCAGACGTTAACTTTTCCTAAAAGAATCTAAATGGGGTTTTTTTACGTCTTGAATCCATTCCTGGAAGACAATTGTTGTTCTGTGTTTGACTTTATGGACTAGTTCAGTTATGCATTTAATTGATATTTCTTGTATTAGTATCTGTATAAGGATTATTTAGGCTCGAATATCAGATTAAGAGGAACGATTGAAAAGCTTGAATGAGGATTGGCCAATAGTGCTTGAGGCTAGTACACTTCGAACTCTGAAATGCTTCATGTGCATCGTAAGCTTGATTGTCTTTCTAGTTAGTGATCGTAAAATGCATAGTCGAATCTGAAGCATGCCTTTGGGATTGAATTATGAAAATTAATAACTATGGGATGCATGATGGTTCATATGGAGTTTAGGGATTGTGTACTGTCACTTGAATATACGTATAAAAACATATGATTGATTGATTTTGATGACATAAGGCTTTTTGTGCTAGTTTGAAATGTGTTTTAGTGTCTTGATGAAAACCATGCTAAAAGGAATAAATATCAAAAATTAGATTTGATTGTTAAAATCGTACCAACGAACCATGATAACTTTCCATAAGCTTGAGGGATTTAACAAGAGCCTTTTAACATCGAACTTCATTAAATTGGATGGATATGTGTGTGAGTATCGATACTAGCTTTATGTAGTACCGATATTGTTAATCCAATATCAGTTATAATGGGTCAGTATCGATACTGGTTGACTATTTGTAAAAATTGAAGCTATTTTTGGTATCAGTACTCCTATCGAGTACCAATACCCGGATGAGAAGTACTGATATTGATGGGTCAGTATTGGTATAGTGTTTAGTATATGAACATCAAATTTCATTTTTGTATCGATACTCGTGTGCAATACTAATACGCTATTAAGGTAGTACCAATATTATAATACCCCCTACCCAGTCTAGAGGAAAATCGAGTAGAAGATGGCACCAGAGTTTTAAAATCAGAGAATCAAACAATCATTTTGAAGTCAAACAAAACATAAATCAACATAAAATGTTTTTATACACATGATACAAATCATTAGAATTCAGATGTAAACATTAAGGACTAATTTATTATGTTTTCAAAATTTTAGGGACTAAAATATAATTATAGAAAACTAAATATTCTAACAGATTAAGGACCTAGTTATGGAATTCACTTAAAAATATACCTATTTGTCAAATTTTAGCTAAAAAGAGGTTCTAGCACTTATAAATTTAATTCATGGGAGATTTAGGACTGAAATGTAAGAATCTGAAACTATAACAATTCATAATTAACTTAACTACCTTTGTTACGGTACTCGAGGGGTCGTACCGGTATACCAATTTTTTTAAAATTCCAGTAATCAATTTTCGTATCAGTACTGAGTTTTTGTACTGGTACAATCTTACATGTACCGATACTCAAGAACATCTTACCGGTACGCTATTGTAGATATTATTCAACCGTACCAGTACTCACAAATACTGTACTCTTATTGTCTATAGATTTTTGCAGCAAAGAGTCCAAATCCTAATTTAATTAAGTTCAAGAAATTCCAAAACAACCTAAAACATATTTCTACAATTTCGTACTTATCAGGGCTAAGTGAAAACAAGTTTTATATCAAATTTACATGCTTCAAACAAATATTTAAAATACAAAACTAAAAGGTACAAGATATCTTACTACTCTTTTCATACTTGCAATTCTAATACCTTAATAGTAACTTATACCTATTTAGTCACATATCAAACATTACATAAGCACAAAAGTCATTAAACATGATTGCTAGTAGCTAATTCAAAATTCACAGCAAAACATCTCAGGCCAAAATCACCTAAGTTCATGCCTAGTTCATATGTCACATTCTAGGAGTTTAACAGAATTGAGTACATTAAATAAACTATGAGATGGTGACTTGCAACTTTTCTTGGCACGATCAACCACTATGAAGCCTTTGTACCTAAAATGCATGTGATACAATAATATAAGCTTATATAACTTAGTGAGGTAGTTGAAAAATGACAAATACATAATGGTTGAGCATGGTGTCACGGGGACATTACCCTCTTCTCAAAAGACATGTCTGATAGGATGTGCAGCACCACCGTATTTATATCTCAAGACCTCTCTTAATTGATGTTGTGTTCATAATGTATTAATAACTTGGTAATCTTCCATAATGTATTAATAACTTGGTAATCTTAATTGATGTTGTGTTCATGATTAACAACAATAGGGAGATCATTGGGATCATGTTGCTTAAATGTCACTAGGCATTGTAGTTGTGTGGTCGGGGATCTAGATACTCAATGAGAGTGTTGCAACACCATGTAAATACCAACTTGATGTACATGTCCGAGGCTATGTGACATCAAAACTTATTTGATGATACTCGATGAAGAATTTTGAGTATTGAGTGTAGGATTTCGAGGCTTTGTGACACTGGGCCATGCTCAAAGTGTATGATTCTGAGGCTATGTGACACCAGGACTCACTCAAGTTTATTTATGGTATGTTATGTTGTTTTTGCCTTGATGATCTAATGATAACTCGAATATGATTAGGCCTTGCGTGCCATGTGTTATAATCTCTATTATGTGAGCATGGAATTTGGTGGTTAGTAGTAGCGCCACATGTTATCATTCTCGTAATTTTACTCGTTATAGCTTGCATGCTTACATTTATGATTTGTATTTAGTGGAGTAGATGTATGCAACTGAGCTTTGCAAGCTCAATGTTTAGAATCATTGTTTCCGTGCGTAGGTTGATAGATCGATCGTTGGCTTGAGGAGCACTATCAGTACGGGATTTCAACAAGTGGTTTTTATCATAGTACATTAATTGTATTTAATAGGCTATATATTCAAAGGATCTTACGTAGTCGAGTCTGTAAATATTTTATCAGTTGAATATTTATTTATAAGTTGTTTGAAACGGAGCTCCATGATTTATAAACTAAATGAAAATTGTTTAATAGTTTTGATAATGTGAGTGCTTTGCTATAGAAAAGGTTTTTAAATTATTGTTTGAACTAGGTTTAAATTTTTGGCGGGTCGGGTCGACGACCCTATGTGACACTTCAGATCTTCAAGTCGGATCGGGTGTTATAAAAAATGAGTTATCATGAGATTAAGAAAGATTGAGTGAATTACTGAATTTGATAAACCCTAAAATTACTACTGAGTTTCTAATCTTTTTGGGGGGCTAATTGAATGGGCTAGAACTCTATAGTCTTATAAATTTATTTTTAAAAACTTTTGGAAGATTTCTCGGTTAATGTAACACTCATTTCCCGTATCCATCATTGAATACGAGACAAAGATGTCACAAAACATTTGTAAAACCATCTATATTTATAATTCGGTAAAAATTTGTTTCTTTAAAAAAATATTACAATTTAGTCTTTATTTACAAATCTAATTAATCGCGTAAAGTGTAAAATTTATATTTTTCGCCTTCAAATCAGGTTTAATTTCAGGCTGCAACTTATCAATTTAATTCGACTTTATATAATTAGTGAAACTGCCTAAAAACTGCTTGATTTAAAATTCATCCAAATTCAAAATAAATTACAAATTCTATCAGAGCATGCATAGCATTTTAATATACATGCCAACTAGTAAATATCAAATAGTGTCAAAAGATATCTTACTGATACTGATGTACCTGTTATTGGTTGATGATGTCCGTTTATGCTCCTTACTCTAACCATTTCTTCTTTCCTACGTGTGAAATAGTCACACGCTAAGTAATTACTTAGTGAGGCAATAATTCATAGTCAAATGCAATTTGACATAAATATCAATGTAAATAAATAATAATGCATATGATCATTGTACCATGTCATGCTCGTTAACATAAATAAATATGTAACAACATATATGAATATCAAAGTGATAAGATTAGATCTTACCAATTACCGTTGCCATTTCCATCCGTAAGCTTTCAATGCTTACCAATACCTTTTTCATTTCTATCTGCAAGCTTTCAAGCTTATCGTTCCGTTTCTTTGATTCATTTCAATTTACTTAGCCCGAGGTATTGAATTAAGAGATTCTATGTACATGAGTCATCCCCCTATACTTATTTGAGTATAGTGTATTATTGCACTCTACCGGGAGTACTTAGCACCGAAGTGCTTCGGTATACTTACCGGAGTATACCATTAATGAAATTTTCACTTTACTTGAAGTGCTTAGAATATTTATACAGTTGTTTATGACTCTATAGATATTCAACTATACCTTTGAATCTCTATATCATACATTGGGCTTTATATCATCAATTTATTTCATCAATGACAACATATATCAATAGATATATATCAACATTGTGCAGTTCATACCCGAAATAACATTTCAATTTCATCAATGTAAGTAATCAAATGATCAATGCATTTTATTTCTCAAATCTTGACATATTCATATTATATCAGTCATATATTCAATGACATAAATATCAATGTATTATGATATGCATGCAATTGCACTCACCTGAGCCATTTATTTGTATACCTCACTAAGTCCTCTTTAAACTTTTTCTTCATTACACCTCGAACCTCTCTTGATTCGAACTTGAATTTCATAAATCAAATAAAGAAATATTTGTTAGATCTAATCATTCGAATATAAAAATTTCCAAACGTTTTCCTTTCTTTCTTGTATTGTTCAAAAACTCATTATGGTCCTTGGTGACCAATTTGAACTTCCATTAACCATTTTCAAGCTTACTAATCAACCTTAGATACAAAGTGTATCGATTCTCATTTTCTGGCAGTTTGCAGTACCTTCAAAGAAATATTTCTATAAAATAATCTACAACTCGGAATTCGACTCCGTTTGTTCTAAAAGAAACTATATTTGATAAGCTTTTCACTCATATAAATTAATATTCCAAATTCATCTTGTACGATTTATGGTGACTTTTCAAAGTCAGTTACAGTGCTGAAATTCGGAACAGACTGGTGTTCTGTTTTCTGACCTTTCGTCACTTAAAAATTCATATCTTTTGACTCAGAACTCGAAATCAATTTCCTTTTGTTGAAAACGAAATTAGACGAACAAATCTTTACATCGGTATAAAATTCACCTTCTAACCATTTTTGTAGAATATATGGTGAATTTTCAAAGTTACTGCCATAAACCAGCTTTTCTACACAACTTCCATAAACAACTTCAACTTTTATACTAACTTCTCCTTACTTCTCTACTTTTCAATTTAGTCCAATTACTTGCTTTAAACCACCATCTTATGACCTTCTTCATCAAATAATTATTCACAATAATTCTCCTTAGTTTTCCTTCTTTACCGAAATAGTCATTAAAATGCAAAGATAAGGATTCAAGCTTCTTAACTTTGCAAATTAGTCCTCAATTCAACATTACTACCTTAATTCCATCATTACAACTAAAAATCAGATTCAGCCCCCATACAAAACTTCAATTTCGATTTGGTCACTTAACTTTGACAAATAGTCAAAATGGCCACTAATTCAATTCAACATCAATTTAGCATTCTAACTTCATTTTCTTGTCTCTAACGTCATTAATAACATAAATACACTCTAAATTCTAAAAATTCAGATTTGTTCCTTCAACTTTTCAATTTGCCAAAATGGTCCCTATACAATTTAACTTAGGGTTTTGCTTCCAAACAGCAATTCAAGCTTACTAGATCATTAATTCCTCATCACAACCCTAAATTAAACTTGTATCCATAAACCCTAATCTTCTCCATATAAACTAAAATATGTAGGGTTTAAATTCCAACTCAATTACATGATTTTAACATCACACAAGCTTGATTCCAACTTGAATTAAATCATGAAATCATAAAATTTCAAAACCCCAAATTTGGTTCATAAACCCTAATTTATTCCTCATGAAAATTCTCATCAATTAAGCATGTATTCCATGAAATATTTACATCAAAAGATAGAGTTTGAAGAGTATAACAACTTTGTAGTTGAAAAAAATACCTAAAAATCGAGTTTCGGGGCTTGAATCGAACTTGGAAATATTTTCTCTTCTTTCTTTCTTCACCCACGGTTTTGGAGAGTATTTTGCTGATAATTCCATCATATTTCATGAATTTAAGACACTTGTGTCATTAAAAATGAATTAAAAATTCATTCAAATAGGAAAATTACCAAATTGCCCTTTTATCCAACGGTTGTGATTGATTTTATCATCAATCAAGGGCCAAGATTAAATCTTCAATTTCCTTCTTCCAAAATTTCCCTTTATAACTTTCAAATATTTCAAAATTGCCATCCTTGCCAAATGACCAATTTGCCCTCCAACTAGTCTTTATTTACTAATTTGTTTCCAAATTGTCATTCCATTAAAATCTAACTAAATCTAGTTAGAATTTAACCAACCATAATAAAATATTCATAAAATAACATTTTATGACTTTTTCATAGGTTTTGGATCAGTCTCTCAATTTTTCTATTCGATCCGATATACCGATAATTAACCTCTTTACTCAGGATTAAATTGTAGGATTCATCTTGAATCGAACTAAAAATATTCCTAGCACTTATAATGGACTTCTATAACCTTCCTCTATATTATGATGAAATCTCATAATTATTCGATTCAATTTGGATATCCAAATTCCATTTAAACTTTGACTGTAATTTTCCAATAATAGAAACATCGGATCCAACCAAAATCTTCACATTCGATCCACACCCTTAGGTGATCTATTTATTTATGAAATAAATACCCTTAACTTTTAGGGAATTACAACTTTAGTCCCCAAACTTTTCCAAAGTTTATACTTTAGCCATAAAATTTTCAAAATTTACATTTTGGTCACTAACTTTTTAAACTTCAATTCCCATTCCAATTTTCCTTGGAATTCAAACAAACTTTAAGAATACCTTATTCAATTCACTATCTATCAGATGAGAACTTTAAACCTTAGAAATTTCCTTTTCAAAACCCATAATTAGAGAAATCCTAACTTTTGCATTTTTGTCATTTTAGTCACTAAGTTAGCTTTTAAGCTATTATCTTAGTAATTAATGACCCTTAATCAACTTAGTAAATTTTGGGGTATCACAGTTAACTATTTCATAAAAATTGAAACTATAATCGTACCAGTTAACCATTAATTTTATCAGTATGATTATCGTACCTTTTCAGCTGAAATTCTCCGGTTCGGTTACCTACCATATAATCTTGTTTTTTGAGATTTTTCAGTATATGATATATCAGTTTAGATTTTTATGAACACGCTTAATGTCTTTAAGGTTAACAACCATATGAACGCGGTAACAATCAAAGACTAAAATATTTGGTCAAAGGGCTCAATAGATGAAATTTGCTAGTTCAAGGGCTCAATTGAGTACAAAAAATAGGAGCTCGATTTTTTGAAAAAGTTTGAAAACTTCGTATACTCTTAAGCCTATATTAATTATCTTAAATAACATGTAAAATTATTTTAAACATTATTTATATTAATAATATTTTAAATGTAAGATTTATGTAGAGTCCAATCGAAAAAGTTCAATGAACTTTCATGCTAATATTTTTTAATTTAATATTGAATGTTAAACTTGTTAAAAAACATCACAATGATAACTAGCTAAAACGTTCTTTTAGGTAATCTTAGCTCAATGAAGTATAAAATCATAGCTTTTAATTAAGGCATCAGTCAAAAATAACCCTCAACGTTTGATCTTTTGGTTAATTTAGCACCTATTCTTTTTTTTGTGCAAACAAGCACTTAACGTTTAATTTTCATTCAACTTTCACCCTCGTTGGATGGAAACCGTTAGTCAATAGACATTGACCGTTTAGGACTGACATGACACTCAAACGTAGCATGGCGAGATGACGTGGTAGTGCCACGTGTCAAGTGATGTGGCAGCATTGCCATTTAAGAAAAATATATATTTTTAATATTTTTTTAAAAAAAATATTTTTAAGAAATGACATCCACTTAGAGGATGACACGTGGCAGTGCTTTTGGTTAATTTAGCACCTATTCTTTTTTTTGTGCAAACAAGCACTTAACGTTTAATTTTCATTCAACTTTCACCCTCGTTGGATGGAAACCGTTAGTCAATAGACATTGACCGTTTGGGACTGACATGACACTCAAACGTAGCATGGCGAGATGACGTGGTAGTGCCACGTGTCAAGTGATGTGGCAGCATTGCCATTTAAGAAAAATATATATTTTTAATATTTTTTTAAAAAAATATTTTTAAGAAATGACATCCACTTAGAGGATGACACGTGGCAATGGGTTAATTTTGTACAAACGAAAATTGTGCTTGCAAGGGGGCTCGAACCTAGCCTAGTGAAATTGAAAAGCATCTCCCAAGCCACCTAACCAAGTCTCTCATTTGGTATGTGGTATTGTAGAAAAAAAATTTAATGTGATTTTTGTCAACCCCCCATCGATCCACGCCTTCCCTCTACCACCCCACCCAACCCAAATCCAGGTTTGGTTTTTAGTTTTCTTATCTCCGTTTTTCAAATTTTCTTAACTTTTCACAACGATTGATTTTTTGGGTGGCTTTTAATTTATCTGATTGTGTTTCATTGGTTTCATGCTTTTTTTTCTGGCAGCCAAAGGATTGAAGGAGAACCTAAAGATTGTATTGTGGCGAGAAAACTTCAAAAGGTTGATCGTGAGAAATTGAGAAGGGACCGTCTTAATGAACATTTTCTTGAGTTGGAAAATGCACTTGGTAAATTAATAACTTTCCTTTAAAACAATCACTTTTATAGTCCCACACAGGAAAAAATGGTACTTTGCATAATTTGCTCTCTACAGTTTGATTTGAAGGTATGGTTTTTATATGCATGTGATTATTAGTACTGGGTTTGAGTTCTTGAGCTTTAATTCGTCATTCCGCTTGAACCTAGCTTTTCCATTGATGGAGTCGATAAAGATTTCTTTCAAACTCCGTGTCGACAAAGATTTGGGTTGGGTGCGGGCGGTAGAGGGAAGGCGTGGGTCGATGGGGGTTGACAAAACTCACATTAAATAAAATTTCTGCAATATCACATACTAAATGAGTGACTTGGCCTGGTGGTTTGGGGATGCCATTCAGAAGCTGCTATGTGTCATCTTCTAAGTGGATGTCATTTTTAAAAAAATAAATATAAAAAATATTTTTTCTTATGTGGCAGTGCTACCACGTCACTTTACACGTGACACTACCACGTCATCTTGATATGCCACGTTTGAGTGTTGTGTCAGCCCCAGACGGTCAACGTCTATTGACTAACGTTTTTCATCCAACGAGGGTAGAAGTTGAATAAAAATCAAACGTTAAGTGCTTGTTTGCACCAAAAAAAGAGAATATGTGTTGAATTGGCGAAAAGGTCAAATATTGGGCTATTTTTGACTTTATGCCTTTAATTAAAGAGATATTGATATCATCTCAATGACATTGTAATGATTTGTGTAAATGAAACATGGTCATGGATCATTTTTCAATGGTAAATGATTTACTTATTACTTTGTGTAATAGTCATTTTCATTATTCATTTTACAATGAAATCTTGAGATCATGAATATCCTATGAGGGCAGGGGCGTATCTACCATAGGTCAAGGTAGGTCACTTGACTTACAATAAAAAATTAGATAAACTACATCATAGGTCACTTAATTATTAATAAAGTTACAATTAGGTCATTCAATTATTAAAAGTTACAATTAGGTCACTCAATTAAAGTTTTAGTTACGCTCAGATCACTCCTCTGTTAAAATATAAACGGACATCTAACAAGATTTGGTATAATGATAGTTTTAGCCCTCAAAACTTATATATTCTATCAATTTAACTCTTATACTTAAAAAAAACATCAATTTAATCATTTTCTTCTCCAAATCACATGTATACCCTCGTTAACACTAGAGTACTTCATTTAAAATTATTAATTAATCTAGTACACAAATTTATAAATGTAAATATATTTATAATTATTTTTAATGTTAGATCTATAAGTAGTATCTGCATTAAAATTAAATCCATTGAAATCTATTTAAGATTATTTATGAAATCCTTCGGTTTAAGTTATTGCTACCCCGTAATTTTCTACAAAAGTTAAGATTTTCGTATTATTATATAATTTTCTTAATAATTTCATATATTTTTGAATGACTTCATTATTTATGTTTTATTTTAAAATAAATTAATAATTAAACTTTTTTAAGTGACTGAATTTTTATTATTTAAAAGATTTTTAAAATTCTTAGCAAGTATGTGTATTTTCATTAAAAAGTGAAGTTGATGAAGATTTGGTGATAGGGATCAATGATCATTCATATAAAAGTGTGGGAAGTCATTTTAGATGGTTTTAATTACTTACAAGTAATATAAAATGTTTTGTGTTCAGAGCATTAGTTGTAAAAATGATGTTTTGGAATGATTTGATTAGGAAAAAATATGTATAGACTAATGTGAATTCCTCTATACATGTGTTTTTATTAAAGAGAGTTAGTAACCAAATCTTAGCGAACCTCTTACATATATATTAAGGTGTGATTGAATGGTCTTTTGTCATGTCAGTTATGAACATCTTAAGTAATTTTTTATGATTTATTAAATCTACTCTTATCTTACATATGATTGTATTTATCGGTTGGTGAACTACTACCAAATTTAAATTTCTAGATCCGCCCCTGTATGAGGATAATGTATTTATGATGAGGTTGTGGACAAAAATTCTCTAAGTTTAAAGGTGTCAACACACTTTTTTTAATAGTCTTAAAATGATTACAAGATAGTATATGTTCATAGATATTCTTAACTCTTTGACAAAACACACACACATTGCAACGCGATTTGAACCCGGGTCTCCTAAGATGAACATCTTCCGCTTTTTTACTATGACCGCTTATTGGGTTCAAGCTATCAACACACTTAACATCAAAGAGCGTGAGAAAATGTAAAATATTAAAAATGAAAGTAAAAAAAGCTAAATTTATAAATATTTTATTAAAACTTTATAAAACATTGAATAAAAAGTTAAAGTTAAATTTGGTCATCGCTAATCAATGCTCTATCAACACTAACCAAAATCAATAATATTTTTGAAAATATATTTATCTTTGATTGAAAATGTCATGTGACGCGTTATGAGAAGTACAACAAGATAGTTTGTACGCCATTAATAATTATGTAACTGAGTAATAAAAAAATAAGTATGGAATTGGAAAAAATTTATTATCAAAATGAAAAAAAATAATATAGTTCGGAGACCAAATTATACATTAAACCATACAAATTATATGTTCAAAATTACATCTATTTGTAGTTTACTTGCAATTATTGTCTTTAAAAATACAAAGTCCATAGGTAAAACCAATTATTATGATTCTTTTGAACATATAATTTGGCATAATGTTTATACTGTCCAAGCTTCTATCAACCCATGAGTAGGAGAATATTAATTGATTAAGTATGTTTGATCTCTCATAATTCTGTTTATTGTACTAACGTTATGTCAATTGAACTAAACTCAAACAACAATTGTTATTATTAAGTACGAAAAATATATTTTTTTATCAGAAAAAATAATTGTTCTTAAATTATATTTAAAAATAAAAATAAATGAAGTTTTAAATTTGTTTTCATGGTGTTAATTGATAAAAAAAAAATTCGTTTGTGTTGTATCATGTTAACAAAAGCAATCATACCAAATTTGCGTTCATCTTCTTTTTTCCCAACACTAAAGAAAGTGAGTAAAAGCTCACCCCTCCAAGAAAAAGAAAAGGAAAAAGTTAAAGAGACCACTACTTGACTAATCTAAGTGCTTACAACTTTTTATTAAAAAGAACAATAACAAAAAACGTCGCTTGTTAAAATCCCACCTCTAGTTTTGTTCATTATTGCGCTCCCCACCGCACACAATCCCCACCCCCCCTCTCCTCTTTCTTCTAGGTGCAGGTGCAACGATGTCGTCGTGCGTGACCGACACGGCTCGAGCCCTCGCCTGTAGGGACGGTGCAGCCGCCACGCACTTCAAATTCATCTCTCTTTTTGTCATCTTCTTCACCAGTATCACCGGCATATCCTCCCCTGTCCTCTTGGCCCGTTATTTCCTAGGAAAGCCCGTTTACGACAAGGCAATTCTCATTATCAAGTGCTTCGCTGCGGGGGTCATCCTTTCGACCTCCTTAGTCCACGTCCTCCCCGACGCCTTCGCCGCCTTATCGGACTGCCACCTCGCTTCTCGTCATCCCTGGAAGGATTTCCCCTTCGCCGGTCTCGTCACTTTAATCGGAGCTCTGCTTGCTCTTTTCGTCGACTTAACTGCTAGCTCACACGTGGAGCACGGCCACGGGGATTATTTGCCGGTGGGAACACATGATGCGACGGTAGAGAAAAAAGTGGGTCACAACATTAATCTATCGAACGAGGAATTAGTGAAGCTTAAGCAGAGACTGGTGTCGCAGGTATTGGAGATTGGGATCATTTTCCATTCGGTCATAATCGGGGTGACGATGGGGATGTCGCAAAACCAGTGCACCATTAGACCTCTGGTTGCTGCACTCGCCTTTCATCAGATCTTCGAAGGCATGGGCCTCGGTGGCTGCATTGCCCAGGTAATGTATGCCTTTTACAAAAATAAATGACATTGTGATGAGTTAACAAAACCGTTCGTCATGCATCTTGTACTACTTCTACTTTCTATCCTACCTTTCTTGTAACATACAATAAATGACAAAGGGTTTTCTTTTAAAGATTTAAATATTATTTATATAAAAAAAAGTTATGAATATGTATTTGTATTAATTGAAATGACTCGATTGTGATATTTCAGGCGGGTTTCAGCATGGGAACGGTGGCATACATGTGCCTAATGTTCTCGGTGACGACCCCGATGGGGATATTGCTGGGGATGATGGTATTTTCGGTGACGGGATACGACGACAGCAGCCCTAATGCGTTGATAATGGAAGGGTTATTGGGTTCGTTGTCGTCGGGTATACTCATTTACATGGCTTTGGTGGATCTCATAGCTGCCGACTTCTTCCATAACAAATTGATGGGTTCAAATGCGTGGTTGAACAAGGCTTCATTCATCGCCCTTGTTCTCGGCTCCACGTCTATGTCTATCCTTGCAATATGGGCTTGAGAATTAAACAATACAAATCTCATACCTAATGGCAAAGGCATGTCATATTTTTATATATTGTCACTTAAAAATCAAATCATATCTCTCTATTAGTATTTTAATCATCACAACTTAGTTTTGGTAACACTAAATATAAATGAGAAAGATCGAGTGCCTTTTGTTTTGTTTTGTTTTGTTACAAAGTGCGTGTTTATAGTGTCAATCAGGGACGGAGTCAGGATTTAGGGGTGGAGACATAAGTTTTGAAAGGTGGGGGACAAATTTACAATTATACTATTTTTTCAAAAAATATATATAAAAGATCAAAGGGTAAAAAAATTTTCTCTATTCGGGGCAGCAGCCCCTCCCAGTAGCTTAATAACTCCATCCTTGGTGTCAATCCATTCAAATATAAAGCTCCACATGAAATGGATGGTTATAAAGGGTATTATATGTAGTGGGATAGACGTGCAAATGTGTGTAATCCAGTTTGCAACTTTTGTTAGAATTGGAAGGCTACTCATGATTCCATTATGTAAAAGTAAAGCGAACATGTCATTGCTGAGAAGATAGTTGTGTGAAATGCCACTCAATTCATAGGCAAAAGTTCACGTATGCCTTAATGAAAGAGATTTCTTCTTCATCTCTCTCACCCTATAACAAATTTTAATGGTTTTGTTTGTTTTTTTATACGTGATGCAAATATAAAATTCCATTTCAACTCAGCAAGCTAAGCAGATGATGCCACACATTCATGTTATTTAAATCAATTTTTATGATAATGCTTTTTTTGTAAAACTAATAATATTCAATTTATTAGTCAATTAATCTAGATCGAATATTATAGAATTTTATTATGAGAACAACCTTCCCAACCCAATTTATTTTATTCTTAAGTAGGAATTCAAACCCTAAATGCTAATAAGCCTAGACCAACTGGTTTTCAATAATTTTATGATTTTCTTGAGCTTGCTTTTATATTTTTTATTAATAATTAAATTTTACTAAATAATAAAAATATATAAATTTCTCTGATTGTTTTTTATTTATATCTTTTTATTTGCATGCAATTAAAATATATATTTTAAACCAATAAGGGTTTGGTGTAATGGAAAGCACGTTGCTCTCCAGGAAAAAAACTAGATTCGAACCGTGAAGACGATATTGTTGGGAGGAAGAGTCACGAATTCCGAACATTGACCATAAAATGAACATGTACTTTACCAAAAAAACTATATGTTTTAATGTATATTTTATTTATAGAAAGTAAATAAACATAATATATAATTATTAGTATTTTATTATTATGTTGGATCATTTCACATAATTATTGTAAGTTCGCCTTTTTTTTCTTTTTCTTTTAAAAATTTCCAATAAGATAGAAAAATAATAATTAAAAGAAGCCTAAATAGAAGGCTTTTGCATGCTCAGAAGTAAAGCAAGAAACAGCAGGGAAGTCAGCAGCAAGCACAGCCGTATCTGGGCCTGACGAGGAGGGCAACCACCAAGAGTTCAAAATTTTTATAGTTAATTATACTCATAAAATTATTTATATATTAATTATAATATCTAATTTTTTAATATTTGTTATGAAAGATCTATTTTTTCTTAATATTTATTATTATGGGTCTAATTTTATCTCAATATTTATTATTAAGGGCCCCAAAATTTTCTTAATATTTATTATTAGGGGTTTACACTTAAATTTTATTTTTTTTCTAATATTTATTATTAATGGTCCAATTGTTTTCTCAGTATTTGTTATTACAGACATATTCTTAAAACTTAATTTTTTTCTAATACATGTTATTAAGTGTTCAGTTTTTTCAATATTTGTTATTGTAGGCCTTTTTTTCAATATTTGTTATCAGTGGTCTACTCTTAAAATTTAATTTTCTTTTCTAACACTTGTTATTAAGGGTCTAATTTTTTAATACTTATTATTAGGGGTCCATTTATTTTTCAATATTGGTTATTATGAGCATACTCTTAAAATTTATTTTTTTCAATATTTATTATTAGAGGCCTATTTTTTCAATATTTGTTATTATGGACCTACTTTTAAAATTTAATTTTTTCAATATTTGTTATTAGGGGCAGATATTTAAATAACGGTCCGCAACCGCAACAATAAATGTTATATAGAGATAGCAACATTGTCTGAAATCGCGGTATCCGCAACTGTTATGTCCACAATAGCATATGTTATTAAAAAATTTACAACCACGATACTCGCAGTGACAGCAGTAGCAACCGTTATGTCCGCAATTGCGATAAACATAATGTAGCCGAAAATGTGATCGTAACCGTAATTTAAATTTTTAATTGCTGGGCTAATTTTTTTGTTCGCTCTAAGAATACTAAAATCTCAAAAACGGGCATGGCAGCAAAAATAGGTGCGAACTCAGCAGGGAGAAGCGAAAGTCAGCAACTGGGACTGCTTCGGAGAAGTCAATTTGACCAATTAGTCAGCATCTCTGTTCTGTCCAACGAAAATCAGTCATCCAAGCGCAGTTCCTTATTACGTACAGAGGGTGGTGAATTCCCCACAGTTCATTGTGGAGAATTGTCGATACGCCAGCACTTTTGTGGAAACTTAGAAACCAATGGCCAGAAGAGTCACAGATTACACCACCAATAGATCCAATATTGGTGAGGAATGAAACGCCATCGTCAGTATTGTGACAACACTATTCTGCTAGGGGTGGTGACCGCGTAATGGAGTTGTCAAAACTAGGCGAGGGTTGAGGGACATGAGATGTGGTCGATGGGAACAAGAGCCAAAATATTGAGCCCGAGATAAGTTACACTACATCACAGCTTCTTCAAATTGAGATTTCCCATTAAAGACAAGATCATTGCGATTTTTCCGAATTTGCCATAGTAGAATTACGAAGAAAATGGACCAACGAGGATCTTGAGTAGAGATCAAAAGTAGTAAAGACAAATTTTCTAGCCAAAGATTATAGGAAGAAACACAATCACGAAGAAGATGCAGGGTAGACTCAAAACCACACGAAGGGAAGAATGGATCATTGGTGAGAGACCTATGCAGCCTTTCAATGTTTGTCATAATATTCCCCTTGAAAAATAGCCATATAAAAAGGCGAAGACGCTGGGGAACATGTAATTGCCAAATGAATTTTTATACTTTATTCTTACCATGCCATTCATGTTCGACGAGCTAACAATCTGCAAGACTGACTGTGAAAGCATGCGATGGACTTCAATGCCAAATACATGCATCCGAGATATCAGACGCGTTAGGGGCCTTAATGTTCATTATGTGTGGGATCACACTTGGGTGCAGCACGCTAGAGAGTGCAACAATATCCCAGCTGCCATCCAAAGACACAAATTGGTGCGGGTGCATAGAATTGTCCACCGCTGAAGGGTCTAACGCGTATGGGCGCAGGGGACCCATTGAGGGTAACTAGACATCACCCCAAAAGTTGACTAATGCTCCATCACCAACGGATCAAGCAAGACAGGAGCGAAAAGAAGCTCAAGCTTTTGATAATCCACGCCACAAAGAAAAGCAATTACACCGAGAAATAGAAATTGGGCAAACGTCAAAAACATTATATTTTTACCGCAAGAGCTGAACCTAAAATGCATCTAGTCGACATATCAAGGCAAACCCAATTTTCATTAGGAAAGCCACGTTGCATTCATAAAGCCGAGGACTTCCAAGTCCCCCATCTATCAACCGGCTGACAAACCGATGACCAATTAAAAGAGAGATTTTCGTAGAAACAGATGAAGATTCCCAAATAAAGTCCTAGATAAACTCCTCCATATCATCACAAATGCGTTTCGACAATATCTTCGTTTGCATAAAATATGTCAGAATAATGGCAAGAACAAATTTAGCAAGAATGATATGTCATGCCATAGAAAAAGCCTTAGCCGACCAACCATTCAATTTTTACACATCATATCATGCATGAAAGCAGAGTCCTGGTATCCTACTCTACCATGAATTACTGGAACACCCCAATTATTTACCAAGGGACTCAACCATCTGAAATACAAGTTTAGTATTGATGTCGTCACGTATATCCAACTGAGTAGTAGGGGAGAAGTAGATTTGGGATTTTTTTTCTACTGACTCTATGCCCGAAGTATAGACCGTAATCAGTAAAAATAAGATCAACGATATCTACTTGTTGCACATTCGCCTTGCCATAAAAAATCAAATCATCTGTAAAAAATAAATAAGAAAGAGTAGAACCTTGGCGGGCAAGCTTAAAAAGTTTCCAACGACCAGCTTCAACCACATTCGAGATACTATGGCTTAATCGTTCCATTACTAAGACGAACAAGTATGGGGAAAGGAGATCCCCTTAACGAATATCGCGTTCAGAATTAAAGGAGGAAGTAAAAAAACCATTCTATTGTATAACCATGGAGGAAGAGGAAATAAAAGACATGATAATGCTGATTAAGCTTGACGGAAAGCTCACATCCATAAGTATATTTCGTATAAAATTCCAACGGATATGGTCAAAGGCCTTTCCAAGGTCAACTTTGATAGCAATCCATCCATTCTTACTTTTAGAGGATCGCTGAGTGGATGATCTCTTGATTTTGATCTCCCATCAACAAAGTTGGTCTAAGTTTGCCAGATGAAGAGGGGCATTACATGTTTTAAGCGGCGAACGATAATCTTTGTTATAAGTTTGTACATGACCGTACAAAGGCTGATAGGTCGATAGTCAACAAAAGATTCAAAAGCATTCTTTTGGGGTCAAAAGAAGAATTGTTTTATTGATTTCACTTCAATGGGTTGCCCCGAATGAACCCTTGAATCATACGACATACAGAGTCCTTGACAAATGACATTATCCTTGAATAAATTTCACATCAAGGCCATCGTGACCTGGGTCTTAATAGGAGCACTTGTCGTGGACGTAAAATCATTAATAAAGTTATTTGAAATCAATTTTATATGCTAGACTCGATTAAGAATTATTTTAAACATTTTTTATCTAAATTTTTATTTAAAATAATTTAATATTTTTCATCTAATCAGATGGTGACGTGTCACTATCTGATTGGTAGAAAACTTAAAAACTAATTTTTGCATGCCGGAGGATCGAACCTGGGACTTTCAGCCAATGGAACAAAACACAAATTAAAGGATATTGTCACGGGGCTAGATTTTGACTCTAGCGGATCCGTGCGGCCTTAGACGCCTTCGACGCAAATCAGTCGATTCCTACGCCTAAGTCAGCCTTCAACCAGCCTTGTGAGTACTCATGCTCGACAGCGGCTCCGACAAGCCCTCCAGGTTTCGATGGATCTCGTCACGGACACCACTTGTGTCGCGGGGCTACACCTTTGCCAGACGAATCGTGTGAACCTTAGTCGCTTTCTCGGTTGAAACGTCGGCTAAGTCACCCTGAAGTACCTTGTCACGGTCTTAGGTGAAGATCTCTCGACAAACACCTAACTCAGCCAGGATTCTCGCTCCGGAAGATCAAACACTCCTCGAAGCCCTCGAACGAAAGATCGTTCTAAGCGAAAGCTAATCAAAGAACAACGGAAAGAGATTGGCAGCTAGAACAACGAAGAACACTCAAGAATAATGAAGAACACTCAAAGAGTTTTTAGAGTAAATGCTTCTTGTATTACTCAAAGTGAAGTATGAAGTGAAGTGATTTACAAGTGAGGAGGGAGCCTCTATTTATAGTTGAACTCCCCTACATCCAACGGCTCAGTTTAAATTACATCGACGGTCGAGATTGATATTATCTTATCACATCTCAATTTCAAATCTCTAATTATCACAAACATTATCTACACATTATATTTCAAATAAATGGATAATGCTTTGACCAAATTACCCTCCTAAATCCTCCATGGATTTGGCTAAGTCCTGTGGGCTTGCGGGCTTTCTAGCATTCTCCAAGTGCCGGGCCAAGTGTGATAGTCTTGGCAAGCCCGTTACACCGCGCAAACCCTCTTTGGCTGATTCTTGTACCAATGCCTCGGTCCCAAAGGTTTGGTCCACGCCTTCCTCCAAGTGTTGGGCCAAGTCTAATGATCTTGGCAAGCTCGTTACACCGCGCAAACCTTCTTTAGCTGATTCTTGCGCTAACGCCTTGGTCCCAAAGGTATGGTCCTCGCCATTCTCCGAGTGCTGGGCCACATTTGGCAAGCCCGTTGCATTGCGCACAACCTCCCTATTTGATGCTCGCGCCAATGTCTCGATCCGAAAAGTTTGGTCCATGACATTCTCCCCCACTTGACTTAGCGACGCCCTCGTCACTGCACTCGAACGATCATGGGCAGGGTCAACTTGGTTACTCGTCGATGCCTCAGCTTCATGCAATTCCCCCATATGAACTGCTCGCCTCGACTTAAACTGTTGTTGAACATCGCATGCTGACACGCCTCTTGATACATCTCCCTTGTAGGAGCACTCTCCCACAAACTCTGATTTACCTTGACTCAGACCCACTTGGTCCTGCGGCAAAGACTTGGAAGTCGTCACAATATTGAACACAGACTGAACTCTCAGATTCGTCGACAACTCTGGCTTGCCCCTTAGAACTCTGAAAGGTCTCTTCCAATCTTTATTTCCCCCGCACTGAAGACTAGGTCGTACTTGACCTACGCTCATCAACAATGGAAAATCAAAACCAAAAACACTAGGAATGTGTTTGAGATGTACCTTCTCCTCGATCACATTTACTCTAAAATAGGTCAGCCCTTCTTTCTCCTTGAAGTTTGGCCCCCTCTGCATTGAACCTTCTTCATCGAAGTTCTTTACATACATCGGTACTTTCGCCACAAAGTCTGTTGCGCTATTCTGCATCGGCTCTTCTTCCCTGAAGTCTGTTGCTTCTGGTTGCACCCGCCCTTCTGACTTGAAGTTTGGTGCTCTCTTGCATCGATCCTTCTTCCTTGAAGTTTGGTGCTTTCTATTGCGTCGACACTTCCTACCTTAAGTTCGTCGCTCATTTCCCACCTTGTCCATGGGTGGTGTCTCCACGGTTACTATGTCCTTTAACGGCTTGGCCCCCTTCGACTCTCCAATAGTCTCAAAAGTAATGCTCTTTCCCCAAACATCCTCGGCAAGCTCTTCGGTAGCCTTCTCAGACATGGTTACCCCTTTATGCTTTCGGTCCCCCTTGGCCTTGGCAGAACTCGACATTATCGGATCAAGCGATGCAGCCTCACTCTCTTCGGGCTCACCCAACTCCTTGGATGGCTTGACTCGATCCAGGCACTCTCGCAATTTGTGAGGCCCTTTACACTGGTAGCACTCTAGTTGCTTCAACTTGCGTCGGCACTTCTTCCTCGAAGTCCTTCGCTTCTTTCTCACCTTGCCCATAGGTGGTATCTTAACGGTTGCTATGTCCCTCAATGGCTCAGCCCCCTTCGACACTCTACTGGTCTCAAAAGTAATGTTCTTCACTCGAACATTCTCGGCAAGCTCTTTTCCAGCCTTCCCGGACATCTTCAACCCATTCTGCTCATGGTCTCCGCTTACATTGGCAAAACTAGACAACTCGGAACCAAGTTTCACATGCTCTTTACTCTTGGCCTTGTCATGTCCCTCGAACCACTTGGCTCGAAACGGGCATCTCCGCAACTTATGAGGTCCCTTACATCGGTAGCACCTCAATCACCTCGTCTTTACCCTCGGCTCGACAGCTTCCTCACTTGCTATCGCACCAAGTCTCATCGCTGGCTGGACTACTTTGGCACTCGTAGTCGAACCACGGCTCTCACTTTGCTTGGCGGCATTGACACTCACAATCGCCCCAAGTCTCATCGCTGGCTTGACTACTTTGACACTCGTAGTCAAACCACGGTTCTCACTCCGCTTGGCGGCACTGACACACGCAATCGCCCCAAGTCTCGCTACTTCTCCCTTTGACTCGTCTGCTGTCTTCACCATGGCAGCTAGGCGGTTCTTCTCGGGATATCCCCTTATCAAATGAGGACCATCACAGAAGTAGCACTTCAACTTCTTGCTCCTCTTCTTTTCTGGCACAGACTTAGCCTCACCATTCCCCTTGTCTCTCGAACTGGGCCTGGTTGAATCAACACTCGCCTGCTTGCATTCTCCGGGCTCGGTCAGAGGTTCGGCAACAACAAAAGCCTCTGAAAGTCTCTGGGCATCTCCCTGCTCTACTGCGAGCTTCGCCCCCGGTCTAAATCCCTCTAAGAAGGTCTTGCAACTGAGCAGCTCCCTCTTGAGTTCATCCACTTCTTTTCGCAAAGCTTCCATCTCAGCTTCACTAGCATTACTCCCTCGATCAATCACCAACTTGTTAAGAACTTCTCGTGTCTCATCCTTGAACCGGTCATCTATGGACTCTACTTCGTCAAGACATGACTCGAAAACATCTTGGGTCTGCTTGGCCTCCTCTTCAGATTTCTCAAGTCTAAGAACCCTCCTTACCAACGACTCCAATTCTGCCTTCATTGCCTCCACTGCATCTTGAAGGGAATTATCTTGTTGGTTCAACTTCTCGTACATCGAGTTGAGAACTTCTTGGATTTCCTTCGCGGTTTTCTCCTTGGAAGAATTCTCCGCTTTTTGCAAATCCACCATCTTGGCTTCACAAGCACAACTCTCTCGAACTACCTCCAACTCGTTGAGGATGCGTTGCGTTTCGTCATTGAACTTGCCCTCCATGGACTCTAACTTTTCAAGACGTGACTCCACAACACCTTGGATCTTTTTGGCTTCCTCTCTTAGAGCTTCCACTGTAGCCTCTAAGGAATCGCCACGCTCAGACATCTTCACATCCAAGCCATTAACAGCCCATTGAACCTCCTCCTGGATCCCTTCCAGAGACTCTAACATCTCAATATCCAACGAACCCAGCTTCTCAAGGTTTATTGACTCTAGCTGTTCAAACACCACCTTGGCATCCTTCTTGAAGTCCAAGAGTTTATCGACCCAAGCCTCCACGACTGTTATGAATTCAAGATTCGAATGTACCTTATTTTCAAGACGGTTGCTCCTCTCGTCAAATTCCTTCAGAGTCTTTCTTACATCGTCCATTGTCAGTGTCTTCTTCTTTGGTGCCATCTCAATCACCACTTTGCCATGAACTAGTCTGATCCCTGATCACTTCGACTAACTCGAACGCAAACCACCACCACGCTTAACTGCAACTACAAGCTGGAATCCACCACACTTGACTGCACCTACAAGCTGGAATCCACCACACTTGACTGCACCTGCAAGTTGGCTTGAACACAAGTCACCACCACGCTTGACTGCAACTGCGAGCTGGCTCAAACGCAAGTCCCTTCCTCGACTCGCTCGGATATCATTTATCATGGCACTTCTCTAATTCCACCTCTCGTGGCTCGCTCTGATACCAACTCTCACGGTTCTGTTCTGATATCAACTCTCGCGGCTCTGCTCTGATACCAACTCTCACGGCTCTGCTCTGATACCAACTGTCACGGCTAGATTTTGACTCTAGCGGATCCGTGCGGCCTTAGACGCCTTCGACGCAAATCAGTCGATTCCTACGCCTAAGTCAGCCTTCAACCAGCCTTGTGAGTACTCTTGCTCGACAACGGCTCCGACAAGCTCTCCAGGTTTCGATGGATCTCGTCACGGACACCACTTGTGTCGCGGGGCTACACCTTTGCCAGACGAATCGTGTGAACCTTAGTCGCTTTCTCGGTTGAAACGTCGGCTAAGTCACCCTGAAGTACCTTGTCACGGTATTAGGTGAAGATCTCTCGACAAACACCTAACTCAGCCAGGATTCTCGCTTCGGAAGATCAAACACTCCTCGAAGCCCTCGAACGAAAGATCGTTCTAAGCGAAAGCTAATCAAAGAACAACGGAAAGAGATTGGCAGCTAGAACAACGAAGAACACTCAAGAATAATGAAGAACACTCAAAGAGTTTTTAGAGTAAATGCTTCTTGTATTACTCAAAGTGAAGTATGAAGTGGAGTGATTTACAAGTGAAGAGGGAGCCTCTATTTATAGTTGAACTCCCCTACATCCAACGGCTCAGTTTAAATTACATCGACGGTCGAGATTGATCTTATCTTATCACATCTCAATTTTCAAATCTCTAATTATCACAAACATTATCTACACATTATATTTCAAATAAATGGATAATGCTTTGACCAAATTACCCTCCTTAATCCTCCATGGATTTGGCTAAGTCCTGTGGGCTTGCGGGCTTTCTAGCATTCTCCAAGTGCCGGGCCAAGTGTGATAGTCTTGGCAAGCTCGTTACACCGCGCAAACCCTCTTTGGCTGATTCTTGCGCCAATGCCTCTGTCCCAAAGGTTTGGTCCACGCCTTCCTCCAAGTGTTGGGCCAAGTCTAATGATCTTGGCAAGCTCGTTACACCGCGCAAACCTTCTTTAGCTGATTCTTGCGCTAACGCCTTGGTCCCAAAGGTATGGTCCTCGCCATTCTCTGAGTGCTGGGCCACATTTGGCAAGCCCGTTGCATTGCGCACAACCTCCCTATTTGATGCTCGCGCCAATATCTCGATCCGAAAAGTTTGGTCCGTGACAATATGTATTGGTTTAAATTAAAGGAAAGAAAACTGAGATTGAAGGGATTCAATCCTATGATTGTTGGGAATGAGAATGCTTTAATACTAATCCAAGTTTAATTCTTGGTGAATATGTTTTTGTTGCCCTTCGATTTTTAGAACTTCGCTTTGACTAATCTGAATGGACCAGCATTACACATCTAGTCTTGGTGGGTGAATCTCCCGCATCGATTACTAATCCAAGTTTAATTCTTGGTGAACATTGACAAATTATTATATATAGGTTAAAGTGTAGTTAATAAACTATTAATACATAATAATATATAATTTTATATTCTTATTTTAATACTCCATCTGTCCCACTCAATATGTTCCTTTTGTATTTTGAAATTGTCTACTTAAAATGTCTTATTGAAAAAATCAACAACTTTTATAAGGCGCATTTCCCTTTATACCCGTTTTTTAGTTTCCCAACAAAACAAAATTTAACTTTGCAAGGATAAAATTGTCGTTTCAATTATTTTACATCATATTTCTTACACATTCTTACACAAATTTTTTCTTCTTAAAACTGTGTGAAAAGTCAACAATGAATAAAATAAATAGGACGAAGGGAGTAGTATATAAAAATATATAATTATAATAATATATAATTATAATAATATATAATAAATTAGTAATATAATAATATAAAATTTTATATTCTTTTAATCATTTATATCAAATTATTAATATTTTTGAAAAATCAAAATATTAATATAATAATACATAATTTTATATTCTTATTAATAATATATAATAAAATATTAATATAAAATATTTAATTTTATATTATTTTATTAATAATATGTAATAAACTATTAATAAAATAATATATAATTTTATATTCTCATCTTAATAAACTATAATAAATTTAATAATATTTGTTCAAATATTATAAAAAATATTTAAATATTAAATAATATTGTATGAAAACAATATTATGAAATTATATTATTATATTAACAGTTTATTATAAATTATTGAAATAAATATAAAAAAATAAATATTATTATATTAATATTTTATTATAAATTGTTAAAATAATAATATAAAATTATATATTATTATATTAATAGTATCTTATAAATTATTAAAATAAGATTATAAATTATATATTATTATATTAATATTTTATTAACTATAATTTAACCTATATATAATAATTTGTCAATATTGTCCGAGAATTGAACCTGGATTAGTGGTAAGGCATTTTCATTTCCAACGGATCTCTAACCAAGTAAAAATATTTGCTTAATGGTTTGCGTTCTAATCCAATTGCTTAAAGAACCAGTTTTGATCCTCCGGGATTTAAAATTGTTTTTAAAATTTTTCCACCAATCAGATTGTGAATCATGTCACCAGATGAAAAATATTAAATATTTTCTAATAAAATATTAGGATAAAATTGAAATGATGAGTAAATATGGAGTTAAAATTTATTTTTTGAATTAAAACTAAATTAATTGATTTGTCTAAATATGAAGGACTAAATGTATAATTATATTATTTTTCTAACTGCAGCGTCAGCTTCTCCGTTAAATTTTAACGGTTAGTGGCTTGATTGATATCACTTAAATTGTTGAGTGGTCTGATTGACAAAATTGAACTATCGGTGCTCAAAATAAAACCTAACTCATAGTTACGTGATCTTTCATGTAGTTTACCTTTTTTTTTAACTTAGGTTACGGCCAAATTTAAATCGGTCAAAAATGATAATTTAAGTATTTATTTTGATCAAAAATATTTTAAAAACTAAAAACAAACAAATGACATAGTTTAGAGGCTACTTTTCATTTAAGCCACCATATACAATAGTTTCTTTTAAATTCCATTACTAGGGACAACCAGAAAGAGTCTGCCTCGTATGGGTAAGGTATTACTCTTAGGTTTAATTTTGTTTTTTAATCCTTGCATTCTTTGGACTTCTAGCATTTAATCCCTCTATTTTAAATTTCAGAAAATTTGTCTCTATTCTTGTTCCATTTGATAATTTTTATTGGTTTTTTATAAATTTAAATATAAGTTTAAGACATTGTAACCCCAAATCACTAGACTGGGCTTCTCATCACTAATTTTTATCAACTTTTTTGAAAGAAAAGCCTTCTCTGCGTCTAAAGGCTTGCAAATGCCCCAATTTTTATTGAACTTTTCCCAACCTTATTTATGTAATTTTTTTATAATTTTTGATAAATTTTATATATCTTACAAATAAATTTATTTGAATCTTAATCTCCTAGAGACAACAACATCTATTTTTTATTGGGAACCTCATTGACTTCAATTTTAAGATTGAATTATATATGCTAAAATTGCTACACCCATTACATGGGTAGCTTTTTTATGTCTTTATAAGCACATTTTTAGTTTATATTTTGATTGTCCTTTTATAAGTTTTGACATTGAAATGATATTTGATTAATTTGTCACGTCATATTCAATTAAAAAGTTTGAATTAATATATAGATAAATTATAATTTATATCATGTTTCATATTTCTCCAAGTGAAATTAGAAAAAGAACACATACAACGCGAATTTGAAAAAATTATTTTATAAATATAGTAATAAATACTTAACTTTGATTGCAAAATATAAACATAGAATTGTACTTGGTGTATAAAAATGAAGTAGACAAGAGCAAGTATATTTGGTTGGTTGGTTAATCTGCTCATATTTGTTCCCTCATTTTTCTTAGGTCATGAGTTATAGACCCACTAAGTGCATCTTTTCCTTCCCCTAAAGTCTCGTCTTTCGCTCCCTTCTAGATAGTTCAGAATGATTTTTATAAAATATAGTAATAAATACTTGACTTTGATCGCAAAGTGTAAACATAGAATTGTACTTGTGTATAATAATGATGTAGATCAAGTAAATTTGGTCGGTTGGTCAAGCTGTTCATATTTGTTTTCTCATTTTCTTTGGATCATAAGTTCTAGACCCATTAAGTGCATCTTTTCCTTCACCTAAAGTCTCGTCTTTCCCTCCCCTCTAGATAGGATTAGAATTAAAAATTGTCAAAAAAAAAATGAAGTATATAAATGTAGTACTACTTTTGTTCTAATTAGAATATCACAGTTGAATTTTTAAAGTCAAATTTATTATAGTTTAACCTTAATTATTTTATATATTTTAATCCATTAAAATTTACAAAATAATATTTGAAAACTACTCCACATAATAGTTTTATATATTAAAATTTTATCAATAATAAAACAAAATTAAAATTTTAATCATTAAAACCAACAAGTGTTGGGTGCAATGGCAAGGCACATTGCTCTCCCAATGAGAGGACCCGAGTTCGAACCTTGAAAAAATCATTGTTGAGAGAGAGAACCACGAATCTTGAATATGGACCATAAAATGAACACATATAATTTACCAAAAAAAATAATGATTAAAAATTAAAATGTGACAAAAAAAGAAGAAGCTTAGTTGAAAAAAAGGTGTCCAAAGTGTTATTCTTTTTTGATTTATGTGTTTATTTTTTGTCAAAATATGTGTTAAACGTTTATTCTATTACCATTTAATGTGCCTAAAGTTTCATCCGTTAACATTTTATGGCCGTTAAAAAATCTTGACATTGAATCATTATTTGACGCATGACTTTGATTTACTTTATTTTAATTTTTTTCTTTTTAAAAAATCTAAATTTCTTATATTTTCAAAAAAAATAAATTTCTTACAAAAACCTAAATTTACAAAACATCCCCAAATCTCTAACCAAAAACTTTTTCTATGTCATCAATCACCACGTCGATGCCACCGTAATGAAGTCTTTTTTTTTTTCGTCGTTCCTCGTTCAATTGAAGACTTTTGAGGTTCGCCACTTGATGTCTTATCGACATGTCGTCCGTCGGTTTTTGACCACAGAAGAGAGGAGTATTCGGTAGGAGTCAAACGACGAAAGACGTGGGTAGTGTCGGTTGGTTAGGTGGTGACGGTAAATGAATTTAATGATTTGTGGATTTTGGTTAGAACTTTTGGGAATTATGGTAAACTATCATGAATCAACATTAAAAATGTAAAGATGTAAAATTATAAAAATTTAAGAGATACATAACTAAATTATCAATAAAAAATAAAAAAAATTAAAAAATTTAAAATTTTTAAAGAGTGCGACTTTCTAACACCCGGTCTGTCCCTATTCACCATAACCCCATTCCGCGTATTTCCTGTCACAAAATCCAGTTGTTACCACTTTCTCCGCATGGAGAACAGTTGTAAATACTTGCCTCGAATTGCTATTTTCCATGTCCAAATGCGTGTCAACAAAATGTACTTTACGACTACACTTTCCCTTCCTCTCATGGAACAGAGGGAAGCTTCCAAAACTGGACCACGCGGCAAACACAAATAAAATGTCGGTGGGAAGCTTCAATATCTAACATCGTACCCACAATCAACACGAGGAATCAGTGGGTCCTTCTAATGTAAGGAATTTAGGGCAAGGAAAATTGTTCTTGAGGATTTCAAAAAGAAAATGGGGACTTAACTTTTGTCTTTAGATGGAAGAATCTGTTGTTTAGGGTAACTGATAATCCCCCCCCCCTTAATTACGATCTTTCTTAAAAAATATTTTAATATTTATAGTGAAATCATTAACAAGATACAATAAATTTTGCAAGATATCTAACAAGCAACGTAAAAATGTCAACCTTACTAGTAATTACTAGGAAAGATTTTGAAGTTTGGAAGAATTAAAATTTGAGAAAATATTTTATACATAGGCGGTAAAAATAAAAAGTTTTTACAAGTATTATAGTTTTAGGGTTTAGAGATTCGGTTTAAGGTCTAAAGGTTTAAACGTGAGTTTATAATTCATGGTTTATTGTTAGAATTTAGGGTTTATGGTTAGATTTTAAAGTTTAGAGGTTAGAGTTTATGTTTAGGGTAATATGGTTAGGGACTTAAGTTTTAACCTATAAACCCTAAATTTTAACCATAAAACGAAATTCTAACCACACCCCTAAATTTAAAACTCGTACACTTAAACTATTAAACGATAGACCCTAAATAAAATCTCTAAATTTTAAAACTAAGGTGTTTGTGAAAACAAATACCCTTAAAATTTAATTAATATTTCTTGATTCTTGACACTATTTCATCATTTTCGATGAAACTATCAACAGTTGTGGCATATACAATGATCTTTATGAGTTGTCCAAGAAATGAAATAAAAGTGTAAATTTTACTTGTACTTATTGAAAAAGTTGTTAATGTTTGAGGGATTTAATTTTTGATAAATTAAACTAACTTTTTTTGTGTTATTACCATAGTTCTTAAAGTATTTTTCAATGAACTGTCAACAATTGTCATAAATACAACAAATTTTGTTAATTCTCCGATAAATTATGTAAAAATCTTAGTCTTACTTATAGTTACCAAAATATTGTCGAAGTTTGAAAGATTTTATTGATTCAATAAAATTTTTTTAACTATAAAGATTATTAAAAAATCCTCTAAAATTTTTATTGACCTTGTGTTCAAAAGTCTTGGTAGCTATCGCCACGGGAACTACGAGGGACTCCCTCGTGTTCAATCTCCACCCCTTTTTTTTGTTTCCTTTTTGCCTATTTTTAAGAGTTGTTTCCTATCTATCAAGCATGCTTTTAAAGATAAAGACAGTGTGATTTGCAAAATGATACTCCATATATTAAGCAAATTGTGGAGTTGATGAATACAAGATTACCCCATGCCCACAATTTGTACGCTCAACCCATCCTTTATCTTTAATTTACGTGGCTTCTCGATACCCGAAGAAGCCGTCAATCAAACACCACCCCATTAGCTAAGCTATCATATGGTCTGAAATGAAATATACTTCCCGCACCCTTTCAATTACTCAAAACCTGGGTGCTAACAAAAATCCTTGTAATTACACATTATTATTCCCAGAATGTTTTACTTTTTTTTTAAGAAATAAAAGTATATTGTTATGAAGACTGGCAGAGTATAGGATGAAAGAAACTGGAAAGTGGGTCTCGGAAAATTAGGAAAGGAGTAATAGAAAACACCGATAAAATATATCTGAATATTCTTAAATTACAGGAAATGAGTTGTAATAATAATTTACAAAAGATGTAGATTCTCGACTCTCCCTTCTCCGCCTTTCGTGACCCATTCCGACAGCTCCAACCACTGGACCATTTTAGCCTTTTTGTGACCATGTAATTACTACGCTGCCAATCCACTGAGTTGGTGCCATCGCAACAATCGGCAGTTTCCGAATTTGTCCCTTCCATTCCTCGCCTGATAATCCCAACCGAACCCCAGTGTACCGAACTTGTACCTTCCGTTTCCTCTTTTGTCCGCATCCACTCCGGATATCCCGTACTTGTCCCTTCCTCACAATTCACACCTGATTCACGAGCGTAGTTCCTTACCGCCACCCATCCATCTGATTCCCAAACTACCCCTCCTTCCCTCGCTAATTTACCTATCCTCTCCCTCGCCGAAGCTTCCAAGTTTCTTGTACTTTCATCCTTTTCGAACTCCGAGATTCCGAAATCGAGCACGCAACGGGGAGATGGTTCCCCGATCTTACTCGGAGCTGAAGCCGACGCTACAAACGGATGTTGTAGCAGCTGATCGGAGCTCCATCTCTGTTTCCGATCTCGTCTCAAACACTTGTCAACGAAATCCCTACCGAGTTCAGATAGCTGAGCTGGTAACTGAGGCAATTCCTCTGAGTTAGCTATCCGAGTCAATGAGTTGAAACCTTGATCCTCCCAAACTGGCCTTCCGGTGACCATCTCGATGACGGTGCAGCCTAAGGACCAAACATCACTCTCCGGCCCTTGATACTCACCGCGAATAACCTCCGGAGCCATCCATAGAGGACTTCCACGTGGCGAGATTGTTGCGCTCCTACATCTGTCACCCGCGCTTTCCTTTACAATCGCCGAGCCGAAATCCGCGAGCTTTACGGAGATGAAATCTGGGCCAACCAAAACATTCTTCCCTTTCACATCGCAGTGTACAATGCCTTGGCCGTGCACATACTTCAAAGCCAACAATAAGCTCCGCGTGTGCCACCGTAAAATCCTCTCGTCCAAGTCACCCAACCGTTGTTTAATAACAGCCACGTCAACAACAGTGCCACCTTGCATGTACTCCATGTGCAGATTCCGGCAAGACATCGCCGAGGATCCATACCTGGTGACGTCATCACCGAGATACTCAACGACGTAAGGAGAGGAAAGGGAACGGAGGATCCTAATTTCCTTCTCCAAACACTGCAATTGGTTGGGAAGGCACGTTGCTAAATCGACAGACTTAACGGTGAAAACGGCGCCGTCTGATTCGTTGATCGCCAAGCTCACAGTACCAAAGGCGCCTTTGCCTAAACACTTCCCCTTGATCCAACAAGCTCTCTTTGGGTTGCTCTGTTTCTCCATCTCTGGAATTCTGAAAAATAGTTTTTTTCCCTTCCTTTCTTCCTGCGTTGTTCGATGGCCCAAATGGGTGTTTAAAGAGGTGTAAGCTAAATAATTTTGTAAGTAATTCTATTTGGTCCTACGTGGAATTTATAAATGGATCATACGGAAAACGGTCTCTCTTTTTTTGTTCTTTGACGTAAAAGGGTAGAGTGGGAAGGTGGGGCCTGGATTCAGAAGGGGGAGGCCGTGTGGAGAGGATCTAAGCCGTTGATATGGGTGAATTGGTTTGGTGTTGTGAAATATGTGGTTGACATGTCATGGTAATTACTTAGACGGTTCCTGGAAACCAAAAAACTTGGTGAGCATATAGAATATTTCCAACACCACCCATTTGCTACAACGTGTCCCATGACTTTCCATTCCTCTCACATGTTTACTTCTAGAAAATTTGCTTACACATTTCTTAATTCTTTTTAAGAGTTTGTTTAACACATTTATAAAAAAAATTAATTATTATTTTAGGAGACCTCGTTTTAGATATGAGAGACATAAAAACACAATAATAATTCATGAATTTTATATAAAAAATTATTTACCCATAATAATAACATGTGAAATTTATTTTAGAGTTTAGAGTTTGGGGGTTTAATTTTATGAATTTAAAATATAAAGATTATAGTTAAAGTTTAGGGATTAAGAATTAGAGTAGTAAGATTAGATATTTAGATTGTAAACCTAGACTTTAAATTTTAAATCACTAAAAAATAAAACTCTAAATTTAATTTTTTTACCATCAGTGTATTAAACGGTTACTCTCAACTTAATTAGTACAACTAACTAAATCCAATAATATTGAAATTTGAAGAAGAATCTCCAAGTTATCATGGAATTAGTCTCAGAAAAGAAAAACGTGCAGTGGTGATTAAGCACGAGGGTGAGGATCACCAAAATCCAAAATGATTGAAGTAACACGTGGTTGGGAAATCGAAAAACAATGGAATAAATATATGGAGTATTAAAGTTGGTGGAAGATGGGATCTGCTCAGTTTTGGGTTGGAGACGGTTGCTCATCAGTTTACGTGGCAGCAAACAGTAGGTCCACGTCGTGAAGACCAAAGAAGTTGAGGCTGTGGAGTTTTCCGATCCACAGCTGTCTAAATCTCACCCCCACGTTACCTGTGTGTTGTGTTTGCCTGGCTTTGGCTGTTTGTTGACGTGCACCACCACCCTCCATCAAATGATTTTTTTTTCTTCTGCAAACAACAACAACAACAATAATAATAATAATAATAATAATAATAATAAAAAAAAAGTGTTAAGAAATGAATGAATAGGCAATATCCATCCGAATCTTTTCAATCATCCCATGTACTCAAAGAGTTCCAATTCTTGAAAGTCACAAACTTGCTTAAATTCCAAATTGGGGGAGGAGATAGATGCCAGCTTTTGGACCCTACTGACCATTGGAGTGATTATATGGTTGGAATTGTTTTCTAATCATATGAGTAATGACATGGTTTTTGTGTTTGCATTATTTATATTCGAAAGATTATCGAGGGAAGTGTTGAAATCAGCTTCGCTAATTATAAAATACAAAAGAGGCAGCATAGTGATGGAATCGGATAAGGTAGAACAATTTCCTTGGTCCAAAGGTAAAAGGGAAAGAGAAGAGAAACAAATTGCTGTCCACTAAAACAAAGGAATGCAGGAAAATGAGGTCTAAATAAAAGAAAAAGGAGACAACATGAATCAAGGAAAAGGAGTATGTTTTCATTCATTCATTCACTCAATCCGAATCCATATCAATATCTCCAAGTTCAGGAATTGCCTGTCTGTTCCAAAGGAAAGGTTTTGGTCATGGCAGGTCAGTTTCAAGTTCATTGTTGTTCCTTTCTTATAAATTAAATCAGATTTTAACTACTTCTTACTCTGGATGTAATCTACAAGACCGTTGAGAACAACATAATTTCTGCATAAACCCTTGAAAAGAATTATTGGAAAATTGTTACTATAAAAGAATATCCTAATTTACAACTCTAAGGTTAATGTCCCTGGGTATTAAACTCCCCACAAAGAATGGTCAATAAATAAAATCTAAATACCGCCTACCAAAATAAATTAACGTCTCCTATGAGTTATAATTGGCTGCCTACTTATAAATTAGAAAATCAAATATAGCGCCCTAGCTGAATCAGCATCACGCTGATATCATCGGATGAGCCTCGTGAAACCGAAAGATCAACAAGGTTTTTACAGGCACCCAAAGCATTTTGCTTACTGATGCCTAGACATGAAGGACGGGCAATGTCAACTGCTTCCTGGTTGGTAACCTTATCCCATAAGCCATCAGAAGCTAATATTAAGAACTCGCATTCGGGTTTGATGCCAATGATTTTTGTCTCCGGCTCAGATATTACCCACTGTTTAAGGTGCTGGTCTCCGATCCCTCTGGAGACAGCAAGACAACCCTGAATTCTCCAAGCACCGCCGCATAAGTCCACATAGCCACCCTGCAAAAACAAAATTCACGCAATGCATCAGTCGCGGTTCAGATCTAGTTCATCCCGAAATGTATACATCATGAATGTCAATTGTGAAATAAAGCAAAGATCATTGGTTCATGGATAAAATTCTTACCAAAGTCTCAATTCTGTTCCTTTCATCCTCCCTTGAAGGTCTGTGATCTGAGGTAAGAGCTTCAGCGACACCAGCTCTGCTCATAACAGCACGACAATCACCGGCGTTCGATACAATAAGGCTTCCATTCCGGATCAAAGCTGTCACACAACATGTGCCACCAGAAACGTCTTCCTTAAGAAACTCGGCATCTGTTTTCAAATAACCTTCTTTAACAGCTTCCTTTACTTTGCTCACGTCTCTTCTTCTAACAACTTCATCTACGATGTTCTTCTCCAACTTTTGGGCAGCAAACTCTGCAGCTTTAGCACCTCCATGTCCGTCGAAAACACCGAAAAAGGCCTGCAATCGTCACATAAAACCATATGAGTCTCACCAGCTTAAAATTCATTCAAAATCAAAATTAATTAAACCATCTATCTTTTTCTGCTTGTTCAGTAGTTCAAGATCCTCCACTTCTAACGGAACCTAGCAGAATTAACAAACATGGGAAATTTATTCATTCATCCTTTCAAACAGTTATTCTTCCCCTAAAAAATACCTCCCTCCCCAATACTTTCTAGTCAGTGCATCCAAACTTTCAGAATTCAACAAATGATTACTTTGTTCTTCTATGCTAACCTAAAATAACTAAAATTCTAAATTCAAATCAAGCAAACAAGCACAAAATCACAAGGGAGAAAAGCCCAAAAACCACTATAAAACACCTTTTTTGAATCTTCTTGGAATTCAACAGAAGCTGAGAACCTATCTTCCATAACCTCTCTCCTCCCTTTTTTACAGTAAACCGAATAACCGTCTCCTTCTATCTCCACTTCTCTCCCCACTCCACACGGAGTTGCTGGAACCCCAAAACACATAGCCGTGGTGGCTACCGGAATATCGAGCCTCGCTGGCCTCTTCCTCTTCAAAGTCGGCGACACCGATCCCGGTCCCAGACCTGCAGCCGAGCTCGAAACGGAAGAAGACGATGGTGCTGAAGCAGAAGTACATAACAAGGACCCAGTCGGCGGTTTTTGAAGCCGAATCCTAAAAGGCGAAGACGGCGATGAAGGAGATGGGGAAGCAGGAGAAGAGGACGAAGTTTTGAAGTGAGTCAACGATAGGTTCAAAGCTTCGGGTGAAGGAGAGATGATCGAAGTTTTGGTACAGAAAAGAGACGACGACGGAGAAAAAACCGGTGAGCTACAGACGGCAACTGAACACGACATCGCGTTCTCTATCCTTTTTCCCCCTAAAGTCTTTGCTTGATTTGTTCTTTGCTTTTTCCACAACGTTCGAATTTGGATTTGGCCTTGTTTTCTGAGGGAGAGAGAGAGAGGGAATATATGTATATATATAAAGGGAAGAGGTTGGTCTTCGTTTTGCGTGTCAATGGCGGAGTTGTTACAGTTTTACAGAGTTTGATCATGGGCACTCCTTTTATGGTGGAAAGTCGAGGTTACCCCTCATCTTTATCTTGCAGGCACTTGTGTGTTTTCCTATCGCCTTTTTTTTCATTATTTTTTTACTATCATTACCGTAGTTTAATGGTAATAAAATTTATACATGTTTTACTAACAAAATTACTTGAATTTAGATTTCTAGAAAAAAATAATATATTTTTTCGTTGAGATCATTTTTGAGTTCTATGCTTGGTTTGCAAAATTAAGAAATAATTATATTATATTATTTAATTGTATATATTAATATACTTAAATGATAAATGCTATTGAGTTTTTACATAAATATACTGAAAAATCAATTACAAAAATAACACTTGTTTTAGGTTATTTATTGAAATGGCACTCTTTTTGACACACAAAGTAAATGTGTAGCTGGTAGAGTGAACTTTCGCTTCCGTAGTACGATCCACAAAAGGTGCGACTGACAAAGCACATCTTTATTAATTATGAAGTAAGGTGTTATAGTTTAACATACACTCATTGAGTGATTGAAGAAAATGTATATACACTTGTGTTGTCTTCTGGTTTGTGCTCGTGCTAACACGTGTTTTTGACATGTACTTAATATATTTTTTTGACAAATTTTTTTTAATTTTTTTCTTTTTCTCAATTACTTTTAATTTTATTCATTCTAGTCGTTGAATCGTGCCAACTTACTTGCTGCCAACAAAATACACTACGTTAGCCGCGGCTTCCCATGATCGTGCCATGTACGGAAAACGCCCCCATTTAATACTATGTTTTATAATTCCAATATAGGACATAGAGAGAATGGTGGTATAACTTAAAACACATTTTATTCTAAGTCCATGATCAAGTTTAAATATTTTTAAAAGAAGAATTAAAATATGCTTTGAATAGCGAGGGAAACATTAAAAAGGAAATCTAACATTAAGGGTAGGTGTGCAGCGAAGAATGGTTCTAATTCTAAAAGGAAATCTGTTATATTAAAGAGTGATTGAGTAAGGTGGGCAAAAGAGTAATTGAAGAGGAGTGGGCAATAGAGGTGAACCGAGTAGCCGACCAAAGGAGGGGAAACAAAAGGTCAAACACGTAAACAGCATGTAACGCAACATCAACAGCTATAAGCTTTAACTCCCTTTGTCGTCCACTCAACTCATTCAATCTTTAATAAAACAAAATAAAATAAATCCTTAGCTTTAGGACTAGTTTAACATTATTTTTAAAAAGTTATTTTTAAAAAGTTATTTATAAAAGTATTATTGGAAAAAAAATTAATTTTTTTTTAAAAAAGTTGACTATAAAATTTTAGTATTTAGCATTGCTGTTAAAAATATACTTTTAAGAAGATAAATTATCATTTTAGACATGATATTATAAGTTATATATATGCGTATGTATATATATATAAATGATATTCAAATTTTTTAATGTTATAATATATAAAATATATCAGCTTAAATTATTATAAAATATAAAATATTTTTATTAATAAATACGTTTGGGTTGAAAAATACTTTTCAAAAGTAATTTTTTTCTTTAAAAGTGTTTTTGAAAAATATTAATAAATTATGATAAAATATAAAAATATTAAAAAAATAGATCATATAATTATGTATTTGTAAAAAAATATAAGTTTATAAATTATAAATAAAACAATAGCAAATGAAGGTTCAAATTGTAATTTAACTCCTAAAAATACTTTTTCAACCGCAAAAATTAAAAGTTTCAGCTTTTACGTTTGGGGTTAAAAAGTACTTTTTAAACGTAATTTTTTCACTAAAAATTATCAATTTAACATTGCTTTTAATCTCAAATCAACTTTTGAAACCAAAAGTTAGTTCGAAAAATAATGCTAAACCCACTCTTAGCTCAGAAGGTTGGTGTGTCCCCACTCGCTCCGTGATCCTTAACGCTCCGCTCTCTACCTCTGTCACTTCCCTTTCCTTCCAGTTTACCGTTGCCTTGACAGACTGGCAAACACATCACCACCACCATTAACGACCGTTGCACCCCTCAATTATATACCCTACCCTCCTTCAACTGCTCACAGCATCCCTCACCTAATTTTATTATTATTTCCCTTCAATAATTCGACAATAATGACCAATTTAGAGAAACATTGTGAAAAAATAGGGATGTAACAAAATCATTTAGGAAAACATATTTTTTTTTGAACTAAAGATCAACTGACATTAAAATACAAACAAAGTACAACAAAAAACAACGACCAACATAGCTCAAACAACAAGTCAGTCACAATCGAATCGGGGAGAAAGATCGGCAAAAAGTGAAGCACAAACCCAAAATCGAATTCGGAACAAACTGATTGGCAAAAAGCAAGAGAGAAAACATAAAAACAGCATGATAAAACAACAAATTATGAAAAGAAATAAATATCGGGAGGCACAACAAGCCAACATTAACGGCAAGAGGGAACAAGACAAGAACAAGCCAGCAAATCTATTATTCACTACATGTCGCACCTGGGATCACAAATGGGTAGGCAAATTTGTAGGAATGCAGAGATGAAGCCGATCCTATCACTGCGTCAAGATTTAAGGTTCGTAAGTGACTGGAGGCAAGGGGAAAAAGACGGAGCCGGTAGCCGAGCCGTAACTTCCCGACAGTTAACAACAAGATCCCTGCCAACAAAACACCGTGAGGTGGAGCCGAGGGCCTCCCACCGTTTTCACCCAAACCACTTTTGTCGAAAAGGACGTCTAGACCAATCATCAGACAACAAACCGAAGGAGGGCCTTGGTGCTGAGGAATGAATCTCCCAACGAACAACCGAGACTAAAAAGGAGAAAACAGAATCGAAAAAAAGAGTCATTCGAACGTAAAAAAAAGAGGAAAACGGCGAGTGGTCGGACGGGCACCGACAGAGCCAGGGCCGTCGAAAAAGAGCTCTCCTCGGACTTACAAAACGAAGGAGAAAACTTGGTTTCAAGAGAGAGAAGAGAACGTTCTTTTTATCACTCTCTAATGCTCAAAATTTTGTAGGGAAACATATTAAAATTTATAGTGTTTGTTAAAATCGTCTTCATATGAATATAATTTTTGTAAAGTTGTTTTGTGTTGGAATTAAAATAATTTTATCGTGGAAGTCATTGGTAGCTCATGATGACTTGTTGAATTTGTACACAATTATCGGTGATTTTAGTACAAATCAGACAAACTGTTAAATTAAATGAAAAATAGGCGTACATAGGGCATTTTTAAATCAATAACCATTTTTAATTATTTAATTAGAAGAATGATCCATTGTTAATATTATTTAAAAAATGATTTTTCGGCAATTCATATAAGGTAAATTCACGTCCTACAAAAAGTGAGTTTTAAATTCGCGTCATACAAAAAACGAGTTCTATATTAAAAAAGTGATAAATTAAATTTTTTTTCTTACCAACTTATTCAACACGAAACTCACATTTTTAAAAAATGAACTTATTCAACACGTAACAATTTGGGGGTCTTTTTTTCAAATAATGCTTGATGGGGGTCATTCTTCTAATTAAATATTAAAGAGAGATTATTGATTTAAAATTGCCCATACATAGACAAAAATTGAATAAAAAAAGGCAATGGCTAAATCGAATGAACAAAAAAAAACTGAATGAAAAAAGTTGATATGGGCTAAATTGAATGAAAAAAAGACAAACAATGGCTAAATTAAATGAACAAAAAATAGATCAAACAAAATTGAATGGAAAAAAGGTAGGAACTAAATTGAATTAAAAAACCTCAAAACAAAATAAGTGTATTGTGCTCAAAAAAAGAAGCAGAAACTCACGCGTTAAGGTGTCATCGCCACTCTTTTGTGTTTCATTCTATTTAGCCATTGCGTGTACGTTTTTCAATCCAATTTAGTCTTTACTTGTCATTTTATCCCTTATTTGCTTTTTTCCATTCAATTTAGCCCACGTTAAGGTTTGCCTCAAAATCTCTAGTAATTGCGCACGTTTTTTTTATTAAGGCTGCGTTTGGGATTGTTGTTAAAGGTGCAAAAGCACTTTTTCACCAATAAGCATGCCCAAACACCTACTTTTTATGGTCAATTCACGATAGAAAAGCACTTATTCAACCAAACACAAAAGTTGTATATTATTAGCTTTTGTGTTTGAAAATCTCGGTTGAAGAACAAATAACCAAATTTACCCTTTATCATTACTCGTCAAACCTAAAAACTGAGCTAGTACAGCTCCAATCGCCATTATAACACCCCAACCCCGGATGTCACATTTGGGCCTCAAGCTCAAACTATTAACATAGATTTCTCACTAAATGTAACACCTCAAACTTGAATGTCACATTTGAGCCTCAAGCCCAAACTATTACCATAGATTTCTCAACCTACTTTAGCCCAAAAGATTTGATTTTTCCAATACATTTAAATCCAACATTAAAACATAGGTAAATAATTCAAAACGTTTACAAGGGAGCTCCAACATAAGTTAAAACGTTTAAACATTCGACTTGATCAATAAAATCCAAAATAAGAGTTACAGACATTACAATAGGGTCCTAGGAATACATGACCCAATAATCTAAGTATTGTAGTCCAAACAAGGCGATGTGTTGAAACCTACTATGATGGTGCTCCTCCAAGCAATGTACCAACCTACTAACCTATAAACAGAAACAACGATTCATGCAATTTATGCAAATCATAAACATAAGCACGTGACTAGAAAATGATGCGATGACATTAAATCATTACAAGGCGCTACCGCTAATCGCCTAAAAACATGTTTTATCAACAAGCAATGTATAAATACATATCATAAGCATCATCATGCAAACCACACACACACACACACACATATATATATATATATATAAACCTTGAGTGAGGCCCGAAGACACGAAGTATTGGGAACATACACTCAGAGTGAGGCCCGGGGACACAAAGCATTGAGAACATACACTATATACTCAAAATTACCCCTCAAGTATCTTAGAATGAGACTCGGGAACATAAAGCATCGGGAGCATACATTCGAAACCACTTACCATGGTGTTGCAATACACTTTATTGGGTATCCAGATCCCATCATTCAATGTGACTCTATCAAGTAAGTGCCCACACGACATATAACATCAATCATACGGTTGCTAATAATTAACAAGTCACTCTAAGATACCAAGTTGTTACTCATTATGTTCATATATAAGAATGAAATCTGGATTATTGAGTTAATTACTTCATGGTACCTCTTAGGGAAGGCATTAGTCATTAATCTATAAATTTTCAACCTTTCCAGCTCAAAACAAACATTCTTGTGCAGATTTCCCAATGTGTACCCGTACTCAACTACGAGTACTGATACTAGACTTCAAGTACTGGTATGACACATAATATACTGATACCAAAATTGCTCATTAAAATTCCTAGAGGTCATCTAGTACCGGTAATCGAGCTCGAGCATCAGTACGGTCCTTCATGTACCGGAATACCCTTCGCGTACTAATACAAGTTTAGCTTACTAGTATCCTAACTAGGCCATGAGAATCGATATAGGTCGACATGTACTGATACAGTTTTGAATAATGTACCGGTATAAGTTGAACACCATATCGGTACTATAATAACCCAAATTCTGAGTCAATAAATGGATGTTGACTTGAGTTATGAACCTTCATGTTAGATTGGGTGATTGGACCCATTGGGTCAAGTTTGGGCCTTATTGAATGTGTATTAAACTATATAGTCTTGAGAAGTGACCTTTTATGGCAATAGAGAAAGTTTGAGACCTTGTGAGGTAATTATACCCATTTTAAAATTAAAGGCTGACCTTACCCTTGCTTGGTGTGACTTTCACGTGGGTTTTAAGGGAAAAGGGTTTTGGGTGAGATTATCCTTTCCCACTCTTCCTTTTCACCCAACCTCTTCATCTTTCTTTTTCTCTCAAACTACCCATGAATATTTTGAATTAAAGGAGACAACTTTGTCACTCATTTCTTCCACCTAAGGTCCAAGATTCAAGTATGCTCCTTTTCAGGAGCTTCATGTAAAGTGTATTCTTATGGAAAAGGGCAAGATTTTCGTAAATAGGTTTTTGGGTAGATTAATGCTTTAGAAATATTTCTATTGATCTTAAGGTTGTAGCTTGTAGTAAATTTCTCCATGATCTCTAATCCAAGTTTTGTTTCAGATTTCATGTTGAGTGGAAAATAGAAGAAGTTGGAGAATTTTTACAAGCTTGAGGTTTGGTGAAAGTGTGAGAAAGCTTATGTAAAAGCTTGGGTTCGAGATTCTTTGCTAAAGGTTAGTACACTACTAACTCCTATATCTTCATGGGCATCGTAAATTTGATTACTTTGTTACTTATATTTGATGTTTGTGGTTGAGTTTGGGTGTTAGAGGTTAGAGACCATTTAAAATGGTAAAATTTGGATTTGGTGTTAATAACTTGTAAAAATGGTAGAAAATCACCTGAAACACCTTTCATAACTTATAGGTTTGTTTTGGGGTATTGTCTTTGGGTTTTGGAGGTATGATAAGTTATTTGCGAACTTTAGAAAACAAATTCTGGGTTCGAGTAACGATATATATTGAACGTGTATCGGTACCCTGTGTTCTAAGTGATAAACATAGGCAAATTTTGATGGGAATATCGATACCCCTGTTTCAACAAATTCTAGTAGCAAAAAAGTGTACTAGTACGCTTGGGGACGTATCGGTACATGGCTTCGTATACCGATACGAGGTTGTTAGTTAAACCCATTTTATATAAACCCGAGTATTGGTACGTATATGATGGGTATCATTACCTAGTGAGGCGTATTGATAATCATGGTTAGGTGTCGGTACCTATTTGGTAATCTGCCTAAAAATACATTTTGAGTTTAAAGGGCTTATAATTCAAAGACTATGGCCTAATGGACTTCTAATGGGGTAAAATAAATGGTAAAACTGAGAAATCAAGATTCAACCCTTATATACAAGCATAAGGTGTAATAACTTGGTAAATGTTGGGTGATTTGTTTGTAAGAGCAATCGTAGGGATCCTAAGTAGATTGTGTAAGGTTACTACCAAGTGTGAGCACTTGTGTGGTAGACGTGTTTATATTGTTCGTTGTTTTGGACACCTTGGTTAGTTGAGTCACCTTTGGTTGTTGGGATCCGGATACCCAATGAGAGTGTTTCAACACCAAGAAATAAGACATCGAATGTATGTTCCTGAGTTTGTGTGACATCGAGCCTCATTCAAAGACACTCGAGGATAGATGTCAAGTGTATGTGTACGTTCCCAAGGCTGTGTGACATCGAGCCTCACCTAGAGAGAGTGTATATTCTCAAGGTTGTTTGACTCACTCAGAGTGTACGTTCCCGAAGCTGTGTGATGTAAGGCCTCCCTCCAAGTTTGTGGTATGATGCTTATGATTACTGTGTAAGATTTGATGCATCATTTGACTGTTGATTGCTATGTGTTTAGGCGACTAGAGGTAGCATCGTATGTTGATATATATGCCATGTAATCACTAAGCTACATGCTCATGTTTATGATTTGCATGATGCATGGTTGAGTGGAAGTGTATCCACTAAGCTTGTTAGCTCAGCGTTTGGAATTGTTGTTTCCATTCGCAAGTTAATAGGTATAGCACGTTGATTGGTGAAGCACCATCAGAGAAAGATTCTAGCGCCTCGTCCCACCAGAGTACAATACTTAGATCTTTGGGCTATGTATTTGTAGGGCCCTATCTTATGTTTTGTAACTCGTACTTGGATTTCAAATAATTAAGTCGAATATTTTTATAATGTAATTTAAAAGGAGCTCCATTGTAAATTCTTTCAAATATTTATCTATGTATTATTGGATTAAAAATCAAATAGATTTGGAAATTGATTGTGGTTTGGGCTAAACTAAGTCTAAATTTTATGGTTGCAGATTGGGCTTAAGATCTGAATATGACATCCAGGTTGAGGGTGTTACAGGTACCCTACTCACAGTTTATTTGTGTTCATTGTGCAGAACACGGGTACTAGTATGGACTCTCAGCGTACCGGTCCTAAAGCCCAAAAATAGCTTTCTTAGGCTCGAGAATAATTCCCAAAGCCCCTCAAACACTCACAACAAACTCTTATCTCGATCCTATATTTTATGAGAGTTATTTAGGGTGGTTTACTACCATTTTACCCATTATTAACATTAAATCCCGAATCAAGTCATCAACCAAGCATTACACCCCAAAACACCAAATCCAAGCACACAAAGCACCATCATTAGGATATGCATGGAACAAAAGAGTTAGAGGTGTACTAACATTCCCCCAAAAGCTGGAAATGAAGCTTCTTGCTCAAATCCTCAAACCATCTTCTTGTCTTGAACTTTAAAGTTCTCACCCACTTCTTTCACTACAAAAAATGAGTTGTAATTAGGATTACAACTTGCAGGAGGTGAAAAACAAGATTAAATGAGGGAAATAACAACTAAAACAAGGTTGAAAGTCTCATTGTTAACCTATTTCTCAAAACCTTCATCAAAAACCTATAAACTCATCTTCCTTCCAAACCCAAAGATTCTTACCTTTTCTTGTAGCATTTGGAAAGATGATTACAAAATTCTACTTCTTAATTCCCGAAATAACACTTTGGGTGCTAAAGGTTCAACCTTAAAAAATCTTATATGGGAAGAATATGGGATGGAGATGTGGGGGAAGTGAGAGGACAAAAGGGACATGGTGATCTCACCACTCTTGCTTTTCCCACGTTGGATGTAGGAGAATTAATTGGAAATTCATCCTATGTTAGAAAAAGGAAAATCACAACATAAAACCTTTTAGTTATTCCCATTTCCCAAAATAGTCACTACCCAAGCTTGCAAGGCTCAAAACTTATCTAAAGGTCCCAAACTTGCCCCAAGGGGGTCCAATTATCCACTCAAATATGCAGGTCCATGACCCGGGTCAACGCTTATCCATTGACTCAAAATTTAGGTTGTTATAGTCATTTTCTCACAACACAACCTTCACATTTATTGCCTAAACACACATAACTTAATTTTTATCAAATATTTTCATTTAAAAACTATCGGTTTATCAATTAAACAACATTTAGAGGCTTTATCGTTCAATATATGATCATCAGCTTAACATGCAAATTTTAAACCTAATAATAAAAAAATAACTTAATGGGGCGTTTGGATCGCGAAAAAGATAACTATCAAGGGAAAAAGCTTTTTCGGGAATCTCATACCCCCGTTTGGTTGGGATGATTCACACCAAGGGGTAATAGTCTATTCCCAACAGTAGCATTTTTTTGAGTTTATACCGGGAATCCTATTCCCTTCATTTTCTTAGGTATTTGACAATTCCTTGCATTTAAGACAAAAATGCCATTGATAAAATAGAAATCTTTCAATTATGTCCTTTCGTTTTTTGGGTTAATTTGCTACTTTGAATTATTAAATAAGGCATAATTACATAAAAATAAATAAAATATTAAAAAAACAAAACACGAAGTTAAAACATAGAGTAATAAATAAATATATAGTTATTTCCAAAAAATATACAATTTTTTATAAAATAAATTTTATATTCTGAAAGATTAAAATATCAAAATATATAATTATATTTATATAAAATCATAAAAACACTTTAAACATCCTTTGTTGATTTTACTTTTTAAAGATTATTATCACAAATTAATAGTAAAAAGTTTCAATTTCAACAACTGAAAAATATAAAATTATCTCATATTCCCATAATATAAAAGAGATTGAATAATATCATTAATCTAATCTCATAATAAAATGTGAATTTAAATCTTACTTTAGATAATTTTTAAATAATTGTCATAAGTATATTTTTACTATATTTTTTTACTAAATTTTAATAAAATCTTACATTAAACCTATATTTTCATACTATATTATATCTCATATATAAATAAATTTAATACTTGTGACAGTTATTTAAAAATATAGGTTTAATGTACTAATTATATTAAAATTTTGTTATATATATATATATTTTAAAATTTATATAGTGCAACCGAAATAGTTATATGTATTTCCATGTAAATATTTTCAACTATATATAGGAAATTTAGCTTGTTTAAAGGAAAATACATCTTAAGGATAGTTTGGTAAAATTTTCTTTCAGACAACGTTATATTCCCTCAACCAAACATTATATCTCATATTCCTGCCAATTAAACCAAACAAGATAATATAATATTCTCAGTAATATGTCAAGTAATATTACATTTTATGAATCTTATTCCACAAGTAATCTTACAGTTCGTAATCCAAGCACACCCTAAAATTCAGCAGTAAAAATATTGGTGACCTATGTAGAAAATGAGTTTCTTAGAGAGCTTGAAAATTGAAGTGGTTAAAGTGGAAACTAGATTTACGATTTCATTAAACGATGATTTGGATTTAAAAAAGATAATTGGAAATTGATGAATCGGAAAAATAATGGGGTTTGGAAATTTTACAAAAACATTTGTAATTTAAGTTCATGATGCTGAAAGATAAATGGTCGTTTCACTTTTTATCGTTTGTATTTCAATTTATTAAACTTTTAGTAAATAATATTAATCCTTTACACTATATTTATTTCTAAAAAAGTATATATAAAATATTAATAATAAATTATTTTTATTATTCTTATTATAATTTAAATTAATATATTTCATATACTACAATATTAATGAATTTAAATATAATATAAATTAATATATTTTATGTTTTATAACATAATATCTAAAATAAATATTTTATCTATTTAAAAGTACTTTTTAATAGTGATATCAAACAATTAAAGTCCCATTTGACATTGCTTTAAAAAGAACTTTTTGTTAAAAAAATGATTTTTCACAAATCAACAATGCCAAACACATACAAATTGGAGTGAACCCAATCGCAAAAGGTAAGCTTTTTAGCTTTTTGAGGGTGAATAATTACTTTTAGAGATCAAGTTACTTTTTACCCTAAATTATTTGACACTAATGTTAGTATTAATATATTAATACTAAAATTATATTTATTAAAATAATATTAATAATTAGTAAATATATTAAATATAATAATTTTTGAAATAATATTAAGAATTTATTATTTTTAATATTTTAAATAAAAATAAATAATAAAAACTTTAATATTATAAAATATTATTAAATATATTAATTAATAATATATTTAATTAATATTGAATTATATTATACTAATATAAAAAATAATAGTATAGAGGCTAATTTTTTTTATTTAATCCAAAATTTTATATTAATTATTTAGAAATATTTAAAATTTATATTATATATATAAATTATTAATGAATTATCATATTTTTTATATTTTATTACAATTTAAGTTGATTTATTTCTTCTATAATAATGTTAATAAATTTTATGATAATGAATTTAAATATTATTTACGTTTATTTATTTTTACTTTACAATATCATGTCTAAAATGGACAATTTATTTTTTTCAAAAAACACTTTTTAACAGCAATGACACTCTAAAATCTTACAACTAACTTTTCAAACAATTAAAAAGTAATGCCAAACTAGCCCTAATATTTTTAAAAATACTTTTTTACAACACTTTTCAAAAGCATATTATAATACATGAAATTTAGCGTATTATAATATTAAGAACGATTTTTAAAAAGTTTTTTAATTATAATACATGACAACTTCATCAAAATTGTATTAATCTTTATTCAAAAAAAATCGTATTAATCTGAGAGAACTTTGACAAACACAAGAAATTTAGCATATTGTCCTAAATAATTTTGATGCATTATTTTTTTTAATTTTTCACAATATTTTTCTAAATAAGCAGGCGATAATTCAAATTTTTTTTTACTTATATTTGAATTCTCCAGTCTCTAGTCTTATTTAATACTTTTTTTCAACATTTGATGTAATCCCATGATAATATCTTTTCATTTTTTAGTCTTTTAATAATGTACACACCTTATAAATATAATAATTATTAATTATTTATAAAATAAAAATAAACGTATATTTTTTATAAGGTTAAAATATTATAATTAAAAATATTTATAAAATAACTAGAAAAATGATCTTTTTAATCTATCTACATAATATCTCATGTCGGAGAAATTACATTATAAGTCCGACTCACCACATCATCCATAGTCCCAACCAATAAAAAATGTCCATTTCATTAAATTTTTCTATGTCATCTTTTTACCAAGTGAATCTTTACTCAAATTTACTGTAAATTAAATTAAAAATTACTTTTTTACGAATTGTAGTTTCACTTGATAAAGAGATGAGATGAAAAAATTTAATAAAATAAATATTTTTTATTAGTTCAGACCATAAATAACGTGACGAGCCGGACCTATGATATAATTTTTCCATACGTCGGTATTTGAATTTAAAGACAGGTTCCACAAAGACCAACATCACCCAAAACTCAACCTCCAATCAAGTCAAAAGGAACTTTGACCAAGATGAGAGGAAGGGGAAGGAAAAAACAACCGAATAGAATAAATTTGGGCCAATGGAGGAGCTATGGATGGAAGGACAGGAATCCAACGATTCAGTTTTATGCTGTCTTACCTCTGGGCCTTGACCATCCTATTCGATATTATTATGGTAACTAAAATAAAATAAATTTCAGAATTTATATTATTGTATGCTAAAATACAATATGTTATACCCAAATTTTGACCGGGCAAGTAAATAAATAATAAGTAATAAATAAATATGTATTATAGTCCATAAATAAATAAAACAGTCCATATAATAATGTCCATTTACAAATCCAAGTAGTGTCCAATTAAATACATAAAAACCCGAAAGCCCATCTTAAACTACAAGGCTCAAATCTTTATCCTTTTTCTGCTCAAATCCAATACTTTTCGGTCCAAGAAACACAATTTTAATCTGAGAATTCTCTTTCCCGCCCAAAAGCGCCACATGGCAGTCCCTCATTCGTCCAATTGGGTTAAACACGGATCTTGTGCTTTCTCATGTCTAGCTGGCTTCGCTTACGTCATTCTCCACTATCCTATAAATAGAGAGAGAGAGAGAAATGTTAGCTTTAATAATGATAACCATTAATAATATACCATAAATAATAACAATAATAATAAAATAATTAAGGAGAGAGAGTGAGGCTTACCTTAGTGACCGAATCGTTTGGTGAGATGAACCGCCGCCTGAAGCTGACCAGCCGTCGAGAACCGACTGACAGAACCTGAAACGCCACCGGAGATTAAGCCGAATGTCGTAGACCATACCAGAATCACCAGAAACACTATAAGCAAGTATTTTCTTCTCGACTTCCATTTTTTACTCGCATGCAAATCAAATAAACACATTAGATCTGAAATATTAATAAAATAAAAATAAGATTTAATGAAATAATAAGAAATGAGTTCAGAAGTTTACCTATCGTTAGTGAGGATTTGGATGTTTTTAAGTATGGTCAGAGTCGAAGAGGCGCGAGTTTACGGGTAGCTTAGACTGGGGAAGAAGGGGATCCTATCAGATCTGGATAGATTAGGGGTTTTAGGGTTGGAAATTAGGAATTTTTGGTGGATTTAGGGTTTTCACGGTGAAGGTGCGGCGGCCAGAAATTGCCTCACGGCGACCGAAAATTGCCTTGCGGCGACCGACTGAAGTGAGGTGATGACCGGTGTTCACTTGCGGTGGCCGACGAACAATCAAAAGGTAGCCGGAGTTGGTGGCTGAAGATCTGTGGGCGGAGATCAAGGCGGAGTATGGCCGGGATTTTTTGCAGTTCGTCATGTTCTTGAAGAACGAATGAACATTCATCCCAAAACTATGTAGTTTGATCCATTTGGGGGTGGTTTTCTGGGAATTTGGAGTTATGGGAGAGAGAATTGATAGAGTGGAGAGAGACCGAGAGTATAGAGAGAGGAAATGCCATTTTTTCACTAAAAGGAGCCTTAAATACCCGGGAAAAAACACATCATTTTGGTCCCGGGTTATAAGGTCCGCATATTAAATAAATAATACATAAAAATCCAAGCAACTGTCATACCTAAATTTTGACCGGGCAAGTAAATAAATAATAAAAAATAAGTAATAAATAAATATGTATTATAGTCCATAAATAAATAAAACAGTCCATATAATAATGTCTATTTACAAATCCAAGTAGTGTCCAATTAAATACCTGGATATTGATTGTGAGAGTGACCTTGAATCAAACTCAGAGATCAGCTTCAAAATGTGACTTTGTTCTACTTTATTTAGGCCAATAGGAAGACATTAATGAGTGTTCAGGAATCACGGGAAATCCCAAATATAAATTTTGAGTGAATTACCTCTCAAGCATTGTTGGCTAAGGTTTTTGAATGAAGTGATAACCCAAAACATCATTCACCTGAAGACGGCTTTTCTTCGAAGATATCCAATTATGGGAGGACATTTGGCATTCCTTCATCTCCCTTCACAAAGAAATAAAAAAAAAGAAAAATATCATTTGTTGTCCCCTTTGAGCTTGAGGATTTTCTTTCGATTCAACCCAAACCAAGGATCACCTCTACACTGAGGGCAAGGAGGATAAAAATTCATTTGCAAGTGGAAGTGTTCGATTTTGATCATCCTATGTTAGTAATGCCTTGTGAATCAGGGGAAAAAGAAATAAAAGTGAATATATCAAGTACAAAAGTCAGAAAGGCAGGATGAACGAAAAAAAATACCCTGAATTCAATCAAAAAAGAGAAGAAGAAAAAAGAAAAGAAACAGTGGAAGCTTGTGTTCAATAAAGTCAACTGAATCAAGTTGAAGCAAAGAAAGCACTAAAGCGCAAAAAAAGCAATACATGTATGTGAGATCTTCCATTCAAACCAGCTTCCATCCAAAAGAGAAGTGGAAGATTGATTTCAAGAAAAAGAAATAAACTCTATGGTGAAAACCCAGAAATGGGCAGTTTAGCGCGATCTGCAAAAAAAAAGAGAGAAAAAAGAAAGAAAAAGAAGAAAAGAGCATTTCATCCGAGCAATATTCAGATCAAGGAATGCAAAAATGATATTTCACTTGGAAGAAATGATCATTGGTTTCATTACCCTTAAGTATTTATTTGAGCCTATATATCCTTTCTTTGGCAGCCCTAAACCATAGCCTACATTACAAGCCTCAAAAGACCATTTTGACCATATACGGGTATTGAAGCAAGATGAGTTTGTCTTCAGAATACATCTCGCCTATCAGGGTTAACCTTTATTCAAGGACTTCCAGACTTCTAATGCTTGATCGAGATAAAAAAAGATGGAAGGATTGGGATATGGTGAGTTAATGAGGTAAAGAGTGCCACCTTAAATGTGATAGAATTAGGTATACGAGAAGTGTTTCTCCCAGAAGTTTAATAACTTAGAAGGGGTCACATTGGAGTTGATCTTTGCAGTTTGATTCAAAGGCTCTGTTGCACTTGATATTTAGGGGCCTAACCTTGATTCTTGTTGTTTGCCATGACTTATCAAATTATTCAAAGGAAAGCTCTATCAGAATAAACAAACGGAAACATTGTTGTAAAAAAGAGAGAAAAAGAAAAGAAAAAAGGAAAACCAAGGTAAAAACCCGAAAGAGCGCCTTGAGAAAAAAAGAGAGAAGAAGAAAAGAAAATTTTAAAGTGGAAACCTGAAAAGACGCTTTAGAGAAAAGATGCAGAGATCTTGAAGATTGAACCTGAGTGTGAGATGGGTTACGCTGTCACTAGAAGAAGTTTCAATAAAAGAAGAAGCAAAGAAATTTGGAGCTCCCCAGCAGATGAAAGTTTGCCCAAATGGTCATCAATTGACAACATTCATGCATCATATAGTTAGGCATCCATAAGTAGGAGCATGATAATTCATACATTCAAAACATTTTTGGATGCTTTGCCAGGAATTTGCAGATTTAATCAAGGAAAGACAAAGATCAATTTAAAGCTTTGGAAGAGAGGATTCAAGCAAGAATAAGTAGAGATTTCAAAAAAGGATCCAGTTAAGAAAGAATAAAGATCTTGGAAAGGTAGATCCCAACAGAAATGAGCAAAGATCTTGGGAAAAGATCCAGTTATGAATGAATAAAGATCTAAAAGAAGTAGATTCAAGCAAGAATGAGCAGAGGTATCGAGAAAAGATCTGATAAAGAATGAATAAAGATCTTGGAGAAGAAGATACAATCAAATGAGCAGAAATCTCAGAGGAAAGATCTAGTTAAGAATGAATGGAGATCTTGAAGAGGAGGATTCAACAAGGAATGAGCAGAAATCTTGGAGAAGAAAGTCTGACAAAGAGCAAGAATAGATCTTGGAGAAATAGATTTAGCAAAAGTTTAAGTTATGTTTGTAAGAAAACAAATATATTAATGCATGATTTTCTGTTTACAGATGCAGATTGGCAAGTATATTCTGTTCACAAAGGTGGATTTCCCTAAAATATTTTGTTTGTGGAGGTGGATCACTCAAGATATTTCGTTGGCAGAGGAAAATAGCAAGATATTTCGGATTTCAACAAATATCCCGCTTATAGAGGCCGATTTCAGCAAGAGGCTCCATATACAAAGGCAGATTTCTCAAGATATTCTGTTGGCAGATGCAAATCTTAAGATGTTCCGTTGGCAGAGGCAGATCTTAAGACATGCTGTTTATAATGAGGCAGATCTCGAGATATTTGATTTCAATAAGAGGCTTCGCTTGGAAAAGCGAATTTTGGCAATATTCCGCTATAGAAGTGGATTTCAGCAAAATATTTTGGGCAGATTTCAACGGAAAAATCCATTTGTGGAGATGAGTTCCAACAAGTACTTGGCTTGCAAAGATGGATTTTAACAGATATTTCGTTTGAAAAGGCATATTTCAACAAGAGGCTCTGTTTGTACAGATAGATTCAAATAAAGACAGTTTTCGACAAATAATATCATTCACAGAAGCAGAATTCAATATGACATGCTGTTTGTAGAAGCAGATTCCAGCAAGATATTTTGATTACAAAGGCAGATTACAACAAATATTCACTTGCAGAGGTGGATTTTAAACAAGACATTCTACTGAAGAGACAGGTTTCAGCAATATGTGAATGGTATATTGCAGCAAAAGCCCTGATTGTTTGAATAGAAAAGGAGATGAATTACGACTCTAAATTCTTCAGGTCATTAGCAAGTTCTGTAAGCATGATGTTAAGACTGTTGGAGACTGACACCTTCGGAAATGATAAGAACTTTCTAAATGTCGTCGCAAAAAGATAGCAGGGCATGATATCAGCAGAAATATTAATCCTTTGGGCCCTCGGTTTCAAAGAAAAAAAGAGAAAAGCAAAAAGAAAAAGAAGAAACAAAAAGAAAAAACAACAAAGTGAAAAAAGAAAAAGAAAAGGAAAAGAGGAAAAAGAACGAGGAAAAGAAAAAGAAAAAGTGAAAAGAAAAATGGCAAAAAGGGAGGAAGAAGAAAGAAAAAAACAAAAAAAGAGAGAAAAAAAAGAAAGAGAAAAAGAAAAGAAAAAAAAGAAGAAGAATAAGGAGGAAGAGGATTCAAGTTGCCGAATTGAAAAACAAGATAGACCAACTTCAGGCCCAAATGAGGAAAATTCATAGTATCAGCATTTCTTGTTGAAGCACTTGAAATTTTACTGATATACCCAAATTGGGCATTTTTACAGTCAATGTTGGAAGGAAAATGATAAATTTTACTTTTGCATATACAAAAGAATTTGATCAACAGAGAAAGGAAAACAAGAGATGAGATTCCATATGAGCTTCAGATAGAAAGATCAAGATACCTTCGACAGAAAAACAATGACATATAAAAAACCCAGTGCTTCAAGCGAGAAATTGAAAATATTTTATGTTACTTTAATAATGAATTTGAATTGATAGATGATGTTTCTTTTTGCAGGATTAATCATTCCCCAGAGGAGAGGAGAATTAATATTTCTAGAATTCAGAGTTCATAATAAGAAGAACTCGCCCAACAAAGAATGAAGAGCTCCTAATGAGAAGAGTTCGCTCTAGAATTCATAATGAGAAGAATTCGCCCAGCAAAGAATGAAGAACTCCTAATGAGAAGAGTCCGCTCCAGAACTCCTAATGAGAAGAGTTCACTCCAGAATTCATAATGAGAAGAATTCGCTCAACAAAGAATGAAGAACTCCTAATGAGAAGAGTTCGTTCCATAACTCCTAATGAGAAGAGTTCGCTCTAGAATTCATAATGAGAAGAATTCGCCACAGAGTTCCTAATGAGAAGAACTCACTTAATGAAGAAAGAAGAGCTCCTAATGAGAAGAGTTCGCCCTTTTAAAAGATGAAGAATTTCATAATGAGAAGAACAACTTCAGATTCCACATTTTGACAGGGAAATGAAGAATTTCATAATGAGAAGAACAATTTTAAACCACAGAAGATGAAGAATTTCATAATGAGAAGAACAGCTTCAGATTCCACATTTTGACAGGGGAATAAAGAATTTCATAATGAGAAGAACAACTTCAAACCTCGGAAGATGAAGAATTTCATAATGAGAAGAATAGCTTCAAATTCCACATTTTGACAAGGGAATGAAGAATTTCATAATGAGAAGAACATCTTCAAACCTCGGAATATGAAGAATTTCATAATGAGAAGAATAGCTTCAGATTTCACAGTTCGACAGAAGTTTGAAGAATTTCATAATGAGAAGAACAACTTCAAACTTCAGCATTGTTCATAATGAAAGACCTGCCTTTCAGAGGATGACCAGGAGGTTTGGAAAAAATTCGTGTATTTTGAGCTTTGCTCTATCCCTGTTCCATAGCAATGAGCAAAGAGGGGCAGCTATTATACCCGAATTTTGATCAGGCAAGTAAATAAATAATAAATATTAAGTAATAAATAAATATGTATTATAGTCTATAAATAAATAAAACAGTCCATATAATAATGTACATTTACAAATCTGAGTAGTGTCTAATTAAATACATAAAAATCCGAAAGCCCATCTTAAACTACAAGGCTCAAATCTTTATCCTTTTCCCGCTCAAATCTAATACTTTTCAGTCCAAGAAACACAATTTTAATCTGAGAATTCTCTTTCCCTCCCAAAAGTGCCACATGGCAGTCCCTCATTCTTCCAATTGGGTTAAACACGGATCTTGTGCATTCTCATGTCTAGCTGGCTTCGCTTACGTCATTCTCCACTATCCTATAAATAGGGAGAGAGAGAAATGTTAGCTTTAATAATGATAACCATTAATAATATACCATAAATAATAACAATAATAATAAATAATTAAGGTGAGAGAGAAGCTTAACTCGGTGACCGAACCGTTTGGTGAGATAAACCGCCGCCTGAAGCTGAGCAGCCACCGAGAAACAGAATGACAGAACCAGAAACACCGCCGAAGATTAAGCCGAATGTCGCAGACCATATCAGAATCACCAGAAACACTATAAGCAAGTATTTTCTTCATGACTTCCATTTTTTCCTCGCATGCAAATCAAATAAACACATTAGATCTGAAATATTAATAAAATAAAAATAAGATTTAATGAAATAAAAAGAAATGATTTCGGAAGTTTACCTATCGTTGGTGATGATTTGGATGTTTTTAAGTATGGTCAGAGTCGAAGAGGCGCGGGTTTACGGGTAGCTTAGGCCGGGAAAGAAGGGGATCCTATCAGATCTGGGTAGATTAGGGGTTTTAGGGTTGGAAATTGGGAAATTTTGGTGGATTTAGGGTTTTCAAGGTGGAGGTGCTGCAGCCAGAAATTGCCTCACGGCGACCGGCCGAAGTGAGGTGATGACCGGTGTTCACTTGCGGTGGCCGGCGAATAGCCAAAAGGTAGCCAGAATTGGTGGCTGAAGATCTGGGGGAGAAGATCAAGGCGGAGTATGGCCGGGATTTTTTGCAGTTCGTCATGTTCTTGAAGAACGAATGAACATTCATCCCAAAACCATGTGGTTTGATCCGTTTGGGGGTGGTTTTCTGGAGTTTGGAGTTATGGGAGAGAGAATTGAGAGAGTGGAGAGAGACCGAGAGTATAGAGAGAGAGGGCTGGTGAATTATGAGAGGAAAGACCATTTTTTCACTGAAATGAGCCTTAAATACCCGGGACAAAACGCAACGTTTTGGTCCCGGGTCATAAGGTTCGCGTATTTTCAACGGGTTGGCTTATGACCCGCGCATTCCCATACGGGTTGCCTTTGGTTTTTTCCCATTATTTTGCAGCTTCTCAATTTAGTCACATGCCCCTTTAAATTGATCCCAAACTTTACAATTCATACAATTTAGTCCCTAATCCCCCTTAATTGTACCCCTCAGTTTTGAATTGTTTCATTTGGGTCCTTAGACTTTGTAACTGGGCATTATGTTTTGTAATTCATCAATTTAGTCCCTATGTTAATAAAAATCAATTTTAATGTCAATTTTAATCTCGTATTCGAACAAAATAAATTTCCTTATAAAAGGATATCGACATTCGAAATTAAATTCAGTTAATAATTATGGGATAAATTAAATTTAAATTATTATTCGAAATGCCACGTAATATTAAAGGTATCGATAACGGACGTTCGTAGGGGTGCTAATCCTTCCTTGCACGTAATCGACCCCCGAACCCAATTTTTAAGACATGATCTCTGGTTTGTTTTTTGGTGTCCGGTCTACTACGAAGTGATCGGTGGCGACTCGAAAGTATTTTTAACGATAAAATAAAGGAAAATTTGATTTAATACGAAAAACCCTAATTTTCAAGATTAAATTAAAAATGGCCAGAAAACCTTAATTTTCTAAAAGATCGATCGTCAGGCTATTTTCACATATTCCCGATTATTTTCAAAAAATGGTCGCGACAGCTTGGCGACTCCGCTGGGGATTTTAAAAATTGAGAGTCAGGCCTAATTAATTTTACTGGCATTTTGGCATTTTAGATAATAATTTGAGTTTAATTTTTCCTATAATTATTGGATGAATTTTTTAGAAAAATGCGGGTATCTTTTTCTTGTGTGATATAAATTGTCATTCATGCATAAGCCTTATACCCGGGCTTTTCACCCTTGAGTGGGAGTGAGGCATGATCATACGTGAGTTATTCAGCTCCGTGATCGGATTTTGTCCTCCTTCCGGTATACCAACCTTATACACTGTGATGTTACGCCTCTTCTATAAGGGGCCGTATACTCCCGAATCGATGTCTTACTAGTCCAGTAACGATAGTTCGGGTACCCAGAGTCTAGATCGAAACCCACATGCTGTAATAGAAACCCACCCCACTAGAGCCAGATAGGGACCTAGGACAGGGTGTTGCTGATTTAAATTCATTTTTTGGTTATTTTTGTGTGCAAAATAAACTGTTCTCTGGTTAATCTTATGCAATATAAATTGTTTTTCTGTAACAATTATTTTTGCTTACAATATTACTTCACCATACTGACATAGTTTTTTGTTGTTGTTGTTTTGTTACATTGCATTCATGAGAGGTATCGGTTAGAGAATTAGTCGAGTAGGCAGTGGTCATAAGAACTGAAGGGTCCGATAGACAAGTGGAGGACAATATGTCACCGTGGACCTGATTCGAGAAGATTCAATACAAGAACGAAGATAGTATCCGAGGAGTCCAGATGTCATTAATGCAAAGTTGTACTAGAAATTACTAAACATAGTGGAGTTCTGTCAGAACCAAGTTTAATTTGAGAACCATAGGATGGGGAATATGAAGAGTCATTTTCAAAAAGATTTATGGGTTATAGTATTACAATGATGTATCAAATTTTTTTGAACATAATGAAATTCTGCCAGAACTAAGTTTAATTTGAGAATCAAAATATGGGAATACGAAGAGTCATTTTCAATAAAATTTTTGAATTATAATGTCGTTGTCAGACAATCAAATGGACCAATAGTTGTTTAGGGCCGTAACTTGTTTATGAAGCCCGATATAATTGCTCGCCTTTCGAGAAGATATGTGTAACACCAATAATAGAGAAATACGAGACATTGCTATACTGCTCCAATGGTTAAAAGAGAACAAGTTTCATACATGGCTTAACAGTAGATCAAGTTTCCAGATAGAGTCAGCGGTAATTATAGAGATAAGCAAGACACAGTATTCGAAAAAAAGTAATGATAACCTGAGGAAAGATAAATAACAGATAAATTGAAGGGACATTCAAGGGCCATTGTTGAAAGAAAAAACCAATGAAGAATGGAGAGCTTTGAACTCAGAGGCGATATCCAAGTTTCACAAATGATGGAATTTACTGAGGAATACCATAATTAGGGGAAATGCTGATAAAAATGATGAGCTGAGAAAAGTGGCAAAATCAGGAAACGCCGTACAACGTTTGAAATACCAGTTTGTAAGTTTCGAAGAGGTACCACAAATGAGGAGCAAGTCCCTGAAAATCAAGCCGAAGCAGTAATCCAGGATGTCCAAAAACATAGTGGTGAAATGATAAACTTCAGGAGCTAATTGCGGGGAGTTGCCTAGTACGTGCAGATTTTGTTCGATGAGATCGGGAGCCTTCAACAACATTATGATATCGACATTGAGCCAGTACAGATGGTGATTCAGAGGCTAAACAAAGTGATCAACCAAAGGAGCTGGAGCTAGTGAACATATTGCCTTCGATCTGTAATCGACCTTTCAGTTAGATGGGTGTTGTTCTAATGACTAGTTCTTGAAACTGATACCTCGTGCATTCATGCATTACATCATTTAAACATTATGTAAAATAAAAAAATATTGCATATTTGTTTAAAATATTGTATTTTTTTGTAAATAACATTGCATTGGTTAAATTTATGTTTTTAAAAGCATGGGTAACAGATTTATTAAGGATGAGCAATCACAAAGGCTGTTGAGGACCAATTGGATCAAATGAAGAAAAAAGGATGATCAGTCCGAGAACGAGATGGAAACACGAGCTACCACACTTCTTGGAGTCAGATAAGTTGATAAAGGAAATATTCCAGACAAAATAGCAACATTGATGATCAAGGAGAAAACTTATCTCACATAAAGGTTCAGTCTGAAAGGACTCTGTATGCAAAAAAAGGGTCAAAAAACAAAAAAAAAGAGGAAAAGAAAAAGTCAAAAAAGCAGAAAAAGAAAGAAAAAGATAGAAATAAAAGCCAAATAAAAGATGAGCAAGTTTGGATCAATCAACCGTGGGCATTTGTATGGAATCCAAAAGACCCGAGTTTGGATGAGAATAGTGGAATGCTTGACTAAGAATCACTGGTGGATGACTAAGAATGTTAAAATAAAGTAAGCCTAGTGAATTGGCATATAGAGATTGAATGAAGACATGTTTTGGAGTTTAATCGAAAGTCTTGTCGATCGATGATTCAGCAACAGTCAGAAGATATAATGATCCTAACAGAGATAAGGGGTAGTATAATCTTTCTCTAAAGCTATGAATGCCAATGTTAGTTGAAGATTAAAGTTTGATCACAAGGGAGTTGATTGCAAGAGGAGCAGAATACAGATGCGAGAAAAAGAAGCTGAAGAGTTCAGTCAGACAAGGTTCAAATTTGTGGCTCTGCTCTGTACAAAATCACTTTCAGATAATGGCCCCATTGAAGTTTCCGGTCTCATTAGGGTTGGCATTTATAGAGTTCCAGTTCAATCAAAGACTATCATTTGCTAAAGCAACCGAGGTAAAAGGAAATGACAGAAGTTATGACAAATTCTTGTGAATAACTCATTGCAGTCTAGAGTTTATTAGAGTCAGAGTAATCTTTTGGTATTTTCTTCCTGTAATATTTTCTTTACCAAATAATGCTCAAAGATTAGATGCTTGAGATGCTCCTGTCAGTGGAAGGTTAAAATTTAATCTGGATCTCATTCATGTTCTTCAAACTGCTTGCAACTTTATCACAAGAAATTATCAGAGCCCCATTAATCGAGTTGTTACAATATCAAGACCATTGTGAGGTATGATTGAGATGTTGAAGGTTGCTACATTTTCAAGCTGCAAATTCAAAACTTTCTGAAGTGGGAGATTTTGGAAGTTGATACTGAAGACCAGTTATTAAGATATCTAACTTTAAAAGTAGCCCCCTGATTGGAGAAAATGCAATTGGATTGCTCAGAAAACAAGTGTTGAAAATGTCAAATGGAAAGAGAGAAAAAAATGAATGGATTGATCAGATTCCTAGAAGAATAGGTCAACTGACTCACCAGGTTTATCATAGAAGGTTCCTCGAACAAATACAAATTCTGACATATTTGGAATGCTCATTTCAGATTTATTTCCTTGCCTTATCAAAGGTCAATCTCTTATCCCTGGACCGGTGAAGAAGATGTTAAGCCCATTTGCCTATAGTTATGATCCCGTTAGTATTTGCAAATTTCACATGGGATACCAGGATGAGCTACCAAGAAATGTGGGTCCTTAATGGAGGAAATCAATAAGTTGGTTAGTTAGAGATTCAGAATGAATACTTCTAAGATCGTCTGGAGTTTTGAAGTCTGACTTGTTCATGTCTATGTATCAAGAGGGTATAGCTTGTAAAATTATCTCTGAAGTAGTATAGAAATCAACTCTGTTACTTCAAGCCCAAAGATTCTCTTGTGTTGCCTTATAGATGATTTCAAATGTTTGACCACTTATGGGGAGGATATGACTGAGTATGGGGCAATCTTCAGTTGATATTTTTTCAAGAAAATTACATATTAAAGGGCGTAGTGATGATGACAAAATACATATATTAGCCAGTTCAGGGGCTTAACAAGTTTTCCCACGAAGTTCTGGTGGTTCTGAAAGATGAACTTGATAGTTCAGGAACTTAAAATGTCCAAGGACTTGGAGTATCTGGTCGCCTTAAACAATAAAGGTGTGACAAACTTAATATGGCAAGAGACCAGTTGAGCGGCATTGTGGAATTTGATCACTGAAGAATTGAAAAAATTAGTTCAGAAAGAATGAGAGCATGAACAAGAATGGACATGTCTTTGTAATGGTGAATGAAAATAAATAATTGACAGTAGAAGCAGAGTGACCAAAGTGAACTCAAGTCTTCCTTGATTAATAGCCAATAGTAAATCACATGAGATTTGCCTGCAATTTTATGACCGTTTTGGAGTAATACCTTGAATCATCCCAATCGCGTTTCCCCGCGAGCATTGGGGGTCCTTTATAAAGGAGGCTATTTGGATTTATTTGCTATGATACTTGTTTCTAATACACTTCTCAAATGGCAAACACTTTGCATTCTTTGATTATTTTAATATTTCATTTATTCTTTGTTATGGGTTATTTTTGTTCTCCTATAAGTATTTTTAGGTCCCTGGATATTGATTGTGAGAGTGACCTTGAATCAAACTCAGAGATCAACTTCAAAATGTGACTTTGTTCTACTTTATTTAGGCCAATGGGAAGACATTAATGAGTGTTCAGGAATCACGGGAAATCCCAAATATAAATCTTGAGTGAATTACCTCTCAAGCATTGTTGGCTAAGGTCTTTGACTGAAGTGATAACCCAAAACATCATTCACCTGAAGACGGATTTTCTTCGAAGATATCCAAGTATGAGAGGACATTTGGCATTCCTTCATCTCCCTTTACAAAGAAAGAAAAAAAGAAAATATCATTTGTTGTCCCCTTTGAGCCTGAGGATTTTCTTTCGATTCAACCCAAACAAGGATCACCCCTACACTGGGGGCAAGGAGGATGAAAATTCATTTGCAAGTGAAAGTGTTCGATTTTGATCATCCTATGATAGTAATGCCTTGTGAATTAGGGGTAAAAGAAGCAAAAATGAATATATCAAGTACAAAAGTCAGAAAGGCAGGATGAATGAAAAAGAATACCCTGAATTAAATCAAAAAAGAGAAGAAGAAAAAATAAAAAATAGTGGAAGCTTATGTTCAAAAAAGTCAACTGAATCAAGTTGAAGCAAAGAAAGCACTAAAGCACAAAAGAAAAACAATACATGCATGTGAGATCTTCCATTCAAACCAGCCTCCATCCAAAAGAGCAGTGGAAGATTGATTTCAAGAAAAAGAAATGAACTTTATGGTGAAAACCCGGAAATGGGCAATCTAGAGCAATCTGCAAAAAAGAGAGAAAAAAAGACAGAAAAAGAAGAAAAGAACATTTCATCTGAGCAATATTCAGATCAAGGAGTGCAAAAATGATATTTCACTTGGAAGAAATGATCGTTGGTTTCATTACCCTTAAGTATTTATTTGAGCCTATATATCTTTTCTTTGGCAGCCCTAAACCATAGCCTACATTACTAGCCTCAAAAGACCATTTTGACCATATACGGGTATTGGAGCAAGATGAGTTTGTCTTCAGAATCATCTCACCTATCAGGGTTAACCTTTCTTCAAGGACTTCCAGACTTCTAATGCTTGATCGAGATCAAAAAAGATGGAAGAATTGGGACATGATGAGTTAGTGAGGTGAAGAGTGCGACCTTAAATGTGATAGAATTAGGTATACGGGAAATTTTTCTCCCAGAAGTTTAATAACTTAGAATGGGTCACATTGGAGTTGATCTTTGCAGTTTGATTCAAAGGCTCTGTTGCACTTGATATTTAGGGGCCTAACCTTGATTCTTTTTGTTTTCCATGAGTTATCAAATTATTCCAAATTCTCAAATCTAGTAAAATAATATTTTGAGCATTTCACTTATCGTTTCAATAAGCACCTCGCAGATAGATTGATTAGATACAAGAAAAGCAAAGGATTTCGTGGGTATTATTATGATGTACTAATCCTTTAAGTGCAGGATTTAACTTATCGTTTCAATACGCACCTTGCAGAATAAGAAATGATGCAAGTGATTCTGGGGCAAAAAGAGGGAGCAAGAGCTATTTTTCAAGAGCAAAGATGTGGCCAGATCAATCCGTTAAAGGTTTTTGCTATTCAAAAGCAAGAAAATAAGGTGAATGTGAGAAAAGATGATAATTGAACACAAGCCAGAGTGGGGCAATGCTTCAAAAATGAACCTTACAGAACATCACATGCTGGCAACAAGATCTGCAAGCTAGAACAACAATGAATCATGATCTCTTTCAGAGCTATGAGAAAGAATTTTGTCAAAGGAGCTGAATGAAGATGTAGCAGGAGCGGCTTTCTAAAAAAGGGTGATCCCCAGTAATTAAAATTGAAAGAAATGCATGGTGAGATGTGACAAAAATGAGGTTTATGTGCTCGATCCATAAAGGCAAGGAAAGCTCTATCAGAATGAACAAAAGGAAACATTGTTGTAAAAAAGAGAGAAAAAGAAAAGAAAAAAAAGGAAAACCAAGGTGAAAACCTGAAAGGGTGCCTTGAGAAAAAAAAGAGAGAAGAAGAAAAGAAAATTTTAAAGTGAAAACCTGAAAATGCGCTTTAGAGAAAAGATGCAGAGATCCTGAAGATTGAACCTGAGTGTGAGATGGGTTACGCTGTCAGTAGAAGAAGTTTCAATGAAAGAAGAAGCGAAGAAATTTGGAGCTCCCCAGCAGATGAAAGTTTGCCCAAATGGTCATCAATTGACAACATTCATGCATCATATAGTTAGGTATCCATACGTAGGAGCATGATAATTCATACATTCAAAGCATTTTTGGATACTTTGCCAGGAATTTGCAAATTTAATCAAGGAAAGACGAAGATCAATTTAAAGCTTTGGAAGAGAGGATTCAAGCAAGAATAAGCAGAGGTTTCAAAAAAGGATCCAGTTAAGAAAGAATAAAGATTTTGGAAAGATAGATCCCAATAGAAATGAGCAAAGATCTTGGGAAAAGATCTAGTTATGAATGAATAAAGAAAGCAAGAATGAGCAGAGATCTTGAGAAAGGATCTGATAAAGAATGAATAAAATCTTGGAGAAGAAGATACAATCAAATGAGCAGAAATCTCGGGGGAAGGATCTAGTTAAGAATGAATGGAGATCTTGAAGAGGAGGATTCAACAAGGAATGAGTAAAAATCTTGGAGAAGAAAGTCCGAGAAAGATCGAGAATAGATCTTGGAGAAATAGATTTAGCAAAAGTTTAAGTTATGTTTGTAAGAAAGCAAATATATTAAAGCATGATTTTCTGTTTGCAGGTGCATATTGGCAAGTATATTCTGTTCACAAAGGTGGGTTTCCTTAAAATATTTTGTTTGTAGAGGTGGATCACTCAAGATATTTCGTTGGCAGAGGAAAATAGAAAGATATTCCGGATGTCAACAAATATCCCGCTTATAGAGGCCGATTTCAGCAAGAGGCTCCATATACAAATGCAGACTTCTCAAGATATTTTGTTGGCAGATGCAAATCTTAAGATGTTCCGTTGGCAGAGGCAGATCTTAAGACATGCTGTTTATAATGAGGTGGATCTCGAGATATTTGATTTCAATAAGAGGCTTCGCTTGCAAAAGCAAATTTCGACAATATTCCGCTATAGAAGTGGATTTCAGCAAAATATTTTGGGCAGATTTTAGCAGAAAAATCCATTTGCGGAGATGAGTTCCAACAAGTACTTGGCTTGCAAACATGGATTTTAACAAATATTTCGTTTGAAAAGGCAGATTTCAACAAGAGGCTCCGTTTGCAAAGATAGATTCAAACAAAGACAGATTTCGACAAATAATATCGTTCATAGAAGCAGAATTCAATATGACATGTTGTTTGTAGAAGCAGATTCCAGCAAGATATTTTGATTACAAAGGCAGATTACAACAAATATTCACCTACAGAGGTGGATTTTAAACAAGACATTCTATTGAAGAGACATGTTTCAACAAGATGTGAATGGTATATTGCAGCAAAATCTCTGATTGTTTAAATAGAAAATGAGATGAATTACGACTCTAAATTTTTCAGGTCATTAGCAAGTTCTGTAAGCATGATGTTAAGACTGTTGGGCTGACACCTTCGAAAATGATAAGAACTTTCTAAATGTCATCGCAAAAAGATAGCAGGGCATGATATCAACAAAAATATTAATCATTTGGGCCCTCAGTTTCAAAGAAAAAAAAATAAAAAAGAGAAAAGCAGAAACAAAAAGAAAAAAACAACAAAGTGAAAAAAGAAAAAGAAAAGGAAAAGAGGAAAATAAAAAAGAAAAAGTGAAAAGAAAAATGGCAAAAAGGGAGGAAGAAGAAAGAAAAAAACAAAAAAAAAAACAAAAAAATAGAGGAAAAAAAGAAAGAAAAAGAAAGAGATGAGAAAAAGATAAAAAAAGAAGAAGAATAAAAAGAAAAAAGAAGAAGAAGAGCAAAGAATGAAGAACTCCTAATGAGAAGAGTTCGCTCCAGAACTCCTAATGAGAAGAGTTCGCTACAGAATTCATAATGAGAAGAATTCACTCAGCAAAGAATGAAGAACTCCTAATGAGAAGAGTTCGCTCCAGAATTCATAATGAGAAGAGTTCGCTCCAGAATTCATAATGAGAAGAATTTGCCACAATGTTCCTAATGAGAAGAACTCGCTTAATGAAGAAAGAAGAGCTCATAATGACAAGAGTTCGCCCTTTTAAAAGATGAAGAATTTCATAATGAGAAGAACAGCTTCAGATTCCACATTTTGACAGGGAAATGAAGAATTTCATAATGAGAAGAACAATTTTAAACCTCGGAAGATGAAGAATTTCATAATGAGAAGAACAACTTCAGATTGCACATTTTAACAGGGGAATGAAGAATTTTATAATGAGAAGAACAGCTTCAAACCTCAGATGATGAAGAATTTCATAATGAGAAGAATAGCTTCAGATTCCACATTTTGACACGGGAATGAAGAATTTCATAATGAGAAGAACATCATCAAACCTCGGAAGATGAAGAATTTCATAATGAGAAGAATAGGTTAAGATTTCACAGTTCGGCAGAAGTTTGAAGAATTTTGTAATGAGAAGAACAGCTTCAAACTTCAGCATTGTTAGCTTTAAAAGACCTACCTTTCAGAGGATGACTAGGAGGTCTGGACAAAATTCGTGTATTTTGAGTCTTTGCTCTATCCCTGTTCCACAACAATGAGCAAAGAGGGGCATCTGTTATACCCGTATTTTGATCGGGCAAGTAAATAAATAATAAATAATAAGTAATAAATAAATATGTATTATAGTCCATAAATAAATAAAACAGTCCATATAATAACGTCCATTTACAAATCCAAGTAGTGTCCAATTAAATACATAAAAATCCGAAAGCCCATCTTAAACTACAAGGCTCAAATCTTTATCATTTCCCTCTCAAATCCAATACTTTTCAGTCCAAGAAACACAATTTTAATATGAGAATTCTCTTTACCGCCCAAAAGCGCCCCATGGCAGTCCCTCATTCTTCCAATTGGGTTAAACATGGATCTTGTGCTTTCTCATGTCTAGCTGGCTTCGCTTACGTCATTCTCCACTATCCTATAAATAGGGAGAGAGAGAAATGTTAGCTTCAATAATGATAACAATTAATAATATACCATAAATAATTACAATAATAATAAATAAGTAAGGAGAGAGAGATAGGCTTACCTCGGTGACCGAACTATTTGGTGAGATAAACCGCCGCCTAAAGCTGAGCAGCCGCCGAGAACCGAACTGACAGAACCTGAAACGCCGTTGGAGATTAAGCCGAATGTCGCAGACCATATCAGAATCACCAGAAACACTATAAGCAAGTATTTTCTTCTCGAATTCTATTTTTTCTTCGCATGCAAATCAAATAAACACATTAGATCTGAAATATTAATAAAATAAAAATAAGATTTAATGAAATAAAAAGAAATAAGTTCATAAGTTTACCTATCGTCGGTGAGGATTTGGATGTTTTTAAGTATGGTCAGAGTCGAAGAGGTGCGGGTTTACGGGTAGCTTAGTCCGGGGAAAAAGGGGATCCTATCAGATCTGGGTAGATTAGGGGTTTTAGGGTTGGAAATCGGGAATTTTTGGTGGATTTAGGGTTTTCACGGTGGAGGTATGGCGGTCAGAAATCACCTCACGACGACCAAAAATTGCCTTGCGGTGACCGGCCGAAGTGAGGTGATGACCGGTGTTCACTTGCGGTGGCTGGCGAACAGCCAAAAGGTAGCCAGAGTTGGTGGCTGAAGATCTGTGGGCGGAGATCAAGGCGGAATATGGGCAGTATTTTTTGCACTTCGTCATGTTCTTGAAGAATGAATGAACATTCATCCCAAAACAATGGGGTTTGATCTGTTTAGGGTGGTTTTCTGGGAATTTAGAGTTATGAGAGAGAGAATTGAGAGAGTGGAGAGAGACCGAGAGTATAGAGAGAGAGGACTGGTGAATTATGAGAGGAAAGGCCATTTTTTCACTGAAATGAACCTTAAATACCTGGGACAAAACACATCGTTTTGGTCCCGGGTTATAAGGTTTGCGTATTTTCAACGGGTTGGGTTATGACCCGCGCATTCCCATACGGATTGCCTTTGTTTTTTTCCCATTATTTTGCAGCTTCTCAATTTAGTCACATGCCCCTTTAAATTGATCCCAAACTTTACAATTCATACAATTTAGTCCCTAATCCTCCTTAATTGTACCCCTCAGTTTTGAATTGTTTCATTTGGGGTCCTTAGACTTTGTAATTGGGCATTATGTTTTGTAATTCATCAATTTAGTCCCTATGTTAATAAAAATCAATTTTAATGTCTATTTTGTTTTTTTAATTGTTTATTTATTTAATGCAATTAAATTATATGTTAGTTGCATGTTTTAATCTAGCATATAGTATATTAAATGTTATACAATTAAATACACTTAGTTTAATTAATTAATAGAGCCTTTAGTTTAGGTTTCTTTAATTAAGGTTCAATAATTAAATAAGGTAGATAATTGTAGATATTAAAAGTATATTAAATATGATTTTAGAATCCAAATATGGATGGTGTTCCATTGTTTACAATGGGGTGTTATCTCAGCCTTGGTCATAAAGGTGTATATTCGATATACATTTTCACTTATAAAATTGATTAAATAATTTGTTAGAGCCTGAATTAGGACTAGAACTTTAATTAATTAGAAGAATTAATTAAATAAGAATATGATTAATTTAAGGGCTTTAAATATATGGAAGGTGTTCAAGAAATTGACATTTTCACATAAAAGCCATTAAATTAATTAGTATTCATAGATTTAAATAACTAATTAAATAGAGCCTTTTTAGAATTAGTACTTAAAATTGACAAGACAATAAAATATCATTCATTAAAAACCTTTTATGTTGGAAATTCATTTTTAAAATACGAATGGGGGTGCCACCTAACGGGGTGCTTTTAATCTCGTATTCGAACAAAATGAATTTCCTTATAAAAGGATATCGGCATTCAGAATTTAAATTCAGTTAATAACTATGGGATAAATTAAATTCAAATTATTATTCGAAATGCCAGGTAATATTAAAGGTACCGATAACGGGCGTTCGTAGGGGTGTTAATCCTTCCCAGCACGTAATTGACTCACGAACCCAATTTTTATTCAGAATTTTGCCCACCTTTGACCTGTAACAGGCCCCCGCGTACCGATCCTTGAGGACTCATACCGGTACGACTGGGCCTGTAATGACCTCTTGGTCAAACATATGACACTTAGGCTCAATCAAACATGCTTCAAACAACATGTAAATATCATACCAACTAATGAACTACAAAACACCACAGAAATATTGAAACATAGGCATCATAGAAGCAAAGTAATATTCAAGGTAGTCATATAGGCATGATATCTACCCGATATGCTTTAATCTTTCCAAAGCCCCTAATTTAAACCATAAACCAATCTACAAGTCCAAAACTCCAAATAGAACATATCCAAAATAGGGAGTAACCAAAACAACCCTCCCAATTATATCTTGGTCATATTGTCATTTATTACTACGTAGTATATATAAAATCGTACTTGGATTAGCGCAACCCTTGGATTTTTTCCTACTTGCTCACTGTCTGAATGCTTACTTTTATGAATTGATGAGAAAAGATGGCGTAAGCATAATAAGCTTAGTGAGAGATACTCAAAAACACTCATTCAATGCATTTAAAAACATTTGCTTTTAAAACATGTATCGAATTTCATGCCAAAACATCTCATGCTTCTTTTGTCTTTCCAAAACATGTACATTAAATCTGATGCCACACATGTATCATGGATCTCTAGCATAAACATTATGCAATCCTCAATTTAAGCCTTCACATGCTAATTCATCCAATAGCAAAGCTTAAAGAATACAACATGTATAAATCACATTATACAAAACATAATCCACTTATCATGATACATTAATTCATATCTTGACCCCTCGACACACATGAGGCGACTTATTATAGTGCACTTTAAACACTATTGCATGCCAACTATATCCGATAACATTTATTTCATTGTCACTTAGCCAATATACTCTACTAAAACATGTTACCTCATTGTTTTAAATATGCATCAATCCAACCAATTTCCAATACAATAATCCATGTATTTTAGCATTCTCAAAATCCTTTCGCAAACCATTTTCAAACTTATGTATCATCAACATAAGATCATTTTTAACATATTTGATTGCTAAAACATGCATATAATAGTAGGTAATCAAAATCATAAACATGTGCATGGGAATGTATTTTGCAAAATCGTAAACGAGAGCGAGAACGTCCAATACTTACTTTCGAGCTTAGACAAGCATTTCAAGCTTAATCTAAACTCCCAAAAATCACTTTCAAACCTTTATAAAGCAGTAAACCTCATTTCCACTCACCGACAACACAAAGCTCTACTCGCCGATGTGAAATTAATCGTCCGAAGCTACCGAAACTTCACCACTTGTTGTAGGATTAATCTCCCCTGTTTTATCCACACAATAACAGAGGATTAATGCATTATTATGCATCCATAATCCCAGCAAAATAAATTCCCAACATCGTCTCACCAAAACCATAAAACACCTTCTTAAACCAACCAAGCACATCACCAAACACAACCTAAATAAAGCCCAGCCATAAACCAACGATTTAAACATCCAATCAACATAATTAACATCTAAAAACACTTTCAATTCCATCTTATACCTCCAGTAAACTTCTAACACCCTAATCACCTCAAAATCTAACTATTCAAAACCTAGAAAATTAGCAATTCAATTAGTTTTGAGATTTCTTTCATAAATTTATTCTCAAAACATTAAAACATACTTTAGATGTGATCTACCCCAATCAAGACCACCACAAATCAGATTTATAACAAAGATCTACAAATTCCATATCAAAACTTACTTTAAACTTTTAATCTTGATTTATTTATCAACACATATCAAAAATCAATTGTAAAGGATCAAGAGCTTGAGAATTTTAGTAAAGAACCTTTGATTAGAGAAGAGAAACGAAAATCACCTCTAATGGTTGGCTTCACCTTTAATTGGCATGATTTGAGTAAAATCGCCAAGAAAACAAGTAAAGTTTGATGTAGAAATTAAAGAAATCAATTGAGGAATCAAAATGAAATAAAAAAGAGTTGATTCCTGATCATTTTAGAGTAAGGTAAGTAGTTTGGCTGCTAGGAAAGCCGAGAGAAAAGTTGAGAGCAAAAGTGGTTACGTGAGAAAATGAATTAGCTATTAAAAATTATTTTAATTAAATCTATTTTATTTTAATTTAATAACCATTTTAAAAATATTTAAAAATATCCTAAATTAAGGGAAAAGTCTTATTAAAAACATTGGTAGATTAGCTCCTTAAAGATTCTAAGTTTTGACCCTTTTACAATTTAGTCACCAAAACAGTTTTGAAAACTTTATATTTTAGTCACCAGACCAAAATGTCATTTAAATTGAACTTATTTCATTAAATTGAGTTTTCAAAAACCCTCAATATATTAATTAAACATTTTCCATCATTTTATCTCATACTAAAACATTTATTATGAATTAATTCCCGAAACTAGTTTGAACCTCTTAATCCAGTTCACCCGAACCGTCTAATCTATCTAGCTAACTTCTAGGCCCAAATTCAGGATGTTACATGAATGCCCATAGAGCATATCTTATCTTATGAATGTTGTATAAAGGAATCCTAATGTCCTAGAGTTAGTACTATGGTACTTATATAAGAGGATGCGTACTTAGGGCTATGTGATCAAGTCTATCCAACGTACCCGAGGGATAAGTGATTAAGGTGCAGTTAGGAACCTACTCATGGTTATGGTGATCCAAGTATGGATTAGGGGATGTGTACTTTAGGCTATGTGATCTGGGTGTCGCTAGGTAAATACAACGGCTATGGTGATCCGAGTATGGCTAAACCTTATTGTGGCTAATGTGATCCAAGAATGGCCAAGACATATATTTGGCTTAGGTGATTTGTATATGATTCATTTAACCCGGAGACTATGTGATCACGAGTAACCTGTGTAGCGACCTAAAAAATTTTGAGTTCGCTAAAAGTACGTAATTTGATTTTATTTCGTCTTTTTGGAAAACATTTGAAAAATGGGAAATTCTTTAAAAAATCATATTTTTGAAAAATAAAAAGAATTGGAGTCGCCACCGTCTACTAAGTTAGGCTGGACACCATAAAATCAGAGATTTATTCGAAAAGTGGGTTCGGAAGTTGGTTACTTGTGGGGAAGGATTATCACCCCCATCATGCCCGAAAATCGGTTCCAAAATATATGTTGCCTTTAATTGATGGAAAATATCGAAATTCAAATTGACTTTAATTAAATTGTTTGCGATTGAATATAGACTTTAATTATACAGGCTTTGTCAAATTGGTGAGTTTGAAATAATTAAACATTTAATTAATAAGGGTGACGATACCTCGGACCATAGATTAAATCGACATCGAATAAACCCGGCTGCTGTGTTAATTTATGGTTCAAACCTCGTTCATTACCTTTATGCATGGTGCAAACAGTTAAGTATGATGTGATAATTTATCAAAATTTTATCTTGAATTATATTACCTTTAGACGATAAGAATTAATTCGAATATTTGGTCAACATCCAGTGAGCAAGGACTGTTACGACACAAATATCAAAATTAATAAATATCTCAGTTTTATGATTTAAGTTGATTAATTACATGCTTAACCAATTAAAATAAAAGGTCTAATGAATGACAATTAAAATGCATGGCATAGAAAGACACAAAATTAAAACCTAAGGCCTACTAAAGCCCTAACCTAATAGGCCCAAATTATTAGATAAGACCAATTAGTAATCCAATTATTAACTAGGTTAATCTAATACTAGCCCTAAATTAATTTAATCCTAAAAAATAGAACGAAACCTAATAATTTACTGGTTGTCTTGAACCCTGTTAATTAATTCGATTAATTTTAAACTAGAATCCCAACGAGCCAAGGAAACTATCTAAAATTAATCGAATTAATTAGTCATGAATTTAAATTAGGTGATCTACATGAAATTCCAATTTTACCCCTACAAAATAATTAAGAATTGTTCAATTAATTTGATGCATTTAACATTTACCCCAATGAGCCAAGGGCGGATTTAAATGAATTAAATTGATTCGAACCTATAGTCTAACTAAGGCTCTAAACTTAGCTTAAATTTAATTTAATTAATTTAAAGCATATGCCCCAATTAAACGAGCGCATAGTTTAAATTAATTAAATTAAATTTAAAACTCTAAGCTAATCCTAAAGGGCTTAAACTAGACTATAAAATTTTCCCTAATAACGGATAAAAAACTGGCAAATTAGGCATATAATTAAAATGGACGAATAAATAATAGATGGCCCAAATTTAAAGGCATTAAATAAATATGAAATGCAAGGTGAAATTTTAAACAACTAAGGGGGACCAATTGATAATTTTTTAAAAACTGAGAAGGGATTAAATTAAGATTTAAAAAACTGGAAGGGGCTAAATTAAACAGATCTTAAAAGAACAGGGGCTAAATGGGTATTAAACCCTTTAAAACCAAATTAAATTAAACTTTAGGACTTAATTGAATTCGGGTTGAAACCAAAGAGACCTAGAGGGTAATTATAAAAGATGAAATGGCTTAAAAGATATTAAAAAAGAGCGGAAGGACTAGAGTGTAATAAACCAGTTTTAAAAAAATCAATCTAGCTTGATTTTTGGATGAAATTGTAAGAGTTTTAAAAGTTTGAAGGACTGGGGTTGTATTTTCAAAAGATGAAATGGCTTAAAGTGCGAATACCAAATGACAGAAGGTTTTAAAACAACAAATAAGCTATTTTATTTTTTAAAAACAACTATAAAAGATACTTTTTGCCTAAAACTGCAAAGTTTGGTTATTTGAAAATCTGAGTCATTTTTTTAGAAACCTTAAAATCTCTCAACTCTCCCCCAGGCTTGGATGAGCACCACCATGGTGTTCATCCCTGTCGCAATCCTCCGTCGAAAGCCGCCTCTTCGGCCACCAAAAAAAACCTCTCGGCCGCGGTACGTCGGCACCGAGACACCCAAAAGCCACCTTAAACCTTCCCCTTTCTCTTCTAAACACAAAACCAAGGCCGGATCTAAAAGGCTCAGGCCTATCTCGCTAGATCTGGCCAAACAGAAACAAAAAAACCTCTCATAATCACAATCGCACCAGCCAAAACCTCAACGAAATCCATCAAACCCCATATCATCCTTTCGGTTCACCCTTGAAGGCACTGAGGCCACGGGCTTCTCACCAGAGGACAACGTGACGACTGAGACATAAAGGGTAAAAACCAAACTATAAACCCAGATCTAATTTTATTTTTATGCATACAAGACTGAAACAAGAAAGATACATCTGAAAAGGTTCTTGTCTTTTTTGTATTCCTCTTTCAAAAACTGTTATTACAATGTTTTTGCTCGGTTTATATAACCGAATGGGTTACATGAAAATCAAAATAAACAATGGTGATAATATGCTCTGAAATCTGCCGATATTTGCTTGATTTTTTCTATTTTTCCCAATTTGATTCTGATTCTTGTTGTTGATGTTGGCTCTATTTTTGCTTGTATGAATGCCGTGGTGGAATGAGGAGGAGGGGGACCAGTGAGAGCCTGTGGTTTAGGCAGCCGAGGCATCAAGAGGAGTCAAGAAGCTTGGCACGTGGGCCCGTATAGATCTGGAATATCATGCGTGCAACGCACGCACGCGTGAAGGAGCGGGATGACCGTGCGTGGACGCGTGCCGGTTCTGGAAACTTCTTAAGATGATTTGGAACGTCCATTTAAATCCTCAGATCTAACGGTCGAGATGACGCGGTGCTTGGCAGATAATAACCCTAATTAGAGTTTCTTTGTACGGCATAATCTGGATCGTTGATCAAATTCCGATATCTAACGATCCAGGATGAGCCTTGCAAAAATAGAAAAAATAGTTAGGGTTTTGGCAGATTAGGGTTAGACTACTTTTAGGCCCGTTGAACGGGCCGAATTTCAATTATTATTATTGGGTTTAATTTGTAATATGGACTGTTTAATTAAAACTTTGGGCTTTACATATTTATTTGGGATTTTATTTATTTATTTATTTATGTTTTGTTTTTGTTTTTGGTTTAACTACATAATAACATAATATAACAATAACAAAACAATTATATAATAATACGGATATAATACAAATAAAACCTAATAATATTTTGTGTTTCTTTTTCCAAATTAAAATAGAACATGAAACGGAACCTAAACAATTAAATATTATATATCTACTTGGCTAATTAACTAATATTACTTATAGGCAAAGCCCAAAGCCCATTTAAAAATATAAAAGCGGGTTTACCCCTAGATAAAAATAGTGATTACAACCTTGTAACTATGTGAGCACATGTAAAATAGGGCTCCGTGAGCCATATGTAGCGATGTAATGATTTATTTATGTATGTTGTTATGGATGCTATAGAATGATAGCTTATGAATGGATTAATCTCGATAGGCTACGTGATCTCGAGTATTGTGAAGCATTATGGAACATGTAAGACTTCTTGTAAATTTAAGGATGGCTTAAGATATGTTATTTAAGAACTCTAGCTTGTGTATGCTAGATGATGACTCATAGATAGTGAAACCATATCTATGCTCTCTAGATTATATTTATCTTGCATGCTTATTTTTTGATATTTTTGAATTGTGGTAGAGTAGAAATGTACCACCAAGCTTTGTCTCAGCGCTCGAAATCGTTGTTTCTGTTTGTAGGTTAGTAGGTGGTTCGTGATCAAGGAGCACGTCATCGAGGGATTTTCCAGCACCGTATCGCTTCAGAGTACAATACTTAGTATTTAGTCTTGGGCTTATGTATTCGTAGGACCTTACAACTGTTAAGTCTGTAACTCTATTTTAAAATACAATTTTGATATATGGTGTATAAACTCAAGCTCCTATTTTGTAAACTGATTTATAATGCTTACTATATTACATAAAATTATGAATGGTTTAAATGTTTTAATAACGGCTAAACTTATGGTTTTCAATTAGAAATTTATGAGTCTTACTTTGGGTGACCCGAATGTAGCACTTCGGACCCCGATCGGGATTGGGTGTTATAGTGGAGTTATTTTTCAAAATAAAAATTAAGGTAAACTATACCAGTAGTCATTGAACTATTGTTTATTTCTTATTATGGTCAACAGACTATTTTTTTTAACAAAAATGACATGCGTTTAAAAGATAACTGAGATGCTGACGTGAATTTATTTTTTATTTTATTTTTTAATAATTTTCTTTCTCCTCATTGTATTATTTTTCTTTAAGTTTATTCGAGCAAAACAAAAATTTGAAGCACATTTTAAGTTTAAGCCTTATGGTGATTTGATCTTTAAATCCTTCACACAAGGTCCAAACACTTAGCTACTAGGCCTAAGCCCAATGCTTGTTTAATTTTCAACAAAACTTATATTTATGTTATACCAACTAACAAAAATAAAGAGGAATTGATGAAAGGGAGTGGATTTGAGCCCATTCCCTCTTGGCAGTGATTAAAATACTTAGCCACCAAGCAAAGTTAAGAATTTATGAATTGTTTAACAAAATTAAAGTAAATTTATCATATTACGATTAAATTTAAAAATCAAACTAAAATTATTCTCTTTGTTTAGGAATAAAAATAATTAATATTTATTTATTTTATAGAATTAGTTCTAAAAATTAAATTTATAGTATTTATTTACTATAAAATATAAAATATTTATTTATATTTAAAAATCTCCATGGATGTTTCGCCTTGAAAATTTATATTCTAAATTAATTTTAAATTATTTATGATAGAATAAATTTTTAATTATTTATTTATTATTTTAATTTTAAAATCTAAATAAATAATTTAAAATTTATATTCTATCAAATATAAATACTATAAATTTAATTTTTAGAATTTAATACTAATTTTATAAAATAAATATTTAGTTATTTTATATTCCTAAACAAAATGAATATTTTTAGTTTGATTTTTAAATTTAATCACAATTAAAGATAATATAAATTTTGTTAAAGGTATTATAAATTCTTAACTTTGCTTTGTGGCAAAACAATTTAATCATTGACCAAGAGGGCATGGATTTGAATCCCCTTCCTTCCATTATTGCCTGGCTCTAAGTTAGTATCAGTTAGTTTGTTCAAATTACTTGAGCAGCATGCTTAGCTTAGCTTAGCGTTTGGACCCTTGTGTAATGGTTCATCCAATCCCCACAAGGCCGAAACCTCAGCCGTGGTTTAGAATTTTACTTTGTTTTTTCTTACTGGTAGAATAAATTTAAAGAAAAATAGCATATGAGAGAGAGAAATTATCAAAAAAAAATTTACCTCAACATCTCTGTTATTTTTAAAGGCCGGTGATTAAAATAAAAAATGTAATATTAGTGACGATTTTATCAAAAAAAAATTGGTAACCAAAATAAAAAAAAATCGTTTAGTGACTACTGATGTAGTTTACCCTAAGAATTAATAAAAATAACTATTTTGATAACGTATCTTAAAAATCTAATCTTTGTCAACAATCACTAGAGCAGGAGGTTAAAACTCTCAGTTGATAGATCGGTTCAAATAGAAAGATCTGTTGGACTGCAAAGAGGCAGAAGTCGAGGATATGTAGGATCTTCCAGAAGGGGTTCTCAAAAGGAAACCGAAGCTGCTGCAGGTCAAGATGATCGAGCTCCAGCCAGAGTTTATCATAGTCGGACATATGATGATAGAGAAGATAGAGAAGAACCCAATATTATTATAGGTACGTTTTGAAAATTTGAGGACGAATTTTCTTAAGGGGAGAATTGTAATACCCCCAATATTTGCCTAGTGACTAAAATAAAAAAAAGAATTAAAAGTTAGTTATTTTAGTTCAGTGACTAAAACGTAAAATTTTAAAGTTTAGTAGTCAAAGTGAAAAGATGGAAAAAGTTTAGGGACCAATATGGTAATTTTCCCAATAATTATTTTTATGGCAAAATTGAATAGTTTATCCCGGTATAATAATTTTGGTGGGAATCAGATTTTTGGTACGAGATTTGTGTGAAAAGCTATAAAGTGGATAAGTTTTGGAAATTAATTCGAATGGCTATTCGAACTCAGAAAATTATGAAAATTTTATGGAAGTCTTAGAAAGATTAGAAGAATATGATATTGTGGTTTTTGAATCGTTTTTATTCAATTTAAATTCGATTTTATGTAGCATTGGGTGCAATAGGGGAAAATGGCATTTTGAAGATAAGTTGATTCATTAAGGGCAAAATGGTCATTTCACCCTTACTTTATGAATAATTATGATTTTTAAGGATAAGATTAGGCAAGTGTTGGCTTGTGATTGATTATAATTCAAGGGCAAAATAGTAAATTGACTATTAAAAGGATTTTTATATTAAATAAGGCTTTTAATATGCCATTTGGCATAAAATCAAGAATTTGAAAAGTTTGGAGAATTTTATCGTCTTTCTCTTCTTGCCGTGGGGTTCCAAGCAAGGGTAAGAAAACTTTGTTTTAAATTTTTAAGCTTGCTTGATTGGATTTGAGCTTTAGATATGAAATAAGAAAACGATCTCCATTGAATTCTCTATCTTTTGGTATAAGTTTTGCTTAGTTTCCATGTCTCTAAGGTTGAGTTTGGTAATTAGGGTTGATGAACAGCATGATGGAATTTTGAGTTTTAATGGTTTTTCATGTTGGAAACATGCTTGTGGTGTTGTTTCTATTGTTTAAATGTTGAAAGTTCCATGGAAAACCTATTAGTGACTATTCGGCTATCATGGAAAAATTAAGGGAAATTATGGAAAAAAATTTGTTTGATGCTGGAAATGATGAGAATGATGTTAGATTAGTATGATTTTGATGTTAAGATGAAGAAATACTTATGTTCTTGAATTATGGAAAAATTAGGGTTTGAGCCAAGTTTGGAATTTTAAGGTGCTAATGAAGGAAGAATGGTTAAATATGATGATATGAGTGGTTTGGAATGAAAATCTATAATTATTTGGCATTAGGGACCAAATTGTAATTTTTGGAAAGTTTAGGGATTTGATTGTTGAACTTGTTTTTGAAGAATATTGGGTTGAAAAATCAAGTTAAGTGATTTGGAGGTTGATTTTGAAGTTTATTCTAACTTTTGGACCATTTTGTGAATTTCGGAAAATTCAAGGACCATTATGTTAATTTTTACAGTTTGGTTCATAAAGTGTGAATGGTGAGAATTGTAAGGATTTGGCTTGAAAATGATGTTTGGAGGCTTAAAAGTGTCTTTAGGGACTAAAATGTAAATTTTGGGAAAAGTTGGAAATTTAAAGAATAGTTTAAGAAATATTGGTTCGAATATGAAAATTTTATCGCAATTTTTGTAAATAATGGATAGTTATTCATTTACTTTCCATTATTTTATATAGATTGAGTATGTTCTAACATATGCTTTGAAATGATATATGTTATTTTCATCCAGATACCGATAAAGATCAATGTCGTATTAATAGACCGGGAAAAGAAAAAAGTTCAAGACTAATCGAATAGTAAAAAGGGGCATTACAAGGCAAAGATGAGTGTATATATGTTTTTAGCACGATACTTTATTTTAATGATTTACAAATTATGATAGTATACCATGAATATTATAAAGCGTATTGGGGTATGAACTGCTTCAAAATAAAATGTTTTAAGTGATGTATGTATGGATATTGTTACTTGCCTGCAGGATTTGTTTTTAAGGTTGCCTTGGTAATGTAATATTAAGTTAGACAATATTGAGGTATACTCTTAGAGACTTACAGCTTCTGACACAATTATGTCTACGAGTTATTGACAATTCAATAAGTTATGATGAGTTGTCTTATGGACATGTAAAAATATATTAGTCGATTATGGATTAGGTGATTTAAAGGCATCACCAGTCATATAAGTTGGTTAGTTGGTTTAAAGGCACCATCAACCATATAAGTTGGTTAGTTGGTTTAAAGGCATCATCAACCATATAAGTTGGTTAGTTGGTTTAAAGGCACCATCAACTATATAAGTTGCTTAGTTGGTTTAAAGGCACCATCAACCATACAAGGTAGTTAGGTGGTTTAAAGGAACAATCAACCATATAAGGCATTCTATGAGTTAATGACACTTGAAGAGTATTATAAGGTTACTGACACTTCAATGTGTATCATAAAGTTATCGGCACTTTAAAGTGTCATATATGTTATAGGCACTTTATTGTGTCTGCAAGCAATAAAGAATAGTACTCTTAAAGTACATGACTCTTATAATAGTACTTAATATTTACCTTGGGCTATATTCTTGTATTACAAAGTATGTATTTTTTCACGATTATCATGTTTTGTAAAGTATCGTGCATTATAAAGATTTTATATATGTTCCTTATTTATGCCTCACTAAGTTATACTTAGTGTGTATTTCTGTAATACGCGTAGGTAAACCGGAGTAGGATTGGATGGAGTTGTTGCATCAAAACTTTTGTGAAAACATAAAGTTGACAGGTTATTTTCAGTACTTATGACATCCTGGTTTTATATGTGAATAGTGGCATGTACGAAATAATCTATCTATTTTGTTACACTGTTTAAAACCGGCCTGCCTTGTGATGGTTTTGTTTATGTATCTTGAATAGTACATGATATGTATAAACATTGTGTTTTGTATTAGAATTTAGATATCATGAAATTAGTATCTATAAGTTAAATAAAAATTTTAAATAGTCCTGATTTTAATGCATTATAATTTTTAAATTACTGTGACATTTCCGACTCGTGTTCGGTGTGCGAATACGGGAAGGGGTGTTACATGATTGTTTTGTTTTCGATTTTGTTAGGCGATTGTTTCGTTTGTAATGAGTTATTATGTCATACTTTTTATCCCCTTCTAAAGTGGAGGATTTTTTAATGAGGCATGTAATAGCTTTTTTTCGATTTTCTTTCTTTAATAAAATCGATTTACTGAGAAAAAAAGTTTTAACTACAAAATAAATGTTCAAATTATATCCATTTTCTGATATATGTGCTTAAAGTATTTTTGAGGTGAAATATGTGTTTAATGATTCATTCTATAACCATTTTAAGGTATTTCCGTAACACGTTGAAATTTTTTCGTTAACCAATTAAAATGTAATACGTGGCAAACTTTTAAAATTCTAAATATTTTATTTTAAAAAATAAAATATCTAATTTTCTAAAAAACCCAAAATCACTAATCTCAAATGTAATGACATGGATTTTGAAATTCGAGGGTCGAATAAACCCGAGTCTTGGGCCTTGCACTTTGGGTCGTGTATAGGGCCTTAAAGAGGCCTCTTTTTGTTGTTGGGCCTAAGGCCTTGGGTTGTTTAGTGGTTAAGGGGATGGAAGAGGGGTAAGTGGGTAATTTTCCTTCTTTTGAAAAGGAAGGGGCTAGTGCTTCTTAACTCTCTCTACAGAAAGCAAAGGGGGTGGTCTCATTTTGTCTCATGCTTTCCTCTATCTCTCTCTTTATCCTTTCCTCTTAAACGCAAGGTGAAAGGTGTGATATTTGTTAGTTTGAGTGAAAACCCCAGAATCAAGATTTGAGAAGTTTTTTCAACACCTTAGGATCTACCTATCAAGGTTTGTTTCATCAAGTTTGGTGGAGGTTGAGAAAATGGGTTTAATGTTGGCTTTTAGAGGAAGTGGTTTGAGGAAGAGTCAATCCTATTTTCCAGCTTGAGAGTAAGTTTTGGTTAGTCTGTCTTCTTCTACAAAGTTGTAATTCGTTTTACAACTTTATTGTGTAGTGAAAGATGTTCGGAATTCTTCCAAGGAACAAGGAAATAAGAAAGCTTGAAGCTTGGGCTAGGAGCTTCATTCTCTGCTGTAGGAATCAAGGTTAATACACTACTAACTCCTGTGTATTCCTGGAAACCATAAAATTAGATGGCCTGTTGCTTGGTTTGATGTTTTGGTTGTTTAAAAGCTTGAAACCCCTTTAATGGCCAAACTCGAATTTGATGTTAAAATGGTGTAAAAATAGTAGGAAACCACTTAAACTACCCTCCACAACTTGTAGGTTTGATTTAGGGTTTTACCATCAAGGTTTTGGGGAGTTGGGGGCTATTTACGAACTCTAGAAAATGAATTATGGGTTTGAGTATCGATACAGGTTGAACGTGTATCGATACCCCGTGTAAATCTTGATAAACACATGCAATCCTTGAAGGGCGTATTGGTACCAGCTTAGGCCGTATCGATATCCCATGTTACATAAGAATTTCATTAGCGATTTTAGGTATCGGCACGCTTGAGAGCTTATCGGTATCGATGGTGTATCGGTACATAGCCCTGTGTATCGGTATGGAGTTTTGGTTAAACCCCTCCCCATGATAAGTTGAGTATCGATACGCAAAAGTAGGTATCGATACCCACATGAGGGTATCGATACTTTAAAGCGGGTATCGATACTTGCTAGGCAATCTGCTTGGAAATTACATTTTGAGTTCATGAGACCTATAATTTGTGGACTAAAGCCCAATGGGCCTCTAATATGGTAAAATGAATAGTAAAATTGAAAAATCAAGAATTAAACCTCATATACGAGCATAATGAGTAATAACTTAGTAAATGTTGGGTGACTTATTTGTAATAGTAACCATAGGGATCCTTGATGGATCATGTGTTGTTACGTGCCAAGTAAGGGCACTAATGTGGTCAAGTTACCTTGATTGGTGAGATTCGGATACCCAGTATGAGTGTTGCAACACTAAGAGTTAAGCTTCTGAATGTACGCTCCCGAGGCTGTGTGACACCAGGCCTCATCTGACGATACTCGATGAGAGATTCTGAGTATAAATGTACATTTTGAGGCTGTCTGACATCGAGACTCACTCTAGGTTTGTTGGTATGGTACATATGTGTTGTGTGAGATTATTTTCATTGTTTTCTTGCTATGTGTTTATGCGGCTAGATGTAGCGCCATATGTATTATATTGCTAGGTATCATTCTTTAGCTACATGCTCTTATTTATGATTTGCATGAAGCATAGTTGAGTGGAAGTGTATCCACTGAGCTCCGTTAGCTCAGCGTTTGGAATTGTCGTTTTCGTTCATAGGTTAGTAGGTTTGACGTGCATTGTCGGAGCACCATCGGAGTAAGACCTCAACATCGACTTGTTATCCGAGTATAATACTTAGATTGTTGGTCTATATATTCGTAGGACCCTGTAGTTGTATTATAACTCATATTTTGGATTTCAACTTAAGCGTCAAATACTTTTATCTATGTATTTTTAAATGGAGCTTCTCATGTAACGTTTTAACTATTATTCTATTTCAAAATATTTGAACTTAATGGGTTTTATGAAATAGATGTGATTTGGGCTAAACTAGATTGAAAATTTTATAGTTGTGAGTTGGGCTTGATGCCCAAATATGATATTCGGGTCGAGAGTGTTACATTTAGTGGTATCATCGTCTAGGTTTAGTCGGTTCTAGAAAGCTTCAGGGTTGTCTAGAGTGGTGTATAAGTATCTAGCGAATACGTTGCCCATAAGTCAAAGTTGTACTTGTTTAAGCTGAATGTATTCGATGGTGTAAACCTATTTGTTTACTTGTGCAGAAAAATAATTATGCCTAGAAGAGCACAAGATCGTGAGAAGAGTTAAGGTTCTCGTATAAGGAGTTATGATGAGGACTATGTTTCCAGCACCGAAAAGATGTCAAAAGAAGAGAGTAGCCAGAGTGCTACTTATTTCTCTCATCTGCATCAAGCCTTTCACCAGATTATGAGGGTCATACCGAGGCCTTTGACTACCCTTCAAAAGACACCTATAGAGGGTACGATGCCATGGTGTAATGAATTTCCTCAAGACAGATCAGTGGTTGAAGGATACTCGTTAGATCTTGAGACAAATGAGGCTGGAACCCGATAACACGTTAACATGCGTCCTTTCCTTGTTGAAAGAAAATATATGAGAATGGTGAGAGACAGTAGAATTGGGGTAGTACCTTAATCGTCCTTCACGGGATAACTTCCTGGATGAGTTTGAGAAGAAGTATATGGGTAAAGCCACGTTTGGTAAGCAAAATATATGAGAATGGTGAGAGACAGTCGAGGAACGAGTTGCGGATAAGCAAAGGATTATAGATGAAGACAAACTGTTGAGAAGACTAATTAGACTACAAGTTTGGTAAGCCACGTTGTAGGGGGTAACAACTCTGTTTACTGTTTTTTTATTTACTTCCAGCCTGGAAATTTATTTCATTCTATTTCTGGTGCAATTTGTTTTTCTCAACCAATAAAACTATTCACTGCTTTTTTTATTTATATAAAAAACCTTCTATTGTAAGTAGCATCTCCAAAATAAATAGAAAAAATATTTGAAAAAGTATATAGATTCAATTATTTTATTTTTTAAATAAAAATTTAATACAAGTATAGAGTGGTTAAAACAAAATTTTTTAAACAACCAACAGATATAGCCTTAGTCGCAGTTCATACAGATCTTAGTGATCTTTCAGTTTGATGTATTGGTTAGCTTATCGAATTTTATCATATTTTTGTAAGTTATTAGGGTTACTCTTTTTCTTCAACTATAATTAAAGAGGTTTTTAATGAGGCACATGGATAACTCGTCTTTTCTTTATAGAAAACAATTTTTTAAATAATGTAAATCTAGCCGATATCATTATCCTTTTTTTATTTGGATAATATTTTAAAATCTAATTCATATATGTAGCCAAGTGGAAAAGTGGATGATGTTCATCCTAAGAAATCAGATTCAAGGAGCTTTTATCTTAAAATGTGTGCATTATCAAAGGGTTAAGAAAAAGTATTAACATATATTACTTTGTAGAAAATATGAAAAAACAACGATCTAACCTTTTAATTATAATTTTAATTCGTAATTCGAATCCCTTAATTAAATTTAGTTAACTTTTTGCCATGTTCGGTAAATATCGGTTTGAGTCAAAATTAGAAGTTTGTTCGGCCAAATATGCTAATTTGAATGTTTGGTGAATAGGATTGGAATAGCGGATTTGAGTAAAACCTCTCATTTTGAAAAAGCTGCTAATAGAAGTTTTTGAAATGATAGGTTTTGACATAAGATTTATAAAGATCCTTTTACACTTAACAATTATAAAAAAATCTCCAAATAACTTAAATTTAACATTTTCTATGTTAATTCTTCACCCTCGCGTATTTACATTGTGATATTTGTATACTAATACTTTTTGTTTTTTTCTTCTTTTAATTCCCACACATTTATATTTGTATTTAAATTTAATAATTAATTAAATTATATTAAAAATAATTATATAAATAATAATTAATATATAGATCCTTCAAGTATGCTGAGTAATCTTATATTAAAAAATTATTTTTTATAATCTAATTAATATTAATAGATACAAAATATTGATAACTAATAAACTATTCAAACAAGAATCGAATATAATCATGTCTTTATATGTTATTTTGTTTGTTCAAATAATCAAACAACTATAAGCTATCAGTTAATTTTACCAAACACTTTACACATTCAGCTAATACAATTACTAATGTAATCTTTATCAGCTAATGTAATCCGCTATCAACTATTCGCTAATTGCCAAATAGATATATCTTTATTCTAATTGAGTATTTTGGTTCATAATATCCTAATTGAATTAAAATTAGTTATTTTAAATAAAATTTTAAATTAACTATTTTAGAATTATAATTATCCTAAAACCTAATCCATATTCGCAATAATATTGTATTTATTATAATTTTGATTTTTTTGAATAGCATTATAATTTTAAATTAGCCTATATGGAAAATATAACAAAAATTATTATTTTAAAATTAAAAATCTTATGATATTTGAATTAAAATTTGTTAATTATATTGTTTGAATAATTAAACTGCTAACTTATTATAGTTCTCTTTCCAAACTTATTAAAGTAAAATATTTGATATCAACGCAATCTTCTTAACTAACGTATCTGTTATCATCAAAATAATCCTCTTCAACTGATTCACTAATTCTAACAGTTATCCTCTCCTTGGGATAAATGGTAATATAGTATAATTTGATAATTATATATATTTTAAAATTAGTTTTTTGATAATTATGGGCCCATAATTTCTTTAAACTAATGTGTCAATTAGTGGACACGTCCACTTGTCAATTAAATATGTTAATTGCATAAATTTAAATTAATTAATAATCCCATTATATATTAAAATAAACTAAAACATAATTAAAATGATATTTTAATTTAATACATAAATTTAATAATTCTAATCATCATTTTCATACGATAATTTATACATATTTTAATGTAGGTTTAAGGGGTAATTCTTTCTATGTAATCTCAAAATAGCAATATTGCTCATTCTTTTTAATTGCATCAATTTTATCCTTGTAGTCTTCCAAAACTATGCATGTTGCCATTCCTTTTTAAATTCATCAATTTAACTCTCGAACTCTTGAAATGCATTAATCTCGTCTTTTCATTGATATTGACTGACAGAGCCGTTAAATTACGTGTATGTGGCCGATATCTCTTTCGACATCAATCATTATTGCAACCATCTTGCTAGGTCTATGATGAAGAGTCAATTTTGATAACGTGATTGTATGAAGGAATAGTTTTAGATTTATTTATTTATTTTAAAATTACAGATTTTAAAAAATACATGTCAACTATATTGTCACGTCATTAAAATTGACTTGTCATCATGGTATTGGAGGACATTAATTTATTAAAGAAAATGACATATGAATGTGCTAACTCAAGCACCATTAACTATTTAATGATGGAGTATATGATATGGCAAAGGGTGATTGCTGATAACGGTTCAGTTAATCGACAACAGTCAAAGGGCGAAATTGATGCAATACAAGAATTTGAGGGCTAAATTGATGATACTAAAAAAGAGGGACAACAATACTGATTTTGGAAGACTATAAGAGTTAAATTGATGTAATAAAAAAGAGGGACAACATTGATTTGGAATTATTACGAGGCAAAATTACCCCTTAAACATTTAATTTATTTGAAAGAATAATTTTAAAATCGGTTTCTCTTTTTAGAACATACTGAGCAGACTCAGTGATAAATGATGATATTGTTCCTCTTAGGCGATCCAGGTTCTAGTAGCATAATCTACATGTGTGCGTGAGTTTATTCAAATTAAAACTGGACTAAAATACTACCTTATAATTAAATTAGAATGCTCAAAAAATAAATTTCCTTTTTTAGAGTATCAAAATCTATAATTTTAAAAACAATATTAAAAGTTTTTATTAAAGAATATAAGAATCAAAATTTAAATTTGATTTTGAGATCTATTAATTAACTGGGTGGTCAAGGATGCTCATATTATCTCATTTTATATCGATTCAAATATCAATATTTACCTTGGGAATGTAATAGCTTTCTATTTAATAAAAAAATTGCATTTGATTTTACATGAGATAATTATTCAATAATAAATAATTATTTTCAAATATATTAACATATAATTTGGATAAAATAATATTTAGTAAGTTTTAAGTAAATTTTGCAACGTCATTTCTCTCATGAGTGAAAACCCTATCAACATAAGAAACCCTAATATGGACGTGTATGGCAATACCGGGGGCTAGCCACCGGAGTTGTTGGTTCAGGTGAAGGGTGTCGTCGGTTCTGGAGAGGCCTGCTTCTCTTTTAATGAAGCATTTTCGACAATCAAGTTCTATGATAGAGTACACGATCAAATTGATCATAGTATGAGAAACTCGATTATTGTTCGCCTCTTGGTCGTGCTATTGGATACAATGCTTTATTGAATAGAGTCCATGCGATATGGAAGCCCCATGTTGATTTGCAACTTGTCGATCTTGAAAATAATTATTTTCTGGTTCAGTTTGAGGATGAGTGAGATTATGTGGATGTCCTAATTGATGGAACATGGACGATTTATGGTAATTATTTGACAGTTCAACCATGGATTAGAACGTTCTCTATCGCGAAAAAACACCCCACCAAGGTCATTGTTTGGGTAAGGTTGCATGGTCTGCCATATAGGTACTATTGCAAAGCACTTTTCCAGCGGATTGCTAATGTTGTAGGGATCAAGGTTGACTATAACACTAAAGTTGGGGAGCGAGGTAAGTTTGCACGATTGACGATCATGGTTGATTTAAATAAGCCGTTAAGATCTTGTATCAGCATTGATAACCTCGTCCAAAAATTGGAGTACGAGGGTTTAAACCAAATATGCTTTGGTTGTGGTATCTATGGCCAAGCGAAAGAAAATTGTGGGAAGACAAATTCTAGGACTGATGGGGATAATAATGGTAATGTCAACAATGGTCATAATGTTGTGTCTGGTCCATCGGTTCAGGATTTATATGGCTCATAGATGGTTGTCACCAATTGACGAAGGAAGCCTATGAGACAAGGTGTGGATCAGACTAATGGTGATGTTAATGGATATGGGGGTGGTTTCTGATTTGCTATTTTGAAAGTGGATAATCAAGAGGAGAATTTGGTTGAGTCCTCAAGAGGCTTGGACGTTAAATCCCAGTGCCATGAGGGGCTAAATCCTTACACGGTTATGGCTGAACCGAGTAATGCTCCCATAAAGCTTGGTAGTAGTGAAAGGAACAAGAATGTAATGTCTACGGCTGTGGTGAAAAATGCGGCGTATTTGGCATCAAATCTGAATCGAAAAGCAAAGAAAGATGGTGGTACTGATTCTACGGCACAAGATGTAGCGATAGTGTCTTTGGTAGCTGAACATGGAGTAAAGGTCGTGGAACACCACATTGCAAGGGTCAAAGAAAGTCATACAGTAGTTTTCCTTGTGGAACCAGGTTTCGAAGCTAATGTTCAACCTAGTAGAAGACCAGGCAAGGCTCGTGGTGCTAGTGCCAAACCAGGATGAGAAGTGAATCGAAAGGGTGTTCAGATTCAGAAACAGCAGGATAATCGCCTACTTTCTCGAGCAGCACCTTCGGAGTGAGCGCAACAGATGTTTGAACAGCTTGATCAATTGAATGATCAGGGTTGACAACAGACGAGTTCGATTTTAGTTTTTAATGATAGAGATGACTGCATGGGACAATCATCTGATTGGAGTGTTTCTATTGAGGAGGATGATTTAGATTATATAGAGGAAATTGTTGCTCGGGATGATACCGAACAGATTGCCGAGCAGTAAGTCTTTATTTTCCCATTTAATTCTTTTATAATGACAGTTGTATTTTGGAATTGTCAGGGCACGACAAGCTCTATCTTTCATCAGATATTGAAATCTTTGGTACATGAACATCGGGTGGAAGTTATGGCTCTTTTTGAGCCTCGAGTTTTTGGGTTCACTGCAGACAGGATCATATCCAAATTTGGGCTTGAACATTCGTTTCATGTGGAATCTCATGGACTTAGTGGTGGTATTTGGTTACTATGGAAGGAAAATGTAAATATGGAGATCTTGCATATGTCAAATCAATATATTAATGGCCGAATGCATAGGGGTGATCGACAGGCCTAGATTTATTTTACGACAATATATGCGGGCCCTAGTAGTTCAAAAAGGAAGAGACTTTGGGATAAGTTGGTTACATTAGAGCCAGAGGATGAGTCACCATGAGTGATTGGAGGGGATTTTAATACCATTTTGGATTCGGATGAGAGAATTGGTGGATCCACAACGACTCAGGGTTGGAGTCGTCTCTTCTCAGAGTTTATTCATAATGCTGGTTTAATTGATTTGGGGTTCATGAGGCTGTCATTTACTTGGTCGAGGGGTAATCTGCATCAGAGATTAGACCAATGCCTAGTAAAATCTAACTAGTACTCTTGCTTTCTGGGTTCTTTTGTGCAACATTTAGACCAAATAGGATTGGATCATAGGCCTTTGCTTTTTCAATTTGTGGATCGATGCTCTGAAATCCCTTATAGACCATTCTGATTTATCGTAGTATGGAAAGATCACCCTCAATTTCAAGATTATTTACACTCAGTTTGAGCGAATAGTAATCCTCTTAAGGAAAATATTGAATCATTTAAATTAGCTGTATCAGATTGGAATAAGGAGGTATTTGGCTAAATTGAAAAAAAAGAAATGAATCCTGGCTCATTTGCGGGGTATTGATAAAGCCTTGTTGAGATTGCATTCTGTGTTTTTGATTGGTTTACAGGAGCAGTTGAGGGCAGAGTTCTTGACTGTCTTAGATCAAGAGGAAAGTCTATGGAGGCAAAAGGCGTGTACTCAATGGGCATCGTAGGGGGATTGCAATACGAAGTTTTTCCATACTTTTACTTTAACGCGATGACGAGCAAATAAAATTTTAGCTTTGCGTCGGGCAGATAAAAGTTGGTGTTTGGATCCAGATGAACTGGTAAATATGGCACGTGACTTTTTCAAATAATTATTCACATCCTCGGGATCATGTGGGTCGAATTAAGGAACAAAGGGACAATTTTTGCCACTGTCCCAAGCAATAAAGGACGAGTTGACCACACCAATATCGAATGAGGAAATTAAATCGACAATGTTTGATATGGGCAGCTTCAAATCATTGGGATTGGATATTCTACAAGCAGGGTTTTAACAGCGCAATTGGGACATTGTTGGTAATTCGGTGTGTAGTTGTGTTAAAAAGATTTTTGCAGATGGAGTAGTCCCGGTAGACTTAAATGAAACGCTTCTGGTACTTATTCCGAAGGTATATGCGCCTGAATGGATTAGCCAATTTAGACCTATCAGCCTATGCAATGTGGTGTACAAAGTGGTTACAAAAATCATCGTGAATAGATTGAAGCCACTTCTTCCTGGATGGATTTTAGATAACTAAACTAGTTCGTTCCTGATCGAGCTATTAAGGACAACATTGTCATCACGCAAGATATCATCTATTCAATGCGTCGCAAAAAAGGTCAAAAAGGATAGATGGCAATCAAGTTTGATTTAAAAAAGTCGTATGATAAATTAGAGTGGGGCTTTATTACGAATACATTAATACATACAGGGATTCCAGCTTAATTGCGTAATTTAATTATGCAATGTGTTACGTCAGCATCTACATAGATATTATGAAATGGTTCTCAGACTGAGTCATTTACATCGTCTAGAGGAATTTGCCAACGGGACTTTTTATCTCCATACCTGTTTGTTCTTTGTACGGAGCGACTCGAACAAACAATTCAGATTGAGATTAATAAGGGGAATTGGAAACCTTTCCAGACATTTTTTTTTTGTAGATGATATGATTTTATTCGCGCAAGCTTCTTGGGAATAACTTCTGGTGATTAGTAGAGTTCTCTAGCATTTTTGTGAGGTTTCCGGTTATAAGGTGAGTGTAGCTAAGACGAATATTTATTTCTCAAAGAATGTCCCGAATGAATTGCGCTAACAGATTAGTAATGCTTTTGGATTTAAAGAAGTTGCGGATTTGGGAGTTCCTCTATTACATAGTCGAATTACTTCGGCCACTTACACTTATTTAGTGAATATGGTACAAAACAAGTTAATGTGTGGGCTGCAAAAAATTTGTCTATCGCTGGACGTATTACGTTAGCAAAAGCCGTTCTCGCCGCCATCCCAATTACACGATGCAAACGACACTAATTCCTTTGAAAACATGCGCAGACTTGGAGCGGATTATTCGTTGATTTGTTTAGGGAATTTATCCTAAATGTAAGGGTATTCACTTGGTCTGCTGGGATGACGTTTGTCGGTCTAACTCACAAGGTGGTCTCGAATTTCGTAAAATGAATGTTCAAAACGAAGCCTTCCTGATGAAATTAGCTTTTCAATTGGTATAAAAAAAATGTGTTGTGGGTTAGATTTCTCAAAGCCAAGCATAAGTGTGATCAGCTTGTGTTGGATTTAGTATCAAACACTAATTGTTCGAGACTATGAAAGGGAATAAGCTTAGTTTGAAGTGACGTGCGCAATAACATTATTCACTGTGTTGGTAACGGACGGACGATAGACTTTTGGCGTGACCTAAGGATTGGCGGGATTGATCCCCTACTATCTTATGCCCTTGAGCACCTTCGGCATCACATTGGACTTGAAATGTTGCTGCAATGGCCGATAGATATGGAAATTAGCATTGGGCGAAGTTTTAACATCTTGCAAATACTGTTTCGAATAGCAGCTAATAATGACCCCCTCTTTGCGACTGAAAGTGATACCGTGGGCTGGAAAATTCGCAATGATCTCCAATTTTCAGTTAAAACTGCGTATGGTATCCGCTGTGGTCCAACGGTTAAGGAAAATAGAAGTTTATGGAAAAAAATTCACCAGTTCCAAGACCTTCAAAGAGTGAAAATATTTTTATGGCTCCTTTGCAATAACAAAGTCATGACAAATGATGAGAGAGTTAGGCGACATTTTGCCACGGATGACCAATGTCCACTGTGTTTTACAGCAAAGGAGGATGTACATCATGTTTTCCGTGGATGTCCAAGGTCAGTAGTTATTTGGTCTGCTGTCATCCGAGCTGACAAATTGGATGAATTCCTCTCAATGGACTTTCGAAAATGGATATTACTCAATCTTTCGGATCCATCTTGTTTTGTGAAGGAATCAAAAGACTGGGATGTATTATTTGGATCGATCTTATGGAACATGTGGTTTGATCGTAATGCAATAGTATTTAATAATCCCTTAGAGGATTCCAGATTGATTTTGGAAAGGAGCAATCGATTACAAAATCTGTGCTACTCGCCAATTTCGACTGTCCCTGCGCAAATTGGAAGTCTGCCCACAGTGAATGCCATCTCCTCGAATTCTAATAGCAGTATGTGGAGGCGACCGGATCTTGGTTGGTGTAGCAATGTCCCTCTAGCTAAAAATAGTGTTTTTTATTTTGTTTTACTTTGATGTCTTCCGCGTGGAGTTTTATAAAACCCGTGTTTTATTTAAAAATGGAGTCGCCACCGGCTACTCAAGGTGGACCAGACACCGTAAAAACCAGAGATTTCAAAATGTCGGGTTCGGGAGTCGGTTACGGATGGGGAATGATTACCATCCCCACACCACCCAAAAATTTGTACTTTAATAATTACCGCTTTATTAATATTAAACTTTCCGGTTTAAAGTGACGATTAAATTAAAATTTGGTTATAAATGCGAGTAAATTTTAAAAGCCCCGTTATCCGAGAGTAAACGCTCAACCACCATCACTACGCCTGATACTGGCCCTGTTTACGCTCGGATAAAAGGGCACCGCATTGACAAAATATATATCCGAAATGCAATTTACAAAATATTATAAAACAAATATTCATAAAGACATAGAACTAAAAAACATAAAAACATTAATAATAACATTAAAAATGAAATGCATGAACAAAAATAACATGACATGTCATAAAACAAAATATAAATATAAACATGCAAAAAAAAACATGCTTCCAAAACTAAACTAATTAATTCTAACATGCTTAAACACATTAATACGAACCACAACTATAACACGTGCATGACATATACATATGACAAAATATGATACTAAATAACAAAGCAACATGCAAATATATAAAAAACTAAAAACTTGACATCTAACATGAATAAAATACTAATATAACCTAAAAGTATAATAATAATAATAATAATAATAATAATAATAATAATAATAATAATAATACTGATAACAATAGCCAAGGATTTATACTAACATACATAAAACATGGAAATAACAACTTAAGCACTAAAATGCACAAACATTATATTACATGGCATGAAAACTATATATATTACAAGACTAAAATGAACAAAATATAAAATGCATGGGCAGAAATATAAATGACATAAAATAAAGTGCTAAAAATTAAATACCAAACAGAGCAGTGACTAAAATCGAACAAAATGCAAAATAAAAGACACAAATAAAGCACAAATGGGCAAGATTAAAAGCGCATAACAAATACAGGGACTATATGCGGGATTATTCAATGGGCAGAAGTGAAAATGGGGAAGAAAGGGATGGACTACGCGCGTAATTTGCCCCTTAACCAAAAAACGTGGATCCTCCCCGGATCCGGGTCACCGCACGGGTCAGGGCTATTGAAATGACGTCGTTTCATTTTGGCCGGTTTAAAATCAAACATGGGTTATTTTTCATTCGATCTAGATTTTATAAAACAAAAAAAAACCTAAAGGGATTTCATCTTTCCCTCCCAAACATCTCAACCGACGGCGGCATTCGAAGGGCTGTCATCGTGCCGGTCATCGGCCGAATGGCCTCGCGGCGGAGGTGTCACGGAAACCACACGGCAGCACTTCAACCGGCCTGGTAAACTTTGATTCCCTCTTTTTTGGTTTGAATGAAAAAAAATAAATAAAAACTTAGATTTCGAAATAAAACGAGTTCAAAACAGATTTCTAAGTTTCTTACCCTTGAAAACTTTTTGATTCCCTCTTTTTTTATTTTTTACAATTTTTTAGAAACCCTTACAAAATATTTTAGAACTCCCTTTCTTCCTCTTACAATTTTTTGAAATGAAAACCCTTCTTTCTTTTTTCTTTGATTTTCGATTATCAGCCCCTTTTTATTTGTGATTGCAGATCTGATATAGAAGATGAGGGAGTGTCGATTTGATGTTGAAATCCCAGTTTTGGCAGAGACAGTGGCATGTTTGAGTGGGTAGATATGTCAGATTTGGTATGGGTTTGATAGATTTAGGGTATGGATTGGTTTAGGGTTAGGTTAGATTTGATTTATGTTATTATTTTTTATGGTTTCTGGATCTAAGCTGGATTTAGGGTTTAGGGTTTGTTCTAGAGATTTTTTGGGTTATTTTGGTTTGAAATGGTGGCTGGCCAGGGGCTTGACGGTGGTAGAAATGAAGAAGATCGGCGGATGAGGTGGCGACGTAGGGTTATTTGGGTTAGGGTATTTTGTTTTAGGGTTTTATTTGGTTTTCGGGTCAGGTTAGGGTTTGGATATGGGTAGGTTTGGATTCGGGTTTGCGTAAACCGGATAAAAATAAGTTATTACAGCTGCCCCTCTTTGCTCGTTGTTGTGTAACGGCAATGGAGCAAAGACTAAAAATGACCCATTTCATCCGGTCTAGCTGGTCATCTCCCTTCTTGACATATGTCTTCTCTCTTCAGTAGATCTTCATTCTCTTTGATGCATTTCTTCTTTCTTGTCTTGGTTGATCTACCTTGTCACTCTTAGGAAGCAAAATCTTCAAAATAGGGGGTTGTCTGTGGGGAAGCAAAATGAGTTCCACTTGCTACATTATTGATAATAAGCTAATACCTAAAGAGAGTTTGACCCAGCTGCAATATCGACGAAGAGGCAGGGTCTACAAAATTCGATCCAGCTGCAACACTGACGAGGAGGCAAGACCGATGAATGAAAGTCCTAATGTCTGATCCAGCTACAACTCTGACGAAGAGGCAGGATCGAAGGATTGAAAGCTCATTTTGATTTTCCCTTTTTTTCTTTTTTTCATTTTTTGTTTTTTTCTTTTTTTTCATTCTTTTTTTCTTTTTTCTCTTTTTTTGAATTTCCTTTTTTTCTTTTATTTTTTCCTTTCTTATTTTTTTTTCTTTTTTTTAGCTACAACATTAATAAAGAGAGCTTGAAAATGAGTAAAGTTTGATCTAACCTCGCCATCAACGGAGGGGTAGAACATTAACTGGAACCCTACTACACCATAAGCGGAAAAGCAGGATAGCAGCAACTTGGACCTAGCCACTCCATCAGCGGAGGGACTGGATCGGATAATGACGACCAGGAATCAGCTACACCATCAGCGGAGAGCAAGATTAGAGGAAAATAGTAACTTGGACCTAGCCACTCTATTAGCGGAGAACTGGATCAGATAATGACGACCTGGAACTGACTACACCATCAGTGGAGAGTAGGATCTGAGGACGACGGCAGCTTGGACCAAGCCACTTCATCAGCGAAAGACTGGATCGGATAATGACGACCTAGAACTGGCTACACCATCAGCGGAGAGCAAGATCTGAGGACGACGATAGCTTGTACTTGGCCACTCCATCAGCGGAGGACTGGATCGGATAATGACGGCCTGGAACCGTCTACACCATCAGCGGAGAGCAGGATCTGAGGATGACGGTAGCTTGTACCTGGCCACTCCATCAGCGGAGGACTGGATCGGATAATGATGACCTAAAACTGGCTACACCATCAACGGAGAGCAGGATCTAAGGACGACGATAGCTTGTACCTAGCCACTCCATCAGCGGAGGACTGGATCGGATAATGACGACCTGGAACTGGCTACACCATCAGCGGAGAGCAGGATTTGAGGACGATGATAGCTTGGACCTAGCCACTCCATCAACGGAGGACTGTATCGGATAATGACGGCCTAGAACCGGCTACACCATTAGCGGAGAGCAAGATCTAAGGACGACGATAGCTTGTACCTAGCCACTCCATCAACGAAGGACTGGATCGGATAATGACAACCTAGAACCGGCTACACCATCAGCGGAGAGTAGGATCTGAGGACGATGATAGCTTGGATCTAGCCACTCCATCAGCGGAAGACTGGATCAGATAATGACAGCCTGGAACCGGCTACACCATCAGCGGAGAGCAGGATCTGAGGACGACGATAGCTTGTACCTAGCCACTCCATCAGCGGAGAGACTAGATCGGGCGATGAGAGTTGATAAATTTTCTTTTGATTTTTTTCATTTTTGATTTATTTGATTTTTGATTTTTTTGATTTTTGGTTTTGATTTTTTTGTTGTAACTGTACAAAGAAGTAGCTTGAGGAAAATAGTTAGGTCTAGCTGCACCATCAGCGGAGAAACAAGACCTGAGTAGAAATTTGGTCTGCTGCACCATCAACGGAGAAGCAGGATAGAACAACTTGGACCTAGCCACTCTATCAGCGGAGGGACTGGATCAGATAATGACGACCAGGAATCGGCTACACCATCAACGAAGAGCAAGATTAGAGGACGACAGTAGCTTGGACCTAGCCACTCCATTAGCAGAGGGTCTAGATCGGGCGATGAAAGTTGATAAATTTTCTTTTGATTTTTTCATTTTTGATTTTTACTGTTTTCTTCTTTTTTTACTTTTTTTTTATTTTTTTTCAAATTTTTCTCTTTTTTCAAAATTTTTCAATTCTTCTTTTTTGATAATTTTTTTTCTTTTTTCTTGAACTGTACAAAGAAGTAAAACTCGAGAAAAATTAGGTCTGGCTGCACCATCAGCGGAGAAACAAGACCTGAATAGAAATTCGATCTGCTTGGGGAAAGGTTCAGATCTATTGCACCATCAAAGGAGAAACGAGATCTTCATGATGCCTATACTGCTGCACCATCAGCGGTAAAGCAAAATCTGGAAATGTTGGCCTATCAACAATGACGAAAGCAAGATCTGAAAAAAAATGCTACTTCTGCTGCTTTACTGGCGGAGAGGTATGACCTGAAAATGGAAAAAACATTAATCAGTAAATATTCACAAAGTTTATTATTGTTACCTTTTATTGATGTTTCAACATCCTCTTTGTGTTTGGCCTCCTCTAAGACTAAGGTTGGCCGTCATGTTATTGCCCCCATGGCTGAGGCTCTTCGATCCATTTCGTAGACCTGTTATGTACAAGCGAAAATGCATGAATGCATCTAATTTTATGCCTAAATGTATGTGTCTATCTTAAATGTATGACGACTTAAATATATGTAAGATGTATGCATTTTATCCTACATGCAAAATGATTTGAACGTGTGAATGCGATTTTTGGTCTTCAAAGGGATGCCCTTGACTTCTCATTGGTCTTGTCAGATTTAAGGTCTCTAACATGATGCCCCAACCTCAACCGACTCTAGATATCCTCATTTATCTCAAATGGATGCCCAAAAAAGGTTTACACATCAAACTTGATCCCTTATAGTACATATTGGCTTTTCTTTTGTCCCTTTATAGAAAATGTAATACCCCCAAATTAGATCATAATACCATCCAAACATTTGTTGTTTTCACAATTTCTGATTTCCTTTATCCATAAGTGCGATCACGGCAGTCTTCAAATCAGAGTCAACATAGTTGAATCAAAAAGGTTCGTTTCATTAAAACTTGTAGTTTTTTGCCCTTACAAATGATTTTCACTGTCTTCAGGCTTGAGACAGTGAAATTAATCCAAAAAGAGAAAAACTACAAGCGGACCTGCAAGGGTCGGAGTAGCTTAATATCCAGCATTTCAAAATGAGATCCTTAATAACGGGGCATGCCCTAATACTGGGTTTCAAAAATTCTCATTTGGGGTCTCCATGTTGTGGTAAGGGATTCCCACTTGTGGCTGAACTTGCAGGGTTTTCAATACTTATAACAACGAGCTTGAGGTACCTTTCTACCAGCCTCTTGAAGCCTCAACAATTTTCAATCGTGTGGCCCACTTGTCCAGCGTGATATTCGCAACTCGCGTTAGGATCATACCACTTAGGGAATGAGGGTTGCATCGGAGCCTAGTGGAAAGGTACCACTATATGGGCTTTTAGTAGATCTTTGTACAAATCTCCATACGACATCGGCAGGGGAGTGAACTCTATCTTCTCAGTGTTCTTCCTCTGACCAGAACCTTGGCTTGAGGCAACATGAGCACTTGGCACGGCCTTAGATTGCACAACTGTGCTGGGCTTAGAATAATTGGCATTGTAAACTCCCGAAGAGTTCACTTCCTAGTCTTTCCTTCCATCGTAAGGCTTCTTATGGGACGAACTACCCTCATCGTCAGTTTTGCCAGTCTTGAAAGCATTCTCGATGAGCTCACCGGATAACACGAGGTCAGCAAAATTGGTAGTCGCGTTGCCTATCAAGCGACCCAAGATCGGACCCTCCAAAGTTTGTACAAATTTGACCACCGTCTCCCTCTCACTGAGCGGGGGTTAGACCTGAGCAGCTATATCCCTCCAGCGCTGAGATTACTGCCTGAAGCTTTTATTATGCTTTTGTTTCATCTGTTGCAACATCCACCGGTCTGGCATCATATCATTGACGTATCGGTACTGCTCCAGAAAAGCTTTGGCCAAGTCTCTCAAGGATTTGATATGATGTCGGCTCAAATGATTATACCATCGGGTGGCAGATCTCGATAGACTGTCCTGAAAGCAGCGAATTAACAGCTTGTCGTCTCGGTCGTATCCTATCATCCTCCGACAGTACATAGTAAGATGAGTGCGGGTACAGCTTTTCCCGTCATACTTATCGAACTCTGGGACCTTGAATTTAGGAGGTAAAACCAAATATAGGACAAGACTGAGTTCACTGGCATCGAATCCACTGAAGGTATCCTCTACTCCCACAGCCTCTAGCTTCTCTTCGAGTCTCTTACATCGATCTTCGATTTCCTTTGAAGCTTCTACCTTCGGCCTCTCGGTCTCAAACAGATGATCCATTTCTGAGATAAAATTTTCAGCTTGATTGCCCCCGGGCTTAACTTCTGATGCAGATGGCTAATTTATAGGGATCGAAGTACTGACTTGATGTAGATGAGACTTTCCCCGAGAAATGATCACCTGAGGTTAAGTTTCTGGTTGTATCTTGGTTTGAATGAGCGTGAACCCCGGAGGATACATAAGATCCTCATCCCCAACAGTGGGTTTAGGATTTGCAGTGGGATTTACAGCAGAGGCTTTTCCAAGCTCGGGAAGCTTTCATCCCAGCATTTGTGCCATTTGGCCCAGCATGTCTTGTTGTGACTTTGCAAGTTGTTCCCTCATATCCTGTTGGACCCTCGCCAACTATTCCTCAACCTGCTTGGCTATGTTCGCTTGCAATTCTTTCTAATCTTGCTCAATTTTTCAATCTTTCATCATTCGCCATCTTTGTTTTGTATCGGGTTCAGTATGGATGCTGAGCTGACTGATCTTCTACTTTATCCAGTATCACTGTCATAGGGCAACCCTAGAGTCATTTTTCTTATTTTGAAAATAAATGTATATGCATGGAAAATGTGTCCTAAATTGATGTCGTGTATGAATGCAATGCAAAATTAAGATTGTGATGATGTTGTGTAATGATGCAGGTGAAATCAATGCGATGAGAATAAAATGAAACGAGTTAGTACCAAGAAAAATTATTAAATAAAACAAATGGTAAACAAAATAAAGCAATTAAAACCGTTCATGAACAAGAAATAAGGCACCAGAGCCTAAAAATGGTGACCGCTAACGGGCAGAGTACCGACATGGCTCTAAAAGGTTGGCTCCTACGGCTTACTATATGCAGTTTTGGTGCTAAGAGGTACCCGAATTGTCCTTGTTGTCCTCTACTAAGAGTAGCAAGGCCCTGGGTCATCACCCATTATAGGCTCCTTTTAACCGGGTTCAATTCAGGGGGACCCATTCGCTTATGCCTTCACGAAGGAACGATATCCTTACGAAAGCATAACGTACTCGAGCCCATAAGGTACTTGCCAGGCCTACACGAAGAAACGATGTCCTCGTGAAAGAATTAGCGTTTTCTCCCACTTAAAAGGATGGGTTTATATGCCAAATTTTAGATACGTTAAAATAAACGCAATTATAACCAAATGTTACTTTAAAAGTCACTTTAATCCGGAACTTCTAATATTAGTAAAGCGGTAATTATTTAAAAAAGCTTCACTCTCATTTGTTTTTGAAAAACAAAAATTTCCCCAGCGGAGTTGCCATCTGTAGCGATGTCCCTCTCGCTAAAAAAGGGTGTTTTTTATTTTGTTTTACTTTGATGTCTTTCGCGTGGAGTTTTATAAAACCCGTGTTTTATTTAAAAATGGAGTCGCCACCGGCCACTCAAGGTGGACCGGACACCGTAAAAACCAGAGATTTCAAAATGTCGGGTTCGGGAGTCGGTTACGGATGGGGAAGGATTAGCACCCCCACACCGCCCAAAAATTGGTACTTTAATAATTACCGCTTTATTAATATTAAACTTTCCGGTTTAAAGTGAAGATTAAATTAAAATTTGGTTATAAATGCGAGTAAATTTTAAAAGCCCCGTTATCCGAGAGTAAACGCCCAACCATCATCACTACGCCTGATACTGGCCCCGTTTACGCTCTGATAAAAGGGCACCATATTGACAAAATATATATCCGAAATGCAATTTACAAAATATTATGAAACAAATATTCATAAAGACATAGAGCTAAAAAACACAAAAACATAAATAATAACATTAAAAATGAAATGCATGAACAAAAATAACATGACATGTCATAAAACAAAATATAAATACAAACATGCAAAAAAAGACATGCTTCCAAAACTAAACTAATTAATTCTAACATGCTTAAACACGTTAATACGAACCACAACTATAACACGTGCATGACATATACATATGACAAAATATAATACTAAATTAACAAAGCAACATGCAAATATATAAAAAACTAAAAACTTGACATCTAACATGAATAAAATACTAATATAATCTAAAATTATAATAATAATAAAAATAATAACAATAACAATAATGATAACAATAGCCAAGGATTTATACTAACATACATAAAACATGGAAATAACAACTTAAGGACTAAAATGCACAAACATTAAATTACATGGCATGAAAACTATATATATTATAAGACTAAAATGAACAAAATATAAAATGCATAGGCAGAGATATAAATGACATAAAATAAAGTGCTAAAAATTAAATACCAAACAGAGCAGTGACTAAAATCAAACAAAATGCAAAATAAAAGACACAAATAAAGCACAAATGGGCAAGATTAAAAGCGCATAACAAATACAGGGACTAGATGCGAGATTATTCTACGGGCAGAAGTGAAAATGGGGAAGAAAGGGAGGAACTACGCGCGTAATTTGCCCCTTAACCAAAAAATGCGGGTCCTCCCAGAATCTGGATCACCGCACGGGTCTGGGCTATTGAAACGACGTCGTTTCATTTTGGCCGGTTTAAAATCAAACATGGGTTATTTTTCATTCAATCTTGATTTTATAAAATAAAAGAAAACCTAAAGGGATTTCATCTTTCCCTCCCAAACATCTCAACCGACGGCGGCATTCGAAGGGCTGTCATCGTGCCGGTCATCGGCCGAATGGCCTCGCGACGGAGGAGTCCCAGAAACCACACGGCGGCACTTCAACCGGCCCGGTAAACTTTGATTCCCTCTTTTTTGGTTTGAATAGAAAAAGGAATAAATAAATAAAGACTTAGATTTCGAAATAAAACAAGTTCAAAACAGATTTCTAAGTTTCTTACCCTTGAAAAATTTTTGATTCCCTCTTTTTTGATTTTTTACAATTTTTTCGAAACCCTTACAAAATATTTTAGAACTCCCTTTCTTCCTCTTACAATTTTTTGAAATGAAAATCGTTCTTTTTTTTCTTTGATTTTCGATTACCAGTCCCTTTTTATTTGTGATTGCAGATCTGATATAGAAGATGAGGGAGTGTCGATTTGATGTTGAAATCCCCGTTTTGATAGAAATAGGGGCATGGTTGAGTGGGTAGATATGTCAGATTTGGTATGGGTTTGACAGATTTAGGGTATGGGCTGGTTTAGGGTTAGGTTAGATTTGATTTATGTTATTATTTTTTGTGGTTTCTGGATTTAAGTTGGATTTAGGGTTTGTTCTAGAGATTTTTTAGGTTATTTTGGTTTGAAATAGTGGCCGGCCAGGCTTGACGGCGGAAGAAATGAAGGAGATCGGCGGAGGAGTTGGCAGTGTAGGGTTATTTGGGTTAGGGTATTTTGTTTTAGGGTTTTATTTGGTTTCTGGGTTGGGTTAGGGTTTGGATCTGGGTAGGTTTGGATTCGAGTTTGGGTAACCCTGATGAAAATGGGTTATTACAGCAGCCCCTCTTTGCTCGTTGTTTGTAACGGCAACAGAGCAAAGACTAAAAATGACCCATTTCATCCGGTCTAGCTGGTCATCTCCCTTCTTGACATATGTTTTCTTTCTTCAGTAGATCTTCATTCTCTTTGATGCAGGTCTTCTTTCTTGTCTTGGTTGATCTAACTTGTCACTCTTGGGAAGCAAAATCTTCAAAATAGGGGGTTATCTATTGGGGAAGCAAAATGAGTTCCACTTGCTACATTATTGATAATAAGCTAATACCTAAAGAGAGTTTGACCCAGCTGCAACACTGACGAGGAGGAAAGACCGATGGATGAAAGTCCTAAGGTCTGATCCAGCTACAACTCTGACGAAGAGGCATGATCGAAGGATTGAAAGCTCATTTTGATTTTCCATTTTTTTTCCATTTTTTGTTTTTTTTTCATTCTTCTTTTTCTTTTTCATTCTATTTTTCTTTTTTCTCTTTTTTAATTTCTTTTTTGCTTTTTCATTTTTTCTTTGATTTTTTCCTTTCTTTTTTTTATTTTTTTAGCTACAACATTAATAAAAAGAGCTTGAAAATGAGTAAAGTTGGATCTAACCTCGCCATCAACGGAGGGGTAGAACATTAACTGGAACCCTATTACACCATCAGCGGAGAAGCAGGATAGCAGCAACTTGGATCTACCCATTCCATCAGCAGAGGGACTGGGTCGGATAATGACGACCAGAAATCAGCTACACCATCAGCGGAGGGCAAGATTAGAGGAAGACAGCAACTTGGACCTAGCCACTCCATCAGCGAGGGACTGGATCGGATAATGACGACCTGGAACCGGCTACACCATCAGCGGAGAGTATGATCTGAGGACGACGGTAGCTTAGACCTAGCCACTCCATCAGCGGAAGACTAGATCAGATAATGATGACCTAGAACCGGCTACACCATCAGCGGAGAGCAGGATCTAAGGACGACGATAGCTTGTACCTGGCCACTCCATCAACGGAGGATTGGATCAGATAATGATGGCCTGGAACTGGCTACACCATCAGCGGAGAGCATGATCTGAGGACGACGATAGCTTGTACCTGGCCACTCCATCAGCAGAGGACTGGATCAGATAATGACAACCTAGAACCGGCTACACCATCAGTGGAGAGCAGGATCTGAGGACGACGATAGGTTGTACCTAGCCACTCCATCAGCGAAGAACTGGATCGGATAATGGGGACCTGAAACCGGCTAAACCATCAACGGAGAGTAGGATCTGAGGACGACGATAGCTTGTACCTGGCCACTCCATCAGCGGAGGACTGGATCGGATAATGAGGACCTGGAACCAGCTACACCATCAGCGGATAGCAGGATCTGAGGACGACGATGGCTTGGACCTGGCCACTCCATCAACATAGAACTGGATCGGATAATGACGGCCTAGAACCGGCTACACCATCAGCGGAGAGCAGGATCTAAGGACGACGATAGCTTGTACCTAGCCACTCCATCAGCGGAGGACTGGATTAGATAATGAGGACCTGGAACCGGTTACACCATCAGCAGAGAGTAGGATCTAAAGACGACGATAGCTTGGACCTAGCCACTCCATCAGCGGAAGACTGGATCGGATAATGACGGCCTGGAACCGGCTACCCCATCAGCGGAGAGTAGGATCTGTGGATGACGATAGCTTGTACCTAGCCACTCCATCAGCGGAGAGACTAGATCGGGCGATGAAAGTTGATAAATTTTCTTTTGATTTTTTCGATTTTTGATTTTTTTTTCGATTTTTGGTTTTGATTTTTTTGTTGCAACTGTACAAAGAAGTAGCTTGAGGAAAATAGTTAGGTCTAGCTGCACCATCAGCGGAGAAACAAGACCTGAGTAGAAATTTGGTCTGCTGCACCATCAATGGAGAAACAGGATAGCAGCAACTTGGACTTAGCCACTCTATCAGCGGAGGGACTGTATCGGATAATGACGACCAGGAATCATCTACACCATCAGAGGAAGCAAGATTAGAGGACGACAGTAGCTTGGACCTAGCCACTCCATCAGTAGAGGGTCTAGATCGGGCGATGAAAGTTGATAAATTTTCTTTTGATTTTTTCATTTTTGATTTTTACTGTTTTCTTCTTCTTCTTTTTTACTTTTTTTATTTTTTTCAATTTTTCTTTGAATTTTTCTCTTTTTTCAAAATTTTTCAATTCTTTTTTTTGATGATTTTTTTCTTTTTTCTTGAACTGTACAAAGAAGTAAAACTCGAGAAAAAATTAGGTCTGGCTGCACCATCAGCGGAGAAACAAGACCTGAATATAAATTCGATCTGCTTGGGGAAAGGTTTAGATCTATTACGCCATCAACGGAGAAACGAGATCTTCAGGATGCCTATACTGCTGCACCATCAGCGGTAAAGCAAAATCTGGAAATGTTGGCCTATCAACAATGACGAAGGCAAGATCTGAAAAAGGCTACTTCTGCTGCTCTACTGGCGGAGAGGTATGACCTGAAAATGAAAAAAAAAACATTAATCGATAAATATTCACAAAGTTTGTCACTGTTACCTTTAATTGATGTTTCAACATCCTCTTTGTGTTTGGCCTCCTCTAAGACTAAGGTTGGCCGTCGTGTTGTTGCCCCCATGGCTGAGGCTCTTCGATCCCTTTTGTAGACCTGTTATGTACAAGCGAAAATGCATGAATGCATCTAATTTTATACCTAAATGCATGTGTCTATCCTAAATGTATGACGACTTAAATGTATGTAAGATGTATGCATTTTATCCTACATGCAAAATGATTTAAACGTGTGAATGCGATTTTTGGTCCTCAGAGGGATGCCCCTGACTTCCCATTGGTCTTGTCGAATTTAAGGTCTCTAACATGATGCCCCAACCTCAACCAACTCCAGATATCCTCATTTATCTCGAATGGATGCCCAAAAAAGGTTTACACATCAAACTTGATCCCTCATAATACATATTGGCTTTTCTTTTGTCCCTTTGTGGAAAATGTAATGCCCCCAAATTAAATCATAATACCATCCAAACATTTGTTGTTTTCACAATTTCTGATTTCCTTTATCCATAAGTGCAATCACGGCAGTCTTCAAATCATAATCAAATCAAAAAGGTTTGTTTCATTAAAACTTGTAGTTTTTTGCCCTTACAAAAGATTTTCACTATCCTCAGGCTTGAGACAGTGAAATTAATCCAAAAAGTGTTATCTTGAAAGAGAGAAAAACTACAAGCGGACCTACAAGGGTCGGAATAGCTTAATATCCAACATTTCAAAATGAGATCCTTAATATCGGGGCATGCCCTAATACTGGGTTTCAAAAATGAACAAAATATAAAATGCATGGGCAGAAATATAAATGACATAAAATAAACTGCTAAAAATTAAATACCAAACAGAGCAGTGACTAAAATTGAACAAAATGCAAAATAAAAGACAAATAAAGCACAAATGGGCAAGATTAAAAGCGCATAACAAATACATGGACTACATGCGAGATTATTCCATGGGCAGAAGTGAAAACGGGGAAGAAAGGGATGGACTATGCGCGTAATTTGCCCCTTAACCAAAAAACGCGGATCCTCCCCGGATCCGGGTCACTGCGCGGGTCGGGGCTATTGAAACGACATCATTTTATTTTGACCGGTTTAAAATCAAACATGGGTTATTTTTCATTCGATCTAGATTTTATAAAACATAAAAAAAACCTAAAGGGATTTCATCTTTCCCTCCTAAACATCTCAACCGACGGCGGTATTCGAAAGGTTGTCATCATGTCGGTCCTCGGCCGAATGGCCTCGCGGCGGAGGCATCACCGAAACCATACGGCGGCACTTCAACTGGCCCGGTAAACTTTGATTCCCTCTTTTTTGGTTCGAATAAAAAATAAATAAATAAATAAACTTAGATTTCGAAATAAAACGAGTTCAAAACAGATTTCTAAGTTTCTTACCCTTGAAAACTTTTTGATTCCCTCTTTTTTGATATTTTACAATTTTTTCGAAACCCTTACAAAATATTTTAGAGCTCCATTTCTTCCTCTTACAATTTTTTGAAATGAAAACCCTTCTCTCTTTTTTCTTTGATTTTCGATTATCAGCCCTTTTTTATTTGTGATTGCAGATCTGGTATAGAAGATGAGGGAGTGTCGATTTGATGTTGAAATCCCAGTTTTGGCAGAGACAGGGGCATGGTTGAGTGGGTAGATATGTCAAATTGGGTATGGGTTTGACAGATTTAGGGTATGGGCTGATTTAAGGTCAGGTTAGATTTGATTTATGTTATTATTTTTTGTGGTTTTTGGATCTAAGCTGGATTTGGGGTTTAGGGTTTGTTCTAGAGATTTTTTGGGTTATTTTGGTTTAAATGGTGGTCGGCCAGGCTTGACGGCGGCAGAAATGAACAAGATCGGCGGAGGAGGTGGCGGCGTAGGGTTATTTGGGTTAGGTTATTTTGTTTTAGGGTTTTATTTGGTTTTTGGGTTGGGTTAGGGTTTGGATCCGGGTAGTTTTGGATTCGGGTTTGGGTAACCCGGATGAAAATGTGTTATTACAGTTGGTTGAAAATTAACACAGACGGCAGCCACGATCTGTTGGATGGCAATGCTACGTGCGGAGGAGTCGCCTGCGATAACATTGGTCAATGGAAATTCGGTTTCTATAAGTATGTTGGTATTTGTTCTATCCTTGAGGCGGAACTGTGAGGGGTGTACACTGATTTATTATGCGCTCTTGAAAAATAGTTTCGTAATATTGTGTTAGAATCAGATTGTCATGGCGCTATCCGGCTTCTTACCTTGCCCGGAATCCGCAATAATCATTTACCAATTTTAATACATATCTGAGATCGATTAGGGAATATAGAGTCGGTTTCTTTACAACATGTTCTTCGTGAGCGTAATCGGGTAGCAGATCAATATCGCCAACTATGCATGCTCTTCAGTTTATTATTTATTTACTTTTTTTGGTGGAAAATGTATGATTATATTAAGGAATTATACAAATACCCGACATTTTGAGGAATTATACAAGTTAAATGATCATCCCTAAACTGCGTCATTGTATGTGCCAAAAACTAAATAAATTGATTATCATATTAGAACAAACAAAATCGACTGATAAAATCAGTGATTTTCTTGATTAAAAAAACAATGAATTTCATTTTGAGGAATATTGTATCTTCCAAGTTAGGTTCATGTCTTTCATCTTGATAAAATTAGTTATGTACAGTGAATTTCACTGTTTTGAGGAATATTGTATCTTCCGAGTTTAATAATTGATTATCTATTGTTTTTCTTCCAAATTATAGACATAATTCCTTGATATAATATAAAATTATTAAATTTGACATCTTTCTAAGACCGTTTGGTGAATAAAAATAAATGATTGAGATTAATAATAGAAATGAAAAAAAAAAAACAACAACAAAATCTAATTGAAAAAATTGGGTTTTGAGTATTGAGGAATCGCCAACTATCATTTAAAAAAATGTGTTAGTTTTTATTTAATATTTTGCAATTATATATCATATTAAATTTCTAAAATATAAAGAGATAAACATATTTTTTAAAATTTAAATTATAATCATATATTTAGTTTTCATTTATATAAATTACATAATATATGAAAAAAACAACAACAAAATCTAATTGAAAAAATTGGGTTTTGAGTATTGAAATAAAAAAAAATGGGTCTAATTTTTTTACCCCAAGTATTTTACGGGCCTAATATTTTTTGTCTAAATCCTTTTAAATATCTGACAAGTTTTTTAATTTAAACACTCTTAAACTAGTCTAAAAAGAACACACTTCTTAATAATATGGGAAAATTGAATTGATTTGCAAACATAAAAATCGAAGAAAACGTTTCTCGAAAAATATCTAAAAATTGTTTAAAGAAAAGAGAGGAGAAAATGTAAGAAATTCATATAATTAGGTAATAAAGTTTGGTCACCCTATTCTTTTTAGTTTGACTTGTATTGTCTTTCTTTATTCACTATTGTTCCAACAGAATTCAAAATTTTTTGATTCATGAACACAGAATTGAAGTTAAGAAGATGAATTAGCCTTGAGCTGAGACTTGGAAGTAGTTTCAAAGTATATCGAAATTACAGCCGTAGTATTAGTAACCATTTTTCAGCCATTTGATTGGCGGCTGTGCCAAAAACAAATTATCTGCTACTGGTATAGATAAAGAAATATTTCATACCTCTTCACTGTTTTCCACAAAGAAATAATGCATAAGCAGTCACTTTTTTTTTTTGTTCTAAGCAGTCACTTTCTAGATAGGTAACGACCACGACGCAGACATATTTGGAATTCAATGGAGCATTATCGTATGTCCTTAAATAAATGTAAGGTAAATTACTCTCGTGACTACTAAATTATTGGGACGTACCTCTTTTAACTATCGAACTACATAATTCGTCAATTAAATCATCAAACTTTTAAATTAGTCATATTTTGACCACCGCCGTTAAAAAACTAACGGATGGGTGACGTGGCAGTTAACAAAATATTGTAAAATTACACATTTAATACATGTTATTTACCTATTATATTAATTTGGTCTTAATTTTAATTTAATTAAATAAAATTAACCAACCAACCAAATGACGACACATGTTCTATTTTTTAATTTTAATTTATTTAGTTTAATAGGTTTAATCTGATTGGACATAATCAAATGAAGCGAATAAAATAAAAGGCAAATGCAAGCAATAAGAATCAAACCCACACCCAAAAACAAGGAGGGCTTGAGCCCTAATCGCTAAGCTAGCTCCATTTATATGACATGGGATGATAACATATTTTATTAAAAGGTTACTTTGTTACTTTCTTCTATATTGTTGCAGACCAGTCTAAATTAGAAACAAAACAATCCAACAAAGGTTGAACAACTCCAACCAGCATTACTCCAAGCGAAAGATTCATCAAAATTAGCAGAACTACAATAATCCCACATAAATAAGAATAACGCAGCACTGAGGAACTCTAGAGCCTCCAGCAGTGAATAGAAAGCAATAGCATTGTGTCACAGGGCTAGACTGCTGCTAGCAAACCGTGCGGTCTTAGTCATTTTCTCGGTCGAAACAACGGCTAAGTCACCCTAAATTCCCACTCTGAAAGATTAAACTCCTTCAAAGTACTCAAACGCAAGATCGTTCTAAGCGGAAGCTAAACAAAAGAGATATGTAATAAGAACAACAAAGAACAACGACGAACACTCAAGAACGCGAAGAACACTATAGAGAGTTTAGAGTAAATTCTTTTTGTATTACTCAAAGTGATGGATGAATGAGATTGGATGATACAATGAGGTGATGGTAGGCCTTTATTTATAGTTGAAGCCCCCTCTACCTAACGGCTCAGTTTAAATTACATCGACGGTCGAGATTGACTCTATCTATTCAAAATCTCTAATTATCTCAAACATTATCTAAATAAAACATTTCAAATAAATGGATAATGCTTGACTCATCTTCTAAAATCTTCCAAGTGCTGGGCTAAGTTTGGTGGTCTTGCGGGCTTTCTAGTATTCTCTATGTGTTGGGCCAAGTCTAGTGGTCTTGGCAAGCCTGATACACCGCACACAACCTCTTCGGTTGATCTTTACGCCAATGCCCCGGACGCAAATGTGCGGGTCGTGACATTCTCCCCCACTGAACTTAGCAACTCCCTCGGCGCTGCACTCGAACGATCCTGGGTTAGGTCACCTTGGTTACCCCTCGATTCCTCAGTTGGTTGCAGTTCTTCCATATGAACTGCTTGCCTCGGTTCAAACTGCCTTGGAATATCACGTGCTTAGACGCTTTTGGATACATCTCCATCGAAAGAGCCCTCTCCCACAAATCTTGATTTACCTTGACCCAGACCCTCTTGGTCCTGCAGCAAAGACTTGAAAGTCATCACAATATTGAACACCGATCGAACTCTCGAATTCATCGGCAATTTCGGCTTGCCCCTTAGAACTCTGAAATGTCTCTTCCAATCTTTTATTCCCCCACATTGAAGGCTAGATCTTACTCGACCTACGCTCATCAAAGATGGCAAATCAAAACCAAAAACACTAGAGTTGTGTTTGAGATGTACCTTCCTCTCGGTCGCATTTACTCTAAAATGGTCAGCCCTTCTTTCTCCTTGAAGTCTGGCCCCATTTGCATCGAACCTTCATCGAAGTTCTTTGCACTATTTTGCGTCGGCCCTTCTTCCACGAAGTTTGGTGCCCCTTGTTGTATCCGCCCTTCTAACTTGAAGTTTGGCGCTCTTTTCCTACATCGGTTCTTCTTTTTTGAAGTCTGGTGCCTCTCCTTGCGTTGTTACTTCTTTCTCGAAGTCCACCGCTTCTTTCCCACCTTACCTATGGGTGGTGTCTCCATGGTTGCTATGTCCCTTAACGGCTTAGCCCCCTTTGACCTCTCTCCGGTCTCAAAAGCAATGTTATTCACTCGAACATCCTTAGCAAGCTCCTTAGTAGCCTTCTCAGATATGATCAACCCATTTTACTCTTTCTTACTCGAAGTATGTCGCTTCTTTCTCTCATTGCCCATAGGTCGTGTCTCCCCGGTTGCTATGTCCCTCAACGGCTTAGCCCCCTTCGACCTCTCTCCGGTCTAAAAAACAATGTTCTTCACTCGAACATCCTCGGCAAGCTCCTCAGCAGCCTTCTTGGACATGATCAACCCATTCTGCATTTGGTCTCTATTTACCTTGGCAAAACTTGAAAACTTCAAACCAAGTCTCACAGGCTCTTCACTCTCGGCTTTATCCCTCATCTTAGACCCCTTGGCTCGAACTGGGCATCTTCGCAACTTGTAAAGCCCCTTACATCGGTAGCACTCTAATTGCTTCCTCTTTACCCTTGGTTTGACAGCTTTCTCACATGCTATCGCACCAGGTTTCATCCTTGGCTTGACTTTTTTGGCACGAGTAGTCAAACCATGGCACTTTCTCGGCTTGGCGGCACTCACACTAGCAATCGCACCAAGTCTCGCTACTTCTCCCTCTGACTCGTCTGCTGTCTTGACCATGGCAGTAAGGCGATTCTTCTCGGGACATCCTCTCATCACATGAGGATCATCACAGAAGTAACACTTCATCTTTTCGTCCCCCTTTTCTCTAACACGAGCTTAGCTTCACCATTCCCATTTCCTCCTGATTTGGGTTTGGATGACTCAATGTTGGCTTGCTTGCTTTCTGCAGGCTCGGTCAGAGGTTTGGCAACAAAGATAGCCTCAGAAAGTCTCTGGGCATCTCCTTGCTCCACTGCGAGCTTCGCCCCCAGTGTAAATCCCTCTAAGAAGGACTTGAGCACACCCTATTTACTCATTGCGGTCTTGTAACTAAGCATCTCACTCTTGAGCTCATCCGCCTCTTTCCGCAAAGTTCCCATCTCAGCTTCATGATCATTACTCTCTCGGATTATCTCCAACCTGTTGAGGATGCGTTGCATCTTGTCCTTGAACTTGTCTTCTATGGACTCTAAATTTTTAGGTCGTGACTCCACAACACCTTGGATCTCCTTTTCAGAATTCTCAAGTTTAAAGATCCTCTTCTCCAACAACCATGATATTTCACCTAGTTGTTCTACCTAAGAAGTGAGAAAATCACTCTTCGCGTCAAATTCACCGTCCATTGACAATGTCTTCCACTGGTTCCCGCCACGACACACTTTGCCTTTTTTGAGGAAACACCACCTCCTTGTTGCGCCATCTCGATCACTTCTTTGCCACGAACTTGCCTGATCCCTGATCACTTCGGCTAACTCAAACTCAGATCTTCACCACTCTTGACTATACCTGCAAGCTGGCTCGAACGCAAGTCCCATCGACTCGCTCGTATACCACTTGTCAAGGGGATAGACTGCTGCTAGCAAACCGAGCGGCCTTAGTTGCTTTCTCGGTCGAAACAACGGCTAAGTCACCCTGAATTCCCACTCCGAAAGATCAAACTCCTTTGAAGTACTTGAACACAAGATCGTTCTAAGCGGAAGCTAAACAAAAGAGATATGTACTAAGAATAAAGAACAACGACGAACACTCAAGAACACGAAGAACACTACATAGAGTTTAGAGTAAATACTTTCTGTATTAATCAAAGTGATGGATGAATGAGATTGGATGATACAATGAGATAGGGGCATACCTCTATTTATAGTTGAAGTCCCATCTATCCAACGACTCAGTTTAAATTACATCGACGGTCGAGATTGACTCTATCTATTCAAAATCTCTGATTATCTCAAATATTATCTAAATAAACTATTTCAAATAAATGGATAATGTTTGACTCATCTTCTAGAATCTTCCAAGTGTTGGGCTAAGTCTGGTGGTCTTGCGGGCATTCTAGCATTCTCCATGTGCTGGGCCAAGTCTCGTGGTCTTGGCAAGCCTGATACACCGCACACAACCTCTTCGGTTGATCTTTAGGCCAATGCCCCGGACCCAAATGTGTAGGTCCTGACAATTGCATGATAACTTGATTGCTTGAAGTTCTAGACCCAAATCCAACTATACTAGAGATGACCATAGATGTCCCAACCTATGGTAAAAGCAATATATCATAGAATCAAACGTGTTCTCGAATGAAAAGAGAAAAAAAAAAGGAAAGAGTGATTGATTGCAAAATTTTGTTGCATTATCGTCCACAACAAGCAAGCCTACCTCTATTCCATTCTGCACCAAATTTCCCCTCTGACAATAGTACCTACTCATCACGTAATACTTTGACATCCTTAGAACTTGAGAAGGTGAATCTTCAGATAGAATCGAGCTTATTTTAAACTTAATTATTTCTCTCCAAAAATCAAGTTCTACAAGAAAATCTCCAACAACCCGAAGATTTTCGGTCAAACATAAACCAAACTGGTTGTTCCCCACCCATTAAAGTACCTCATTTAAAGGAAGATTATAGTTGAAACCAAACAGAGAACATTATTTTATTTCTCGCCAGTTTAGAATACACACTCCCAAGGCTTTTGGAAATGAATCATGGTTGCTTGGAGATTGACCCCATAATTTGGAAGAAGTAGGTTTTAGGGTTTAGAGAGAAGAATATGGTATAGGGTTCACCAACAAAGTAATCTTTTAATAAAATATTTTATCATCTCATATCATATAAATGAAGTTAACCCAGTGATGGGGCTTAAACCCTTCTAGCTCTTGGGCGTGGGTTTGATTCTCATAGCTTGCATTTGCCTCTCATTTTTTGTTGATTAAATATATTAAACTAAATAAATTAAAATTAAAAAAGATAGAATATGTGTCGTCATCTGGTTGGTTGATTAATTTTATTTAATTAAATTAAAACTATGAACAAATTATATAATAGGTACATAACATTGACCAAATGTGTAATTTTACAAATTTCCATTAACTGCCACGTTACCCCTCCGTTAGTTTTTAACAGCGGTGGTCAAAATAGAACAAATTTAAAAATTTGATGGTTTGATTGACGAGTTGCCTAGTTCGGTGGTCAAAATAAGTACGCCCAAATAATTTAGTGGTCACCTAAGTAGTTTACCCTGAATGTAATCATTAGATATTTGACAATCCATGAAGCACTATCATTAGTTTTTTTTCAGTTAACAAACGGTAACTTAATTATTTCAAAAATATTTATTTTATTTATTCGTCTTTCAAAAGTTATATAAAAAACTTTAAGTTTTAATTTTTGTTATAATATGATTATTAAGCCGTTAAGTATTTTTAGAAGGATGACATAATAGTTAAAAAATTATAATAACATATTTAATCTTTTATACGTACACATCAATCAATTTAGCCGTAATATTTTATAGAAAAAAATGACAATGACCATAACACACCATGACTATCCCTCTAAACGCGCCTAGGTTTCTTCTCCCATTTCATCAAACAAATACTGACAAACCCAAAAGCCAACTCTATTTATTGACAACCAAGGCTAGTATGTCGCATCCATCATATTATGTAAAGACTATACTTGACACCATCGTCAAAGTTCCATCAATATAATGATAAGGGAAAATCATCATCCCCAATCGACGAAAACATGCTAAAATACCATAACAATTCTTCTCTCTTTCTCTCACACTTTTCATAACCACTATTAATCACAACTCTCCACCCAAATTAGAAGGGGTGAACCACCCAAAACTCTAACAATCACCACCGTTACACTTTCACAATCAACAATTAAAGTGTTAAGACTACTATCTAGTCCGCCGCTATCATCTCGGCAAGGCCAGATTCCCGCCTTCAATTCCTCTATAATGCCCTCTCCACATGACATTTCTCTGCTCACATCCATCTAGACATAAGGTCCTAGGAATCTCCAAAACCTCAAGATCACTTCCTTATCAAGGAGTCACGGTTCCTCGATAAAATGGCTATTAAATATGCCTGACCCACCAGCCAACTCTATTAACTAACAAACAAGGTTAGTCTAATGCATCCATCATATCCTACGAAATTTAGACTTAACAACCTCGTCAAAGCTTCATCAATATAATCACAAGATGACATCATCATCCTCAACAGAAGAAAACGAGCTAAAAGACTAGAACAATTGTTCTCTCTTTCTCTCACACTTTCCATAGCCACCACTAGTTGCAGCTCTTCATCCAAATCAAAAGTAGTGACAGCTCAAAACACCGATAAACACCATTGTCCCACTTTCAGCATCAACAATTCAATCTTTATACCTACTATCTACTCATCCGCTATCATCTTTGTAAGGTCAGATCTTGGAAGGATGGTTTGGGTATTTATTGTAGAAAAATGTGGGGTCGTTTGTTCTCGTTCTTGTCACTTTTCAACATTGGATACCCTCGCTTCCTCCTCTACACGACGTCCGTCCTATTGTCGTTGGGAAATCAAGTCTTGGAGAGATTTTTGAATGGACTCTTGCTGTTGTTGAGCTTCTTGGGAAGCTTGAAATTGTACTTTTAAGTTCCTTAACTTATTTTGTAAATCAGAATTTTGTGAGTGTAGCGACTAAAAAATTAGGGCTCATTTGGAAAATCTATTTTTTAATTAAAAATTTGGTATATGATGGGAATTCTCGAAAAGTTCATATTTTGAAATAAAATTTGAATTCTCGAAAAGTTCATATTTTGAAATAAAATTTGAGGAGTTGCCATCGGTTAGTTGGATGAGGTAGACCGGACATCGAAAATACAAAAACTAGAGATTCATCAGGGTCGGGAGTCGTTTACGTGGGGAAAGTTTTGCACCCCACCACGCCACGCCCAAAATTAGTACCTAAAAGTTCGTATCGTATTTATCCAGAAAATTGCAATTCTATCTAAATTAACTATTAATACCTAAGATGGACAAATGCATGGTCATACAAATCAAACCCAAACCAACTCGTGACCCATGATAACCAAAGAAGATACTCGAGACGACACTCCCACTAGGATATCGAGGCCTTCAGAACTAAACTAAGCTAGTGCAATAAATAAATATGACATTTTAATTATGCATGAACATAAGCATGAATAAAATAAATAAACAATCCACACATATTTAAGATAAGGATATAATATATATAAAACATATAACAAACATAATATGTATAATATTATATATACACGACTACATATATAGGAATATGAAAACGTTAGATATGATAAAACATACACATATATTATGAACATATAAACATATATTACATAGACTTGAGTAAATAATTTCATTAATTATAAGGGCGTGAATTACAAAAAATAATTTAGGGAAAGAGTGTACCAATATTTCAATAATTCGACCTTAGATAAAGATGGCCTATTCTTTCATTTTTCAGCTGGGCTAAGTGTAGTACTGAACAGGTTCAATATTGGGTCTAGAGCGGGTTGGATCTGGGTTTATTTCAACCCATACGGGTTAAAATATGATATGAGAGCTCCCTTTTTCTAGTTCATTCTTTCTTATCTAATAATAAAGCTCTCGTGTCAGCCCCAGCAGTCGTCGGGTTTGACCACCGTCAAGTCGCCGTCTAGCGCATTTCTTGGCAAAGCAAGGTCACCACCAGACTCCTCTCACCGCCCTCTTCCTTTTTATTGGTGTGTTTTTTCGAAAAGATGAGTTGAGAACCACAAAATGATCATGAGACTTTCAAGCTCCCTCGTCACCGATCTGGGAATTTAGCCGTCGGATGGAGCCTTTTTTGAGATATGACGTTCCCTCCGTGCTGTTGAAGGTTCTCACTATTGGGATCGACCGTCAGAGGCTCTAGACGCCAGCGACCAAGATAACTAAAACTGTTAAGCCCCATATTTTCTTTTTTTCAGTTTTGTGATTTTTCTAATTTTCTTATTTGTTTTTTTTTTTTTTGCTATTGATTAGTGCTTGGTTCATGGTTTTGGGTAATGGAGATGTGACTCGGTAATGAAAGGGTGAAGGAGAGGTGGTGGCGAGGTTGAAGATGATGTGTATATTTTTGTGTAGTGGTGAAGGACGATAGTGATGAAGAATTGAAAAGAGGGAGTGGTGTGTTGGTTTGGTGATGTTGGTGATGAACGAAAATGGGGGGGGGGGTGAGCTAATGGTTATTGCAGTGTGAGGCTTGGTTGAAGGTGGTCAATGCCACAATGTTAAGGATGAAAGGTGGAGATGGTTGAGGCTTTATGAAGATTTTTGGTGTTGAAAAAATGATGAAGATCAGTTGGGGAGACCGTGAGAAAGAATGGTGATTGAGTTTTGGTGGGTTACAATGATGAAGAATGGTGAAGATGAAGGACAGTGAGGGTGAAGATGAAGGATATTAATGGGTGAAGGGTGAATGTGATGATGGGAGTTGGCATGAGGTGATTGATGGCATGAGATAGGGTATGGAGGTGTCAGGTATATGCATGGAGTGGGCTATGGGTGGTGGCGTGCAGATCCATACAATTCAATGCAATGGTGATTTTTTTTGTTTTTTTATTTATGCTGTAATAATAATAATATTAATAAAATATAGGTAATATGTAATTCAGACAGAAATTAGTGCTTACAGCGAGACATTTTGATTGTCAGAAGAATTGTACTGCTTTTCAGAAGGCTAAAGACCAAAAAACCCTTAGACGTTGCCCTGCTTTTTAATCGTCTTGGTATAAAATGATATATTGCTTTGAGACTACCACAAGATTTTTTCTACTTCCTAAAAGGCTGAAGATCGAAAAACTTTGAGATGATACCTCAATTTCTGATCATCTTGGAATAAAATGGTATCTCGCTTTCTGATTAACAGATGTAAATCTTTAATGTGATCTACCTCTTCAACATGAAGTTGCAGATTAAGGTCTTTGGTAGTCTTTGAATACCTATTAAAATAAGCAAAATGCTGTTAACTTAGCAAGTTTCTAATATAGAGATGTCTAACTACATATGATGCATAAATTGTAACATTTCTGGAGCTATTTAAATAAGCTTATATTCTTTGAAAAGTCGTTCTCAATTCTTATTTGCTTTGCTTCTTTACAATATACTCTTAAATCTTCATATTTTCTCGAAAAAGAGATTGTTGAGTTTTGCTAGTCAAAAAAATCTATTACTTCTTGAAGTTTTTATGCATGTAACATGACCCCATCCAACTTGGGTTACGCAATAGTGCCCCCCACTCTTTCCCAGGCTCTATTATCATCTTTGATTCAACCAAATAAAGCATCATCAATTGAATATTCATATCGAATCAAAATTAGCATCATGCTTTCAATTCTTTCGCACGATTAGCTTTCTCGTCTTCAGGGTTACTACCCATCTTCGTAACAGATCTATCTTTTGTCCCTATCCTATTTTTATATAGGAACTCTCATCATTTCTTATGTCCAGCATTGCCCTAGTTAGTCTTGGGCTCAACTACTTTCTCGTCTTTTACCCAACATTTAGAGTCTTTATCTATTCCAACATTAGGGCGTGCAAAATGCCTCAATTCCCCAGACTCAATCTAAAGTTCAATCTTTATCTTTAAATTCAAAGATGCATTTGGCGAAGACCAATTCTAGGCTCGTATGCTTTAATTCTCATTATAAAGCAATGCCAAAAGGCAATTTGCTTGTGTATATTTCAAAATAAGAAAATAATTGGATTTGGAAAAGAATGACAAACATTTTCTAAACTAAAATTTGGAGAAAATGACAAACATTTTTAAAACCAATGTTTGGTCCCAAAATATCAAATGCAATAGCATATTTTCTTCAAATTAACAAAGATCAACTCAAATAAAGCGTATAGAATATCTCGATTGTTGTAATGATATATGCACAAGTTTAGTCTCTTCCAGTCTATTAGGCTTCTGAGAGGAACGATTCTCATACCTAATTTCTAACCCATTTAAGGTGGCTCTCTTAATCTCACTAACTCACCATGCCCCATCATTCCCTAATTGGGTGTCGATCAAGCACTTGAAGTTTGACGTTCCTTGAAGAAAGGTTAACCCGTACAGGTAGAATGCAGTTGAAGACAGACTCATCCAACTTAGATATCCAAGTATGATCAGAATGGTCTTTATAGGCTCGTAGTATAGTCTATGGGTCACGGTTAAACAAAATCATATTTCTGTACTTGTTTGACCTAGATAAGTTCATATGAAATATTCTCTTCTCCTTTATTCTTTGGATCTCTCTAGACTACCCATTTTTGGGCTTTCACCTTAGAGTTCATATCCTTCTTCTATAACTTCGGACCGGCTTGCATCTTATCTGGATATTGATGCTCGCTTTCGATTCAAAGGTGGTCGATCCTCCAAGGCTCTTCAAAATTGAGATTAACTTGAATGGAGGATTACGTATAAATCTCTGGGATTATTTTTTTTGACCAAAACCTCATTCATGTGCTTGACATGTTCGGACAAAATATTCTTTTCTCTTTATTCTTTGGATCGCTCTAGACTGTCAATTTTTTGGTTTTTCACCCTAGAGTTCATTTCCTTCTTCGAGTTTGGGAACGCTTAGCTTTGGACCAATTTGCATCTTCACTCAGCATTGATACACGCTTCTATTCAAAGGTGATCAACCCCCATTGTCTTCAAAATTGATATTTACTTGAATGGAGGATTACGTAGATCAAATCCTTATTCTTGCATTGCTTGATATGGATGTACTCATGTAAAGTATTCTTCTCTTTTATTCCTTTTCTTATCTTCTTTTTCTTTTTCTTTTTCTTCTTTTTTTATTTTTTCCTTTTTTTATTTCCCTTTTTCTTTTCTTTTCTCTTCTTTTCTTCTTTTTCTTATTTCCTTTCCTTTTTAATCTTTTTAGACTGCCCTTTTTTGCGTTTTTAGCCTAGAGTTTATTTTTTTTCTTTTAATTTAGGAATATGTATCAGACTATACTACATCTTGACTAGTATTGGTGCCTGCTTCTGCTCAAAATTGATCAATTCTCCATGGCTCTTTTAAATTGAATGGAGAATTTCACATGTGCATCTTGCTTTTCTTTATAATGCTTTCGCTTCCGATTGCTTTAGCTTTGATGTTGGAAACTTTCAACTTGATTTGGTTGTCTTGTTGAGCATAAATTTTTCTTCAACAGTTTTCTTCTGATGATTCTCTGGCCTTTTGTATCCAATGTATTTGGTCTCATTTCTTCCTCCTTAAAAAGTGTAAGAATTACATTCACCATCCTATTCATAGACATCCAGAGAAAGTCTTCAAGGGGTAGAAGTTTAGGGTCAATACTCGACTCAAGCATCGTAAACGAAAAATGCCTAAGAGAGGAATTCACTAAATGTGATTTTCCCATTACCTAAACACTTGTTTTGTTTCCCCGTTGGCCTAAATAGATCAACATGTGTTCACATTTGCAATATCCTCACAACTTTCAATTCCTTCTAAACATAAGCAGCTTGGAATTGATCTCTGGATTTGAATCGAATGTATTCTTGCAATTGAAATTCAAGGTCCTGATAAAAATGATATATACATGTGCATGTCTTTTTTTTCAAAAAAAATATGTATATATATGTGTGGGAAAACAAAAATTACCCCATAACAATGAATGAAATGTTTAAAGAATCTAAAAATGCAAAAACATTTTCTAAATAAGAATAAAGAAAATGCAATTTTCATTTTGACAAAAATAAATAGATATGTATCTTTACAAAATATTCTTACTGCTTTAGGGCTTAAGCCGTAGGGTTTGTTCTGTGTATTGTACTCAAAAGGGGAAACCAAAATGTGGGGGAATCAAACTAACATCTTCATGAAAAGATGAGAAACCAAAGCATAAAGACTTTTGAATCATCTTCAAAGTGACAAATCATTCTGACCTTTTTAGCACGGTGTAAGCTTGTCCCATCTCTTGTTTTCCACTACTGGATTAAATCTTGTGTCAGGATTCTCTCGCTAACTAGCTTCTTAATTTCTTTCAGTAACGACATACACTTCCTGGTGGAATGCCCCGGTGTCCCTATGTAGAAATCACAAATACTACCTGGGCTAAAACTGTGGGTAGATAAGTCCTAGGATAGTTAGTGTCGTCATACTTCTCAAAGTCAGGGACCTTGAAATTACACGGGATAACTAGATCATAGACTAGGCGAAACTCCCTCGTATTTAAAGCATTCACTCCTCCTCTTTTCCTGACCTCTTCTTTTAAATCTATCTTCTAATTGCTCGAGTCTTGATCTCTGAGTTTGTTCAATTCTTTTATCCATGAAAAAACTTCAACTGATTCCCTGATTACTCCATTGAACCCAAAAGTCTTATTATTTTATTAATCAATGCATGAAATGTGTCACAAATGAATAAAAGAATAGAAGGGAAATCAATAAGTACAAAATGCAATGAATACAGATAAGGTGTTGATTCGCAAATAGTCCTTAGAAAGACTTCCCTTTAAAGAGAAGATGTATGATTACAAGAAGCTGAAAATAATGAATTACAGATAACGGTTAGCTTCTCGACTTGACATCTTAACTTCGTGAAGCAAAGCTCGCACTTCATGTCTTAATGCCGCTTCTAGACTAAGAGGCGACCCCTTCATTCTCATCTTATGTTGCTCAAAAGATCCGCTACAGTGTAATCTATATACCCCGGAGCTTTCAGGGAGACTGCTAGCCTGTGCAGGCAGAGCATAGACAAGGGTCTATTCTTTGGTAGATTCGGGTGCAAACGAATCGAACTTCAAACGATGCGTCCAAGCTATGTCTTCTCTATATCCGACATGTATCTCACCATCGAACTATTTTCTTTCTTAATTTGTCTTCGTTCAGCCCAACTCGATACTTTAGCATTATCGTTATTGGCATTATAGACTTCTCTTCCATCTCGGATGCCCTTTAAAATGGACTATTCTCAAATAACATCTATGTTATGATGTGGCATGCAACATAAATGTAGGGAAAAAATAAAAAAACAAACACCAACAAAAAACAAAGTCAGTACGGTGAGATAATCAAATAAACAAATTAAATAACAAAATGCTGAACGATAAATAAAGTAATAAATTAAGGTAATTAAAAGCACATAATTGACATATATAGCAAAAAAGGCATAAATATATCAAACAAGGCCTAAAAGGGTTACCGCTAAACAAACAGAGTTTTGGCTTGGCTCTAAAAGGTGAGCGGTTCACTATATGTGGTCAGGTTCTAGAGTAATAAGGTACCTAAAATGCCGCTCGAACATCGATTCGGGAGGATACGAGCCCTTATATCATATAGGGGCGTAGACCCCAAGAAATATAAGGATCAAATCCCGGAGTGAATTACCACACCATACGGAAGTGAACATCCCACGAGGCAAAGTAATCACTCCTACTTAAAAGTAAGGAGCTCGGGAAGAAAGCTCATGCATGGATGACAATTATATCAAACATCGTGCAAAAATAAACCAGTAAACAAACAAGGTTAGGGATTAAAAATTAAATAAAATCGAATCAAATTTTTTCTTAGTAAATATGATATGAACCCAAACAAAGGCTTGACTCTTTTCTTTTTTTGTTTTAGAAATTAAAAATTTCATCCCCAGCGGAGTCGTCGTGCTGTAGCAACTAAAAAATCGAGGCTCATTTGGAAAACCTGTTTTTTAATTAAAAATTTGCTATATGATGGGAATTCTTGAAAAGTTCATATTTTGAAATAAAATTTGGGGAGTCACCACCGATCAATTGGATAAGGTAGACCAGACATCGGGAATACAAAAACCATAATTTCATCGGGTTTGGAAGTCAGGTTTTGGTGCAGTTGCTAAGGATGGCGTTATTATGTACTTATGTTTCTGCTTGCAATTCTGTTTTATTTATTTAAATTTATAGTTGTTTCTAAAAGTTTTATTTTTGTTTTTCCTTTTCTTTTCATTAATTTGTTTAGGTGTTGTATGACCAGAAGTGTTACTACACCACTATTCGTTCTAGATCCAGAAGTTGAGAGAACTTTTCGAAGAGAGATTCATAAAAATAATGCAATGGCTAGACAACCAAACAACAAAGAATTCTTCATGCTCAAGAAAACCTACCACTGCACCCACCAGCCCACAACAGAACAATCCGTGAGGTTGTTGTTCCCCAGTTGGATGATTTGCAACCGAGAATTGTTAGACCTCCTACTCAGGCTGGGAACTTTGAGTTAAAGCCGGTTATGTTCCAAAAGCTCAACTCTAATGGGCAGTATGTAGGGTTGCCAAATGAATACGCTCGAGAGCTTCTTCAATCTTTTCTTTTAATTTGTGCTTCATTTAGCCAGCAAGGCGTTCCTGATGATGCCTTACGGATGCAATTGTTTCCCTATTCTTTGCAGGGTAAAGCTCACACATGGATCAGAGGATTACCTACTGACTCTATTACATCATGGAATGATCTCGCAACGCAATTTAATTTGTGATTTAATCTACTAACAATGAATTCGTACATGAGGAATGACATTACAGCCTACTATCAGTTAGATGATGAGACTCTTCATACTATATGGGAAATGTATAAATCTTTGTTGCGACGATGTCCCAACCATGGCATTCAACAGAAAACTTAGATCAAAATCTTTTATAATGGGTTAATGTAGCCACAAGACATCTTTTCGAAGGGTCGTCTAATGCTTCATTCCTTGATTGCACCTACAATGCCGCTATTGGTTTATTGGAGCAATTTGCTTAGAACGATTCACAATATCCTATCTCAAGATTTGCATCATGCAAAGCTTCACCGAGAGTACTTGAGCTTGATGGTCTATCTTCTCTTAAGGCTCACATTTCTATTTTGGAGAACAAAATCAAGAATATGGAGGGGACAAGTGAAGTTGCTCCTATCCATTTAGCTCAATAAACAACCACCATTGTATTTTTCTGTGAGATTTATGGTGAGAACCATAGCTTTGAGAATTGCACACATCATGTAGAAAATGTTAGTTTTGTTAGCAACATGCGCGGAAACAACATTGATGCATCTTTATAACCCTCTTAACCTGGCCTAGCTGAAACTGAGCTAAAAGGACTACATTAGGTTTGTCGAAGCAAACCCGAACTAATAACCTAAACTAAGTCCATACTGCCATACTTTCTCACAAATTGTACCTCATACTCAGATACGAACATACTGACTCAGCCTCACGAATTGTACCTCATACTCAAATACTGACATACTACCCTGAACTAAGGCTATGAACTCACGTTTCTTCTCATCCAAGTATCTAACTCCCAGATACTTCATTTTGAAGGCAGCTTGAAAGAACTCCTATGTTACATCACCGGGTTTCATGCCCGTAATCACGGTAGTCCACCAACTATATGCATTACCTTGCAATAGGGACATCACACATCCCAGCTTATGGACATTATTGCACCCCATCTGATCCAAAATCTAATCTGTACTGGCAAACCACTCCTCAAATGCCTCGGGCACCAACCCTCTAAACTCAACTCCTCATAGACTACGCAAATGCTCTAATGACAACCCTGGATTAGCAGCGACAACTGGTGCCAGTGCAGGTATGTGCACTCTAGCCATCGCAACTTGAAACGCCCTAGTCATTGCCTATATCAAAAGCGTCATATCATCGTACACTGGACCAGGTGGTGCAGGTGGTACTTGCTTCACTCCCTAAGGAGGATTAAGCGGAGAAGGTGGCAATACTCCAGGAGTTATGACATTGTCTTTATCCCTTTGCCCCACAACAGCAGCACTCGTGCTCGATCGCAATTATCTCCTCAATGGCATCATATAAAAATGTTCCTAAGGCATGATAATTACACCAAAATTATTTTATAATTGTAGTAATAAGGCAATGTGTCCCCTAAAATACCACAACATAGCATATATCAATCACCATTTGAATAAACAATCACCGTGCATAGCAACAATAATAAACAATCATTAACGACATCTTAACATTTCGTAACCTGGCTTTGATACTAACAAATGTAACCCCTTAACCCGGACTAACAAAAATTGAGCTAAAAAGACTAAATTAGGTTTGCCAAAGCAAACCTGAACTAATATCCTAAACCGAGTCTTATTTTTTTCTTTTTATTTTCTTAAAATGCATCGATTTAGATCTTAAGGTGAACATGCATCAGCGGATACGTTAACATTGCGGTTAGATTTCAAAATAGAGATCAATTGCTCGAACATGCACTTTGGGGACCAAATTGTAATTTGTATAAATTACAAGGACTTAACTATATTCCAAGTTACGAATCCTTCATTAATCAAATTTCATGCTCACATGTCAAAATCTAGCTTAAAACAATCATCCGAACTCATATAATTGCATACATAACATTTAGGGACTAAAATGCTCAATTTCAAACTTCAGTAGGCAGAAACCTAAGGAAACACACTACGTATCAATACAGACAGAATCGTACCAATACATTTTAACTAACATAACGGTTCTTCATACCAAAACTAAAAACCTTGTATCACTACAGTGTGTCGAACAACCCATACCGATACAGTTCTACCCTCGTATAGATCTCTTAATAGTTATTTTAAAATTCAGCTTCCAGTAGCTAGAGAGCGTACAAGTACACGAGCCCGTGTACTGAAACTAGTGTATAATTTCTCTAGGCATACCAATTCGGTGGCTAGGCATACTGATACCCTTTGTAAATTTTCGCTGCTATGAGCCTTCCCAAACCCCGGGTACCAAAAACCAACGGACTCGTACCGATAAACTAATGCCTCTAATGACCTATAGGTCTAACATATGACACTTTGGCTCACTCTAAACATAACCAAACCTAACATAAACATCATAAATCATCAAAGGCATACTTGACACAAGCATTTTAAGCAACTCAATTAAGCATAGCTCTAATATCCACAACTTCTATAGGCATGCTTCCTACTCAACATCCAAAACATAACTCCAAACCATTCACAAGCATATTAAGCCACATTCAAGTCCAAAACGACATTTAAAATTTTCACAAATAGGGAGTTTAGTAAAACAACCCTCCCAACAATAATGGACCACATTGCTTTTATTACTACAAGTCTAATTCAAAACCATACTTTCGAAAGTGCAAGGCCTTGGAATCCCCTTCTTACTCGCTGCCTTCAACCTTTTAATTCTCTACATTGATGGAAAAAGAGAGAGTAAGCATATAAGGCTTAGTGAGGAGTGCTCTAAAAAATACCATTAATGCATTTAAAATCGATTGTTCAAACCACTTTGGAAACCACTTTAAAACATCTTTCAAAACATCATTAACATCATCATGCCTTACAAAACCATGCATTTAACATTTCCAAAACATGCATATGAAACCATATGCAACATGTATCATGGATCCCACAGCAAAATCCCATTTGCTACGCTTTATTTAAGCTTTCTCATGCATAACCACCCATATGCAATGCTTAAAGAGTATGACATGTATAAACCAATATTATACAACATAATCCATCAAATGATACATCGTTAATTATATTGGCTTACAAGTGATCATCAACCAAGTTCCAGTTTACAAAATATTATATCAGATACACGGATTCAACAAGTGTCCTCTCAACACTTCATGTAATCTCAATCGGAATTCAAAGTACAATCACAACCCAATCATCGATTAGATGCGTAATCCACTAACATGAGTTTTTGGTACCATATAACCCCTCAACCGTTCGGATACTTGGATGGAGTTTTCAGTACACATAAACCCCTCAACATCCAAGGCGACTTTTTATAATGCACTATCAATCCTATGACCGACCAACTATATCCGATAACATTTTAAACCAAATCACTTACCAATATAATTCATTATTAACCATGTACCTCACTATTTTATATGCATCAATCAAAACTGTTTTTACAATGCATTAAACCATGCATTAACAAGTATATCACAATACTTCATGAACCATTTTCCAAATGCATTCATCATCAAATCACTTTCAAAAACAATATTAACCATAATCAATTCTTGCATAAACAGTAGGTACCATGTAATTCAAAAACAAGTGCATAAAACCAATTTCGCCAACCGAAACAAGAGAGAAAACTCTTCATACTTACTTCCGAGTTTAAACAAGCATTTCAAGATTAATTTAAACCCCCAAAACAACCTTTAAACCAATTCAAAGTTGAATTCCACGTTCTCACTCATCGACTATGTAAAACTTTGATCGCCAATACGAATCCAAGCCTCCAAGGCTTCCAAAACCTCACCTCAAGCTTGAGGATCAACCTTCCCTACTTTAACCACACAAAAATAGAGGATTCAATGCATCAAACATCCTCAATTCCTTATACCTCCAACATTCATCAAACATCCTCAATTCCTTATACCTCCAACATTCATCAAACATCCTCAATTCCTCAAAAACTCACAACTAATAACCTAGAAAATTAGAGATTCACATAGTTTCAGGATTCTAATGTTAAAACCAACTTATTATCATTATAAAACATCAAAATCATGTTCTAATCTAATCAGGAACATAGAAAAACAGATCCAATACGAAAATCAATCAATCTCGTCAATTGAACCTTGATTTAACCAATTTCCATAATTAAATCACTAAAACTCATAACAAAAAATTTATAAAGAATTAATAACTTGATAATTTTAGTAAAGAACCATTCATTAGTGGAGAAGAACAAAGCTCACCTCTAATGTTGACTTTTCCCATAATTGGATTGATTTACATGAGAAAACAAGATTAAAATAGTAAGGTTTTGATAGGAAATCATAAGAAACTCATTTGAAATCAAAAGATTGAAGAAATCAAGAAGTTACCTGAGGATTTTGAAGAAGAAAAGAGTATTTGGCTGGAGAAAATTTGAGAGAAAATCTTTTAGATAAATGTTAGTTATACAAAGTTTTTTTTAGATATTAATTATAAAATTAATTCTCCAAGCCTATTTATACCCTTTTTAAAACCTATTTAAAATAGCATATTAAGGAGAAAAGTTTGATATTAGGCTTTGGTCAAATAGCTCATTAAAGATTCTAAGTTTTGATCATTTTACAAAACAATCACTAAAAGCAATTTTCCATTCCTTACATTTTGGTCACAAGCCAAAATGTCAAATTCTGAAATTCCATTTTCCAAAATTGATTTTACCAAAAAAATCTACATATTAAATAATGATTTTAGGATATTTTCCCATATTTTTATCCCTTTCAAAACTATTTATTTCAAATTAATCCCAAAACTAACCTGAATCCTCTAATCTGGTCTATCGGACCATCTAACCAACCTAGAAAATACCTAGGACCAAAATTGGGGCATTACAACTCTCCCCCACTTAAGAAATTTCGTTCTTGAAATTTACCTGATGGAAACAGATGCAGAAATTGTTCATTCATTTTCGACTTACTCTCCCACGTGGCCTCCTCAACACAGCGATCTTGCCACAATACCTTAACAAGCTCAATCATCTTGCCACGAAGAACTTTACAATTGGAGTCAAGGATCTCCACTGGTTCCTCATCATAGGACAAATCCGATCGTAACTCAACATCCTCTACTAGCATTACATGCGACGGATCCAAACGATACCTTCGCAACATGGATACATGGAACAGGTCATGAATCTTCTCCAACTCAGGAGGCAAACTCAACCAGTAAGCCATAAGAACTATATGTTCCAACACCTCATACGGTCCAATAAATCTCAGATTTAACTTTCCTTTACGCCCAAAGCGCAACACCTTCTTCCAATGTGAGACTTTCATGAATCTTCTTCAAATCTGCGTAGGATTTTTGCCTATCTGAGGTCACTTTCAAACGATCACAAATAAGCTTCACCTTCTTATTCTTTTCTTTCAACACATCAGGCATGAAAATATACTTTTCCAACCCTCAGCCCAACACAAGGGCGTACGACACTTCCTACTATACAAGGCCTCATACGGTGCTATCTTTATACTTGCCTAATAACTATTATTGTACGCAAACTCCGCCAAAGGCAACTGTCTTTCCCAAGTTCCCTAGAACTTAATAATACAACACCTCAACATATCCTCTAAGGTCTGAATCACACGTTCAGACTGACCATCCGTCTGAGGATGATACGAAGTATTAAAATTCAAGTGAGTACCTAAAGCCCGATGCAAACATTCCCAAAACCTTGATGTAAACTGCTATTCCCTATCTGAAACTATCGACTTGGGCACTCTATGCAACCTTACAATCTCAGTGATATAAAGATCCGCCAACCTATCCAGGGTATACATCGTATGCACTGCAGAAAATGTGCACACTTCGTAAACCGATCAATAATCACCCAGTGGAATCCTTCTTAGTCGGTGTCAAAGGTAACCCCGACATAAAATCCATGGCGATCTTCTCCTATTTCCACTCTGGAATCCTCAACGGTTGCAACAAACCAGATGAAAACTGATGCTCAGCCTTAACACCCTGACACACCATACACCTAGCAACAAAATCAGCCATATTCCTTTTCAAACCCACCCAATATTACTCTTCCTTTAGACCTCGATACATCTTGGTACTACCGGGATGCATTGCAAAAGGACTAGTATGAGCCTCGGTCAAAATAGTTTGCCTCAACTCATCATCACTAGGCACCACTATCTGATCTTTGAAACATAACACCCCATCATCATTAAAGTGAAAATCCGTAGGATTTCCATCTATATATCTTTAACATGCGATACCAACCCCTCATCATAAGGTTACTTTTCCTTAATTGACTGCGACAAACATGGCTTCACTTGCAACTCGACCAATAAACCCCCATCACGCGACACGCTCAACCTCGCAAAAATGACCCTCAACTCAACCACCGCTTTTCTACTCAAAGTATCAGCCACAATATTCGCCTTGCCAGGATGATATTTGATTGTCAAATCATAATCCTTGAGAAACTCTATCCATCTACGTTGCCTAAGTTTCAACTCCTTTTGCGACATCAGATACTTCAAAATCTTATGATACGTGTACACAATACACTTCTCACTACCGCGACAAGCTCTAAATCATGCGTATGATAATTACGCTCGTGCACCTTCAATTGCCTAGATGAATAAGCTACAACTTCCCCGTCTTGCATCAACACACACCCTAAACCAACATAAGATGCGTCGCTATAAACCACAAACTCTTTTCCTGATTCAGGTTGAATCAAGATCATAGCTCGCGTCAAAGCTTCCTTCAACTTCTCAAAAGCTTGTTGTCTAGCATCCGTCTATTCAAAATGCACATCATTTTGTAAAAACTTGGTCAACAGAGCAAGAACCCTTGAGAACCCATCCATAAAGCAACGATAATAACCTGTCAACCCCAAAAAACTACAGAACTCCATCACTGACTTAGGTTGCTTCTATAATCACTAATTTTGTCCTGGATTTACTTTGTTTTATTTTTATTTCAATAATGAGCTTTTTATTTTATATGTTATTAGTATTAACCACCTATTCATTTTCCTTTGACTATGTCTCATATTTTTAATTAATATTACTATTATTTTTGTTTTCGATCACATTATATTATTATTACCACCATTATACTATTACATTATTATCATATTATTATTACCTTATATTAATATATTATTACTATTATTACTATTACTACTATCTTATGTTATATTATACTATATTATTATTATCATTACAATCGTATTATTATGCTTTTTTATATTAATTATATTATTGTTTTATTATTATTATATCACTATATTATATTATTATTATATTTTTATATTAAACAAAAAAACAAACATTAAATATACATAATATAAATAAAGTCCAAATGTTTTAATTAAAGTCCATTTACATACTCAAAACCCCAAAAAAATATTTAATTACAATTAGCCCGTAAGGGCCTAAACCTAAAACACTAAATCTACCCTAATGCCCTTTTGTTTTCTTGCGCAGCCACACAAGGACCGTTATATCTAATCTTGATCTAACGGCCCGGATTGAAAGTTGGGAAGCTTCCAGATTCTTCACACGCTACACGTGCGATCACTCAACTCTCCACGCGTGCGTGCAGATCACTCTCTTGCTCTTCAGTGGCCGCGTCACGACCACACGTTGTTCTTCGACTCTCCATTAGCCCACATCGTCTCGTCTAGACAAAAAATAACTGGCCTCCTCTCTCTTCCGTACGCATGCAACATGCGAAAGGAGGGCAACAATACACAGATCAGACAACAACAAAAGCCAATTTTTATTTTGTTTTACCTTTGTAACCACGACTATAAAGCTGAATCAACAAACAACATGTAATCCCTTCACGGGAAATATTCCAGAAATCAATACAAAAATTTGAAGTCATATCTCCTTTTCCTTTTCTTTTTTCGAATATAATAAACAAAAATAAAAGAAGAAGAAGAGAGTTTTTACCTTTGGGAGATGGCCAGTCACCCGTTGCCGGAGTCCTCTTCCACGTCTCGGCCTCTTTTTCTTTAAAAGAAAAAAACACGCCTTTTAAAACGAGAGGGGTTGTTTTCCAAATCGATTTAAAAAAATGAGGCTTTGTTGCGGTTTTCTCACAAAACTGAGAGAAAAAGGATTTTTTTATATATCGGGCTCAGATCTAAAAAGGGGGAGATTTTGATGTTTTTAAGGCCACCGGATAGCGGTGGTCGAGGCGGCGGCGTTTTGGTCAGTTTCTGGAGAAAAAAAGGGCTAGGTCTTTTGGTTTTTAGAGCGTTTTAGAGTTTTTTTTCTTTCTTATTTTGTTTGGGGGAAACAAGTGAATTATCAGGCATTATTTGCCTTGGACACTGATATTTAAGTGGGCAATGATGCGACGCCGTTTTGGCCACCATACGACCCGCGCGGTGACCCGGACTTGGGAGGGATCCGCGCACTTGGGTCGATGGGTCAATTGCCACCTTGGTCCTTCCCTTTTCCCCTGGTTTACATTGTGATCATGGTTTAATTCCAGTTCTGGTCCCTTCCTAATTTTTTTCGTTTTAATTCTAGCCTCTTTAAATCTTGTTCTGTTTTAATTTTGGCCCCTTACTTTGTTTTTTTTCTATTTCGGTCCTTAATTCTATATATTACGTTTCTATTTTGTATTATAGTTTATAAATGTATAACATATATTTGACACACTATAGATATATTTTATAATATATATTAACTATTATGGTATATATATACATCATATATTTTTATTTTATCTATTATCATATTTTATATAATATAGTATATATTATCTATTTTATAGTACATATATATTGTTATAATATGTTATACTTATATTATATTATATGTTATTATATATATTTATACATTATACATGTCTTATATAGTTTGGTTCTTTTATACATTCTATTTTTATGTTTTGTTCGAATCGGCCATACGGTGACCCGCAACGGGGATGATTTGTATTATTGATGGCGTGCCATCTAACATCTAACACTTAACATTTAATTTTTGCAACTAACTTTTATTTCTCGTATTTAATTTCTTGCATTTAATTTATCACATTTTATTTTGCGTTCTTGCTTGAACCAGTCCTTTTTCCGAATTGCTCTTTTTTCGATCCGGTCATTTTTCAGATTTTTAAATTTTCGCATTTTTAATTCCTCGCAATTTAATTTCCGCATTTATTTTATGCATTGACTTTTATGTTCGATTCGGTCCCTTCTCCGGACATTTTATTTTCCGCTTTTCTTTTATGATCGACCCGATCCTTTTTCGGATTTTTCCTTTTACGTTCTTTTATTTTATGTTCAATCCGGTTCTTTTTCCGGATCTTTCTTAATTTTCCATCTTTATTCACGCTTTAATTTCGTATGTACATATTTATTTTATTTTCTCGCATCCGACATATAAATTGTTAATGTGGTGCCTTTTTATTCGATAGTAAATGTGGCCAGTATCAATCGTAGTTATGGTGGTTCATTCATTTATTATCAAATAATGGGGCCATTAAAATTTACTCGCATTTTTAAACGAATTTTAAATTAATTTAAAACTTGAACTTGCAAATTTCCAATCAAGGCAAACCGTATTCGACTAGGTACCAATTTTTGGGCGGTGTGAGGTATTAATCCTTCCCCATCCGTAACTGAATCCCGAACATGTTTCAAAAGAATCTCTGGTTTCATTTTCGATGTCCGGTCTACCCCATTTAAAACAAACGATGGCGACTCCAGGCTTTATCATTTTTCAAATATTCCCAATTTTCAAAATCCTTAAAAATTTTCAAAATTCCCCAAATCTTCAAAATTCCCCAAAATTTCAACAATTTCTCAAAAAAATCAAAAAACAACAAAACAACAAAAACCCAAAAATTTAGCGACTACTTTTTAAACAACAATAATTTTTTTTCAAATTTTTAAAAGGGTCGCTACAGCTTCCAATTCATAATCGACTCAATCTTTTACGGATCTACCTGGATACCTTCTGCCGAAACAGCATGACCAAGAAAGACCACTTCTCTAATCCAAAACTCACACTTTCCCAACTTGGCATAGAGCTGATTATCCAACAAGGCTTGCAACACAATCCGCAAGTGTCGATCGTGATCTTTCTCGGTACGAGAGTATAGGAGAATATCATCAATGAACACTACTATGAATTGATCCAAGAATTCATGGAACACCCGATTCATCATGTCCATGAATATTGTAAGAGTACTAGTCAACCCAAACGGCATCACTAAGAACTCATAATGCCCGTACCTCGTACGAAAGGCAGTCTTTGGCATGTCCTTATCCTTCACCTTCAACTGATAATATCCATATCTCAAATTGATCTTAGAAAACACCGTAGCACCCCAAAATTGACCGAACAAGTCGTCAATTCGCGATAAAGGATACTTATTCTTAATTGTCAACTTGTTAAGTTGCCGATAATCAATGCATATCCTCAAAGTTCCATCATTCTTTTTCACAAACAACACCGGTGCTCCCCACGGTGACACACTAGGTCAGATAAAACCACAGTCCAACAACTCCTGAAGTTGTATCTTCAATTCCTTCAACCCTTTCGGTGCCATGCTATTCGGTGCAATCGACACTGGAGCCATATCTGCATACGTCTCAATACAAAACTCCACCTCTCTATCTGGTGGCAACCCAGACAACTCCTCTGAAAACACTCTTGAAAAATCACAAACGGTACAGATATCTTTAGTCTGTACTTCTTCCATATTTGGGTTCATAACATAAGCCAGGTATGCTTGACACCCCAGCTCTGACAACTTCTGAGCTTCCAAAGCCGATACCACATTGGATAAGAACTTAACATTCTCACCCACAACCACCACTTCATAATCATCGGCAAGCTTCAACTAAACTCGATTGGTTACAAATTCGACCACAACCACATGCTCAGTTAACCAATCCTTCCCCAAGATCACATCAAAACCATAAAATGGTAGCTCCATCAAATCAGCTGCAAACATATGACCTATACAACCTCCTCGTAACAACCATCTCTCCAAAAGAGCTAGTTACTTGCATACCCACATTTAACACTTCTATCGGTATATTAAGCAAATGCACATGCTCATGCAAAATATATGAATAAGTAGAACCATAATCTATCAGAGAAAGTAATGACATAGACTGCAAGGTAAAAGTACCTGCTATCACATCAGTGTTATTCCTCTCCTCGCGATGCGTATAAATCCTCGCGGGTCCACCGCCCTCAAGTTGAAACGCCAATGCATGAGTAACAAGCCTCTATCCTTCATCCCTTTATTGGAAATTACCTCGACCGCGCCCAAGGCCTCTATATGGTGCAACATCAAGTGCAGGTGCATGTCTACCCCTAACCAGCAATGGACAATCACGTCTCAAATGATCCCCGTAGTCCAATTTTGGAGTTGCCCATCACCAAATGTTTGGGTGAAGCTTTTGAGTCTAGTTTTCAAAACCTTGGACCTTGACCTTGTTAATGGATATCTATGGTGAAACTTGATTTTGTGAATCCTTAACTTTGGTTGTACTAGGAAAGATTGTGTTCAGAAGAAGGTTTGAAGAGGATTCTGATTAAGGATGGTAAAGTTTGAACAATCTTGTCAATTACATTTCTCTACACTTTTATCTATGTTTCTTTTCTCTCTCCCGATAAAATTTAGTATGAGTTGAATACACCATTGGTACATAAATTATACACAATTCTTCAATATAATACATTTATTTTTTTGTTTTCAGTTTCATACATAAATTTTTTTGTCGTCAATAAGTTTACACTTTTTCGTCACGGAAGCTGAAGTGTACCACTGGAACCACATATATTTTAACATGTGGCATTTAATTTTGGAACAAATTCTTCATATACTTAAGTGTTAATAACAAGATCAGTCCTCAGTATTTTATTGACTTTATAATTTAACCCTTCATTTTTTCAAGTCAAATATTTATTTTTTAAAAAATTATTTAAAAATAATATATCAGTCGATGATTGACACGTGGTACCATATTAATTTTTTTAAAACAATTAATTCAATTTTACCCATTTGTCTTTAAAATCTATTCATTCTAAAAAAGGCTATGCATTTTCCTTTTAAATGAAAACCTGAGTTTCGATGAAAACTTGTTTTGAATCTCAGATCATTCATTACATTTTTCATGAAAACCTTAAATTTGACCTTCTCTCTTAAATGAAAATCTGAGTTTCGATGAAATATTGGTATTCTATGGATGTTTAAAAGGTGTGATTTTGAGTTTGATTTTTGGGTTTGAGAGAGAGTAAAAAACGATGAACTCGAAGAAGTAAGTTTGATGGTGATGGTAGCAGAGAAGTCAATTAAAAAAGTAATATTTTCAAATATTTTATCGATACCCCCATTGTGAAACCCCTAAATTATTCAGTTAAAAAACCTTAATCGATGTCTAATATTTGAAATCCTGATTCGCGAGTGACTAACTGATAGGGATGTAAAAACGGGTAATCAGATGGGTTTTAGGTTGGGCCCTGTCAGGTCGGGTCAAATCAAATACATGTCATTTCAGGTCGATTTAATGTTTCGACTCGATTCGGGTTGGGTGCGGGTCAGTTTCAGGTCGGGTTCATTTCAGGCTAGGTTCATTTCAGGTCAAGTCAAAACGGTTCAGGTCCGAATCAGTTAATTGACAGGTTAATTCGGGATTGGGTTCATTTCAGGTCAAGTTCATTTCAAGTCGGGTTCACTTCAGGTCGGGTTAATTCGGGTTTCGAATTCGTATTAAGTTTGAGTTTGGTATAAATAATCGATAGACTTTGGGTAGGGTCATTTCAAGTGAATTATTTAACGCCTTTCACAAAGACGAATCACATTAAAAATAAATATTAGCACTATAATGAACAAAAATATCATCATATTTAAAATATTGAAGTAAATTACAAAAATTAAAAATTAATAAGGGTCAATTTTGGTGAAAAATAAAATTTTAGGGACTAACATGAATAAAAATATCATTATATTAAAAACATTGGACTAAATTACAAAAATGAATAGGGGTCAATTTGGAATAAAAATAAAGTTTTAGGGACTATAATGAACAAAAATATCATCATATTAAAAACATTAGACTAAATAAAAAATGAACATGGGTCAACTTGGAGTAAAATTTAAATTTTAGCTACTAGAATAAACAAAAAATTATTGGAATAAATTGCCAAAAATGTAAATAAATATGGGGCAATTTTGACTAAAAATTAAATTGTAGGGACTAGAATAAACAAAAATATTATTCGACTAAACTACGAAAAACAGAAATATATATGGGTCAATTTCAGCTAAAAATAAAGTTTTAGGGACTATAATGAACAAAAATATCATCATATTGAAAACATTGGACTATATTAAAAATTTTAAAATAAATAGGGGTCAATTCGAATCCATCAACCCCTAAATCTTACAATCACTAATAATTAAAGTGAAAATCGAATCCCTAAACTAATCTCATAACTCCTACCAAACACTCAACTTGACATTTACCCCTAAACCCCAAACCCCTAAATCTTACAATCACTAATAATTAAAGTGCAAGTCTAATCCTCGAATCTCCTAATCCCTAAACTAACCCTATAACCCCCAAACACTCAACTTAAAACATATATTATACCCATAAACCCCAAACCTCATCCCCTAAATCTTACAATCACTAATAATTAAAGTACAAGCATAATCCTCTAATCCTTAAACTAATCACATAACCCAAAGACTCAACTTGACACATTTACCCTTAAACCACGAACCTCAACACCTAAATCTTACAATCACTAATAATTAAAATACAAGCATAATCCCCTAATCCCTAAACTAATCCCATAACCCCAAACACTCAACTTGACACATTTACACCTAAACCCCAAACCTCAACCCCTAAATCTTACAATCACTAATAATTAAAGTGCAAAACTAATCCCCTAATCTCTAAACTAATCCCATAACCCCAAACACTAATAATTATAAGTTAATACATTATAATTATCGATGCCGTTTTTCATCCTTGCCGAAATAAATTCGGCCTTCAAAAGCCCGTCAAACGTTTTAATTATTAAACAATTTTATGAAGGATGATCTAATTAAAAAAGAACCTAAACCTAAAGGTCTAAGGAAACTAAAATTGGGACTAAAATGAATCAAACTAAAACTAAAGAATAAAAAAAGACTTAAGTGTAAAGCTCCTAAACTAGTAATGGCCTAATCCACTAATAACTCGTTAAAAAAATGGACGAGCAAGATTCCCTCCATTTGTTACAGCAATTGGCAATTGCTTTTTAAATATGGGCGGGCTGCAGGCTGATCAACTTGAAAATTGGGCGGGCAGGTTTTTACTTTTTACGGACTAGAATAAAATACAAAATATGAATAGGGGTTAATTTGGAGTAAAAATTAAATTTTAGGGACTAGAATAAATTGGACTAAATTGTCAAAATATAAATAAATATGGAGCAATTTTGACTAAAAATTAAATTGTAGGAACTAAAATAAACAAAAATATTATTAGACTAAATTACCAAAAATAGAAATTCCACTAATTCCTTCCAAAAGTTTGGGCGGCTTATTCCCCTAATTCCCTCCAAAATTTTGGGTGTCTTATATCCCTCCAAAATTTTTAGACTAAAAGTAAATTAATCTTAAACCTAAAAAATAGGTGGCTTATTCCCCTTCAAAATTTTGTCTTTTTTCCTCTTTTTTACCAATTGTCTTTTTCTTTTTCTATCAATTGTTTTAGTTTAATTGAATTGAGTCTCAACTTAGATTAATTTAATAGAAATTCCACATTTAGTTTTAGAATTATTTTAATTATGTCTGTGTTTTATGCTTCTAGATTTTAGTTTAGCTCAATTAGGTTCTAAGTTTAATAAGTTAATTCAATTCAAACATTATTATTATAACATATAATAAACTTTAATTAAATATAATTATACACAAAAATTTGATATGGATGTAAACATGTAATTGTACACATGATAACATCAACATGAAAGTTAAAACTTTAATTTAGTTCAAACTTAATAGTTCAAACTTGGCAAATAATTTATATTGAATGAGTTACTAAGCATATTGAATTATTACTAAGCATTGAATTATTTAATAAAATTTTAAATTTAGTAGTGTCAAATGAATATCTAAATCCAATCTTTTATTTTTTGATATTTTTAATTGATTATATATAACAAAAAGATTATTTAACACTTTAAATTGATTTAAAAATCAATAGTTTACATTTATCAACACTTAATAGTTTACATTTATCAACACTTTAAATTCATCAAATCATCAAATCATAGGCTTCCTCAATTACATGTTAGGTAAATCAAGCTAGGTCAATATTAGTTCAGGTCAACAACAGGTCGGGTTCAAAATAAGTCGGGTCAATTAACAGGTCGGGTTCAAAACAAGTCGAGTTCAAAACAGGTCGGGTAAAATCGGATTTTGGGTCGATTCAGTCGGGTAATTACGGTTATCTTCCAGGTTAGTCTCGGGTTCGGGTTTGTTTCAGTCGGGTTTCAAGTCCACAATAACAGGTTCAATTCGGGTTCGGATCGTTCTCGGTCGGATGCAGGTCGGGTTCGGTTACTACAGTAACATATCCAACTCGGGTTCGGGTCAACAACAGTCAGTTACAGATCGGTTTCGGGTCATCGCATCCGTGGGTCAAACCAGATTCTGACTCGAGCAGATTTCAGTCGAGTTTTCGAGTCGGGTCAACTTTTTATATCTTACTAACTGAAAACCCCTAATTTTGGAGTAAACCGAATAAATCAAAGGGATTAAAACATTTCTTGAGCAATTCAGGTTTGTTTTGAATCTCTCATTGTTTAAAGGGTTGACAAATCTTTAATGTCGTTTATTGCCCGAAAAATCAACGATTTATTTTGGTGGGTTTAGCAGTGTCGATTCATCCATGCGAAGAGGGATTGAAACTGAATAGCCTATTAGTTAGTCACCACATGTTAGGATATCGCATCAAATTCTTACTGGTTTATTGTTGTACCCTCTGGAACGTTTGTATTTTTTTTTGAAGGTTTAATGACTCTATTGCCCCCTAAAGTATGCTTTCTTTTACTGAGTTATCCCCTAAAAAAATCTAGGACGTTTTGCCTCCTAAACTTTAAATCTTAACCTCAGTTGTTCTTGTCGTTAATTATCGTTAAAAAAATTTCACGGACCAATCAGAACGCACCATGTGTCACTAATAACAAAAAATCAACTGATTTTAATAAAAGGCGTAAATTGCACGCTAAGTCTGTCAAAATTTTACTTTTTGTTCAATTTAGTCCTAAAATCTTTATTTAACACAAAATTAACCCAATTTTCTTTCTAATTTTTAAAATTTCATCCAATATTTTTAATATTATGATATTTTTGTTCAATTTAGTCCTCAAAATCTTTATTTAACCCACAATTGACCCCTACTACTTTGTAATTTTTGTTGATGGACAACATAAACGACAAAGGCTTGGGTCTTTTGAACAGTGAAGATGAGAGAATTCCAGTGAGGCTTTTGGGTGGCCGTGGTGGGACAGTCTTAGCGTGAGAGTTGGGATCCCTCCTTTAGACTCTATGTTTGCTATATCAAGTATTGGGTTGGCTGGGTTGAGTGTGAACAGGAGTGTAGACAGGTGTCGGGTTGAGTGTAGACAAGTGTTGGGTTGAGTGTGAACATGTACGTAAACACGCGCATCATCACATGTTGAGTTTATAAAAGGTCGTGATTGGTCGTTCGCATGGTCGTGGTCTATTATTACGTTCGCAGGTACTAACAATTGCCCCCAGCGAGAGAAGGTTATAAAGTGTCATTCTCAAGCCTGAGAACTGGAACGAGATTTTTAGAAGGAACTAGAAAGTGATTTTCGTTTTTGCTTGTTCGCAGGTGCAAATATTTACCCCCTTTTGAAAATAGTTAGTAGGAAGCGAATTATTACTTTAGCATATTTTGTATATGTTTATTTGTTGGGGAATACTTGCCCTAGGAAACTTTTGTGGTATAAGGTTCAGTTTAAAAGTAGCAGATAGATGGTACGCCTATTTGGGCGACATAATTGTTTGCTTATTTGAAATGTCTCGCGAAATGAAGACTCTTTGCTCGCTTTATTTGGAGCGTTCGGATTATACGAGCCTCTTGCTTTTGTAGAATTTTGCACCACACTTTTTGAAAACAATTCGCAGGAAGCGAACTACTGCTATCATAATTCGTATATGTTTGTACAGTGAGAGTTCGTTGGAGTCAATCTTTGCCCCTTTATGTTTGTTTTTAGGAGAGAGAAATAATATTTATAAATGTTCTCTTACTTAGAGGTGGTCAAAATTTTATAAGACCGTTACTCAAATAAGTTTTATTCTGATATTCTTTGGAGGAAGTGGAGATCGTGTGTACTTTATCCTTTTAATAATCACACTATACTCTTTTTTTTATAAGTATAATCTTTTGTCATTATGGAACTTTTTAAGACAAACTGGTAGCGAACTACATTATATGTATTCGCACAATTTTCTTGAGGTTGATAGAAATCTTGCCCCATGTTAGTTTAAAGTTCGTTTTCTTAGAAATATTTTTAAAGAATTATTGTTCGCTTAATTGGATATGTAGAACCGTTAGCTTCATATGCACATTTGTCGTATTACAATCATATTTTCATGGTTCTTTATGCACCCTTACTTGGGAGTGACAATCGCTTGTGCGATTTTATAGTCTGATGTTTATTTATATCGTTTATTTATATCGTTTGTTTAGGGCAGTATAGCTCGCATGGGGAGGTAATAAAGTTCACTTTGCTTCATTTCTCATGAAACAACTTCATTCTCTCGGAGCAAATTATGCATTATCGTAGTTACCTCAAGATGGAAGGATTCTTGCCCCCAGGTAAGGTTCTTTGCTGTTATGAGTAGTGTAAATCGTTGTTCGCTTTCTTGAAACGATATCGTTCTCGTGAAATAGTATTACTATCTTTCCTCCCGCCGATAGTTTTTGTAAATTTTAGATTCATGAGTTCGAAGATGAAACCTTGGTAAGAAAATATATATTTTTTGTATATGTATTTTTCGCATCGCTAATTTGGAGTGAATAAGATAGTTCGCTAATTATGAACTACTTCATTAATCCGGAGCAACTTTGCTGACTTGGGCGAATTATTACCTTCTATTCTCTGACTTTGTGTAGATGCTGAAAGAAATATTATTTTCTATTGCGATGGCATGTGTTAACTTTCTGGGGTGAGAGCGGATATTTACTTTAGATATTATGCACACTCGCTTTGGGAGTGGCGACAGTTAAGCTAATTCCTCTATTCACACTTCTTAAAAGTAATGGACGCTTAGACTGCCCATTTTTTTTATTTTGCTCACTCGCTTTAAGAGTGGCAACCGTTAAGCTGATTCCTCTATGCACATTTCTTAAAAGTAGCAGACGCTTAAATGATCCGTTCTTTCTTTTTGCTCACTCGCTTTGGGAGTGGTGACCGTTAAGATGATTCCTCTATGCACACTTCTTGAAAGTGGCAGACGCTTAGATGATCCATTCTTTCCTTTTGCTCACTCGCTTTGGGAATGGCGACTGTTAAGCTAATTCCTCTACGCACACTTCTTGAAAGTGACAGATGATTAGACGATCCATTCTTTCTTTTTGCTCACTCGCTTTGGGAGTAGCGACCGTTAAGCTGATTTTTCTATGCACACTTATTGAAAGTAGCGGACGCTTAGACGATTCATTCTTCTTTTTTTTTCTTACTCGATGCATATAAATGGCATCTAACAAAAGGCTAAAAAAATTGAAGAGATATGAGATGGATTGAAAGAGTTAAAAGAATTTTAATGTAACTAAATCTCCCCTTGCAAATTTGTAGTTGTGATGTCAGTGACACAATTAGAAAGGAAAGTAGACATACCGCTGTGATGCCAGTGATGTTAGGATTCATCTTCAAATGCTCTCCAAAGCAACTAAAAAAAACTCAACTATAAGAAAAAGCTCAAATAATAAATCCGGCATATTCTATGCAGAACAGTTGCAACCACGAAGATACTAAAATTCTCATCTTTGACATTCTTATCTTTCATATTAGTAACAATATGTTGAAATCATGGCAAGAAAGGTATGGGTTGTCAATGTCTTAACAGATGCATGGCTGTTTCATGTTTATTATTGCATATTTCAAGATATTTCAACAAGAATGTTCCACCATAATGGAGCTGGCACTCAATGAGAAGAACGCAGAATCAATTTGCAATTTTAACTTGTCACGTACCAAACCTTTATACTCAAGATACACATGCTTCAAAGATAACTAGCAGCTATTATTTTGAAGGTTAATTTTTAATGGCTGAAGGCAACTAGCAATCTCTTCTATCCAATTCGAAATTCAGATTCTACCAGAACTGATCATTGAGATAAACTTAGCATTAGGGTCCATCATATTCATAACAGTGAGAGGAATTTGTCAAAGGATGAAACTTAATCCAATTTCTATTACTCTATGCAAACAATGGAAGCATTTAAGACAAAGTGTACCAATATTTTGCACTTGCATCGTATTTGTATGCTTTGGAAACCATGTGGTCCTGATGAACATGGATATGCCGTAGTTGCTGCTACTATCCCTTGACATTTGGGTCTCCAATAAATATATATATATATATATTAAACAAAACAGAAAATATGGATTACGAATCACTCTCCAATAAATTATAATTTGATTCCATAAAGCACTGATTTTATGAAAGAATTAAAACTAATGATCCAATCAGCAAAGTACTTCTAGTTAAAGAAACATGTCTTGCTTACTAAAGTAGAATTTAGAACAAACAGAAATAAGTAAGTTTGCATAGCATTTGCAATTAATATAGAAGATTATTGGTAACAAAAAATCATAGAGGCTCCATAACCTTTCGAAACTCATTCCTAGAACAGAGGAAACAGACTTGCACACACAAAAGCATTGGTAAGTTGTGAAAATGCACCTCATCTCTATATTCATTCAATGTTCAGAATCGTTATTAATGAGAAAGCTATGGCATTAACAAGTAAACTGTTCTAAACACTAGAAATTTTAACATATCAAAAGACAGAAGTTCTCGGCTTAATTTTACAGCTATTCACAAATGCACATTACACAAATATATGTCCAGCATTATAGAGCTACATCAAGCAATAACCAATTTAATCTATACACTGGGACGCGCATGCCATCTCTACTTGGAGTCAATAAAGTAGAGAATACTTGCTTTAATCTTTACTATGGGCGTGTCCCAACCAAACAATCTATTAAGGACATAGATATCAATCAATAATATCCGAGAGTAAAATAAGAGGTTGAAAAGCTAGGACACAAAGATATATTTGGGCATGAACACAAGAGTATTACCCTATATGTAAATGTGTATGTATGTATATATATATATATAAAGAAGAGGAAATCGAAACCTGGCTTGAGATGTGTTCTATGGTTTTAGATGGTAAATCCTCCTGCAAATTACCGACAATGTGTGGCGCTGAAGACGGAGCAATGTGCCCTCCGTGCTGGGAAGAAATAGATCCGTTCATGTAATCGGCATATGTCAGGGCAGCTCCAGATTATCCTGCAGTTCCTAATTCAATGGAGCTCCAACCAGAAGGTTTCTGCACATTGCCCCCCTTCATCAACTCTCTCAGTTCGTAGCAGCGTCCCATCTATCTGAGCTCGCATAAGTGTTTAACAAGAGAACATATTGGAAAAGCTTCAACGCCTCTTTAAATTGGTTTGCTTGACAGTAACCTTGTTCCGGCATGAATCTCGATAGCCACCAATATACCACACCGATTCACAAGACCAGAGCAGCACCGATTCACGAAATCAAAGCAGCTTTGGCACGACATCTCAGACCATCCGTCCTTGAATTGACCGATTTGGGGAAAACTCATGTTCGATCCACGCTCACCGAACCATTGTTGATGGACAACACGAACGACGGAGGCTTGGGTCTTTTGAACGGTGGAGATGAGAGGATTCCGGTGAAGCTTTTTGATGGCCGTGGGGGGTAGAGTCTTAGCGTGAGAGTTGAGATCCCTCCTTTAGACTCTTTGTTTGCTATATCAAGTATTGGGTTCGCTGGGTTGAGTGTGAACAGGTGTGTAGACAGGTGTCGGGTTGAGTGTAGACAAGTGTTGTGTTGAGTGTGAACAGGTGCGTAGACACGTGCATCATTACGTGATTTGTGTAGAGTTCGATTGTAGAGTTTGTAAAGGGTCGTAATTAATTATTCGGTCGTAGTTTATTAGTACATTCACGGAAGGTTAAAATTGAGTGTTCGCGATTTTGCGGTTTACAGGTACTAATAATTTTTATAATTTAATTTAATATTTTAAATATAATTATATTTTTGTTCAATTTAATTATAAAAAATTATATTTAATCTGAAATTGAACTTTATTTTTTTATAATTTAATTTAGTCTAATATTTTAAATGTAATCATATTTTTATTTAATTTTGTCCTAAAAATCATTATTTAACCCAAAATTAACTCTAATTTCTTTCTAATTTTTATAATTTAGTCAAATATTTTAAATGTAATTATATTTTTGTTCAATGTAGCCATAAAAAATTTTATTTAGCTGACCCCTATTTCTTTATAAATTTTATAATTTAGTCTAATATTTTAAATATAATCATATTTTTGTTCAATTTAGTGCTAAAAATTATTATTTAACCCCGAATTAAATCCAATTTCTTTCTAATTTTGATAATCTAGTAAAAAGTTTTAAATATAATTATATTTTTGTTCAATTTAGTCATAAAAATATTTATTTAACCCGAAATTAAACTCGGTTTCAATCTAATTTTTTAATTTAGTCCAGTATTTTAAATATGACGACCTCAATTTCTTTCTAATTTTTATAATTTAGTCTAGTATTTTTAATATGATGATATTTTTATTTATTTCAGTCATCAAAATCTTTATTTAACCCAAAATAGACCCTTATTTCTTTATATTTTTTATAATTTAGTCTAATATTTTAAATATAATTATATTTTTGTTCAATCTAGTTCTAAATATTTAACCCGAAATTGAAGCAATGGTGCCCAAATCGATGTTTCTGTGAATTCGACAAGCACCAAGAAGGCACCCCAAACTGATGCATCTGGTTTTATTGACATGTTCTTTATAAAATTATATGCCATTTCCAGATGCCCAGCTTGACCAAACATATCTACCATGGAATCATAATGCTTAAAATAGGCTCAATCATATACACTTCCTAGGTCATATTAAAGAACAACTGACCCTCTTCGACCAAACCTGAATGGCTACAAGCTTTTTTAATTTTTTACCCAAATATAATTATATTGAAAATATTTAGGATTAAATTGAACAAAATTAGAAAGAAATTAGGATTAATTTCAGGTTAAATAAAGATTTTTAGGACTAAATTAAAAAAATATAATTATATTTAAAATATTGGACTAAGTTATAAAAATTATAATGAAATATGAGTCTATTTCAGGTTAAGTATAGATTTTTAGAACTAAAATAAACAAAAATATCATCATATTAAAAATATTGGACTATATTAAAAAATTAGAAAGAAATCGTTGTTAATTTTGGGTTAAATAATGATTTTTAGGACTAAATTGAACAAAAATATGACTATATTTAAAATATTGGACTAAATTATAAAAATTATAAAGAAATAGGGGTCAATTTGGGTTATATAAAGATTTTTATGACTAAATTGAACAAAAATATAATTACATTTAAAATATTTAACTAAATTATCAAAATTAGAAAGAAATTGGGGTTAATTTCGGGTTAAATAATAATGTTTAGGACTAAATTGAATAAAAATGTGATTATATTTAAAATATTGGACTAAATTATAAAAATTATAAAGAAATAAGGGTCAATTTCGGGTTAAATATAGATTTTTAGGACTAAATTAAACAAAAATATAATTATATTTAAAATATTAGACTAAATTATAAAATTATAAAGTAGTAGGGGTCAATTGTGGGTTAAATAAAGATTTTGATGACTAAACTGAACAAAAATATCTTATTATTAAAAATATTGGACAAAATTATAAAAATAGAAAGAAATTTGAGTCAATTTTGGATTAAATAAATACTTTTAGGAATAAATTGAACAAAAAAAATTTTGACAGACTTAACGTGAATTTACCCCTTTTATTAAAATCAACTGCTTTTTTTATTAGTGACACGTGGTGCATGCTAATTGGTCGTGAAATTTTTTTAACTGCAGTTAATGGTATGGAGCAACTGAGGACACGATTTAAAGTTTAAGGGTAAAACGTCTCAAAAAAATTTTTAGAGGCCAACTCAATAAAAAGTGCATACCTTAAGATGCAATAGAGTCATTAAGCCTTTTTCGAAAGGTAAAACTTCTGCAATTAGTTAAAGTCTTTCTTTTAACAAAAAAAAAAGAGAGAAAAACTTCCTTTACTCTTTATTAGTCCAAAGTTAGAATTCACTTCACTGTTCAACTTCCAAAAGTGTACTAAAAAATTCAGAAAAAAAAAGGTCTCCATTGATTTTTTTTAAGCTAAAAAGAGTTCAACTGGTTTTTAGCAATGGCTTCTTTTAGTCTCACATGTTCAAGTGCATAGTCAAGTTTTTACTTTGACAAGAAATGAAAGTCGTTTATCATCTTCGTCATCATCTTTCATCATCAAGAATTCATCTGCCTCTTCAACTAAAAATTGTGTTTTTTATGAGGAAACGTGCCAGATTAGTGAAAGAATAGAGGAGTGATTCTTAAGAAAAGAGAAGAAATGAAGACGAGGTTTACTCAAGTTGAGGGGGAATTGAATTAATTGCTTGATTTTTTTTAATATGGTGTTAGGTCTATTTTTAAATTTTTTAAAATTAAATTTGAAGGATTAAATTAAAAAGTCAATAAAACATTAAGGACTAATCATGTTATTAACCCTTAAGTGAATAAAAAAGTTTTTTAAAATAATATAAATAACACGTGTCAAAATATGAGTGGTCCTAGTAGTACACGTTAGCTACCATGCCAAAAAAGTATAAACTTGTTGACGGCAGAAAATTTTATGTATGAAACTGAAAACGGAAAAAGTAAATGTACTACATTGAAGAAGTATGTATAATTCTGTACCAATGAGTTATTTAACCAATTTATTATTATTAGAATAAATTGGTTGTGTAATACCCCACTAATTAGTTGTAATACCCCACTAATTAGTTAGTGACCAAAATGAAAAGAATTAAAAGTTGGTGGTTTTAGTTCAGTGACTAAAATATAAACTTTGAAAGTTTGGTGGCTAAAGTGAAAAGAAGAGAAAAATTCAAGGACAAGCATGGTAATTTTCCCAATAATTATTTTTATGTGATAAATATATAGATTACTTAAGAGTGTGAATCGAATATAAAAATTTTGGTTTGATCCGATGCTTCTATTATTGGGAAATTACATTTAAAGTTTAAATAGAATTCGGATGATCATTTGATCTCGGAATATTATAAAAATTTGAAGAGAGTCTTTAGAAGACTCGAGTAACATGATATTGTGATTCTAAATCGTTTCTGATCGATTTAGATTCGATTGAAATGCGGTATTTGAAATAGTGCATAAATAGCATTTTTGAAGATACAAGAATTCATTATTGGCAAAATGGTCATTTTACCCGTCCTTTTTAAATATCTTTGACTAAATATTAAAGAGAAGCATAGGTGTCAACACCTAATTGGTCATAACCCAAGGGTAGATTGATCATTTTACGATGAAGGATTTTTTTATTAAAATAAGGATTATTTAATGCCATTTGACATAGAATTAAAGAAAGAAAAAGTTGTAGAATTCTCTCTAACTTCTCCAAGTCTACCATGAGTCTTCTTCAAGCTAGGTAAGAAAATTTTCAATTCGATTTTTGGCTTTGATTTAGTTGGTTTTTGAGTTGAGTCATGAAACAAAGATTTGATCTCCTTTGAATTCTCTTTCATGTGGTATAATTTTCACATGGTTACCATGCTTCTAAGTTGAGATTGGTGATTATGGTGGTTGAAGAACATGTTGAGTTTTCATGTTTTAAGGTTCAGTCATGTTAGAAATGATATTGTAGTGTTATTTCTATGCTTGAAATGATGAAATTCAAGGAAAAAAAGAATAGGGACCAATTCGGCAAGTTTAAAAGTTAGAGGACCAAATCTGATTTTATGTTTTTGGTGTGTATTTATGTTATTAATGATGTTAGAGACTTGAAATTGAAGTTAGAATGTTAAATTGATGTTGAATCGAATTAGTGACTATTTTGACAAATTGTCAAAGTTAAGTGACAAAATCAAAAATGAAGTATTGTATGGGGGCTAAATCTGATTTTTAGTTGTAATGATGGAGTTAAGGTAGTAATGTTGAATTGAGGACTAATTTGCAAAGTTAAGAATCTTGAATCCTTATCTTTGCATTTTAGTGACTATTTAGTCAAAGAATGAAAAATAAGGGAGAATTATTTTGAATAATTATTTGGTGAAGAAGGTGATGAGTTGGTAGTTTAAAGCAAGAAACTGGACTAAATTGAAAAGTAGAGAAGTAAGGAGAAGTTAGTATAAAAATTTGAAGTTTAATTATGGAAGCTGTGTAGAAAACTGGTTTATGGCAGCAACTTTGAAAATTCACCATAAATTTTACAAAAATGGTTAGATGGTGAATTTTATACCGATGTAAAGATTTGTTCGTATAGTTTTGTTTCCAACAAACGGAAACTGATTTCGAGTTCTGAGTCAAAAGATATGAATTTTTAAGTGACGAAAGGTCAGAAAACAGAATACCAGTCTGTTCCGAATTTCAGCACTGTAATTGACTTTGAAAATTCGCCATAAATCGTATAAGTTGAATTTGGATTATTAATTTATATGGGTGAAAATATTATCGAATACAGTTTCTTTCAGAACAAACGGAGTCAAATTCCGAGTTGTAGATTATTTTATAGAAATATTTCTTTGAAGGTAGTGCAAACTGGCAGAAAATGAGAATTGATACACTTTGTATCTAAGGTTAATTAGTAAGCTTGAAAGGGGTTAATGGAAGTTCAAATTGGTCACTAAGGACCATCATGAGTTTTGAACAATACAAGGAAGAAAGGAAGACGTTTGGAAATTTTGTATTTGAATGGATATATTGGACAATATGTCTAAGATATTGTTAGATTGGGATCTAACAAATATTTTATTTATGTGATTTATGAAGTTAAGTTCTAATCAAGGGAGGTTCGAGGTACTATGAAGGAAAGGATCAATGGGACTTAGTGAGGCATACAAATAAATGGCCCAGGTGATTGCAATTGCGTACTTGTCATACTACATTGATATTTTATACATGATTGAGATGGCTTGCGATGAGCCTACCCTAAATTATTGTTGCTATGATATTTATGTCATTAGGAATATGATTGACATATCGTAATATGTCAAGAATTTAAATATAAAATGCATTGACCATATGATTTCTTACATTGATGAAATTGAAATATTATTCTTGGTATAAACTGCCAACTGTTGATATATATATATATATGTTGATATATGTTGCCATTGATGACTTAAATGGTGAAATAAAGCCCAATGTATGATATAGAGGTTCGATAGTATAGTTGGCTAGCCATAGAGTCATAAACAGCTGTATAAAGATTCTAAGCACTTCAGGTAAAGTGCAAATTTTACAAATACTCATTGAGGGTATACTCATGCAAGGTTTGGGTATACGGAAACACTTAGGGTGTTAAGCACTACGGTGCAATTTTATTAATACTCAGTGAGGGTATACTCATGCAAGGTCTGGGTGCTAAGCACCACGGTGCAAATAATACACTATACTCAAGTAAGTATAGGGGGATGACTCGTGTACATAGAATCTCTTAATTCAATACCTTGAGCTAAATAAATTGAAAAGAATCAAAAATGAAAAGAAACATGAAGATAAGCTTGAAAGCTTGCAGATAGAAATGGAAAAAGGTATTGGTAAGCATTGAAAGCTTACGAGTGGAGATGACAACGGTATTGGTAAGATCTAATCCTATCACTTTGATATTCATACATGTTGTTACATATCTATTTATGTTAATGAATATGAAATGGTAAGGTGATCATATGCATTGTTATTTATGTACATTGATATTATGTTAATTGCACTTGATTAAAGATTATTGCCTCACTAAGTATATACTTAGCGTGTGATGATGTTCACGCGTAGGTTTTAAAGGAGTACCAAGGAGAGAGTAGCTGAGTATTATATGCTAAATTTAAAGGTATATCACTCTAATAACAGTTATGACATCTATCCTTTTTAATCGGATATACTAGATGGCATGTATAAATTAATTATGGCTTGTAATAATTTGTGACTAAAGAATGATTGGCCTAATAACTCATATGATGTGGATAATGATCATGGTGAGCCTTGATACATTTCTAATAGTATGGAAGACTAAGTCATTAGTGAATAATATGCTTATGGTGGAGAAAGACATAATTCTGTTCAAGAATCATACAAATGCAGTGGGTTTGAAAAATCAGCATAAATTCCATAAGTTGAATTTGAGAGTTAAACTTATACGTGTAAACTGGAAATTGAGTCTAGTTTCTTTTAAGACAAACAATGACTGATTTCGATTTGTATATTAAAAGTTATGATTTTTTAATCGAGGAAGGGTCAGAAAAACAGGGCAGCAGAATTCTAGAAAAATGTCACTATGACGTGAATCTAGGAATTTCTTTGAATTATTGTATGATGAATTTGAGTCATTAATTTAGATGATCAAAAATCTAAATGAATATAGTTTAATTAGAAATTTACGGAATGAAATTTCAATTTCTATAAAATTTTATATAAATTTTTGAGTAAGGACAGCGCAGACAACCGATTTAACTTGGTTAGAAAAAAATTGTTTTAAATTTTTTTAGTAACATCTCTGACTCGTATTTAGTAACAAATATGGGAAAAGGGATGTTATAGACTGCCCTTAAAATAAAGATTTAGGGGAACGAGATTCCTCCAACATTATTTGGGAATGGGTTATTGCTACAGTAAAATAAAATATCTTCATTTACAATTGGCGACATCTATTTCGTATGTTTTTTAATACCAAGACACCATTTGCAAAAGGCAACAATAATAATTTAATATTTTTTTAAAAAAACAACAATCTGACTGTTGTCTACAGCTAGTGTTAAGTAGTGGATTATTTAAATTCATGGGGTCTCTATCTGCAGGTGGCGTTCTCCTTTATTGCTTACTGGTTCTAACATTTATTTTATCGGCTGCTTTAAATGGGATAATTTGAAATGCATGAGGTCTCCAATTATTTTAACGGCTACTTTAAATAGTTTACTCCCGAGAATGATGTTTTCGTATTATCCGGAATTTTCGTACGGGGTTTTTATTATTGGCTATAAAGTGATAAAGTTTAGAAAAATATTCGGATGATCGGATCGAATCGAAAATTTATGATATTTTGAAGAATGATAAAGCAAGGTTAAAAATATCATTTCCATGTCTTAAAATGGTAGGATTTAACATGGGCCATTGGATTAAAGTAGATTTTCCATGTTAAATATGTGTCATTGGATGAAAATGGCAAGATGGTAATTTTGGAAGATTACAAGGGCAAAGTTGGTAATCACTAACTTCTTGGTTTATTTTTGACCCTTGGATGAATCTTTTGACATGTGGCAAGTTGTGGGACATTGGATTACAAGGGGCAAAATGGTCATTTTGTCATAAAATGAATTTTTAATTTAATTCTTTATAAAAGATGACAAATGGCCAAAATTAAAGGAATTAAAAATTCAAGAATTTTCTTCATTCCTCCTCATCTTGTTTGAAACTCTCCAAGGTAAGAAAGAAAAAAATTCTTTTGAATTTTCAAGCTAATTTAGTTAGATTTTGGATGAAAGCATGAAACATGGAATTAATCTACATGAGATTCTCTGTCTTTTGGTACCATTTATTCATTCTTTCCTTGCTTGAAATCTTAGTTTCATGAATAAAGGTGAATGGGAGGTTTATTTTTGATGATTTAAGATTAGATTCTGATGAAGTTGTTGTTGTTGAATCATATTCAAGCTTGTATGATGATTGAAAATAGTTAAATCCTACTTTGGTTAAAGTTAGGGTTTTGTTATGAATTTGGAAATTGGATTTGTTTTGATAAGGGAATAATTATAAAAGCTTGGAAATGAGGTTTAGAAGTTGAATGCATGCTTGAATCAAGTTGGAAATTTTGAATGTAGTGACCTTTCATATTCAGCCTTAGGGAGGACATTAGAAAAAATTATGGAAAATTTACCTAAGGCTAGAAATGATGTTAGAATGATTCTACAAGGTTAAGAATGTTGTTTGGACCAATTTGGAAGTTTTTAAAGTGTTGAGGACCAATTAGCATATTAAGGGAAAATTGAGATTGAAATGGTAATTGACTAGAAGTTAATGTGTTAAGCTTGAATGTATTATTGGAATGTTTAACCATGTTGTTAAGTAATGGAATTTGAAGTTTAATGGCAAGGGGACCATTTTGAATAATTTGGAAATTTTGAGATGAATTTCAAAAGAATTCATTTTATGGTTAACATTAATGTTATAAAATGTATTATTGAAAGTATTTTTAGGAATTTCATTCCTAGTATGTGCTTATGTTAGAATGATACTAACATTTGCTTTGAATTGTATGTGTTTGGTAAATGATGACTTTATAGATCGTGATCGAATCAAGATCGTGATCCAATCAAGACCGTAATACGAGCAAGTTTAAAGATAAGGAAAAAGTTCAACAGTAAAGTTAAATTGACAGTAAAGTTACTAGTGAGGCTTCAGGTGAGTGCAATGCACACATAGCATAATACATGGATGTTTTATACATCATTAGGAAGACTTGCAACAAGTCTACCTTTTTTATGTTGGCATGATATTTATGTCCTTGATCATATATGACATAAATTAAATATGTCAAAGGTTGAATATAAATACATGGGTCACTATACGATGTTATATTATGAATGTTATTTCGGGTATGAACTGCCCAATGTTAAATCATGTTGATATACATTGCCATGGATGAAATAAATATGGAATATATGCCCAAGTATGTCATTGAGGGACATGTATAGTTGGCATGCCATAGAGTCCAGCAGCACGTTGTATATTCGGTTTTGCACTATAGTGTATATAAAGGACACTTAGTGCATATGGTGGGCACAACCTTATATGTATTATGGTGGGCACGAGCTTATGTGTATTAGCACTTCGATGCATAACTGACTCGAGTACCCAGGGTCCTCATAAGTTTCTATTTGGGCTATAATTTATTGAATAATAAATGGTAAATAGGTTAGGGAGTATATGAACTCTCAAAGTTATGGCAAGTATATTGGTAAGAAATTTATATCTGGTTTATATTATGTTGGTATATGATTTACATGATGGTAATACATATCTAGTGATTCACAATGCAAGAACATTGTTATATATTATTAGTTATAGTTATGTTATATTGCACTGGATATTATTATTGCCTCACTAAGTATATACTTAGTGTGTGATGGTTTTCACGCGTAGGTAAAAAGTAGAAACCAGAGTAAGGAGCTGGCATCCTACTTATCTGGATTATAATCTCGGTATCAGTAATAATATCTTTTGATATGTTTTGATAATACTAGATGGCATGTATATGTTAAAGTTAGAATGTTTTATACTAGTTTACACCTGGTTTGTGATAACATATAAACTAGTTAATGTTTATAGTGAATGATGAATAGGTATATTATATTTAAAATCGGGTAATGAGTCGAAAACGGTTAAACAAAGTAATCAGGTAGATTTTTGTTTTAGGCAATTTTTAGACAGTTATATTCCTTATATATCATAGATAAGAAATGTTAAGTTGCTGCCTGGAATTGGACTTTATTCGATGGGATAAAATTTAAAAAAATGATTCTACACGATAAAACAGTAAAATGGATAATTTATAATTTTTCTTGTAAATACTAATGTGAACATTGGTATATTCATTATGTGATACTCTAATTGGTAATCGATATAGAATACTGGTTAGAGTGTTACATTTATTGGTATTAGAGCTATAGGTTTAGTCGGTTCTGGATATGAATCGGGTCTATTAAGAGTCGGAATTATATATATGCCACTAGGATGTCAAGATTACTGATATTTGTATGAAATTATTTTGATGCTTATTAATTAGTAATGTGTTCCTTACTTACAAGAGATGATTGTGACATTAACAGATGTCAGATCATCAAGAATCTCGTTAGGAAGCTGAGCATGATATTCCTGCACAAAGCGGGAGTAATGAGGTGAATCAGAATCCGCCTCTTGCTCAGCAAAAAGTAGAGGTACTCGTTCAGGAACAACGAAATATGCATGTTCAATATCAAGGATTATTTCTTCAGGCATTGGATGCAATTATAAACTGGCGAGCACCAGTATCAGTTCCAAAGGAATTAAAAAAGATGAAAGCACCAGAATTTTGAGGGGATACTGATGCAGATCCAATGGCTGCTGATTTCTAGTTGAATGATATTAAAATCATGTTGGGTAAGATTCCTTGTGATGATCAAGGAAAGTTAGAAGGAGTAGTACCCCTTCTGATGGAGCAAACGAGCGTATGGTGGGATGTAATCATTGCACAAGTACCTCTGGAGTAGGTTACTTGGGAATTCTTTCTAAAGGAATTCAAGGAAAAATATATTGGAGACGTATTCATTGACGAGATGAGACAACAATTTTTGAATTTGAAATAGTCTGACAGATCAATCTATGAATGCAAATGTGAGTTCAATATATTGAGTTGATTTGCAATCGAGTTTCTTCCAACGAAAAAATCTAGAATTGACAGATTCATAGCCGGATTGGATTCTCAATATAAAAGGAAATTGGTTTCTCGCCACTTCACTACTTTTTAAAAAGTGGTAAATCGAGCAAAGGCTATGGAAAAAGTAGATCTCGAAGACAAAGCAGTGAAACAGACTCAAAACGGGAAAAGGTCTAGTAGTTTTTATACCGCGTTATCTTATAAACACAGTAAGGGGTTTTCACAGCAAAATCCAGTAGCATCAGCTTCTTCAGCTAAAAAGGATATCCTAGAGGGAAGTCAAAACAAGCTCAGACTGCTACTGCAAGTACTCGAGGCTCCAGATTTCGTCCTATTTTGGATTGTGAACATTGTGGGAAGAAGCATTATGGTCAATGCTAGTTTACTGGTGGGGCATGTTATCATTGTGGACAAGCTGGTCATTTCAAAAAGAATTGTCCAGAGCTTCGTCTTGATCATTATGCAGATGCACCTCAAAAAACCAGAGGAAATCAAAGTGGCAAATCGGGAGCATCTGCAGCTACATCAAATCGAGAGAGTAAGATTGTAGCTCGGGTGTATAATATTAAGACTATTAATGATCGAGATGATTCATAGATTGTAGTAGGTATGATCAAACTCTTTGGAAAACCTAATTTTGCATTGATTGATCCAGGCTTTACCTATTATTATATTAGTTTTAAAGTAGTACTTGAAAGAAATATTTCGGTAAAACCAATTTCGAGTGAGATAGTTGCTATTAATCCAACAGGACAAAGTGTCAAAGTAGGTCGAATATGTAAAAAGTGTCCTTTAAAGATACAAGAAATTGAATTTCCAGCCAATCTTATGGAATTGCCTTTCCAAGAGTTTGAAGTCATTCTTGGAATGGATTGGCTATCGGCATATGATGTTACAGTTGAAAGGCGATTGAAAAGGGTAGTCTTAAAAGGACAAGATGGTTCAGAAATAATATTTGTGGGAGAAAGGCAGAATTATTTGAGCAATGAGATTGCAGTTGTAACTGCTAGAAAGTTATTATCACATGAGTATGAAGTTAATTTAGCTCATGTGATAAATATTTCGAAAACAAAGATAGATCTTGAAAATATACCTATGGTGAGGGAATTTCCAAATATTTTCCCAAATGAATTACCGGGATTACCTCCAGATCGAGAATTAGAATTTGGTATTGATGTGCTTCCTGGAACAACACCAATATCAATGGCACCTTACAGGATGGCTCCTACAGAACTTAGAGAGCTGAAGGCTCAATTGCAAGAATTACTAGATTGAGGTTTTATATGACCCAGTATATCACCTCGGGGAGCTCTAGTCTTGTTTGTGAAAAAGAAAGATGGATCAATGAGGTTATGTGTGGATTATCGTCAACTTAATAAAGTGACGGTAAAGAATAAATATCATTTACCAAGGATTGATGACCTCTTTGATCAACTTAAAGGAGTAATAGTGTTTTCTAAAATTGATCTTCGATTGGGGTATCATCAATTGAAGATCAAAGAAGAAGATATACCAAAGACAACTTTTAGAACTAAATACGGCCATTATGAGTTTGTGGTAATGCCTTTTGGACTTACAAATGCACCAGCAACTTTTATGGATTTGATGAATCAAATATTTCAGCCATGTTTGGATCAATTTGTGGTGGTATTTATAGATGATATATTGGTTTATTTAAAAACCAAAGAAGATCATGATACTCATTTGCGAATAGTTCTTCAGATCCTACAAGAAAAGAAATTATATGCAAAGCTGTCAAAGTGTGAATTTTGGTTGTCTGAAGTAGCTTTTCTTGGGCATATAGTTTCCGCTGAAGGAATCCGAGTTGATCCTAAAAGGGTTCAAGCAATACTCGAATGGAAAGTTCCTCAGAATGTCTCTGAAGTGAGAAGTTTCTTGGGATTAGTTGGTTATTATCGGTGGTTCATGAAAGATTTTTCAATGATTGCTGCTCCAATAACTAAGCTATTAAGAAAGGATGTGCCATTTGTTTGGACAGAAAAATGCCAGGAAAGCTTTGATAGATTGAAGAAGATATTAATAGAAGCTTCTGTCTTGGTACAACCAGAATTCGAGAAGGATTTTACAATATACAGTGATGTATTCCATAATGGTTTGGGGTGTGTATTGATGCAAGAAGAAAATGTGGTAGCATATGCTTCTTGACAACTCAAAACTCATGAAAGAAATTATCCTACTCATGGTTTAGAGTTGGCTGCAGTAGTGTTTGCTTTGAAGATTTGGCGTCACTACTTATATGGTGAGAAGTGCTACATCTTCACGGATCAGAAAAGTTTGAAATATTTTTTTTGTCTCAAAAGGAGCTTAATTTGAGGCAAAGAAGATGGATAGAATTGATCAAGGATTATGATGTAATTATCAATTACCATCCGGGGAAGGCTAATGTGGTAGCAGATGTACTTAGTCAGAAAACATTTTCTGCTTTGAGAACACTGAATGCTCAGTTAAAGTTATAGGAAAATGGTGCGATAATGGCTGAACTTCAAGTTAAGTTTACTTTGATAGAAAGGATTAAAAAGTTACAAGAAAATGATGCATAATATTTGGAAAATAAAAAACAAGTTGAACAAGGTGAATATAAAGACTTTGAAATAAAATCAAATGGATGCCTATACTACAGGGGACGTGTGTATATTCCAGAAGATGAGGATCTAAAGAGAGAAATACTTTTAGAAACACATTACAGTCCTTTAACTATGCATCCAGGAGGTAACAAAATGTACCAAGATGTAGAGGTTCAATTTTGGTGGCCTGGCATGAAACGAGCTATCTCTGAGTTTGTTGCTAGATGCTTAACATGTCAACAAGTAAAGACAGAACATCAAGTTCCATCGGGGTTACTTCAACCAATCTCAATTCTACAATGGAAGTGGGAAAAAGTTACTATGGATTTTGTAATAGGTTTACCCCAAACGCCAAGTAACAAAGATTCAATTTGGGTGATTATGTATTGATTGACTAAAACATCACATTTCATACCAGTTCGAACAGACTATTCTTTGAACAAGTTGGCGGAGGTATATATTAAGGAAATTGTTAGATTACATGGTGTTTCTATGTCTATTATATCTGATAGAGATCCAAGGTTCACTTCAAGGTGTTGGAGTGCATTACATGAAGCATTGGGAACTTGGCTACACTTCAGCACTGCCTTCCATCCTTAAACAGATAGACAATCAGAGAGAAATATTCAAATACTCAAAGATATGCTCAAAGCATGTATAATAAGTTTTGCAGGTTCATGGAAAGAATATCTTTCAATTGCTGAGTTTGCCTACAACAACAATTATCAATCAAGTATAAAGATGGCACCTTATGAGGCATTATATGGAAGAAAATGTCGAACACCATTGAATTGGTTCGAGTTAGAGGATCGAAAAATCACCGGACCAGATCTTGTTCAAGAAATAGAGAACAAGGTAAAGATAATTCAAGATAATCTCAAGGCCTCTTCTGGCAGACAAAAATCGTATTCAGATCTTAAAAGGAAGGATATTGAGTTTGAAGTTAGAGACAAGGTATTTTTAAAGGTTTCACCCTAGAAAAAGATATTACGTTTTGGACAAAAAAGGAAGCTTAGTCCAAGATTTATTGGTCCTTATGAAATTTTAAAAAGGGTTGGTCCAGTGGCGTATCAACTAGCTTTACCACCAGAAATGAGTAAGATTCATGATGTCTTTCATGTGTCCATGCTTCAGAAATATCGATCAGATCCTTCATATATCATTACACCAAAAGAGATTGAAATTCAACCGAATTTGACCTATGATGACGAACTTATAAGAATCTTAGCTCGAGAAGAAAAACAATTAAGGAACAAAAAGATTCATCTAGTTAAAGTCCTGTGGAGAAATCACAAAGTAGAAGAAGTTACTTGGGAAACAAAAGAAGCAATGGAAAAGCAGTATCCGTATCTTTTTGAGCCAGGTACGTAATGAAAATTCGAGGATGAATTTTCTTAAGGGGGAGAATTTTAATACCTCAAAATTTTGGGTAGTGACCAAAATAAAAAAAATCAAAGTTTGGTGGCTAAAGTATAAACTTAGGAGAAGTTCAGGGACTAAATTGTAATTTTCAAAAGTTATGTATTTTAGTCCCGTAAATGAATAGTTTACCCCCGAGAATGATGGTTTCATGTTACCCAGATTTTTTGTACGAAGTTTGTATTATTGGCTATAAAGTGATAAAGTTTAGAAAAATATTCGGATAATCGGATCGAATCGAAAATTTATGATATTTTGAAGAATGATAAAGCAAGGTTAAAAATTTCATTTCCATGTCTTAAATGGTAGGATTTAACATGTGCCATTGGATTAAAGTAGATTTTCGATGTTAAATATGAGCTATTTGATGAAAAATGGCAAGATGGAAATTTTGGAAGATTACAAGGGCAAAGTTGGTAATCACTAACTTCTTGGTTTATTTTTGACCCTTGGATGAATCTTTTGACATGTGGCAAGTTGTGGGACATTGGATTACAAGGGCAAAATGGTCATTTTGTTATAGAATGATTTTTTAATTTAATTCTTTATAAAAGATGAAAAATGGCCAAAATGAAAGGAATTAAAAATTCAAGATTTTTCTTCATTCTTCCTCCTCTTGTTCGAAACCCTCCAAGGTAAGAAAGAAAAAATTTCTTTTGAATTTTCAAGCTAATTTAGTTATATTTTGGATGAAAGCATGAAACATGGTATTAGTCTACATAAGTTTCTCTATCTTTTGTTACCATTTATTCATGTTTTCCTTGCTTGAAATCTTAGTTTCATGAATACAAGAGATGAATGAGAGGTTTAGTTTTGATGATTTAAGATTATATTCTGATGAAGTTGTTGTTTTTGAATCATATTCAAGCTTGTATGATGATTGAAACTACTTGAAAATAGTTAAATTCTACTTTGGTTAAAGTTAGGGTTTTGTTATGAAGTTGGAAATTGGATTTGTTTTGATATGGGAATAATTATAGAAGCTTGGAAATGAGGTTTAGAAGTTGAATTCATGCTTAAATCAAGTTGGAAATTTTGAATGTAATGACCTTTCATATTCGGCCTTAGGGAGGACATTAGAGAAAAAATATGGAAAATTTACCTAAGGCTAGAAATAATGTTAGAATGATTCTACAAGGTTTAGAATGTTGTTTGGACCAATTTGGAAGTTTGTAAAAGTGTTAAGGACCAATTAGCATATTAAGGGAAAGTTGAGATTGAAATGGTAATTGACTAGAAGTTAATGTGTTAAGCTTGAATGTATTATTGGAATGATTAACCATGTTGTTAAGTAATGGAATTTGAAGTTTAATGGCAAGAGGACCATTTTGAATAATTTGGAAATTTTGAGATGAATTTCAAAAGGATTCATTTTATGGTTAACATTGATGTTATAAAATGGAATTAGTATCGTTTGAACATTGAAAGTATTTTTAGGAATTCCATTCCTAGTATGTGCTTATGTTAGAATGATTCTAACATATGCTTTGAATTGTATGTGTTTGATAAATGACGACTTTATAGATTGTGATCGAGATCAAGACCGTAATACGAGCAAGTTTAAAGATAAGGAAAAAGTTCAAGAGTAAAGTTAAATCGACAGTAAAGTTACTAGCGAGGCTCCAGGTGAGTGCAATGCACACATAACATAATACATGGATGTTTTATACACCATTATGAAGACTTGCGATGAGTCTACCTTGTTTATGTTGGCATGATATTTATGTCATTGATCAAATATTTGACATAAATTAAATATGTCAAAGGTTGAATATAAATGCATGGATCACTAGTTATATACGATGTTATATTATGAATGTTATTTCGGGTATGAATGACCCAATGTTAAATCATGTTGATATACATTGCCATGGATGAAATAAATATGGAATATATGCCCAAGTATGTCATTGAGGGACATGGTATAGTTGGCATGCCATAGAGTCCAGCAGCACGCTGCATATTCGGTTTAGCACTATAGTGTATATAAAGGACACTTAGTGCATATGGTGGGCACGACCTTATGTGCATTAGCACTTCGGTGCATAACTGACTCGAGTACCTAGGGTCCTCATAAGTTTATATTTGGGCTATAATTTATTGAATAATAAATGGTAAACAGGTTAGGGAGTATATGAACTCTCAAAGTTATGGCAAGTATATTAATAAGAAATTTATATCCGGTTTATATTATGTTGATATATGATTTACATGATGGTAATACATATCTAGCGATCACAATGCATGAACATTGTTACATATTGTTAGTTATAGTTATGTTATATTGCACTGGATATTATTATTGCCTCACTAAGTATATACTTAACGTGTGATGGTTTTCACGCGTAGGTGAAAAACAGAAACCGGAGTAAGAAAATGGCATCCTACTTATTAGAATTATAATCACGGTATCAGTAATAACATCTTTTGATATGTTTTGATAATACTAGATGACATGTATATGTTAAATTTAGTATATTTTATACTAGTTTACACCTGGTTTGTGATAACATATAAACTAGTTAATGTTTATAGTGAATGATGAATAGTTATATTATATTTAAAATCGGGTAATGAGTAAAAAAGGTTAAACAGAGTAATCAGGTAGATTTTTTTAGGCAGTTATATTCCTTATATATCATAGATAAGAACTGTTAAGTTGCTGCTCGAAATCAGACTTTATTCTATGAGATAAAATTTTAAAACATGATTCTACGTGATAAAATGGTAAAATGGATAATTTATAATTTATCTTGTAAATACTAATGTGATACATTAGTATATTTATTATGTGATACTCTAATTGGTAATGGATATAGAATACTGGTTAGGGTGTTACAATGTTTTTAAAAAAAATCATGTAATGTCATTAATTAATTACAACATTCATTTAGCTGCTGATAATAATAAATATAGTAGTTAGTAATAATTTAAATAAATATGGTAGTTGTTTTTAAACAATATTAAACACTAGTATTAATTGTGATATATTTTTTTGAATAATATAAAGTTGATTACAAGGTAGTATCTGTTCATACATATTCTTAACCTTTTGACAATGCACATACATCTTGTATACATAACGATTGAACCCGGGTCTCCTAGGATGAACATTATCCGCTTTTCCACTTGTTGGGTTCTACTAATTGTAATATAAATATATTAACGTAAATGTGTATATATTTATTAATTAGTTATTTGAAATATAAATTTTCAATAGTGTCAATAAATTAAAAATTCGCAATATATTCAAAAGTTTAGTAATAAAGTTTTAAACTTTTTAATGTATATTTTGAATATATTCTAAAAATTCGAAATATATTTAAAATATTGATAAAAATGTTTAAGATATATTTTAGGCAGAATTGTGTAATTAATTTGAATTATAAATTGAAAATAATTTAAAAGAATTGCAAAATTTGAAATATGTTTAAAAGATTTTTTTTATCAATACGTATAATTTTATAGATAAAAAATCATACAAAAAAAATCATCTAAAGCCTTATTAAAAACCTTTCTAAAACTTAAAAAAAAAAAAAGAAGGAAAAGGTTTCCGAGATAATTCAAAAGGAACAAAAGGGCGAGAACCACCCTTACAAAACGCAAGATCCAACACCAAAAGAAAGCACAAAGTCAAAACTAAAACACCCCTACAAACATATAACCCCACAGTGCACATCACCCAACCAAAACCAAAAGCAATAAGTAGACAAAAAAAAAGCGCCTCAAGCTACCCAAGCCTGAGTTCAAATCCAACCATCCCGAGCAGAGCAGAACCTCATGACCAAACAACATAATGAAAGATCCTAAAAATAGAGCCCCTAGCAACACCCCTCTTCGCCAAAGCCTCCGCAATACTATTAGCTTTACGAAAAAAATGATTAAAACAAACATTGGGCAACGTCGAACATGCCACATCGATACTGCAAAATAAATCCCATCAATTCCAAGGTCGAAATTAATAATCCACCCCAGAGCCACCTTAGAATCTGATTCAATCACCAAACTGAGACACATTCGCTAATGCGAATCCAAAAGTAAAGAAATAGCATAACCAATCGCCCTTACTTCGGCTTCGTTGGAATCCATCCGACCAATAGAACCTAAAAATAATGTGCACACACGACCTTGATCATCCCTCAACACACCGCCCATACTAGCCGAGCCTGTTTGTCCTCGCGTAGTCCCATCCACGTTAAATTTAAAAGTTCCCAAAAGCGGAGGAGTCCACACAACACCCACCCACGGTCCCAACACTAAAGAAAAAATCAAACATATCCAAGGATAATCCCACCGCTGAGCTTCCACTACCAAATTTGCTTCCTTCGTCGCCTTAACCCAATATAAAGATCTAAACTTAATTAGGAAGAAAATGTCATCCATCGCCACTCGCTTACAATTGAAAACCTTGTCATTGCGAGCAAGCCAAAGGACCAAAGAAATGCAGCGCAACCCCAAACTCACCATCGCCAATACAAGCCAGTCAAAGAACAATATAAACCTGGAAATAAGAACGTATTTAAGATTCTCCGCAAAGCTAAAGATACCCTCTACCAAGACAAGAATCGAGCCCACAACTCCAGCACTTTGACACAAGAAAACAACATATGATCAATCTCATCTTCCCCCTTACCATACCAAGCACAAACGTCAAATGAAGCATCCACAGGAATCCCACGATGTCTAATGAAATTAATCATCGATAACCATCCTATACGAGCGAACCAAATAAAAGCTTGCACCTTAGGCGGGACAGCAAGGCGCCACACAATACAAGCCCCTAGATCGTCTCCTTCAACATCCAACGACAAAACAAATTCGATAATGCTTGCACTGAAATATGCCCAACCTATCCGGTTTCCAAGCTAGTGAATCCACCTTATCGTGATGAAGATGTAACAAACAAATAACATTCACCATCTCTTACAGCATCCCCCATTCAAAGGACTACAAATCCCTGCGAAAAAATTGGCCCCAATCCGATTGATTAAACGAACCATCACAAGAGTAAGATATTATAAAAATTTTAAAATATTGAAAATTTTATAAAAAATTTAAAATATTTAAGAAATATTTTGAACATTTTTCTAAATATGTTATAAACATTTAGCATTAAAATGTAGATATTATAAATATTTTAAAATATGTAAGATATATTTTGAAGATATATTTTTGATCAGCAGCCATATGATCTTATTTAGTTGAAAAATCATACAGCTATGAGTTGAAACGTGCATCTCGTTAAAAACTTCCTTAAACTTAAATGGAGAAAAAGAGTACGACACGCCAACAAAATGCACAAAAAAAAAACCAAAAAGCACCATAAAAGCAACAAATAAACACCCACTAATCGGCTATCAACCAAGCAATCGTGCGCACACACCCAAACCATCCAAACATATGAAGCCATCATGTACGCCTTCTCCCATGATCGTAGCACACGGCACCGGCCACCAGCCCCCAAACTCACCTATCATACAGAAGCCTGAAACACTAATCTGTGTGTTACTTCCTCCTTCACCAGCGCATCGGCCAAACCGTTAGCTTCGCGATAAACATGATAAAAGCTAACGCTACAAAGACCAGCAAATACGGTCAATCTTGCCAAAAAATTCCCATAATCTCCACGGCCGCTTATGAACTTGCTACACCCAATTCAAAGCTATCCTCAAATCAGAGAGGCGAGGAACAAAGATAGCACATACATAGTCGCGCGCAACTCGGCTTCATTCTATTCTATGCAACCAAGAGGACCAAAAAATAGCCAAAATCTTGCCATGTTCATCACGTAACACTCCACCAAAACATGCCGGCCCCGGCTTACAATGTGCAGAGCCATCAACATTAAATTTCAAAGCCCTATTGATAGGTGGCTCCCAACGTACCCCAACATAAGCTTATTCCGATACAGACATAGAACTACATAAACTTGGACAGCTCCACCACATGGCTTCGTTTATATTAACATTCTCTCGAAGAGCCTTCACCCAATAAAACGCTCGTAATTTAATCAGAAAGCATAACTCCGCCTGCGACACACGCTTATTATTGAACACCACCTCGTTGCGTGTCAACCAAATCGACCATACCAAGGCTCCAATACAAGATACCCATCACTGTCGTTGCTCGCTATAAAAGGAACAATAAAAATCAACCACAAAGAAATCGAAAAAAGTATCGGGCAATGGCAAGCTTACACTTCACCATAGGCGAAACCAGTCTCAAATCGGTGTCATACGCGGACAAGAATAGAATAAATGACCAATTTCCTCCTCTGACTCCTCGCAAAAAAAATAGACCACGGCTTTCTTCAAGGGGTACACCACGCGATCTCAAAAACTCATACGTAGGTAGACGACGCAGCCACACAAACCACAAGAAAGCCTGCACCTTGGAAGGAACAAGAATCTTCCAAGCAAAATAATCCCCCAAATCACTATCGCCCACTTTATCTAGCATTATCAACCTCGACAACATCTTAATCGAGAAATGACCATGTAGATCCGGCTTCCAAATCAAATATCTTGCGCTCCCTCCTTAAGAACCGAAGCAAGCAACAAAGATCGTAACTCATGAACTTGGCGAACTTCAAACGAACGCAAACTCTTGTGAAAACAACCATCCCACATATTGTGATCAAATGAGGCAGCAACTTAGTAATCCTTAACCAAAACTATCTTGTTAACCGCTATCAAGAACGACCTTGGGAAAATATCCTTCAAAGGTTGTTCACCTCACCAAGGGTCGAACCAAAACAACATATTACTGCCATCCCCTACCTTCCAAAGAAAATTTGAAGCACTCATATGCGCATCCCCATCATCACTACAAATGGAAGAAACAATTTGCTTCCACACAATGGACATAGAGTTTCGATTGGTTGTGTTAAAACGCCACCACCGAGTATTTTCAACATATTTTGCCACAATAAAGGACCTCCACAATGAACCGGTATCCATCGCATATCTCCAATTCTACCGAGAAAGCAAAGCTAAGTTTCGAACATGTAAGTCTGCCACCCTAACACCACCAAGGTTATACGGACGACATACAATCTCTAACCCAACATGACTCATCTTACGTTGCAACCCCACCCCTCCCTATAAAAAGGCTCTACAAATTTTCGATAGCTGCAATAACACCCTTGGGAACAAGGAGCCCATATAATAAATTTGCAACGAAGAGAGGATGGCATTTACCAAAGTGACGCGTGCAGCGAAGGAAAGCGAAGACCTTTTCCATCCAGCCAACTTTTTACGAACATTCGCCACAACTGGCTCCCACATCACCTTACTCCTCGGATTGACTCCCAGTGGCAGCCTTAAGTATATAAATAGTAGTCCCCCCTTCTGACACCTCAAAATCAAAACGACAGACTCAAAAGTATCATTCGCAACCCTAAAAGCAAACAACGATAACTTGCTAAAATTTATCTACAATCTAGAACATAATTGAAAACAACGTAATTGTCAATACACATTACGCGCACATTCTACCAATGCCTCAAAGAACATGATAGTGTGATGTGAAATCGATATGCCTTGCACAATCTCTACCCCACGTATCGCCCCAGCCTCGATTGGTTTAGCTAACATCTGATGCAAAGCTTCGGTGATAATAACAAATAATAAAGGTAACAATGGACATCCTTGCCTGATCCCCCTGCCCATCTCAAATTTCTTGGTCGCGCATCCATTAAATAAGACAGACAGACGCATAGTACTTACACATTCCCAAATCCAAGCTTTCTATGTCGAACTAAAACCCATACAATGTAGAATATTATCAAGAAACTCCCAACGGACGCAGTCGTATGTCTTTGCGAAATCCAGCTTAAGCACAAAACCACTTCCTCTATTACATCGCAATTGAGTGAATAACCTCATTTGCCAATAATACACCATCCACAGTTTACCGACCTTTCATAAAAGCAGTCTGCGCATCGCTAATTAACTTACCCAACTCCAATTGCAAATGTTTTACCAAAATTTTAGCCTAAATCTTGTACACAGAGTTCACCAGGCTAATAAGCCGAAATTTGCCTAATAGGGTCGGTGCCTTAATTTTCGGTAAAAGCACAAAAAATAGTTTGCCTCTTCGGCAACCTCCTAGTGGCATAAAAGTTTTCAAAGAAACGCATCAAATCAAACTGCACAACATCCCATCCCTTCTTAAAGAACTCAAGACTAAACCTATCAGGACCCGGGGCTTTCGAACCATCATAGCTCCAAATTATCCCACGTACCTCCTCTAACATGAAAGGGGCTACCAAATTCAAATTATCTCCCCAATTTGCTTGAAATTACCATCGAATAACCACTCACACAGCTGCTTTTTACGAGCGAAGTGTTTGCTAAACTCTTAAACCATATATCGATGTAGCCTTCGCGGCTCAGTTACCCAAAGTCCATCAATGTTCAAACCTACAATGGCATTCTTGGCTGCCCTCAACTTTGCAGAACGATGAAAAAAGGCTGTGTTTCTATCCCCCCAACCTCAACCAAGTCGTGAACAACTTTTGCCTCTACACCGTCTGCTTTCGTTTCATCGCACGCATAATTCTTGGTGCCACAACCTTCTTTGTTCAACCAAACCTTCATCTACGCCATTTTACACAACCGCACCATCAACCAAATCTATTTGAAGTTGCAAATCCTCAATTGCCTTATTATATCCCAAAAAATAGTCTTATTCCACACCTTCAAAAACCGTTTAAGCTGCCTCAACTTAACCACAATATTGTCATTATCGATACCCAAACCAGACAATCGTCCCCACTCCTTAGCTATACTAGATATGTTTCACCTACAGTTCAGCCAGCAATTTAAAAATTTGAATGGCTGCAGCCCCCAATCGCCGTCATCACACAATAAGACCAATGGTGAATAGTCAAATACCCCTTGCAGCAGAGATAATTGTTGAACATGCGAAAAACTATCAATCCAAGAAGGCGACACTAAGAATCTATCTAGTCAACTACATCTATTACCATATCTAAACCAAGTATATTACTTTCCAACCAAAGGCAAGTCAATCAAACTAGCAGTATCGATAAATGAAGAAAACTCCTCCATACCTTGTGGCTGAGATGAACACCCGACACATTCCGATGGCCAGCACACCGAGTTAAAATCACCAACCATGCACCACGGACTATCAAAGCTGCTCAATCGATCTAGAATTTGAGTCTACAACGAAGCTTGATTGAGACTATCACACTGTGCATAAACCGATATGATGCAACAACGTATATCTTCTTGAACCCAACGTCCCTGTAACAGCACAAAGTGGCGTATAATCTCAACCGATTCCAGAACAAAACGTGACCCTTTCCAAATAACTAAGATGTCACCCGAAGCCCCTACAGATGGTGAAAACATATATTTAAAGTTTTCCAACCCATAAATTCACAATCAAGAGTGACAGAATCTCTTCAAGCTTTGATTCTTGGAACAATACCATGACCACCCATTGTTTCTTAAGAACATCTCTCACCCCATACCTTTTAGCTGTCATGCCCAAACCCTGGATATTCCAAGTTATGCATAATTCACAAGTCGCGAACACTCCCGAATATAACCCAAGTGATGTCTTTAATGATATCTTCTTCTTGGCCAATTGACGATACCCCTATAATTTTACCCAAATTCACCATGGCTTCAATCTCTCGACACAGGGCCTGCTGATTTTGATCGACTCCAGAATCTATAAGAGATTGATTAGCAAATCTTGTCCGTACTGAACCAACTCCTTTTCTTGGTCTCCCTTTACATTTCTTGCCTGGCAAAGAATCCTCAATTCCAGCATGCACCAACTTCACCTTACGCAACACTCCGTTGATCTAGAAATCTTCAGTCTCGCCCAGCCCTGATTCCCTACTAGCCTCACATATATGTTCACTACCTACTCATTAGTTGCCTTATAATTAGTCTCATAACAAGATAAGACAGGCTTATCCCGAGCCTAAAATTCAAAATCACAAAGAATTCTATTGTCACAAGGACTTTTAGCTCGATCCCATTTGTCTCAAATCTCATCCTCAATCGTCAGACCAAAATACCCCCCCACAGCCTGTGTCATATGTTGCAACTGTGCTATCTCCTCAAGACTTTCTTACGAACAAATGTTGTCACTAATCACCCGTAAATCCATCTGTCGATTTCTTTCCCATAATTAATTTAAATGCCATGAGTCTAGCACACTACGACTAACTGTATCTGGAACAAAGAACCCTTCAGAATTTCCCATGCCATCATCTTCTCCAACAATACCAGGCGAGCCCTGGCTACACCCTTGTTCCTTCACAATAGAATTAGAAATATGTGATGCACTCTCAGAATTACATGGGTCCGTTGAAACCCCACATTCACACTCTACAATTGGTTCACTTAAGTCTAATTCCACGATCCGCAGAGGAAACAAAATATCTCTAACCTAGAAATCAATCAATTCATCAATTCGTGAAATAATATTTGTTTCAATTAACATCCTACCATGCTCAAAGGATGATGGCAACAGCTTCTCGTTATTCACGAGCACGAGAGATCCCCAAAGTTTGGCAATATTCTTAAAAGACTCATGTGTCCATGCATGAATTGGTATACCCTCGATCGCTACCCAAACACGATGTGACTATATGCTGACACTAGGCGACCAACGCTCAATATGCATAAAACAATCCCGAACTGCCTCTGACTTCAACACTGTCTCCCTAATTGTCGCGCTCATAAACATCAACAAGATCAAAGATCCTGCAATCCTCAAAAATAGAAAACCCGGACATTGTGCTATGTTCAGCTTTCGTGCCAATTCCTGAAGATTATATGACCGCTCGCACCATCCCACTGTACAACACTACAGAATATCCCATTTATCCTCATCCACCACCCCCTTCACTATACGTCTCATCTCCGGCGGAACATTCTGAGGCCCAGTTTCTGATTTCACTGATTGTGTTCTTATTTGTGCCAATGACAGAATTCTTGTGCCGCCAAAACGACACACGCTCCCCCTTTGTGCCAGTGACACCCGAATTCAAGACCCATAAACAGATTTAAGATATATCTTAAAATTTTTATAAAAATATTCAAAAGATTTAGTATTAAATTTTTAAAATATGTATTATATATTTTGAAGATATTATAAAAGTTTGAAATACATTTAAAATATATCTTAAACTATTGATAAAAAAAAAGTTTAAGATGTATTTTAGGCAGAATTGTGTAATTAATTTGAAATATAAATCGAAAATAATTTTAAAAAATTATAAAATCTAAAATATTTTCAAAAGATTCGGTATTAAAATTTTAAAATATTGAAGATTTCTTAAAAAATTTAAATTATTTAAGAAATATTTTGAACGTTTTCTAAATATATTATAAACATTTAGCATTAAAATAAAGATATTGTAAATATTTTAAAATATTTAAAATATATTTTGAAGATATTATAAATAGATTTAAGATATATCTTAAATTTTTTTATAAAAATATTATAAATATTTGAAAATATTTAAGATATATTTTGAAGATTTTTTTATCAGAGACGTATGATTTTATTCATGAAAAATCATACATATGAGAATTAGTACAAGCCTCATTAAAATTCTAAATAGATTTAAGATATATTTTAAAATTTTGATAAATATATTTTAAAATAATTTGTTTTTGCAGATTTATTTGAAGTATGACATCTGAATAAGTTTTGTTGTACCGTAACCATGATCACATTTCCTCTCATATTGGCGGAGAAAAAGTAAACAGATTTATAACATGTTAAATTATTTATGAATTTATTATGTCATGTGACATTGAAAACAATTTATTATAATAAATTAATTGTAGGGTGAAGAGCATGCCTTTCGTAGTCGAGGAAAGAAAATCAAAGAACCTTCCAACCTCATAGTTTATTCTTTACATCAAGCCAGATTTTATAAGGCTACATTTCTTTGTGGATATAAGATAGTTCTCGAGTTGATAACTAGATTGATTGAATGGTGGAGACCAAAAATTCACACATTTCATTTTCCATTAGGAGAATGCGTTATAACTCTCGCATACTACTTATACATCTTGGTGTCCCAATAAATAAGAATTCGTTGGTTGGACAAAATACACATGATGTATTTACTATTTGCAATTAGTTCCTCGAAAAAATTTCTTCTCGGGAAGATGTGAAAGGTCTACGTGTGAAAATTACATGGTTGTAGAGTGAATTTAATGTAACAGAGAATTCTACTTGGCAAAAACTTATATTTGTACCTCGAGCATATATGATGTAAATTATTGAAGGGATGTTGATGCCAGATAAATATGGCAATCTCGTTCAAATACAATGTTTGCCGTTCTTGGATGATTTTATCATAGCTCGTGAATATAGCTAGGGATCTGCATTATTGACGTTCTTGTACCATGAAATGTGCAAGGCCACAATTATGAATGGTGAGAAGAATACATCATATATTGGTAGATGTCTTATTTTAGTCCAGTCTTGCACTTGGTATAAGCTTCCTTATTTAACGCTTATTGTTCAAGCACTCGTTGAATTTTCGCTTGCTTCTGGTAATACTATGATTACAATTGTTATAAATATTTTATTGATATGATATTTATCTTGAATGAGTTATAAATATAGTTTAATATCTATGCATATGGAGCCATAATTTGAAGAAAGCGGGGGTGGTGCACAACAATGTTAAAGATGTAAGACTACATATCGAAACAATAGGAAAAAAATAAGGTATCATAAGATTTTTAAATTAATTTTCTGACTTAGTATATTTTTTAAACAATGTTTTGTTTATGATTATTAATATTTATTTTTACAGTTCATTTGGAATTCTTACGAGGATCTAACAATCAAGTCTTGCATACCACAAAGTATGTAGGAATGTTCTGCATTCTGGGGTGCAGTTGTGCCTTTGATCCATTTTTCTACAATTGAGTACTATTGTGCTGATAGAGTGTTGTGGCAGTTCAACTTTCACCAACCTATTCCTATAGCTTTACCTGGTATTGAATAGATCCATAGTGGACATGGAAAAGGTAAATTCGATAAGAACCGAGTTGTGAAGCGAGCCAATTTCATTACTCTTTGGGATAAAAGATATATGCGGTGGCTAAAAGATTGTAATCCAATTGAAGATAATGATTTTGATTTGAATTTAGAGTACTTTTCATGGTATTCTGATAAATGAAAAATCATTCTTAGTATCCTTCAGAGCTAGAAATAAATAGCTTGAAGATTTGCAGTGCTAATTTAAACATGTAGACATGTCATCCAAATTTGGTCAGAGCTCACAATAACCAACAAAAGATACAAAAGTGGATTGTTCTATGGGTTGGTGTTCATGGGTTCCAATGCAGTCCCCAAGACCTGCAAGCAATAATCCTTGGGAACAACCAATAGATAGGTATACACCAGTACACACAATTTTTGGTGACAACTCATATCGACCAACATGCGGATCATATAGACTTAGCAATGTTCGGGAACAACCACCAATCCATACAGTATTTGGTGGCAGCTCATCATCTCATCCAGCTTACTATGATGATGGTGGATACAAACCACAATTCTAGTATAATCAAACATCCATATATATGAGGGCATAAGTGTTGATAGTATGACATCTTTGTTTTCAACTATGACCATTAGCAACCTATTTTTTCACAAGATTTTTGCTTCACCACCTCCTATGCAAATGATGAATAATCAACACGAGAGTGAGCATAATGAACCGAATCTGAACCCACCACAAAGACCACGAAGATAGACAGAAGCCACGCAATTATGATTCGACCAAACCCCGACATAGACAATAATTACCAAAAATATTTTTATTATGTTATGTATTACTTAATTTGGTTTAATCTTAGCCTAAATATTAACTATCAAATATAATACACAAATACACACTTTATTAAACTAATAAAAATGGCTAAAAGAGAGTTAGAACTCTCAAAACTTTATTAATGAAAAGTATTAGTAACAGTACATTACATATCTCAAAATACATGCTTTTTGGTTGAATTTCTTCCCCAATATCAATTTCATTATGAATTCGAGTACTTTCAGGTCGACCATTTAAATTTCTACGCAACAATGAATTAGGCAGCCATTCCTTATAATACAATTTTGGCCAATAAGCTTAATTAGGAATTGGTGAAAATTGATGTTTAACATATTGTGCAGACTGAAGTATTCATCAACATAAGTGTATGGGTCAACATGCATGGCAACATGGATATCGATAGGCCTGGAACTGTCAACAATCACACCATTTTTTATTAAGGTTAACTTGATTATCCACATGCCTGGCTCTGCCCTGTGAGCTTACTAATGTAGCGAGCGTAAAGAATGAGTTCATAAGTGAAATCACATTAACTGACATCGAGGTTGTCGTTTGTTGGTTTTCTTCCATAACCATCTCAAGATTGGGAGCCCATGTTTGTGCCCAATAATAATGAGATCGATATCTCTCCCTTTCTCAGACCAAATCTTAGCTAGTTTGTAGTACGTCTAAAGATCAGGAGCCCAATATTTGCACCCAATTTTTGGTTAATGTCCTTTTCAAAATTGAATTCATTGCCTCAAAGTGGTTGGTCATCATGTGTCCATATCGTACTCCACCATCTTATGATTGTGCCCATTGTTCCTTCTTGATATCCTTAACCCACTTGTAAACAACGTCACCATAAGCACGCATACTTTCCACCATCTTATCAAATTTTGGTCGCAGAAGTTCATACCCTGTTTGAGAATATGTAGTTAATAATAAACTTTTATTACAAATAAATGGATACATACTAGTAAGTATAAGTTGCAATGAAAAACTTACCCATGATCTTATTGCGGATCTCAACTTTATGTAATTATTGCATACTATTACATATAATATGACGAAGACAACATACAAGATATGCATGTGGAGGCATCCAATGACTACCTGGATGTTGAATTGCATATAGAATCCATTTACCTATATCAAAAATCAAGCAAACCCTATCTTGTTGGATAACATGTTCAAAAAAGTCTTAAGCCTTCGCTGTCTCTTTCTCGACAATGGCAAATGCAATCGAAAATATATTTCGATCACCAGCTTGTGCAATGACCATCAACAAAATTTGTCTATGTTTCTCATACAGCTACGTACCATTAACTTGGACCATATGTTTAAAAAATGGGAACCCTTCGATACATGGTTTGAATGCCTAGAATAGTCGATGAAATTTCTCTTCCTATTCAAAAGTTTTCCTTCCATGCTGTATGCAGACAAAGTTTCATACTTCACTATAGTTCTTGGGATGAATTGTTGCATTGCTTGTAAGAGCATCAGAAGCTCATTATATGATTTATCTCAATCACCAAATATGAACACCATTGCCTTATTTTTTGCCTCCCAACACTTTTAGTATGATATAATATATCTAAATTGATTACAAATAGATAAAGCTAAGACTGCAACCGAAACTCGTGGATTTTGTTCAACCAAGACCTTCACGTATGCACATATTACATCCGAATCCAATTTTGGACGGTCTTGTGTGATGGACTTCATCGTACATGTATGTGGCCCATTATACCTTGTGATTTCCCAAACATTTCTCCTATTTATGAACAAAACTCTGATCTTCCATTTACACTCTCCCATATAGTTAAAACATTTTGCATAAGAGGTCATCGAATTGGATTCTTCAACTTTGCAATCTACGTGGCTCCTTATGTAGAACTCTTTAACTGCCAACTTAACATCCAATTTTTCTTGAAATTAAGTCCCAACAGACAATTAACTTGAGGATGTAACTGCTTGTAGTAGGTGACCTCTAGTTAAATATGGCATATCGAGAAATTTAAAAGCCTTCATTGCATCATAATCTACTTCATGCATGTGAGATTGAGGTTGATACGGTTAAACTCATCACAGTCCAAAATAATATCATCTTCATCTAATATAAGCTTATCACCATATTCAACGAGAACATCAGTTTCATCATCTTCATTAAACTCATCAAGCATTTCTCCCTAGCGACCAATAAGGTGTTGAACGTTAGAATCTCTTGTTTAACTTGTATGCTCGCCTAGTTGAATTCTACTATCGTAGATGTCGGAGGTCCCGCAGTAGAACATGGATCAATCTGTGTCAAGGCACCACCGACTTCATGTGACGAATAGTTGCACACCTCAACATATATCTCAATCATGTACAATTAGACAATTCTTGTATTGCAACCATGGTTCTGACATCATAATTGTCTTCAAGAGGCATTGCACCATACTTTACGGGATTTATACATATCAAATCACTATAACTCAAACCATCAACATTAAGTTGTATTTTCCACGAATTTTCTCCTTCACTATGTTGGACATGGTATTCTTATCAAACACCATTCTTATCGTCCTTCGAGATTCAAATACAACACCCAATTCATTTTCCATGATTTGTCAATTATAATGGACACCCACAAGAAAATTTTTGCTCAATTTCTCTATAAAATAGTAACATAAATTGCTAAAACCTATATTTTAATAATTATTATTTTCAAAAAACAATATTATAAAAATAAGTTTTGACTAAAATTTAAAATATTATTTTGTCCCTAAATTTAATTATTACATTAAATGTTATTCTTATTAATATATTTTAATTTTTATTCAAAAAATAGTTAATTTTCATTTATTCATATTTTTAAAAATAATTTTCGTTTTATTTTATACACTAACTTTGTAACACCTCATTCTCGTATTTGATTATCGAATATGAGTCAGAGATGTCAAAAAATAACATGATTTTTATTCAAAAATTTCATAAATTTAAAACCTTTGAAAATATTTATATCTACTAATACACAAAATCGAAGCTCCTTTACTTTAAAAAAATAAATTTGACTGTTCAAAAAATATCAGACGTTGAACTAAAATAGACAAATTAATCCCATTTATACGTGCCACTAAAATAAATTAAAAACCTCAACTAAGATGTCATTACTGTGGTAGCTTGTTGAAAATTTCTGAACTTGATACAACTCTTTGCTTCATCTAATGATTCGAACCTCCTACGTGTGCACAATCAACACATGCTAAGTACGAACTTAGTGAGACAATAAATGAAGTTTATAACAATAATTTAAACTTATTCGACTTTATGAGGTCGTTTATATAACATGACATATGCCAATGCATCAACTTTCACAATGCATTAGTAATGATTTACTACATGCCAATATCATAAGACTTTCATGCTTGCCCATTTGTTATAATATGCCTTATATGCATAAATGCATCATGATCACTAGATATGTATTACCATCATGTTAATCATATATTAACATATTATAAATTGGATATAAATTTCTTATCAATATACTTGCCATTTATTCCAAAAGATCATAAGCTTATTTACCTGTTTATCTTTTATTAACCAATAAACCATAACCCAAATATAAGCCTATGTGAACCATGGGTACACGAGTCAAATATACACCGAAGTGCTAATACACATAAGGTCGTGCCCACCATATGCACTAAGTATCCTTTATATACACTATAGTGCTAAACCAAATATGCAGCGTACTGCTGGACTGTTTGGCATGCCAACTATACCCTGTCCCTCAATAAAATACTTGGGCATATATTCCATATTTATTTCATCCATGGCAATGTATATCAACATAATTTAACACCGGGCAGTTCATACCAGAAATAACATTTCAAACTTACCTATGTAAGTAATCAAATGATCAATGCATTTTATATTCTAAATCTTGACATATTTATATTATGTCAATCATATGCTCAATGACATAAATATAATGACAATAAACATTCAAGTAGGCTCATCACAAGCCATCCCAATAATGTATAAAATATTAATGTATTATGATATGTATGCAATTGCACTCACCTTGACATTTCTTACCCCAAACTAAATTGAATAACTTAAGAGAACTTCAAGCTTGGTCATTGCTTTATCTACTAAATTTTTTATTTCTCGGGTTTACTTGAATGCTTCACATCCACCCCTTACATACACAAATTAATAACACCAATAAGGTACTCATTTTATAATTTGTCATCTTGCGCTACCTTCAAAGAAATATTTCTATAAAATAATCTACAACTCAGAATTCAATTTCGTTTGTCCTGGAAAAAACTAGATACGATAATCTTTTCAACCATATAATTTAATAGCCCAAATTCAACTCGTACGATTTATGACGAATTTTCAAAGTCAATTACAGTGCTAAATTTTAGAGCAAATTGGTACTTTGTTTTCTGACCTTTCATCACTTAAAAATTCATATCTTTTGATATACAAATCAAAATTAGTCACCGTTTGTTTAAAAAAAACTAGACTGAACCAGGAATACAATGGTATAGGGATAAATTTCTAATTATTTTTTTAGAATTTATGGTGAATTTCCAAACTCACTGTCACATACTAAAATTTTTGGGCAGATTCATAAATTTGATCTTTAACACCCTTTCACCATTCCAACACTTCAAATTAACCTTCAATTACATTATTCCAACATTTTCCTTTCATGAAAAACTCCAAATTCAACTTGAATCTAATAACTCTAAATTAAACCCTAATTAACCAAATGGTATTCCATCAAGAATACATCAATTTCAACTTCAATCAAGCATGGAAATCATAGAACATCACATAATCTTCTATAATTCAATTCTAATTTATTTGGATCACTAAACCCTAAATTATCTCTCCTTAAAATTCAAGATTGTCCTTCAACAATTCCATGAAATTTTTATACCAATTGAAAGAGAATCCAATGGAGAACAAATTTGTATTTCATGTCTTAACCCTAAATCCAAGCAATTTAGGGGAAAAAATCAAAAATAGCATTCTTACCTTGGCCTCTTGGAACCCCACGTTGGAGAAGATATAAGAGAAAATTCTTGTATTTTCTTTTTCCTTTAATTAATGCTATTTGGCATTTTAAAATCCATAAATATTGAAAATATCCTCCAAATAGTGAAATAACTATTTTTCCCTCAAATCCAATGAATCCACAATGTGTCACATGTCATCATCCTTCATCCAATGACCTAGATTTAATCTTTAGTTAGTAGTTTACCAATTTACCATTGAACTATGTCAATTTCCAATTTTGCCCTTGAAACATGCTTAAATTCCAATCTTATCCCTTAATCCAATGGCTAGGATTTAACATGGAAAAATTATCTAAATCCAAAGGTTCATATTCTTCCAAAACAAAGAAAATATCTTAGACATGTAAAATGATATATTTAACCTTGCCTTATCATCCTTCAAAATATCTTGAATATTCTATTCGATCCGATTATCTGAATATTTTTCCAAACTTTATCGCTTTATAGCCATTAATACAAACTCCATATGAAAAAATTGATTAACACGGAAACGTCATTCTTGGGGGTAAACTATTCATTTACAGGATTAAAATACATAACTTTTGAAAATTACACTTTGGTCCATAAACTTTTCCAAAGTTTATACTTTATCCACAAAACATTTAAATTTACATTTTTGTCACTAGCCAAAATTTGGGATATTACAATTCTCCCTCCTTAAGAAAATTCGTTCTTGAATTTTCAACACATACCTGGTTCAGAAAGGTGAGAAAACTGTTTTATTACATTTTTTTCTCTTTCCCAAGTTGCTTCCTCGACTTTATGATTTTGCCAAAGAACTTTAACAGACGGGATCATTTTATTCCTTAGTTCTTTGACTCCATGTGCCAAATTCTTTACCAATTTTTCCTCGTAAGTCAAATCCGGCTGAATCTCTATTTCTTCTGGGGTAATAACATGTAAAGGATCTTATCGATATTCTTGAGCATCGATACATGAAATACATTGTGAATCTTGTCCATTTTCGGAGGTAAGGCTAGCTGATAAGCCACCATATCAACTCTTTTCACAATCTCATATGGTCTAATAAATCTTGGACTCAGCTTCCCTTTTTGTCCAAGCCATCACACCTTCTTACACGGTGAAACCTTTAAAAATACTTTGTCTCCAACTTTAAACTCAATATCTTTTCTTTTAAAATCTGAGTACAACTTTTGTTTGTCAGAAGCGGCCTTGAGATTATCTTGAATTATCTTTACCTTGTCCTCCATTTCTTGAACAAGATCTGGTCAAATGTTTTTTTGATCCTCTAGTTCAAACCAATTCAATGGTGTTCGACATTTTCTTCCATATAATGCCTCATAAGGTGCCATCTTTATACTTGATTGGTAACTGGTGTTATAAGCAAACTCAGCTAATGGAAAATATTTTTTTCCATGAACCTGCAAAATTCATTATACACGCTCTAAGCATATCTTCGAGTATTTGAACAGTCTTTTCTGACTGTTCATCCATTTGAGGATGGAAAACAGTACGAAAGTGTAGTCGAGTTCCTAATGCTTCATGTAATGTACTCCAAAACATTGAAGTGAACTTTGGATCTCTATCGGATATAATAGACATAGGAACACTATGCAATCTAACAATTTCCTTAATATATAACTTTGCTAACTTATTCAAGGGTAGTCTGTTCGAACTGGTATGAAATATGCAGTTTTAGTCAACCGATCCACAATCGCCCAAATCGAATCCTTTTTACTTGGCGTCAGTGGTAAGCTTGTTACAAAATCCATAGTAACCTTTTTCCCACCTCCATTGTGGAATTAAAATTGGTTGAAGTAATCCTGATGGAACTTGATGTTCTGCCTTTATGTTGGCAAGTTAAACATTTAGCAACGAACTCGGTGATAGCTCGTTTCATGCCAGGCCACCAAAATTGATTCTTTATATCTTCATACATTTTGTTGCCTACTGGATTTATAGTTAAAGGACTGTAATTTGCCTCCTAAAGTATTTCCTTCTTTAGTTTCTCATCTTTAGGAATGTACTTGTAGTATAGGCATCCATTTGATTTTATTTCAAAGTCTTTAGATTCGCACGTTCAACTTCCTTATTATTTTCCAAGCATTTCTCATCATTTGCTTGTAACTCTTTAATTCTTCCTCTCAAGGTAGACTTAATTTTAAGTTTAACCACTATTGTACCGTTTTCCTATAATTTCAACTGAGCATTCAATTCTCTCAAAGCAAAAAATGTTTTCTGGCTAAGTGCGTCTGCTGCTACATTATTCTTCCCCCGATGATAATCAATAATTACATCATAGTTCTTAATCAATTTTATCCACCTTCTTTGCCTCAAATTAAGCTCCTTTTGGGATAACAAATATTTCAAACTTTTATGACTCGTGAAGATGTAGCACTTTTCACCACATAAATAGTGACGTCAAATCTTTAAAGCAAACACTACTGTAACCAACTCTAAATCATGGGTAGGATAATTTCTTTCATGAGTTTTGAGTTGTCGAGAAGCATATGCTACAACCTTCCCTTCTTGTATCAATACACACCCCAACCATTATGGAATGCATAACTATATATTATAAAATCCTTCCCAGATTCTAGTTGTACCAAAACATGAGCTTCTGTTAATATCCTCTTTAGTTTGTCAAAGCTTTCTTGACATTTATCTGTCCAAACAAATGACACATCCTTTCTTAAAAGCTTAGTTATTGGAGCAGCAATCATTGAAAATTCTTTCATGAACCGCCAATAACAACTAACTAATCTCAAGAAACTTCTCACCTCAGAGACATTCCGAGGAATTTTCCATTCTAGGATTGCTTGAACATTTTTAGTATCAACTCGAATCCCTTCAACTAAAACTATATGTCCAAGGAAAACTACTTCAGACAACCGAAATTTCACTTTGACAGCTTTGTATATAATTTCTTTTCTCGAAGGATCTAAAGAACTACTCAGAGGTGAGTATCATGATCCTCTTTGGTTTTAGAATAAACCAATATATCATCTATGAATACCACCACAAATTGGTCTAAATATGGCTGAAATACCCAATTCATTAGATCCATAAAAGCTGCTGGTGCATTTGCAAGTCTAAAAGGCATTACTACAAACTCATAATGCCGATATCTAGTTCTAAAAGCTTTCTTTGATATATCTACTTCTTTGATCTTCAATTGATGATACCCCGATCGAAGATCAATTTTAAAAAAATAATGTTGCTCCTTTAAGTTAATCAAAGAGATCATCAATCCTTGGCATAGGATATTTATTCTTCACCGTCACTTTATTAAGTTGACAATAATCTACACATAACCTCATTGATCCATTTTTCTTTTTCACAAATAGGTCTAGAGCTCCCCAAGGTGATATACTAGGTCTATAAAACCTCGATCCCATATTTAATGTAACTGAACTTTTAACTCTCTTATCTCTGTAAGAGATATTTTGTACAGTACCTTTGATATAAGTTCAATGCCAGAGAAAACCTAAATCCTAAATTTCACTTCACGATCAGATGGTAACCCTGGCAATTCCTGAGAAAACACATCCTATTATTCATTAATAGTTGAGATACTTTCCAAGTTCACCTTTGAGTACTTATATGTTCACAACATAAGCTAAAAAGTTCTTACATCCTTTACATCCTTGTGATAGCAGCTTCCAAAAAAATACTATTGAACCACATTGATCAGAAAAAACCTGACTTTTCCCTCATTATTACAATCTCCAAACTTTCTAGTTCCTTTCAGAACTATTCGTTTCAAGCAAAAATTCATAAGAAGCAATTCCATTAAGCTTACTAAAATTCAATTTCTTTGAATTACTATGGAGTAATTCTTACATATTTAACTTACTCTTGTGCTATGTCCCAAGAGATAAGTTACTATCACATTGAGCTTTCATTGATCATCACAACAAAGCGCTTTTTGTACCTTTTTTGTCAATAGTCTAGCAACATTGGTTTTCTATCAATATCCCACTTGAAGTCTCACACTTCAAGACTTCTCAACTCTCTAGCAATAAAAGTTTAAGGAACTTGGGGTTGAATTTCATTTAAAATCATATCCAAGGTTTGAAATAATAAATCTTGGTTTATCTAGGCATTTCTAACTACACTAGCAAATTAACATCATATTGAGTGGAAAGCGGTTAATAATTAACCTTGTTACTACTTTTATGAGCCTCATTTCTTTTTACCTAACTGTTCGATCGCTCGACGTGATCTTTCAACTTCGGACATCTATAAATTTATACAATCAATTCAATAAGCAGTTGCATCAAGTCACTCAAGCATCAATGCAGTAATAATGACATTCTAGTGGCATGCATACACTTACTAACTGATAACAAGCTCGATTTAGATCTAGATCCAGCTAAACCTGTAGCTCTGATACCAAAAAATGTAACACCTCATTCTCGTATTCGATTATCGACTATGAGTTAGAGATGTCACAAAAAAATAACATGATTTTTATTAAAAAAAATTAAATTTAAAACCTTTGAAAATATTTATATCGACGAACGTGGAACTAAAATAGACAAATTAATCACATTTATACTTGCCACTAAAATAAATTAAAAACCTTAAGTAGGATGTCATTACTATGGTAGCTTGATGAAAATTTCAGAACTTGATACAATTCTTTGCTTCATTCAATGATTCAAACCACCTACGTGTGCACAACACACACTAAGTACGAACTTAATGAGTCAATAAACAAAGTTAATGACAATAATTTAAACTTATTTGACTTCATGACGACGTTTATATAACATGATATATGTCAATGCATCAACTTTCACATTGCATTAGTAATGATTTACTATATGTCAATGTCATAAGACTTTCACGCTTGTCCATTTGTTATAATATACCTTATATGCATAAATGCATCATGATAACTAGATATGCATTGCCATCATGTTAATCATATATTAACATAATATAAATCGGACATAAATTTTTTACCAACATACTTGCCATTTATTCCAAAAGCTCATAAGCTTATTCACCGGTTTATCTTTTATTAACCAATAAACCATAGCCCAAATATAAGTCTATGAGGACCCTGCGTACACGAGTCAAATATGCACCGAAGTGCTAATACACATAAGGTCGTGCCCACCATATGCACTAAGTGTCCTTTATATACACTATAGTGCTATGCAGTGTGTTGCTGGACTCTATAGCATGCCAACTATACCCTGTCCCTCAATAATATACTTGGGCATATATTCCATATTTATTTCATCCATGGCAATGCATATCAACATAATTTAACATTGGACAGTTCATACCCGAAATAACATTTCAAACTTTCCTATGTAAGTAACCAAATGATCAATGCATTTTATATTCTAAATCTTGACATATTTATATTATGTCAATCATATGCTCAATGATATAAATATAATGACAATGAACATTCAGGTAGGCTCATCGCAAGCCATCCCAATAATGCATAAAATATCAATGTATTATGATATGTATGCAATTGCACTCACCTTGACACTTCTTATCCCAAACTAAATTGAATAACTTAAGATAACTTCAAGTTTGGTCATTGCTTTATCTACTGAATTTTTTATTTCTCGGGTTTACTTGAATGCTTCACATTCATCCCTTACATGCACAAATTAATAACACCAATAAGATACTCATTTTATAATTTGCCAGCTCGCGCTACCTTCAAAGAAATATTTCTATAAAATAATCTACAACTCAAAATTCAATTTTGTTAGTTCTGTCAAAAACTAGATTCGATAATCTTTTCAACCATATAATTTAATAGCCCAAATTCAACTCGTACGATTTATGACGAATTTTCAAAGTCAATTACAGTGCTAAATTTCGGAATAGACTGGTACTCTATTTTCTGACATTTCATCACTTAAAAATTCATATCTTTTGATATACAAATCAGAATCAGTCACCATTTATTTTAAAAGAAACTATACTAAACCAGGAATACAATGGTATAAGGATCAATTTCTAATTATTTTTTTTAGAATTTATGGTGAATTTCCAAACTCACTGTCACATACTAAAATTTCTGGGCAGATTCATAAATTTGATCTTTAACGCCCTTTCACCATTCCAAAACTTCAAATTAACCTTCAATTACATTATTCCAACATTTTACTTTCATGAAAACCTCCAAATTCAACTTGAATCCAATAACCCTAAATTAAACCCTACTTAACCAAATGATATTCCATCAAGAATACACCAATTCCAACTTCAATCAAGCATGGAAATCATAGAACATCACATAATCTTCTATAATTCAATTCTAATTCATTTGGATCTCTATACCCTAAGTTATCTCTCCTCAAAATTCAAGAGTATCCTTCAACAATTCCATGAAATTTTTATACCAATTGAAAGAGAATCCAATGGAGAACAAATTTGTATTTCATGTCTTAACCCTAATTCTAAGCAATTTAGGGGAAAAAAAATTAAAAATAGCATTCTTACCTTGGCCTCTTGGAACCCCACGTTGGAGAAGATAGAAGAGAAAATTCTTGTATTTTCTTTTTCCTTTAATTAATGCTATTTGGCATTTTAAAATCCATAAATATTGAAAATATCCTCCAAATAGTGAAATAACTATTTTGCCCTCAAATCCAATGAATCCATAATGTGTCACATGTCATCATCCTTTATCCAATGACCTAGATTTAATCTTGAGTTAGTAGTTTACCAATTTACCCTTGAACTATGTCAATTTCCAATTTTGCCATCGAAACATACTTAAATTCCAATCTTATCCCTTGATCCAATGGCTAGGATTTAACATGGAAAAATTATCTAAATCCAAGGGTTCCTATTCTTCCAATACAAAGAAAATATATTAGACATGTAAAATGACATATTTAACATTGCCTTATCATCCTTCAAAATATCCTGAATATTCGATTTGATCCGATTATCGGAATATTTTTCTAAACTTTATCGCTTTATAACCATTAATACAAACTCCGTACGAAAAATTCGATTAACACATAATCGTCATTCTTGGCGGTAAACTATTCATTTACGGGGTTAAAATACATAACTTTTGAAAATTATACTTTGGTCCTTGAACTTTTCCAAAGTTTATACTTTAGCCACACAACTTTTAAAATTTACATTTTGGTCACTAGCCAAAAATTGGGATATTACAAACTTTCTATGTTTTATCATAATCCTCTTAAGTAAGTTATATTACTAGATGTTATTAGTATTATTTTCGAAACTAATGATATTAATATTTTAAAAATGATGTTACATTACTTTTAAAATTTTAATACTATTATTATTATTATATTAAAAAATAATATTATTAGTATCATAGAAATTATTTTAGAACATATTTCTACCTCTTATTTTATATATATATTTTAATTTCCCCCGTAACTAATTACTAATAAAACTATTTTTTATATGTCCTAAATTTTTATTTTTCAGTCTACTACCAAAACTATTTACCATATATTTCTATGAAATTAATAACATATTACTTACTTGGAGAAAAATTATTTCGTCAGATCAAATTACAAGAAAAATTGCTTTGAAACAATATTCCATAACATTTTTTCTCTGCAAAAGTGAAATAATAATATTATCATAATATAATCTTAACAATACTATAAAATAAAGTAATACAAAATAGGAAACTATGTAAAAATAACTTACACTTAGTATCGAGCATAATTAACCAAACTCTCACTAATTTTCTCTGATTAAATAAAACCCACAAAAACTTTGTTATCTACAAAAGAAACTCTCGAATTTTTCTCTACAAAACAAATGCCCAATTTTTTTCCCAACAATACAAAACATTACCATTAACATCTATTATATAAACAAACTTTAACCCGTTTTTCTGCCGAACATTAATTACATATTTATAACAAATTTACTATCTAAATTAATTTTATATGTCATTTCAGAGGGAAAACGCCATCTGACTACATAACGCCATCTGTAAATGGCGTCTTCATTATTATATTTAAAGCATACGGTAAAATAACTATTAGAACTGGTAAGCATTAAAGGAGGACCCTGCAGATGGCGACCTCCAAGTTATTGAAATTTTAAATATCTCGACACTTAACGCCAGTTGTAGATGGCAGTTAAATTATTACTTTTTAAAAAATATTAAATTACTGTTATCGTCACCTATAAATAGCGTTTTGATATTAAAAAATATAAAATACGTGTCGCCAAATGCAAATGGCGACATTTTGTTTTATTGTAACAATCATCCAATTCCCCTAAATAATTTGGAGGAACCCCATCCCCTAAATCTTTATTTTAAGAACTCCTAAAAAAGCCGAACAAATCAAAACAAAAACAAACCGCCACTTTGTATTAATATGACTAGGGGTGCTTATTGAGTTGAGCAGCTCGTAAACAACTCGAGCTTGACTCGGTCAAAACTCAATTAACGCTCGACTCGAGATCTTAGAGAGTCGAGTCGAGCAAGACTCAACTCGATTCGATAAGTTCGTGAGCAGCTTGTTATTTTTTTATATTTTTTTTATGATTTTTTGTCGGCTACTTTAAAAATTATGTTCTAAGAAATTTAATACTAGTTGAAAACTCTAAAAAAGTTCAGTGAATTGTTAGGTAATTTACCCATAAAATTTTGATTTTAAATTTCCTAAACGTTTTATATTTTTCGAGAATTAAAAAAATTAATTTGTATTAAAAAATTAAATTATAATAATGAGTCTTTCCTTTTTTTAATTAAAGTCTTTACTTTTTATTTTAGTATTACTTTATGTATAAAAGTAGAAAAGGTGAAAAATCTTCAGTTTCTACTTTCCATATAAAAATACGATTAAAAGTTAAAAACTCTAAAATCCCTAAGGCATTTTTTTCTTTGTTGTTCATCGATGATAGTTGAAAAAATAAAGAGAGTCTCACACTCGAATATCGACTTCATCTCTAACTCGGTCATGACAGGTTTATTTATTTATCTAATCAAATCTCACGTTTTTCATTATGAATTTTTATGTTTATGTTAAGCTCTAATATTATCACTAAATTTTATCTATATTTTAAAAAAACAAGGTAAAAATTTTGGCGAGCTTAACGAGCAACGAGTTGAGTCAAACAACAAAATTTTTTAACGAGCACGAGTCGAGCATTACTCAACTCATGACCGACTCACTCGATAAGGACCCTAAATATGACAAAACTATAATACATACCATTTAAGGCCCCTTTGGTCTTTAGACGTCTCGCGTCAAAATCTTCTGGGCCCATTCCGTTCTTTACAAGAAGCATTCTCACAATCATATTTATTCCAGCAAACACTAACAGTGCAAACACCAGCAGCAGAACAATACAAGTTCACGAAAACAACAAAGACACGTAGAGGGCTTTGGACGCTTAACCACACTCTTTCACCTGTTCTAGGCAAGCTGAAGACCCCCAAATTGACAATTACCACAATTTTGCATCTTGGTAAATTTGTAAATAGCCAAAAACCTTAGTTTAGCACTCAGGCGTCTGACCATGATCCCTCTTAGGGTCCCGGCAATAGTCATAAACCAAATAGTTCCTTTGGACCCAATTCATAGCCGAGAGTTGTTGTTGACTAAGGCTGCCAGAACCGGATGGTGAGACCGAGGGTGGGCGGCATGAGGCAGGTCCATCGGCTCTGCATCCACTGATTTTGAAGTTTTTATACTTTCCAACAAAGGGTTGATAGTTATAATCAACTTTGTATCTTCCGTTGTCCGTGGCCCAAGATGACGCGTCCCATATTGATCCGTACACCGACATCGGCCTCGTCGGAAACGTAGCGTCACTCTTCCTTGTGTACCTCCGAATCGTCACTCTTCCTCAGTTCGCCTTCATCCCAGATAGACAAATTTTGGATTGCGCTCTGATTGCTAATGAGGCCATTGATTTTATGAGGAAGAATGTTCATAGGGGTGTTGCCTTTAAAATTGATTTCCAAAAGGCTTACGACACGGTTTGTTGGGATTTCTTGATTAAAGTGATGAAGTTGTGTGGTTTTGGTAATAGATGGTGCAACTGGATCTTTAATTGTATTTCGACTGCCACCATATCTTTTCTGGTGAACGGCTCCCCCACTGAGGCTTTCTCGATCTCTAGAGGGCTGAGACAAGGGTGTTCACTCTCACCTTTGTTATTTAATCTTGTGGGTGAAGCTCTTAGTCAGATGTTTGTTAAAGCTGTGAACATTGGTCTCTTCTCGGGGTTCTCTATTGGGAGACAAGGGGAATCAATGGAGGTCTCACATTTACAATTCGCGGACGATCTCCTCATTTTCTGTGGTGCGGAGGAGAGACATATCCGAAATGTTAAGAGAGTCCTTCGGGTTTTCGAGTTAGCTTCGGGGTTGAAATTAAATTTGTTTGGAATAAATGTGGTTTCTGATATCCTGCTCAGATGGGCGTCCTCTGTTGGTTGCCAATCGGGTTCGTTCCCTACTGAGTACCTTGGTGTTCCATTGGGGGCTCGTCGGAACTCTAGCTTATTGTGGGATCCGGTTGTTAATAATTTTAGGAAGTGGCTCGGAGGGTGGAAATCTAAACAGTTATCCCATGGTGGACGACTTATTTTAATCAAGTCTATCCTAACAAGTCTCCGTATTTACTTAATGTCGTTGTTTCGTATACCGAGGTCCATTTCAGACCGTCTAAATAGATTGATGGCTAATTTTTTTTGGTGTGGAGATGCGTCTATGAAATCCATTCACTGGATAAACTGGGTCCAATGTTGTTCTCAGAAGTCTCGGGGAGGCCTAGGAATTAACCATCTTGTCCAAACTAATAGAGCGCTACTTGGTAAGTGGGGTTGGAGGTTCGGGAATGAACCAAAAAGTATGTGGAGGAGAATGATTTCTTGTCTTGTTCCGGATTCTAAATCTAAGTTACTGATTCCCCAATTTGCGCCAAGATTTACTTCATGGATTTGGAAAGGGGTGGTTAATTCTATCTATAAAGAGGTTACGATGGGGCAATCTATTCTAGCAAATCTAGTGTTGCAAGTTGGTGATGGCAAGATGATACGATTCTGGTCGGACTGCTGGCTGGGGATCGGTGTCCTAAAGGATTTGTTTCCTCGATTATATGCTCTGTCCAATAATAAAGAAGGTAGTATAGCTGAGTTTGGAACCAAGGATAACTTAATCTGGGTTTGGAATATTCCACTGCGAAGAAGATTATTTGATTGGGAAAGAATTATTATCAGTCCTGAACAGTTTCAAATCTAGCCCTATGGATTTCGATTGGATCAAGTGGGAGGGAGCTAGTGACGGGATCTTTTCGGTTAAGTCTCTGAAATCCTTGGTCAGGGGACGTAATCTTGCAAATCTTTCTGGGAGAAGCATATTTGGCTTGGATTGGCGCCTCCAAAGGTAGAGATTTTTATCTGGAAATTAATGTGGGGAAGATTGCCCGTAAAATTGGAATTATTTAAGCGGGGTGTCAACCCGGATTGTAGTTTTATTTGCCCCTTGTGTAATGATCTTCCCGAATCTGTCGCTCATCTTTTCTTTAGCTGTACTGTTTCATGGCAAATTTGGATGTGCTTCTGCAGTATTATTGGGGTTTGCTCGGTGCTCCCCGAAAAGGCCTTGATGTTTGTGGAAATATGGGGGGAATTATGCAATGAAAAGGATCGAGGTTGGTGGCTGATTATATTTTTTGCAATCCTATGGACTATTTGGCTAGCTCACATTATTTTCAATGGTAAGGTGGTGGACTTGGTTCAATTAATTTTTCTGGTGAAATATAGATCGGCTTATTGGTTGAAGGCTAAATTTCACATGAGCGATATATCCATTGAAAAATTGGTGATGGATATGACGTTGGCAGGTAATCTTGACCGCAGCAAGCTTGCCCTGCTATGTCCCCGCCGTTGGGATCCTCCACCTTTTGGGTTCTTAAAATATAACGTGGATGGAGCCAATTCTAGTGGTGGTTCAAGATGCGGCATAGGCGGCCTACTTCGGGATTCTTCTGGCATAATTTTATCAACTTTCTCGACCCCATGTGCTTCAGGCCCCCCGATTCTGATAGAATTACTAGCTGTGAGGTTTGCAATTCATCTTTTTCTGCTTTCGGATTGGTTCGACAAGTTTAGATTGATTATTGAATCCGATTGCCTTGTTGTAGTCGATTGGGTGAAGGAAAAGGTTGTCGCGCCCACTTTGCTCGTTAGTTTGGTGGGTGAACTTGTGGAGACAATCAAAAGCCGTGGCATTGTTGTTAGACATATCTCCCGGTGTTTCAATACGAAGGCTGATAGATTAGCAAGAGAGGGGATTGGATGATTACTTGCTGGAAATTGTAATTGCTGTTGAAAAGGTTTAGTTTTCGGTTTCCAAGGACAGCTAGGAGGTGCTTTTTACATTTTAGGGCATCTCTATTTGTACTCTTTTTTAACTAGATTTATTAACAAAAGTTGGGCACTCTTTTTCCTCTTTTAAGATTAGTGAGATTTTTAAACGAGGCTTGTATTATCTATAAAAAAAAAATCGGAGCTTAAGTGATTCCGAGAATAGTGGGTTACTTTAGATTTTTCCTTGGAGAAACGACAACAATGTGCACATATATCGCTTTCCATGATCGTACGACCGCATTAACTAAAGTAAAACAAATAATAACTCATCAAAATAAAAGTCGTGACCCCATTATCAATGGACGTCTAAAAGGACATACTCTAGAAATATCCGTTTCTCTTCTGAAATTACAAACAAACCAATTTATCATTACAAAAATTGTGTGGACATGATAATTTGGACATTAGATAATAGGTATATAGTAATTTATGACTAAATTTCTAAATAAAAGCCTAACTATTCAGATACTGTTCACAAAAGGCTAATTTTTTGAAATAGTCGAATAAAGATATGACATTTTAAAATCTACTCAAATAAACAGCTTACATAAACATCCCTTAAAGAGTAAACCCTTAATTATGCATTTACAAACGTTCAAAAAAATTATGAGAAGATATATATATATATATATATATATATATATATATATATATATATATATATATATATATGAACTGTTGTTGTCTTGGGGAAAAACGTTAGCAGAGAAAAATGTTTTCACAGTAATTAGTGGAAGTACATACAACACCGCAAAGTATAGGGAAAAAGAATCAATATATGTATGTATGCATGTGATATATAAACATAGTTAAAGCGAAGAAAATCTGAAGTTGAGAATTTGAATATTGAAGAAGGGTGATACATATACTTACATAATGTGGCTAGGGGTCTATAGTGCAGCATAGTTGTGGTAGTCTTGTGTAGGATCGAACCATAGATGAAATTTCATTTCCCTTCCAATTAAATTTCCATCGCCACTTCCTCTGATATACACGTTGGTCTGCAAAGTGTAGAGTTGATCCGGCGTTGTTCCAATGAACTCAATATCAATTTCATCATGGTTTCCAGGGTGATCTTCACTGTTTGAAAGCTGTCAAATTTCCGAATTTCAGAGCCACAAATTTAGGGTTATTATTAATATTGTGTATTTTAAGTATCATTATTCGTAGGTCAAATTATGGCTCTGATCCCTTAGTTCAAGTTTGAAATTTAATTATCATATATTAACTTAAACATAATCTTACGTAGAAAGATCACTCCCGCTGTATAACCAGTTTGGAGTTTCATGGCAACACCGAAGTAACCAGATTGGTAGGGCTGAACTGATTTGAAACCACTTCCTGCATGTTGTTCACCATAAAAGCAAAGAGTAAGCTCCTAATTTTAGTATCGAGTGATCTTGTCAGAAGAGAATGATGAGGATGAGGAAGAACCTGAGGTTTTATCAAGCCAGATTGTTAATGAATTTTGGTCTCGTCTCTGATGCTGAGGACCCCATAGAATTCTGAAAACTTGATCAAAGTTGACGGTACTAACACCGGAAGATGGGGAGTATCCAGGGGAAGGTGGACCCTGTGCGTTGCTCCAGGAAACCATGAGAAAAGCAAGAAACAGGGAGAAAATGGGAGCCATAGCCAAAGAATAGGGGACTATCGGCAGTGAAACAAAAAGGACTAAAATATTAAATGCATACTGGGCCAAGCTCAGACGCCCAAAAACGACGTCGTTTTAATAGCTTATATATAGGTTTTTTTGGTCCAAAAATTTATTTGTATCCAGTTAAAAAAAATAAACACCCAAAAATTCGTTTTGGGCCAGGATTTCGGGTGGTCGCCGATCGCGAACCGCGACGGTCCGACGACGGAGCGCCGCCGTCGCCGGCGGTCGGAGAGCCCAAAAACCCCCCCGATGTGAGTTTTTTTATTTTAGTCGCGTATTTGTGGCTATATTTTTCTAAAAACCCTTCTAGCCTCCTAGATCTAAGCCAAAACCGAAAAGTTTTTTATATTTTTATTATTATCTTAAAAAATAAAAAATAAAACTTTTTACCTTTGATTTTCGAACGAAATATGAAACTTGGCTTGAATATTTATTGTTTGAACTATTTTTTTATTTTGAAAATCCCTTCGAACTCCCTCATTCTAGATACATACACGGGTTTTTTTTACACCCATTTAGAATTACAACTTGCATATTAAAAAAGATAACAACTTGCCCACTTGTTTGACTATTTTCAGATCTAATAAATTTTTTGTTCTCTTTTTTTTTGCAGATCTGACAATGGCGGCTTGGGCGGTGGAGCAGGGCAACATTGCGGCGACTAGGCCGGTGGTGGCTAGGGTGGCGCGCGTGTGTTGCACGGTCGATAAACGACCGACGCGTGAAGAGACACAATGGCGGCGGCGGTTGAGCAAGTTGTAGGATATTTAGGGTTAGGTTTATTATTAGGGTAAAGGGTATTTTGGTATTTAGGGTATTTTGGGTTAGGGTTATGTAAATGGGTCTTGGGTTATTTAATTTGGGCTGCTGGGTTTTGGGTATGTAATGTGTACCGAGTATGGGTTTAATAAAATAAATTGGTTAGGTCTGGCCCGGACCAAAATGGGTTATTACAGCTGCCCCTCTTTGCTCATTGCTGTGTAACATGGATAGAGCAAAGACAAAAGAATGGTCATTTTTGGTTCGGGCAGGCTGAGGGTTCTTCTTTAACACTGCCCGTTCTCTTGATCTTTAGTTGATCTGTATCGACCGCTGTAACGACCCAAATTTCAAAAATTCGAGGGTCGGGTTTGATCGGGGCATGAGCCTCGTGTTTGAAAAGTGTTCTTGGGCTTTTAGGAGCCTTTTGGGCTAACTTGGGTGTTGGGCTCAAGTGGTGGTTGGATTGGGTTGAAGAGAGATGGAAGGGTATCTTGGGAATGGGGCTTCGTGTTTTAAATAAAAAATAAATAATGATAAAAAATGGAGTCGCCACCGGTCACTTGGACAAGGTAAACCGGACACCGAAAAAGTAAACCAGAGATAGGTTCGAGAGTTGGTTACGAGTGGGGAAGGATTAGCACCCCACTACGCCCAAAATTGGTACCTAAGGGTTCACATTATTTTTATTAAGGAAAATGAAAATTCGATTTAATTTAATAATTAATTTCCAAGATGCATGCACACCAGTTTAAATCTGCCTTGGTATTCACGACATTTAAAGGAGATGACACCCGTATGGCCGGGATGACACTCCCAATAGAAATACTGGAACAAATAGCGCTGAAAATATTATGCACGATATTTATACACAAAATATTAAATAATATAGAGTTAATATAAATAATATAAGTTTAGGGTAAATGAAAATAGGCAAATAAAAATAAATAAAAAACATTTAATACATAATATATATTAATACTTATATATAAATATTAGTTATAAGTATATAATATTGTGTTCATATTTTATGTACACGTAAACATATAATATATACGTTTATACAAATACTATGTATTTAAACTATATATACTAAGTATATCATATATTACACATATTATATAAATATATATATATATATACATATACATTATATGAATCATATATACATAATAATATACTACATATTATATACATAATAAATACACAAATAAAAAAGCATCAAATATATAAAAAAGGACTGAAATATAGGAAAATAAAAAACAGTGCAAAAATGAATAAAAATAAAATTTGGGGCCAAAATTAAATATTTACAAAAATAGGGACCAGATATGCAATTTTCCCATTTAAAATTGATCAAATCTAATTTTTGGACGAGATTGGATGCATTAAAAACTTCTAGGGACTCCTAAAATAATTTTACCACGCGAAGACCATTTTTGCAAATATCTTTAGGACGGAAGGACTTACCCTGTAATTTACCCCTTTTAATCCAGATTAAATTAAAGTAAGGGACTAAATTGCAAAAAAATTAAAACCTGCAGGGACCCAAAGTGTAATAAACCCGTGTAGAATGACTAAAACGGAAATTTCCCCTTTTTATTTTTATGCGCGGATCCTCCAATTGGACCGGGTTGCTATCTGGGTAACGACCAAAATGACGTCGTTTTGGGCCAAGCTCAGATGCCCAAAAAACGACATCGTTTTAATAGCTTATATATAGTTTTTTTGGTCCAAAAATTTATTTTGTGTCCAGTTTAAAAAAATAAACACCCAAAACGCTATGAAATCAGACTTGGTCGGCCAGGATTCCGGGTGGCCGCCGGCCGCGAACCAATAAAATTCAAAGTGAAGTGATCAAAGACTACTAGACCATAAAGACCAATAAACACGAGAAATCGAAAATTTAGTAGATAAACCAATAAATCCAAAGGGTGTGTAGTGGCTGTAATGTCTATGGTGGGGATTTCGAACGAGTTGAAGTGGAACTTTGAGCTTACAAGAATGCTGGTGGATCGAGAAATGAAGAAGGGAGCAGACCTTGAGAAGTATTTAGTTGATACCAAGTTGGTGGTGGATGTTCCGGATAAACGTGTGTGGATACATGATAAAATAGGAAATTTCTCGGTTAAAAAGTTGATTGAAGAACCAGAATTCGATTTTGGAAGAATTTGGAAATTAAAAGTTCCCCCAAAGGTAAAAAAACTTATTGTGGATGTTAAAGCTGGATCGCATTCCTACAAAAGATTTTTTGAGGAAAAGAGGAGTGGATGTTGTTGATGTAAAATGTTGTTGGTGTGAATCAGTAGCAGAAGAAGCAAATCACCTTTTTGTAGAGTGTAAATCCATGGGATTTTTTTGGGATCGGTTTTGTAAATGGTGGAAGGTAAACTGGAATGAGGCTACTGATATAACAAACTTATTTCTACTTTGCTTCTCTATGCCTTGTTCAGGTGCACAACAAAGCCTTTTGATTGCGGTTGCGGCTACGATCTAGAGTTTTATGGGTAGCTTGAAACGATAAGGTGTTTAACAAGAAATCATCGACCCTAAAAGATCTTCTTTTCAATGATGATGTGTAATACCCAAAATAGGGCCTATAAGTATACTACTAATTCAATGCAAGTTTAATTGACTTGTTCTATTTATAAATCTAGATTTAATTAAAGTTTAGGACCCAATTGAAAGTAAATAGCAATGTGGGGCTAAATCCATAAAGACCAAAATCGAAGCAAAGATTGTTTTGATAGTAATTTTAGAAAGGGCTAAAATAAAAAATAGGTTTAAATAGGAGTTTGCATGTAAAATAGGAATTTAATTAAGAGCATTAACATGTGTCACGAGGCAAGACCACATGTGTTAGTGGCAAGGTGGGGACGACTTAGGTGGAGAATTGCTAAGTGAATTGGACTGATATAAGCTTGTAGAATAAGTATATAAGTTGAGTTATAATGTTAGAATCATTGCTTGAATGAGTATGAAGCTAGAAACACCAACTAGTGTAATCTACCCAGAATGCTTTGTTCTAGGCAGTTATTTTGAAAAACCACTATAAATTGTACAAATGGAATTTAAGTCTGAAAGTTTAATGGATAGTACCTTAATATGTCTAAATTCATTAGGATAAAACGGAATTGAATTTGGGATTGTAGAATGGATTGTAGAAGTGAAACAATAGGGACAGTGCAAACTGTCCAGTGTTGTAATTACCCTGTCTTTAAGTAAAACTCTGTATTAATTGGTAAAGAACTGAAATGCAAGGCTTATATGGTTAGAAGGAAAATAAAGTTAGCTTTCCAACAATGTAAACCAATTGAAATTCCGACGTATGGAATGAAAGATATGCATGTTTAAGTAAACTGTGCACATGCTGCCTGGCAGTAGTAGCAGCATTGATGTCTTGGAATGAATGTTAAATGAATTACTTGTATTGTTGCATTGTTTTGAATAAATGAATTTGCTTGTCTTGACCATGATTCACTTGTATGAAATATTAGAATGAGAAGGGAACATTGGAGAAGGGTCTAAGGAGGAGCATTCGAAAGCTAGACACAAAGGAATTTGGATCCAATATTAGCTAAGCTTGGAGTATTGTGAGTGTAGTTTACAAGTAGGGTTAGGACTTAGGTCCTAACCAAATATGCATGAATTACTTTCTTGCTTGAATATGTCATGATAATGAACTCAATTTAACTTGAATATAATTAATAAGGGAAGTATGAAATAAGATAAAATATGATCATGCCTATATTCTTGACTTGTTGTACAATTAGAATTGCTTGATTCTTAATGCCTTGGGTGTGATTTATCGAATACTACTTGAGTGTACTGTCTTGAACATGAATTGCTTTGCTTGAAACATGAAAGGTACTGTCGTGGACATGAATGAATTTTCTTCAACATGAAATACATGAAACGTGAAATGAAATTTAAGAGCTAGGGCTCAATTGGTCTAAGGGCTAAAGCATATTATTGCTATACTTGCTTGAAATGATTCTTGACTACTTGATCTTGATCTTGTATAAGCTTGATAATTCTTGAATAAATAAAGTGTAATCAAACAACCTTGGTTGCTAGTTGAATAGGTAGAAGGGCATCCTTAGAGTCTAGAGCTCATTGTGTAAGGGTGGACTACGGTCTAGGGCTAAGGCCCCTATTTGACGACAGATGGAGGGTACATTTGTGTGGTCTTTGGCGACAGTAGGAGGGTTGACCAGTACTACGATACATTACTACGGTACATCTTGCGTACTATGGTACATCTTGTGGCAACAGTTGGTTGGAGACTTGATTACCTAGTCAAACTATAAACCAATGAATTGTTTTAAAGGAATATAAATGAGCTAATAAATATGAATTGATTAATTACTTGTCTTGAAACCATGTTACTTGAATTACTTGTCTTGAATCCATGTTACTTGAATTACTTGTCTTGAAACCATGTTACTTGAATTACTTGTCTTGAATCCATGTTACTTGATTTACTTGTCTTGAATCCATGTTACTTGAATTACTTGTCTTGAATCCATGTTACTTGATTTACTTGTCTTGAATCCATGTTACTTGAATTACTTGTCCTGAAACCATGTTGCTTGAATTACTTGTCTTGAAACCATGTTACTTGAATTACTTGTCTTGAATCCATGTTACTTGAATTACTTGTCTTGAAGACATGTTACTTGAATTACTTGTTTTGAAACCATGTTACTTGGATTACTTGTCTTGAATCCATGTTACTTGAATTACTTGTCTTGAAGACATGTTACTTGAATTTCTTGTCTTGAAAGCTTGATACTTGAAATACTTATCTTGATTTGAAATGGATAAAGTATGAATTGTGATTCATTGCCTCTTGCATCTTGTACTATTCGAATTGCCTTGAAATCCTTAGTTAGGATCATTCTTGATTAATTAATATTTAACTCGATATAAAAATTGGATAGATCTAGATACTACCTCAATAAGTACAATTATGTACTTATCACTCTCATTTTCATCCTTTCCAACCACAGGTTAAAGGATTCGATTGTAGCTTGATCCTGAAGCCTGAATTCTTGAGCTGGAAGCAAGACACAAGCATAGCTAAAGTATGGACATACTTGTTTTGTACTCTCCTAGTTGGTGGCACTTAGTTGTATATACTGTCTAGTGCATGCATTTTGGATATTTGGAAACTTGTATATGTATATATGTCTTGAATGGCCTTGCATACTATGATTTTGGTTGATAATGCAAATGAAGTAATGAACTTAAGTTCTATGTATTGGAAGTATGATGTTGTGCATATTGTTATGTTTATAATGAATGTTCAAGTGATCACCTAGCCTTGTACCATTCGAATATCTTGTAAGATGATATAGTCACTTGTATAAGCAAAACATGTATATGTATTGTTATAAGTTGAATGGTAAATGCCGCAAGGTAAGGCATGGCATTTGGCTTGCTTGGAATCAAGGTATGTTCCAATGATTCATGTTTAATAAGTTAAGTATGTAATGTCACATGTATCAAGATAAAGAGCAAAGAAATGAAATGAATCATGCTTGCTTGTTTAGGTTTCGAATAATGATGATGTTAAGAGAAATTTTGGTAACCTATAATGTATGTAAAGATGATTGCTTGCGTGATAAGAAATGATTGTTTGGTTGCTTGCTAGTTAAGTAGCTCATCTAATAGGGATGAGTTAGCCCTTTCCTTGCTCGTTCTTGCTTGTATTGCTTCTTGGTAACGTTCCCGAACCGGTTTCCTGCCAACTCGGGTTGGGGGTGTTACATGATGAGTTGTAAATTACAGGGGAAAGTTTGACAATATATTTATGGGTGCAAGCTTCTAATGGTGAATTGGTGTCATACTCTGATGAGAGGTGGAAAATCCTTTGAAATGTTAGTGGGAATTTAAATCCAATCAGGCCACATTTGTTGTGTAGGGTAGTGAAATTTTATGTGGATGATGGCGTAGCAGATGGCATAATTGGTTTTGGTGGAGTACATGGCACGGTCGAGGGATCAATCCAAGCAGTGTTTTTTGGGGCATGAGGATGGCATAAGTGCTGATAAAAATTGCAATGGAAGTTTTCTAAAAATAGGTGGTTTGGGAGAGGGTTAATTATAAAGTCAGATTTGAGTGTTGTGATTAATTAGGCTTATAATCCATCCCAGAGGCCGTGGAGCTGGTAGTCGAGATTTAAAGAAATAGACTCACTTTGCAGCAAGAGTGGTTGAGTACAATCTGTCTATTACTATAGCTCTTCGAACGGAATGAAGGTCTGCAAATGACGGTTTAAGCAGACTGGATGTCTTCAAGGCTTGGCGGTGAGAGTTGTGAACGATGCGTGTGCTTTGAGTGGTACGAGAATTGGTGGTGATTTGCAATAAGAGACAAGGGTTGTAGCCAAAGTGGAAGAATCTGTGTAGTAGGGTCGTTCCTCTATTTTATGAGTGATGTTTTAAGCTTTTTTCTTGTGATTCTCAATTTATGTGATGAATGGCTCTTGTTATCCCTGCATGTAAAGTACTATTTTCCCCCATTTAGGATTAGAGGGTTTTTAATGAGGCTCACATATTAGGTTTTAAATTATCAATAAAAATATTTTGCCGAGCAAAAAAAAGCAAAGGGCCAAACCTGAAGTTCTCTTAAGTTATTCAATTTAGTTTGGGATAAGAAGTGTCAATGTGAGTGCATTTATCTGTTTTAAACTGTATTTAGGAAGACTTGCAATAAGTTGACCTACATGATTTTATCGAATTGATAATATTGATTTTCATATGAAATATGATATTTTCACAGGCATAAAGTAAAGGTTTGGTACATGATGGGGTATGAACTGCCCTATTATGTTTTGTTTATGATAATTTTATTATTATATATTGGTGTTATGTTATAGAATGACTTATGGTATAATAGAGTATGAACTGCTCTATTATTTTGTTTTATCGATAATAAGTTACTTACCATCTACAGAATGATATATTGCAAAGGTAATCATATTATTTTATTGCCCAAGATTTACATTGAGAGTTACAGTATAGTGACATGCCATAGAGTCTACCAGCTGCACTCGACAATTTATGTGTCTAGCGATTATCTACACTTTATGTGTCTAGTGGTTATCTACACTTTATGTGTCTAGTAATTATCAACCTTTATGGTCTATTGATTATCGGCCTTTATGGCCTAGTGTTTATTGGTCTTTATGGCCTAGTAGTCTAGGACTACATGACTCACACACTTAGTTCTCTCTATATGTGATTCTTGGGCTAATGTTAAAAAGAACTTTTACAGAAAGAATTTGATATTATTCATCCTTGCTTTAACGCAATATCGATTTGAAATGGGTTTGAATAAGAATTGTCTATACTATGTTTTTAAAGCTAATTACTTATTGATTTTATGATTACATTATAATGCCTCACTAAGTTCGTACTTAGCGTGTGTTTGGCCAGTGCACACGTAGGTGGTTCGAGACATTGGTGTATGTAAGATGTTTCATCAAGTTCAGAAAATTTTCATCAAGCTACCACAGTAATGACATCCTACTTGAGGTTTTTAATTAAGTTTAGTGGCATATATAAATGAGATAAATTTGTCTATTTCTATTCAGAGTCTGTTATTTATCAAACAATTAATTTATTTTTCGAAAAGTAAAGAAGTTCTGATTTTGTGTACAAGTCAATATAAATATTTTCAAAGGTTATAAATTTTATATATTACTGAATAAATTTCATTGTTTGTACTGTATTGGTTTTCTGACATTTTCAACTCGACTCTGATGATCGGAGTTGAGAAGGGAGTGTTACAGGGCTAAAATCATACAAGGTTAAGCCAACAATATCCATCATCATAATAAGAAAAATAAAGGAAAAGACCAAGTAATCAAAACTTTGAGCAATTGTCAATCTTCTACCTTTCGTGTTCCCTTTGCCTCGGCATGCTGTATTCACATTCTCCAAGCTTGTTCCAAGAGCAGGAGTCGCAAAAAGCTTTCTTTCTTCACAACAACGATGGCCGTCAAGAGAGAATAAATGAGCGATCTTTTTCTCATATTTTTCTATCCATTTAAATGATACTCATCTTATCCTTTTATACTAGGGTATTCCCCTAGGGTTTGTTGTAGCTATCTTCGTTTGTTTTCCATCGTTAAAGAATCAAAGAATATAGTCTTTCACGTGCATTTGAATAAAGGTGGGGGACCATTGTATTGCTGCAGCTATCTTCGTTTGTTTTTTTTTTCTGCACTTGAATTTCCACAACAAAAGCTCGATTAGTTTCCACTATTTTGCCTCGATAATTGTCACTTGTTAGCCAACTCCTAAAACATGCACACCATCACCAAAAAGTCATCTTTTGCCGCAAAGAATATCAGATATTGATATTTCAGTTCATCACTTACCTAAACTCCTAAAATGCAAATGAAATCTAACTAAATGTGCTTGATTTCAAGCTAATAATCAAATCTAGAGACATGAAATATGCCCCTTCTTAAAGAATCAACACACTCCAAACTTAAATTATTGCTTGTCCTCAAGCAATGCATTGCAATCTAACTTACTCTACAAAGACTAAATTACCGTGGCAAACGCGGCATAGAACATACACTACCAATTTTCAATCCTCTAAATTCCCTACACCAATGGTTAAGCACATTTGTCCACATCAAGTTAACAAGGCTTTTAGAAATATAAGTATTTATCCCTAAAACCAACATCAATACATAATGAGTTTAGGAAAAAATAATCATGTTTCAAATTTTTGCATTGGCATTCACAGTTCAGTACATAATACTCCAATTAGCTTACCCATATGATCATTTAGGGGCTCCAGTTCATCATACCTATTGTCTTAGACCCGAAAGTGAAAGGGAGCAAACACCTCACCCCAAGCCTTTTGAGTAGAGTCGTCCTGTGAAGACTTTCATTCACTCATATATATACAAGCTATACGTCCTACTTGAGAGAGAAAACAAAGCATACATGACTCCCCCGAGTGTACTAGACTAGCTTCGTATACATTGGAGTGTCCCAGAACAATTTGTGCATTATTATTGGAGTGTCCACTTATTCGTTAAAGAGTTTAACAAAGCTTTTCATACTAGCATTGATCATTATATTCTTTTTTTTTTCTTTTTCATTCTTTTTAATGCCCAGGGAAAAGAAAATTTTAGACTAAAAAATCCCTAAAAATCTTAAGTATTGAGAGCATACAATTGAGGTTAATCAAGATGTATAGAATTCTAGTCTTAGGGTTGGTTCTATTCATTTCCTCAAGTTAACAAAAAAAAATTTAAATTTTGGCCAATTTTAATAACTTTCACCATTAGACCTCGTTAGAATGTCAAGTGCAGTTCGAATACAATAATGGCTTGGCAATTATATTACAGTAAAGATGCATGATATTATACTACCTAAATAAGAAAACATAACCCCCAAACTTAAGGAATTCATTATCCTCAATCTATGAATTAAACTAAATGCAATACAGTAATTAAAATAGTAGAGGAAAAGAAGACTCCCCTACTAAGGAGCTTGACTTTTCACTTCTTGTGGGAGGACTTCAATGGCGGTTATGGAGTGGCTTCTTCTTTCTCAATGCAGTGTCGTCTTCTTTTGCTGTGGCAATGATCTAATGATGTTCCTTTCAACCATTTTTCTTTTTAAAATTGAAAGCAAAACTGTTGGACAATGTGTGTTAATAATCCAAGAAAATAAAAATAATTAAGTAAAATAATTTTTTTACATTATTATTAAAGCGAACATAATTAAATATAAATAAATTGAATAATACAGAATTAAATGAAAATGAACATTCAGATCATCCCTTCGATGCTGCTATACTTGAATCTATTTGTATGGCTTCTCCCATGTGATCCACTAAATACCAACACGCAGCTTTTCCATATTTCCTTTATTGCAAGTAATAAAAAATTGCCAATTTAACTTCTTTAAATTTGAATAAATAACCTCTTTTAATTTAAAATAATCTCATTATCTTAAATCATTATTAAGAGTAATAACCAACACCATTCTTATCCATTCTTAGTGTGCGACCTTATAGGTTCAATTAAAGTTGGCAGTTGATAAAATCACATTTTATCCTACAAGTCATAAGTGGCCTTTAGCAAGACATTATGACTACCCAAGTTAAATGAAAAGCTCATAATCCGAGGCAATCTTAATTTAGTTTAATCATTTTATCTCACGATATCTTGATAGAATATAAGGCATGGAAAACGTTAACCTTATATCGTTCTATCTTTAGTTTCTCGATGCCCGATTGAACTGGCTAAACAAATGACATTGATCTCTATCAACTCATTCGAGAATGACCATAATTTCTAAGTCTCAATCATCGAGGGGCCCAGAGATGTCTCCCTTATTTTAAGAAGGATAAATTTCACCTTAATCATTCACATCTCACTACATGATTCCTTATTATGTTCAAGCATAACCTTTATAATCGTTTGATTAAAAACGATGTTTGACTATGTCAAAACATAATAATCATCACGTTGAGAACCATAGTAATTCCAGGTCTAAAGATTTAATGTCACAACTGTTGAATATTAATATATAACTTTAATCCATACATTAATCTCAAAACGAGTTGATCCTAATATTTGTTCTCAAAAAATACATATATGAATTTGATTTGAATCTCATTCATATATTCATCTTATGAATATCTATCAAACTTCATATCAATCTTATTTCATTGCTGTTCACACAATAATAACTAATTAGGGATATTTAGAATAATTAATAATATTCAAGGATACAAAAGCATACAAATTTATTATAATAATAAATTCAATAATCAAAATGTCATGTATATACAATTAGCCCTAGGGTATTATAGCTAACAATCTCCCACTTGTACTATGCCTATTCAAGAATGTATCTCATACCTTTAGACCTTGCATGACGATCATTTTTTACTTGTGGTAGAGGCTTGGTCAATTGATCTGCAACATTTTCATTTGTTGAAACTTTATATATCTTAACATCAACCCTCTCAATGATTTCTCGAATGCGATGATAAAGTCTCATAATATGTTTAGATCGCTGATGTGATCTGGGTTCATTTACCTGTGCAATAGCACCATTATTGTCATAGTATATATCAACAAGATTTGTGATGCTAGGAATGACCCCAAGATCAGTAATGAACTTCTTAATCTAAACTGCTTCCTTCGCTGCATCAGATGTCGCTATGTATTCAACATCAGTTGTAGAATCAACAAAATGCTTTGCTTTGAACTTTTCTAGCAAACAACACCTCTATTTAAATAAAACATATATCCTGACTATGATCAGAAATCATCTTTTTTAGTTTGGAATCTTGCATCCGTGTAACCACTTACAACTAGATCATCTTCCAATCCGCCCTAGACTAATAAACTATCTTTAGTTTTTCTCAAATACTTAAGTATGTTCTTTACTGATGTCTAGTAACTCTCACCGAGATCTGATTGGTATCGACTTGTTATGTTCAAAGCATATGAAACATATGGTCTAGTGCATAACATGACATACATTATAAACCCTATTTCCAAAGCATAAGGAGTTTTACTCATACGATCTCACTCATCTTTAGAGTTAGGACACTGATTCCTGCTAAGAGTAATACCATGAAACATAGGCAAGAATCCTCTTTTGGAATCTTGCATACTGAACCTTTTCGGTACTTTTTCTATACATGCACTTTGACCGATTAGCCTTTTAGATTTATCTCTATAGATCTTTATCCCAAGGATATAGACAGCTTCTCTTAAGTCTTTCATTGAGAAATAATTTCCTAACCAAGACTTGACACTCTGCAAGGTAGGAGTGTCATCCCCAAAGAGTAGAATGTCATCGACATATAAGACCAAAAACACAACTGTATTCCCACTAACTTTCTTGTAAACACAAGGTTCATCTTCATTTTTGACAAATCCAATCTCTTTGATTGACTCATCAAAATGAAGATTCCAACTCCGTGAAACCTGCTTCAATCCATAAATGGATCTTTGAAGCTTGCATACTTTACCAGAATTCTTAACTTGTACAACACCCTTAAGTTGTGTCATGTACACATCCTCGAGTAAGTTTCCAATAAGAAATGTAGTTTTCACATCCATTTGCTAAATCTCAAAGTCATAATCTGCTGCAATGGCTATAAGAATTCTGATAGATTTAAGTATGGCTACCGGTGAAAAAGTTTCATCATAGTCTATACCATGAGTTTGTTTGAAACCTTTTGCAGCTAGCCTTGCTTTATAAGTATGCTCTTTGCCATCCATGTTAGTTTTCTTTTTGAAAACCCATTTACATCCAATGCTTTTATTACCTTCAGGTGGATCAATCAAATTCCAAAGTTGATTGTCATACATGGATTAGATTTTAGACTTTGTGGCCTCTAACCATTTCTTAGAGTCTGTATCTGAAATAGCCTCTTGATAGGTAGTGAGTTCATCCTGATCCACTAATAATACATCATGATTGTCAATCACAAGAAATCCATATTTCTCAAGTTCACAACGTACTCTATCAGGCTATGTAATACTTATGTTGCTGGAGGTATGTCAATAACAATTTGTTTGTAACGACTTAGATTTTAGAATATGAGGTTCTGTTTAACCTGAGTGTTTGGGCCAAAATTTGGGCTTTCGAGAGCTTTTGTGGGCTTTCTTTGGTATTGGGCTTAGATTTTTAGACTAGCAACTGGGTTGGGTTGGGGTTTGTTAGGATCTTTGTTTTGATATAATAATTGAAAAAAAGTTTTGGAATAAATTGAAAAGATTTCAAAAATGTTTTTAAGTCCAAACAACTTTAAAATAAGTTTGAGAAGTTTTTGAGAGGTTTTGGAAATGTTTTAACTGTTTTAAAGTAGCTAAACTAACGTTTTCAACACATTCGTACCGATACGGTATACCCCTTATCGATACGATCCAAGGGTTTCAGCTACAGTATTTTTCTAGTAACCAAAAATCATACCGATACGCCCTTAGGCGTACCGATACGGAGTGGATCATTTCGATACGCCACATGGTGTACCGATCCAATTTTCAACCTCCTCAACGGCTATTTGAATTGCAAAGCGTACCAAAATGGACCAAGGCGTACCGATACGGCTCAAGGTGTTTCGATACGGATAGCAAGATTGGGCATAATGGCTAGTAGCTGTACCGATACAAGTACACGCGTACCAATATAGACAACACCAGAACTGCATTTACTGTGGGAATTTTAGTCTCCAACAGCTCCAATTCAATCCCAACGGTCTCCAACGGCTAGGAACTCAATTGGGACTATAAAAGGACCCTTCAAGCTTCAGCAACAACTAATTCTTCTATTTTCAACAACATTATGATGCCAAAATTGTCTTAGGGCTTTTAATTCCCATTCTTTGTATAGACAACACTTGTGAGCTTTAATTGTTAGATTTGCTCAAGTGTTTAGGATTTGGGTGAGAGCTTAAAGAGTGCAAACATCTACCATGTAGAGAGAATTCTTTGTTTGCTTTATTTATTTGTTTGAGAGGATTCCCAAAGCTTGGGTTGTAAGCTTTGGATGCTAGACTTGGTAATTGAGTCTAGGTTGTAAAGTTGCCTCCTAAGCCTTGTTAAAAGGGGAAGAAATCTTAGTGGATTTGGGAAATCCTTAGTGGGGAGCTAAGGTAGTGGATGTAGAGCTTGTTAGAAGCTTGAACCACTAGAAATCCTTGTGTCCATTGTCTATCTTTTTACTTTCCACCATTAACACCCAAAATCGACTTCTCCACCACTTGGCAAGCAACTTGGTTGAAGGAATTCAAGCTCAACAGGGTTTAAAAGGGTATACGGGTAATTACCTCACATTTGAAAAGAAAAAGGAGTAGGATTTATGGTTGGTGTAGATTGGAAGAAGATGATATCATCCTTGTCTCCTCTTCATCTTTCTCACACCTTTTTCATCCATCTTTCCTTGGGAGCTCAAAGGTAAAGGTGGAATCTTTATAATTTTAAGTTTGAATCCCAGAATTTGAGTTGAGGATAAGTTGTTCAACATCAAAGGATCTATCATCCAAGGTATGAATGTGTGGAAATGGTGGAGTTTGGTGAAAGTAGGTGTTTGGTATGGGTGAAGATAAAGAATGAGAATAAAGGATTTAACTTCATTTCTTGTTGTAGGATTCTTCCTTTTTTATTTACTAAGTTTCCAGCAATGTTGTAACTTGATTTACAACTCTTTATGTAGTGAAAGAGGTTGAGGGATTTTCCAAAGAGCTTGGGAAGAAGAAGTCTTGAAGGGTTGTCTTAGGAGCTTCGTTCCCAAATGTTGAAATCAAGGTTAGTACACTACTAACTCCTTAGTGTTCCTGGAAATCATTAATGTGATTGCCTTGTTTTTTAGTTGATAATTGGGTTACTTGAATGTTTGAGACCTCATAATGGAAAATCCTGGAATTGTTGTTAAAATGGCTTAAAAATGGTAGGAAACCACTTAAACAACTTTACATAACCTATAGGTTCATTTTGGGATCTTAGCTTTGGGTTTTGGGAACTGGAGAAGTGATTTACGAACTCCAGAAAATGAGTTCTGCGTTCGAGTACCAATACTAGTTGAACGCGTATTGGTACCCTATGTTATTGGAGGGGAAGCATAATAAATTCTTTAAGGGCATATCGGTACACCTAAGGGGGTATCGATACCCCCTGTTCTATCCAAATTTCAATAGTGAAAATGAGTACCGGACGCATTTGAGCGTATCTGTAACCCCCTTAACCCAACCTAGCCGAAACCAGACTAAAAAGGCCAAATTAGGTTTGCTGAAGCAAACCCAATCTAAAACCCTAAACTAAACCCTTTTCTTTTTATCTTGTCTAGATACACATTATTAAAGTCCTATGTGAACATGTCTCAGCGGTAGTGTTACATTTTGATCAGAATCATGGAACATGGTCCAATTAAACAACGATACATATAAGGGACCAAAACATAAATATTACAAATTACAAGGCCTTTAGAACAATTAAGTTTACCAACCATTAATTAGATCAATTTCATGCTCATAGGTTATTTTCCATTCCAAAACAATCACTCTAACTCATTCAGTTGCATTCATAACAAATAGTGACCAAATTGCAAGATTTCTAAACTTCAGCATCGAACTACAGCTTGGCGTATCAATACAGGTAAGCCTGTATCGATACATATTAATAGACTTAACGACTTCCTGTTCTGATACACGTTTAACACGTATCGATACGATATATTGACCAAGCCGTACCGATACGGTGTTGACCTGTACTGATCCCCCTTGGTTATTTTAAAAACTCAAGATTCCAGTAGCTAGAGCCCGTACCACCCTGTGTATTGATACGACTAGTTTATGTCGAATGGGTGTTTCAGTACGCTAGCCCATGTACCAACACTTGAACTATTTACCTTCAAGGTGTACCGGTACGTTGGCTAGGCGTATCGGTATGCTAGGCTTAATTTCAGCAATTTGAGCCTCTACAGGACCCCGCGTACCGAACCTTGAGGTACTTGTAGCGGTACGCAGAGGCCTATAATGACCTCTAGGTCCAACATATGACACTTTGGCTCATTCCAAACAACATTAACGCTTAGCTAATCAACAAATAACATCATCAACATGCTTATTCAACAACATATCATCATCCAAAAGCCATCCTAGCTTTTCTAACATACTCAACCAATCAATTCTAGAGGCATGCTTCCTAGTCCACATAATCATCAAACCAACCATATCTCAATCACTCAAAACCTATTACAAGTCCAAAACAACAATTAAAGCTTGTTTTAATAGGGAGTTCTTAAAAAACCCTCCCAAAACCTCAAACGACACATTGCCATTATTACTACTTTTCGACGTTCCAGACCGTACTTTGAAAACAAGTCCTTGGAATTCCTTTCCTTGCTTTCTAGATACCTCAAACCTTAATTCTCCGCATTGATGGAAAAGAGAGTGTAAGCATTGTAGGCTTAGTGAGGAATGCTCAAACAACAACCATCAATGCAAGTTAAATCATTTCACATCTCTTTCGAAAACACTTTCCAAAACTCTTTTAAACATCATCGCAATATCATGCCTTAACAAAACCATGCACTTAACATTTCCAAAAATAGCATATTAAACCATATGCAACATGTATCATGGATTCAACAGTAAAATCCCATTTGTTACCCTCAATTTAAGCTTTCTCATGAATACTACCAATGCAAAGCTTAAAGAGTAAAATATGTTTAAATCACATTAAGCAACATAATCCATCTCATGATACATAAACAATTATATTGGCTTACAAGTGATCATTAACCAAATCCCAATTTACAAAACATAACATCGGATACACAGATTCAACAAGTGTTCTCTTAACACTCAACAAACAATCTACCGGTATCACAAGGCTCACACACGAGAGTATTCGGTACACATAAACCCTCCACTATTGTGACACCCATGGTGAAGTATTCGGTACCCATAAACCCCTTAACACCACTCATCAGTACGATTCTTAATCCACTAACGGGAGACTTCGGTACACATAAACCTCTCGACCGTTGGGTACTTGGATGGAGTATTCAGTACACCATAGAAACTTCTTGACATCCAAGGTGGCTTTTAATATTGCACTATCAATCCTATGGCCAGCCAACTATATCTGATTTCATTTGCAAACCTTTTCATAATATCACTTGCCAATATAATTCATTTTAACATCAACAACTCATTGTTTTCATATGCATCATCAAAATCATTTAATCAATGGAATAAATCTTGCATTAACCAATGTTCATAAACATTAACAAAGCATGCATTACTTTCCAATGCATCAACATCATTTTGTAACCAAATACCAGCATTAAACTATGCTCAAAACATGCATATACAGTGAGTAATTAAACCATGTAAAACAAGTACATAAAACCAATTGCCAAACTGAGTTCGAGAGAGAATTCATCCTTTACTTACTTCTGAGCTTAGACAAGCGTTTCAAGCTCGATCTAAACCCCCCAAACACAACTTTCAAACCTTTACAAAGTTGAAAACACATTTCCACTCACCGACTCGCAAAGCCTTGCTAGCCGATGCGACAATCACACCTCCAAAGCTTTCGAAACCACCTTTTCAGCTTGAAGACCAACTTCCCCTGCTTTTATCCACACAAAACCGATGCACATTGTGTCAAAATGCAATCAACATCACAACAACACAAAACCTCAACATTCTTTATCCAATTTCCCTCCACAACACCCAAAACTAACAACAAACCCCTTTCAAACTTAACTCAACCACAACCTAATGTTTCAACACATCAATTATCATCAATCAATATCTTAAAGCATGTCGAACAACCTTATATCTCCAACATTCAATTAACCACCACAACTCCTCAAAACCACATAACTAGTAACCTAGAAAATTAGAGATTCACATAGTTTCGGGATTCCAATGTTAAAACCAACTTATTAACATTCCAAAACATCAAAATCATGATTATAACTAATCAAGAACTCAGCAAAACATATCTGAAACGGAAATCACCTAATCTTATCAATTAAACCTTGATTTAATCAATTTCCACAATTAAATCATCAAAACCCATTAGAAAACATTAAACAAGGATCAAATACTTGGGAATTTCAAAAAAGAACCATTAATTAGAGGAGCAGAATGAACCTTACCTCTAATGAGTGAATTTCCACTCAAATAGATGTTTACTCTTGAAAAAGAAGGAAAAACAATGAGATTTTGGAAAACAAGATTGAAGAATTCCACTAGAAATCAAAGGTTTAAGAAATCAAGAACATCACCTCAAATCTTTGATGCAATGGCTGAAAAAAAGTTGAGAGAAAATTTTGAGAAAAGAAGTTACATTAAATATGTTTTTAGAAAATAGCTACATTCTTTTAATCAATTCCCCTTTAATTCTTTTAATTAAAACTCATTAAAAATAATCCAAATTAAGAGGAAAATAAGATTAAAACATTGGGTAAAATAGCTCCTTAAGGATTCTAAGATTTGACCCTTTTTCAAAATAGTCATTAAAATAGTTTTCATTCTTTACATTTTGCTCACTAGCCAAAATGTCCAATTTCCAAATTCCATTTTCCAAAATTGAATTTACCAAAAATATCCATATACTAAATAATGCTTTTTAGATATTTTTCCCATATTTTCTCGCACCAAAATTATTTATTTCAATTTTAATCTCGAATATGACTCGAATCTCTAATCTCGGTCCATCAGACCGTCTAATCACCTAGAAACTCCTAGGCCCAAAACTGTGGTGTTACAATATCGGTATCGTAGGGGTATCGGCATACAGCCTCATGTACCGGTGTTTCTAGTTAAACCCCTTTGAGTGTGAAATTGAGTATTGGTATGCTTGGTATGGGTATCGGTACCTAGAGAAGCATATCGGCACACGTAAGTGGATATTGATACCCATTGGGCAATCTGCCCGAAAAATACATTTTAAGTTCAAGGGACCTATAATTCGAGGAATAAAGCCCAATGGGCTTTTAAAGTGGTAAAACTATTATTAAAATTGAGAAACTAAGATTTAAACCTCATATACGAGCTTAATGAGTAATAACTTTTTAAAACCTTGGGTGACTTGTTGTGTTGTTATAATAAAAATCCTTGGTGGATTGAATGTAAGGGCATTAGTATGGTTGAGTTACCTTGTTTGTTAGGGTTCGGATACCCAATGAGTGAAAGAATATGTTGCAAATGGTTGAAGATTCCCGAATATAGGATCCTGATGCTTAATGGATGCGAGCCTCATTCGAAGATGCTTGATGAGAGATTTCAAGCATGGGTGTATGATCCCGATGCTTAGTGGTCATAGGCCTCACTAAGAGTGTATGATACAGATAATTTGTGTATGCATGCATCACTCTTATATTGTAGATTAAGGCTTATGCTATGTGGAGGCTGAGATTACTTGCTGTTGTTATTTGTTTAGGCGGTTAGAGGTAGCACCATATTTTTTACATGATGTTATTGCCATTTATCATCTTTAGCTATATGCTCATATTTATGATTTGCATGAAGCATGGTTGAGTGGAAGTGTATCCACTGAGATTCTTTAGCTTACCGTTCGTAATTGTTGTTTCCGTTTGCGGGTTAGTAGGTTAACGTACATTGTTAAAACACCATCGAAGTAGGACCTTAGCATCGACTTGTTATTCGAGTACATTACTTAGATTATTTGGGCTATGTATCTGTAGGACCCTATGGTTGTATTGTAACTTTTATTCTGGGATTTCAACTTATGAGTCGAATACTTTTAATTATGTATTTTAAATGGAGCTCCCATGTAACATTTTAACATATTTATCTACTTCAAAATATTTAAGCTTTATAGATTTTATGAATGAATGTGATTTGGGCTAAATTTACTTGCAAAAATTTTATGGTTGGGCTTGAGGCCCAAATATGATATCTGATTTGAGGATGTTACATTTAGTGGTATTAGAGCCTAGGTTTAGCTGGTTCTAAGAATCCCCGGGGTTTTCTAGAGTGTTGCATAGGTGTCTAGCAAATACATTGCCTATAAGCGAAAATCGTACTTGTTTAAGCTATATATTCGATGGTGTAACCTATTTGTTTGCTTGCGTAGAAAGCGGTCATGCCATGGAGAGTGCAGGATCAAGAGGTGAGTTAAGGCTCTTGAGAAGGGAGCTACGATAAGGATTACGTCCCTGACTCAGAGGAGAGTCAGAGGAAGATAAGGGTCAAGGGGCTAATTATTTCTCCCATCTGCACCAAGCCCTTCACCAGATTGTGAAGGCCATACCTAGGCCTTCGGCTACCCCTCGTGAGGTACCAATTTAGAGGGTACATCACCATGGTGCTACAGACTTCCTTAGAACAGGACAAGACAATCTAGTTTAGGCGGATCAGTGGTTGAGAGATACCGTGGATCATGAGACAAATAAGGTTGAAGTTCGAGGATAAATTGATATGTGTTCTCTCCTTGTTAAAGGGGAATGCTCGAGAATGGTAAGAGATCGGAGAGTTGGGTTGGTATCCTAGCCAACCTACATGGGATGACTTTTTGGATGAGTTTGAGAAGAAGTATGTGGGTGAAGTTCATATAGATAGTTTGAGAGATCGGTTAAACCACTTGGTCCAAGGAAACTGATTAGTCTTTGAATATGAACAAGAGTTCCTGTAGTTGAGTAGGTATGCCCCTGAGTTGGCTGCTATGGAGAAGATAAGATACAAGAATTTTTTAAAAGGCATGAGAAGGAGATTCATACCTACTTGATTGCTGCCCCACCAAATGTGTTTACAGATCTGACTGCTAGTGCCAAGTCACTTGAGCAAGTGCAAGGTTTGACCTATGGCCCAACTGGTAGGCATCGGAGCTTGAGTGTGAGGACTCAGAACTTCTCTAACAACTTGCAGTCTTATTCCAGGAGGAACATAAACTATTAGAACCAAGGTAGAGGAGCTTCAAATCATAATTCAAGATCAGACTGTAGGTTAGAATTAACTGGCTGTAAGACGACTTCATCTTCGTCCATAATGAGCTTAGAAGGCTCACAAAAGAGTACGAGCGCACTAGTTTGTGATCAGTATGGATGAAAGCTTAGAGGCGAGTGTTGGGGGTCAGTCAGGGTTTGCTGTGGTTATGGGTCACTGGATCATTATTTGAGGGATTGCCTAGTATACTAGCACCACTCTAATCTAGGCTCAGAGGACCTCTTATCCAGTTAAGAGGGACAGGGCTTTGTTGGAGGAGGAGCGAGGCATATTTTTAGAAAACTGAGTAGAGGTACGATCCAATCTACTACTAGGGCACCAGCTAGGCTGTACACAATTAAGACGCAGGAGGACTGTGAGGCTACCTATGTTATCTCATGTATGTTTACCTTGTTTTTAATTCCTATAGTTGCTCTTGTGGATTTGGGGTCTACCCATTCCTACATCCGTAGTAGAATATCTCAGAAGTGGGGTATTCCTACCGAGGATCTTGAGATAGGAGTCCATGTGACTAGTCTATTGGGGTTTGATGTTTTAGTAGATAAAGTATACCATAGGTGTTCAATTGATGTTCAAGGTTCAATATTTCCAACCGATCTGATGATGTTACCGTTCTAAGAGTTTGATGCCATCTCAAGGATGGATTGGTTGTTTGAGCATGATACACGTCTGATTTGTAGAGCGAAGAGCTTTAAGCTTCGTGATTTGGATGAGGCCAAGTTGGCAGTGAAGGGTAAAAGGAATCCTTGCCTTTCCAATGTAGTGTCACCTTTGGCGGCACAAAGGATGATCCAACAAGGTTGTGAGGCCTTTTTAGCTTGCATAGTTGATTTAAAGGTTGAGAATCTGATGCTCTAGAGCCTTTGAACTGTTAGAGAGTTAGCCGATGTGTTTTTGAAAGAGTTGCATGGATTACCCCTAGAACATGAGCTAGAGTTTCGGATAGATGTAGTGCTCGGTACGGCATCGGTGTCTATTACTTCGTATCTTATGGCACCGAAAAAATTAAGAGAGCTAAAAAATTAGATCCAAGAGTTGTTGCAAAGAGGTTTTATTTGACCGAGCATCTAACCTTGGGGCACACTAGTCTTGTTTGTCAAGAACAAGGATGGGTTAATAAGGATGTGCATTGACTACCACAACTCAACAAGGTAACGGTGAAGAACCCTTATCCTCTACCAAGGATAGACGAACTGTTTGACCAGTTGAGAGGTTTGCCAGTTTAAGGATGAATTAGGATGGTGGGTTGTTAGCTGAACTTCGTGTGGAGCCTACCTTAGTGCAAGAGATCAAGAGGAAGCAAGTGCTAGATGAAGAGTTGATGGCAAAGATAGAGATATTTCAAAGAGGCGAGACATCTAATTTTAAAGTGCAAGATGGTGGGATCTTGTACTTAAAAGGTCGGTTGTGTTTCCCAAATTTGGAGGATTTGCAGGACCGTATCCTTTGTGAGACACATTGAAGTTCATTTACTGCGCATCTAGGCAACAACAAAATGTATCAAGACCTTCGTCATTTTTATTGGTGGCCTAGTATGAAAAGATGTGTATTTGAGTTTGTGACCATATGCTTAGCTTGTCAACAAGTTAAGGCCAAACACCAAGTTTCTTCAGGCTTGCTTCAGCCCATTTAGATTCTACAATAAATTGGGATCATGTGACCATGGATTTTGTAATAGGTTTGCAGTTAACACAAAGGAAGCATGATGCCATATGGGTGATAGTAGATCATTTGACCAATTCTGCTCATTTTTTACATGTGCGTATGGATTTTACTCTTGAGAGGTTGGTAAGATTGTACATCCAAGAGATTGTGATGTTGCATGGGGCACCTTCATCAATCATATCAGATAGAGATTCGCATTTCATGATAAGTTTTTGGAAGAAAATATTGAGGCCTTGGATAACAGGTTATGTTTTAGTACAACTTTTCACCCTTAGACTGATGGTCAGTCTAAGAGAGTTATCTAGATTTTGGAGAATATGTTGTGGTGTTACATCATTTACTTTAAGAAGAGTTGGAAAGAGCAATTATCGCTTGTTGAGTTTGCCTACAACAATAGTTTCCAATCGAGCATCAAGATGGCCCTTTTCAAAGCCATGTGTGGACGTAAATGTATGACACCCTTTTGTTAGACTGAGCTCAATAAGAGAAGAATTATGGGGTAAGATTTGATTAAACAAACCAATGAGAAGGTTTAGATAATCAAGGAAAGATTGCAAGCGACCTTAGATCGTTATAAAGCTTATGTGGACTAGAAGTGTAAGCACATTGAGTATGAGGTTGGTGACAAGGTGTCACCGTGGAAAAGAGTAATCTACTTTTGGCGGAAGGGTAAGTTGAGCCCGAGGTTTATCAGACCGTACGAGATTCTTGAGAGGGTTAGACCCGTAGCTTACCGGTTAGCCTTACCCAAGAAGATGGCACGCATCCACAACGTGTTTCATGTGTCTATGTTCAGACGTTACCATTCTGATCCTTTGCATGTTGTCATGCTTGAGGAGATTAACATCAACATCGACTTGACCTATGAGGAAGAACCGATAAGAGTTTTGGACAAAGGAGTCAAAGAGCTTCGCAATAAGTGTATACCTCTTGCAAAGATGTTGTGGAGGAACCAAGGAGTCGAGGAGGCTACGTGAAAGGTCAAGGATGATATGAAATTGTTGTATCCGCATCTGTTTCCATTAGGTAAATTTCGAGGACGAAATTTTCTTTAAGGAGTGGAGAGTTGTAATGACCTAAATTTTAGAATCTGAGGGTCGTTTTAACCTGAACTATGGGTCTGGTGTCTTTGGGGCCAAAATTTGGGATTTTGAGAGCTTTTGTGGGCTTCACTTGGTTTGGGCTTAGAATTTTGGAATAGCAAGTAGGTTGGGTTGGTGTTGAAAAAGGTATAGGGGTAATTACCCCACCTTTGAAAGGGAAAATGGGGTGGGATTTATAGTGGCTGTAGATTAGAATCCTTATCACTTTAAGTTTAAATCCCAGAATTTAAATTGAAGATAAGTTCTTCAGCATCAAAGGATCTACCATCCAAGGTATGAATGTGTAGAAATGGTGGAGTTTGGTGAAAATGGGTGTTTGGTAGGGTTGATGATGAAGAATGAGAATGGATGATTTAACTTCATTTCTTGTTGTAGAAATTTTCCTTTTTCATATTATAAGTTTCCAGCAACGTTGTAACTTGATTTACAGCTCTTTGTATAGTGAAAGATGTTGGGGATCTTCCAAAGAGCTTGGGAAGAAGAAGGCTTGAAGGGTTGGCTTAGGAGCTTTGTTCCTAGCTGTTAAAGTCAAGGTTAGTACACTACTAACTCCTTTGTGTTCTTGGAAATCATTATTGTAGTTGCCTTGTTTCTTAGTTGATAATTGGGTTACTTGAATGCTTGAGACATCATTAATGGAAAATCCTGGAATTGTTGTTAAAATGACTTAAAAATAGTAAGAAACCTCTTAAACCACTTTACATAACCTGTACGTTCGTTTTGGGATCTTACCTTTGGGTTTTGGGGGCTAGAGAGGTGATTTATGAACTCCAAAAAATGAGTTTTGGGTTCGAGTAACGATATGGGTTGAACGTGTATTGGTACCCTGTGTTATTGGAGGGGAAACACATGTAATTCTTTAAGGGCGTATTGGTACGCCTAAGAGGGTATCGATACCCCTGTTCCATCCAAATCTCAATAACAAAAGTGAGTACCGTATGCGTTTTAGCGTGTCGGTACTATAGGGGTATCGATACACGAACCCGTGTACCGGTATGGGGTTGCTGGTTAAACCACTTTGAGTGTGAAGCTGAGTATCAATACGCTTGGGATGGGTATTGGTACCCAGAGAAGCGTATCGGTACGCGCAGGTGGGTATCGATACCTACTAGGCAATCTGCTAGAAAATACGTTTTTAGTTCGGGGGACCAATAATTCGAGGGCTAAGGCCCAATGGACTTTTAAAGTGGTAAAATAAATAGTAAAACTGAGAATTGAGATTTAAACCTTATATACGAGCTTAATGAGTAATAACTATTTAAAATCTTGGGTGACTTGTTGTGTTGTTATAATAAGGATCCTTGGTGGATCGAATGATGGTTGTATGTCACGTAGGGGCATTAGTATGGTTGAGTCACCTTGTTTGTTGAGGTTCGGATACCCATTGAGAGGAAAAATGTGTTGCAACACCATGGTTGAAGATTCTCTAATGTAGGATCTCGGTGCTTAGTAGCCGCGGGCCTCATTCAAAGATGCTTGATGGGAGATTCCAAGAATGGGTGTATGATCCTGATGCTTAGTAGTCGCGGGCCTCATTCGAAGATGCTTGATAGGAGATTCCAAGCATGGGTGTATGATCCTGATGCTTAGTGGTCACGGGCCTCACTCCTATGAGTGTCTGATCTTAATGCTTATAGGTCGCGAAACTCACTCAGAGTGTATGATCCTGATGCTTTGGGGACGCGGGCCTCACTCTTATATTGCGGATTAAGGCTTATGCTATGTGGAGGATGATATTACTTGTTGTTGTTATATGTTTAGGCGACTAGAGGTATCACCATATTTTTTTACATGATGTTATTGACATGTTATCATCTTTAGCTGCATGATCATATTTATGATTTGCATGAAGCATGGTTGAGTGGAAGTGTATCCACTGAGCTTCGTTAGCTCATTGATTGAAATTGTTGTTTCCATTCGCAGGTTAGTAGGTTGAAGTGCATCGTTGGAGCACCATTGGAGTAGGACCTAAACATCAACTTGTTGTTTGAGTACAATACTTAGATTATTTGGGATATGTATTCTTAGGACCCTATGGTTGTATTGTAACTCTTATTTTGTGATTTCGACTTATGAGTTTAATGCTTTTAATTATGTATTTTAAATGGAGCTCCTATGTAACATTTAAAATTTTTATCTACTTTGAAATATTTAAACTTTATGGATTTTATGAATGAATGTGATTTGGGCTAAATCTAGTTGCAAAAATTTTATGGTTATGGGTTGGGCTTCAGGCCCAAATATGATATCCGGGTCGAAGGTGTTACATTGTTAACATTGAGTATCCAAAGACAGTTCAATGTGATTTTGTGGTTCTTGGACTTCTTCAAGTTGTACCTTGCTCCCACTGGTTCCTTTAGAAATGAATTCCGTTTATAAGAAGACACCATTCCGAGCAACAAACACTTTGTTTTCAGTGGGATTATAAAAGTAGTACCCTTTTGTTTTCTTCGGATACCCCACAAAAATACATTTTTCAGCTTTTGGTTTAAGCTTATTATAATCTAAATGTTTCACATAAGCCTCACAACCCCAAATTTTAAGAAAAGACAAGCTAGTCTTCTTACAAGTCCATATCTCATATGGTGGCTTTTCAACTGCTTTAGAAGGAACCCGATTTAGTGTAAACACAATTGTTTCAAGTGTATAACCCTAAAATGTAAGTGGAAGATCTATTATACTCATCATCGATCAAACCATATCTAATAAAGTATGATTCCTACTTTCTGAAACATCATTCCATTGTGGTGTTCCGAAAGGAGTTAATTGTGAAATAATTCCATAATTTCTAATATGGTCATCAAGCTCTTGACTCAAATATTCTCCTCCTCGATCAGATCGAAGGGCCTTTATTGTTTTGTCAAGTTTATTTTGTACTTTATTTTGAAAAGATTTGAACACTTCAAACGATTCAGATTTATGCCACAACATGTAAATCTAACCATATCTATTGTAGTCATCAATAAACATAATGAAGTACTTGTAACCTCCTCTAGCAGTTGAATTTAAAGGTCCAGATAATCTATATGTATTAGGCTCATTAACCCTTTCATTTTGTCCAGTAAAAGGACTCTTTGTCATCATACCTAGTAAACAAGATTCACAAGTATCATATGATTCAAAATCAAAAGAATTCAAAATCTCATCTTGATAAAGTTTTGAAATACGTTCCTCATTTATACGGCCAAGGCGACAATGCCAGAGATAGGTAGGATTTAAACCCTTAGATTTAAGCCTCTTATTTATGTTATATATCGAAGAGTTGTTGGAGTTTTGAAGCTTCAAAATGTAAAGACCATCTTGTAAATCAACATTTGCATAGAACATGTCTTTATAATAAATGGAGCAATTAGTATTCTTAATACTAAAAGAAAAACCACCATTATCCAAACAAGAAACTGAAATAATATTCCTACTTATACTAGGAACATAAAAGCAATTGTTCAAAACTAACAAAAGCTGACTGGGCAAAGTAAGTTCATAACTTCCTACAGCTAAAGCAGCAACGCTTGCTCTATTTCTAACTCATAGGTCCACTTCGCCTTTCTTCAGTTGTCTAATCCTTTTGAGTCCTTGCACATTCGTGCAAATATGAGATCCACATCCAATATCTAATACCCATGAACTTTTAGGAGAAAAATTAAAATGTATAACATAAATACATGAAGATTTAGTCTCACATGTCCTCTTCTTTTTCTTTAGATCTTCTAGATACTGCTTACAATTTCTCTTCCAATGACCAGACTCATTGGAAAAGAAACAAACACCCTCCTCAGGGGGTTTAAACCTGGGTATAGCTTTTGGTTTTGGTTTAGCGTAGGACTTTCCATCCACTCCTTTTCTCTTTCCTTTTTTCTTGAAACTCCTTCCCTTTTGAACCATCAAAACATGGCTAGGCTTGGATTTAATATTTCGTTCAGCAATTTTAAGCATCGTATGCAGCTCAAAAATTGATTTATCCATATCCTTCATGTTATAGTTCATAAAAAATTGGCTATAACTTTCAGATAATGAATTTAGGATCAAATCAGTTGCCAACTCTTGGCTCAACAAAAATCCAAGTCTCTCAAGGTGCTCAATATGACCTTTCATTTTTAGCACATTAGTGCTAATAGAAGCACCTTCATCCATTTTGCAAGAATGCATTGCCTTGGTAGTCTCATACCTTTCTTACCTTGCTTGCTATTGGAACATTCCCTTAAGCTCAAAACTAGCTAGCATCAGGCATGCAACATCAAGAGAATCTCTTTTATGTTCTCATAAGCCTTTGTATCAACTTTAGAGGCATCTTTCTCTGGTTCCTCGGGGTAAGGTTCATCCGGGACATAAGTCTTCCTTTCTTGTTTGAGAACAATTCTCATATTTTGATACCAGTCAAGGAAGTTGGTCCCGGTAAGTTTTTCCTTCTCAAGGACCGATCGCAGTGATAAATTAGAATTATTGTTGGCCATCTACAACATAATGTAAAGTTTGATAAGATATTTTGATTTAAGATTTCCACTAGATTAACAACCCTAAAAAATAATTAATATAGTGGGCTAAGATCCATATTTCACTCTACCTTTAGGTTAGCTTTAGCATGACACTTAAAAATAAGTTATTTAGGTAAGTAACTCTTACTAATTGCATCTTGTACAATTCTTCGAAATTTATGAAATTTTGACATCATATGTCTCGGCATGCATAAATGTCATCTCATGCCATTAACACCAAAACCGTTTTGATAACCTAATTAAGCTAAACTATTTTAAACATATGAGGAGCACCGTTACTCATCTTGTCTTACTAATGTAACCTAATGTACTCCTACTTTGGTAAAACCTACATTAAGGTGATAAAAAAAGTCTTGACAAGTGTTTCAAGTTGGATGGCATGTTAAACTTAAATTATATGTGAGGGGTCTTTGTTGAGTATGACTTTATCCTAAAATAAAGAATAAACCTAAACGACAAACATCTTCATCACTTTGGATCAACATCTTCAACACCTTAGATCATCATCTAGCTTCTCCATCACTATGGTGGAATGAATATAGTCTTCTTGTTTTGTTACAAAAATTTAAATGACACGCATGTCGTATTACAATGAACAAAATGACACGCAGGTCGTATTACAATGAACAAAACAACACGCAGGCCATATTTTAAAAGCTTTAAAACCTTTGTAAAAATCTAAAAGGCCATACTATGCACCATGCCATACAACAAGCAAAATAATCAAGAAACAAACATCTCATGTATATTAGATAAAGCGTACGACGTTACTAAGACATGTTACTTAAGTCAATTAATCTTATAAGGTGCTTCGTAGAGTTAGACCCTGGAAAAAAATTTCCTATAGAGAAACCTTACGATTTTGCCCCAAAAATTTCAATTTTACTGAACTTATCAGTAAATTCTTGAACAAGCTAAAATCTAGTTTAATCGCATTAAACAATGTAATCAAATTACACAAGAGGCTTATACAACTATACTGTCATGATCAAATGAAGCAATTAAACTCTTTAATCGTAAAATAGTATTAGGATTATTAATCATATTAATGAATCCTTTCAAGAAACAGATTTGACCATTCAAAAACCTTAAGAAGCCTGATTAAATATGTCATTATTGCAGACCATAATAACATGCATCTAAACACGCATATTATAACGATCATACAATTATATGAACGTGTAACATAGCTCTGATACCACTGTTAGAATTTACAGATAAAAATTGAGCGAATAAAACAATTGAACGCAGCAGAAAAAATTAGCCTATGAAAGATTCCTTAAATCTCATACAGTCATATTAACGAATGATAGAGGCAGTAATGAGATTACTTTAATCTCTGAATCATTAATCCTATTTTGCTCTGTCTTTCTCAAAGATGGCCACCCTCTATAAGTATTCACACGCGAATGATCGACGAACAACTAATGGAATGCTAGTTTCTCTCTATTTAGTGAAAACAAAGTTTTTGTGGCTTTTGTTGGCTTTCGAAAAACTAGTGAATGAAACCCTTGGCATACATACATACATACATACATACATACATGACTTGATTAGGGTTAGATTAAGTTTACTATTATAATTTATTTAAAATTCTTTAAATAAATAATATATTTAAAATAGATTCCTTATCTGATAAGGAATTCATATCCAACCAAATCTAGATAATAGGATTTTTTAATAATATTATTCATTTAATATTATTTTAAAAATAATAAAATAAATAATATATTTTAAAACATATTCCTTATCTGATAAGGAAATCAAATCCAACAAAATCTAGATTATAAGATTTATTTAATATTATTATTTATTTAATATTATTTCAAAAATGATAAAATAAATAAATAATATATTTTAAAAAAAATTCCTTATCTGATAAGGAATTTAAATCCAACCAAATATAGATATCGAGATTATTATTTATTTAATATTATTTCAAAAATAATAAAATATTCTTTCATAAGAACACAAATTTAACTTCTTTAAATTCGAATAAATAATCTCTTATAATTTAAAATAGAAATCATGTGACCCTTTCTCTAGTCTAGGATTTGTCCTTTTATAAGCTGTCAAAGAAAGGACACATGTCCTTCAGGTGTTTTACATGACTCCAAGCCATAACAGTTCTGTTATAACAAATAATACAACTGGTAGAGTCGTTCTTATCTTTTAACAAACATGACAGTGTTACAGTGTCGAGCTAGCTGCAATGTTGAAACTTCCTCTGCAGGGACATTAGAAATACAACGACAACAAGGAAAAATAGGCAAAAATGTGTGAAATAAGAGAAAGTAAGACTGAGTTAGATAAAATGCAGAAAATAGACATGAAAATGCAGAAATGGATGCAATAAACATTAATGTGGGGACAATTAAATCTATAAATCTAGAGGAAATACATGCTCTTTAAAGAGCTACCAAACCCCCAAACTTGAGTTTTTTACTTTTCCTCAAGTAAAATTAAAAGTAGCAAGGTCTATTAACAGTTTAGAGACATTCTAGTTACTTGAATCATTCCAACTAACCAATAAATCTATTGCATCGACAAGAAAAAACATTACAAAAACAACTCCAACATCAATATATAAGCTAGCATTTTAAGAATACATAACACCATGCCTATCATCTTAGATTCTTTCCACCTATCAGCATTTATTTAGAACTACATTTAAGATATCAATATATTTTTTATATTTTTCTTTTTTTTTCTTCTTTTTCTTCTTTTATAAAGTAGCTAGTGATATCGAACAGTGAATGCACCCTAGACCTTGAGAAATAAGATTTTGTGCAACGAACCCCCAAGAAGTACTTCATTGCAACAACACATACTCATGCAGCGATAGCCTTTGGCCAGATTCATTTTTCTAACGCATGTAGAGGAGTGTTCCCCCTTAAAGCTACTTTTAGTGCACTTACATTAAAATGCCTTTTATTTATACTTAATAAGATTTACTAGCATATATAACACAAGTTGAATCAAGAAGAAATCATCCAAAATCAAAGAAATGATGCTAGATATTTTTTACTCAAACAAACAAATATATTTATGCAGAGTTAAAAATAAAATCTTCCAGATGTATATCCAACCAATTTATCAATAATCAGAATAATTCAAGGTTTACACATCAAATGCAAACAAGAGATTTTTCAACACAAAAAAGAACCTTGCATTTGCTAAGTTTTTTTTTTTGAAAAGGCGATGCATTTCAACTCCCAGGTGTATACCCCCAAACTTAAAGATTGCATTGTCCCCAATGAAAAAAATAGAATGCAATGACAAGATGTGGTTACAGTGATGAATGCAATGATATTTATTACAACTAAATGCAATTACAATGACAATGCAAATGTCATGACAATACAGGAAAAAAAATGAAATTACACTATATGGTATGCATGCCTACAAAAACTAAAACAAACTAACTTAGTTATCAGGCACTTGCAAGAAGGATGCAGAGCGTCGCTTGTTCTTGTTGCTCCACTTCTCTTCTTTGCACATCTTCTTGCTTTTGTCTTTTGATTTTGAGCGCTTTGTTTTCTCTTTCATTGTAAAAGAGGCCTCCTTGTCATGATCAGCTTCTTCTTCTTTCTTAGGCTCCTCTTCTCTGTCGGCATCATCGGCCATGTCTACAGTAGGGATGAATAGAGATGGTGCTTTGTACACCACCACAGCAAGAGGGTTGTCCTCTTGTTCATCAATTATAAACATAGCTTTCGCCGGTCTCGTAGCATCTAACTTTAACTCTGGTCCTTTAGAGGTTGAATCTACAGTCTTAGATGCAACCAAAATTCTTTCAACAAATTCTTTCTCAACAGTGGTCTTCTCAACTTGGGAACTATCGTCCTTATCCTCATCAATTTCCTCAATAAAAACTTTATCTTTTTTAGTAGCGGTGGGTGTTATGTCAACATTTGTAGGGATATTTAAGTCAAAGAGACAATCTTTTAAGGTTTTGCTCTATGGTTTCTCACTTGGTATATTAGCAGCCTTGCTTACATTATCATGAAAGTTTACAGTCTTTGTTGGTATGTCTTTTATGGCTGCACGGGAAGAAAAATCATAGCTACGGATGATGGGAGGAAATTTTGGGAATTCTTGTAAGGCAATTGGGATGATTCTGCTCATTGCAGCAAGAGCAGACTTGTGCCACGTCTTGACATAAGCATAAAATAAATTTTGTGCCAAATCAAGTGTTTGCACTGTAGATGGAACTCTTCTAGTGTGCTCGTTACAACATTGAGTATATCCTCTATAGCCAGAACCTTTATCCAAACTTCATCACTTGTGGGGACATTCTCAGTTGCAGCGTCCACCTTTGCTTTACCTTTTTCTCTCTCATCACAGTGCTTATTTTTGGTGTAGAAACCTTTGTAGTCCGTACCATTATCTCAATTGAAACCTCATTGATCGGCCCCTTGTTGGATGTCATTTCCTCATTTTGCAGGGGCTTGACTTTCTTCAATTCGCAAAATTGCATGATCACTGAAGGAAATGCTGAAATTCCCTTCTTCTTTTTAGCAAAACCCACTATTCCATTATGGATGATTGCACCCACATCTATCTTTCTTCCCTTAACAATAGAATGTATCAGGTATATTCTATCTAGCGAGACGGTAGTGCTATGGGTTGAAGGCAACAATCTGGAATTAATAAACTGAAACCAAATCTTTGCAGGAAAAGTCATAAACTTCCTATATATAGTGAAATTCTCAATATTGGTCCCTGACCATAATGCACCCGCAATGTATAAATCATTAACTAACAGATTCAGTTTATCTTCATTAATCTCATCCATAAATATTGCATGCTCATCCACACTCGCAGAAGTTTTTAATATCTTGTTAATGAAAGCAACACTCCAAGGAATAGAGCTCTCCCTTACAAAAACTAGTTTTAATGAAGGCTCGTAAAGATTAGCGTAGAACTCTCTTACCAAGGCGGGGCTATAGTTATCAGGGTAGTGCAAACGTTGCTTCATTTGTGAAGCTCTATAGTTTGGTGGATAGATTTTCTAGGTTCCTTCTCTAAGGAAAGCTCAATCCCCTGTTCTGGGTGGATGCTCCGCTTAAGGATGTGCTCCTTGTAACGCTCTTCCACTATCTCTGTCTAGAATACTTCATACTCGGTATTTTCTTCTTGGGTAGCAAGTTCCTCGGATGGAGGGTTTGAGACTGAGATTTGAATGTCCTTTGTAGAGGGTTCCATCGAAATTTTGTGAGCAACTCTGATCTTGGCCATTATAGATTGAGAAAGAAGACGAAAAGAAAAGATTTCTTTTTGTAGAAAAAAAATTGAACTTTGAAGCTTTGAATATGAAGGAATCAGAGGAACTAAGTGAATATGTCAGTGAAGATCAGAATCGATAAATAAAGATGAAGAAAAGAGGGACATGAAAGGGCATGATTCGTACCGTCTGATACGATGAAAATTAACGGTCTCATTGTGGCGCAATATTCATACTCGTTCACTACATTTCCCGCACTCACTGATGAAATATTGTGATTTTGGGGATTAATCATTGTAATGGAATTACCCAAATTGCCCCTAAAAGTTATGCATATTTTGTGTAGCCTTCTTGCCGTACAAGTTGTTAGAAGAAGGTTCCATATCTAACCAAGGAAAATTTATTCTGCAAAAAAAAGAAATAAAGAGAATTAAAAGAAAAAATTAAACAAAGAAAACTAACTCTATAACTAATAAAATAAATAAAGGAAATGTCAAAAGAATTCGACCAATTTAATGGTCTCAATATTCCTAGAATCAAAGTTGCCAAAATAGAGTTTGAGTCTTTGTCCATTGACTTTGAATGGAATCCTCTCTTTAGTATCTTTTATTGTGACTGCACCATATGGAAATACTTCCATAACTTTGAAAGGCCCTGACCAACGTGACCGCAATTTGCCTGGGTATAACTTCAGTCTTGAATTGAATAGCAAAACCAACTTCTGTACTACTTAAAATTGTCACTACAAAATAATCTTATCATGCCAACGTTTAATCTTATGCTTGTAAATAGAGGCATTTTTATAAGCATTACGGTGAATTTCTTCTAATTTAGTAATGTCCAATAATCGTTATTTCCCCGTAGCCTCATAATCAAGATTAACCTGCTTTAGAGCCCACAAGGCCTTGTGTTTGAGCTCAATAGGTAAATGACAAGATTTTCCAAAAACAAGTTGATATGGTGACATTCCCAATGGAGTTTTGAATGCATTACTGATAGCCCATAATGCGTCATCTAAGCGAGAGGACCAATCTTTCATAGGGGTATTGACCACTTTTTCCAAAATATTTTTAATGGTCCTATTAGAAATCTCAGCTTGTCTATTGGACTGGGGATGATACATTGTGGTCAGTCTATGATTTACTCCTTAACTTTTCAACGCAACAGCCACTTGGCTGAAGTGAAAATGCTTTCCCTAGTCACTGATAGGGATGGAAATGGATTATGGATCCGACCCGAATGCATAGATCCAGATCCGTTTTAAAGGGTCTAGATCCTAAAATTTTGGACCCGACGGATCCGGGCCGGATCTGGATCTGGATCCTCTGATTAAAGTACGGATTCGGGTCCAGATCTGACACTAAGATTCGGACCTAGACCCGTTTACCCGTTTATAGAAAAACCCACATTTGGTTTTAAAATATTATTTCCCTTCCTTTGCTTTAATTTTATATTTCACATTATTCTCTAATGTAATTTTCATTTATTTATGACAGACACTTTTGAAGGAACACATGCTTGTTCCACTATTAATGAAGATTGTGATGATGATGCGAAAGTGGTGGATATCATTGACATGATAAAGAATAAAGTTATTATATTACATAACCTTAATATTAATATTTAACAAATATTATTTTTCATTAAACAAAATTTTCTCTTTGGCTGGTTGTTTCTTGTTTGTTTTAAGATGTTGATGATTTAAGTAGTGATGAAGACTAGCACTCTAAGGGGTAGAAGTGTACTATTCGGCTTGCGACAATGGAATGTTTCATGATCTACATTTTTTAATGTTTCTGCTATTCAAAAGACATTTTTTTAATTGTGTTGGAGTTTTTTTTTTGAGACTTTAGTTTATCGTTTTTATTCTGTTACTAGTTGTATTGAAATTAATCTTTCTTCCATTGGAGATGTGATGCGAAATTAGTCAATGACATTTTTATTACGTTAAAAAATAGGTCGAATGGTTATTTTTTTAACAGACTCGTTTTGGATCCGTTTTAGACCTGGATCCGTTGGATTTGGATCTGGGTCCCAATTTTCTAGACCCGCAGATCCGGGGCGGGTCTGGATCCAAGATGTGAAAATGGGTCTGGATCTGTGTTAAGTGTGTAAAAGTACTATATTTTTACCCTATTTACTCTTAATTATTGCTAGACTTAGGCTCGTTTTAGTTGCATATTTAGTCATTCATGCATAATTTCATTGTTTTCTTCACCGTCATGCTTGATTACTCAAAATAGTTAATTTTCATAGAAAAAGGTGCTGCTAGTGTGTATTTTGTGTATGCAGGATCAAATTGCCCAAGTGAGTAGGAAATTGTTAAAGCAATTGCTGCGACAATAAAGGACAAGAAGAAGTAGCTGCCGAATTTATGGGAATAAATCTAGAAGAATTAAAATTCCATGAAGAAATCAAAAGGAGATTAATTCCCAAAAGTTTAGAAGAAATATTTGGAGAGTAAATAAAGAAAAGAGATGTATCTCTTTTACATTCAATGTCAATTTAAACTCATACTTTCCAAAAATAAGAAGATTTTGACCTAGCCTTCCCCTATAAAGAAGAGATCAAGCCGTCACAAGCAGGGGGAGGAAGAGAGGTTGTCGACATTTTCTTTATTTTTCTGATTTTTATTTTGCTCCAAGCTATGAACTAAATTTAATTGGCTTGGGTTATTGTGTTTTTGTGGCTGTGAGACGTTTGGAGTTTGTTTAGGTCTTTGAGTTGCAATTTAATTTCAAAGTTTGTTCATTCTTGGTTCTTAATATTGATTGCGAGTGAATTGGGAGAGGGTCTCGTGATTTCAATCATCTTTTATCTAATATCGAGATAGTTAGATTCAAGAAACGAATGATCATGGTTTTCATACAAACGAAAGTTGATGAAGACTAATTCGGCTTAGGGATAAGTTACGAATTTCAACGGCTAAGAGGAGCGCAAGATTGGTTGTTGTTCACCCTTGGTTCACGCAGAGATGTATTATCAAGGCATGTACAATTAATAGTATTTCGCGTTAGGGATTACGAGGAATCATTGAAGAACGCTCCGCTGAACTTTGAAAGTTGTCACACAATTGCCCAGGCAATCGCGGGAGCATTGCCCAGGCAATCCGATCAGGCCATTTCCCCATTCTTAATCAACTAGGCAATCGCGGGAGCATTGCCCGAGAAATCCTATCAGGCCATTGCGGGAGAATTACCCTGGCAATCTGACGGCTACTCAATTACCACGACGGTTCATTCAATTGTCACTCCACGGCTCACGATAACCCGGCCTACTCTCTCTTATTTGATTAAATCCCTTCTTAATTTACTTGTTTCTTTTACTTTATTCATTAAAATCAACTCCTATTATCAATTGTGTTTTTATTTTACAGTGCAAGAAGTTAGATTCCTGAAGTAGCACCAATCTTTGTGGAGACGATATCTAATCTATATTATAACTTACGACGTGTACACTTACACCAATAGCAAAGCACTCTAAATACGCAACAAGCTTTTGGCGTCGTTGCCTGTGATTGGCAATAGCCACTTTGTTTTTAAATTATTGCACCTTTATTTCTTTTTGCTTTACTTACTTTTCAGTTTCAAGGGACTTACAATTTTGGTTTTGCATCTGTGTATGACCAGGGCGAGACCAACATCACCAGAATATCCGTTTGAACCCGAAATAGAATGAGTTCTTCATAAGAGAAGACGTGAGCAAAGAGCAATAATGGCAGATCCTATTGTCCCAGACGGAAATCAAAATAATGTGGCAATAGGAGGAGCTCAAATCGAACAACCAATGCATGTTAGGAATAGACCAATCCGAGACTACCTAGATGGGGATCTAAACAGTCTTAATCCATGAGTTATCACACCTAAAATAGAAGCTGCCCACATCGAATTGAAACCTATGATATTCAACATGATCAATACAATTGGACAATTTGGAGGATCGACAACAGAAGATGCCAGACAACATCTCAAATCATTCCTGCAGATTTGCAATTCATTCAAACTACAAGGAGTCCATGAGGATGTCCTAAGGCTAAAATTATTTCCCTATTCACTGAGGGATAGGGCAAAAACAAGGTTGAATAGTATTCTAGCCGAATCTATAGGATCTTGGATGGATTTATGTCGTGATTTCATTGCTAGATTTAGTTCTACAAATATGACTGATAAATTGCGTAATGATATTACTTCTTTTTGGCAGGCAGATGATGAGTCTATTTACGAGTCTTGGGAGCGATACAGAGAGCTTTTACACAAATGTCCCATGCACGGATTCCCATTATGGACACAAGTGATGATGTTCTATAACTTAGTGAATACGTCGACAAGGATGATGCTAGATGCCTCAGCAAATGACATACTACTTGACAAGTCACCTGAGGAAGCAATAGAGATTCTAAACCGTCTTGCCAAGAACACTATCAATTCCTAACTACCTGAAAGGGAATAGTTAAACGAAATGCCACGATAAACGAGTTTGATTCATCGGGATCAATTTCTGCACAATTGGCTGTACTAACCAATTTGGTTAAGAATATGCAGCGACCAAGCAACACACAGGAGATCAAGGTAGTAGATTCAATTTGTGATTTATGTAATGGTAGGCATGATTCTTCTGAGTGTTTATAGAACCTAGAATCAAGCTTTTATGTTGGAAACTACAATCGAAACAACAATGTAACGTCCAACACTTACAATCTATCCTGGAGGAAGCATATGAATTTCTCATGGAGCAATCTGAACAAATTCCTCAATCAGACCAGTTAGAATGGACAAGCATCGAGATTCTAGCAGAACATGCCATGGCAACAGATGTCGCAGCAACAATCGACACAATATAGTTCTTTAGAAAATTCTCTCAATGCTTTTATGTTAAAAACTGAATCTTATATGGTTGAAAATAGTAGTTTCATGAAAAGGACTGGCGCTTTCATTAACAGGACTGAGATGAGATTGCAAAATCAATAGACAGCCTTGAAATCATTGGAGACACAAGTAGGGCAATTCGCTCAAAACTTGAATACAAGACCCCTTGGCGGACTACCTAGAGATACTAAGGTCACAAAAGGAGTAGGTCACGAGCAATGTAAGGTAATCATCACTCGGAGTGGTCGAAAGCTTGAGGAAGACCCAAAGGAGAACACTCAACTAGTAGAACGATCTTCTATGCAAAAAAGACACTAAAATTGATGAAACGGCAATTGCCCCAGCAATTCCCGGTGGCAATGCAGTTCCAATTACCCCGGCAATTCTCGATGTCTAGACAGCCTCAATTGCCCCGGCAATTCTTGATGCCCGGGTAATTAACCATAAAAAGCCAAAACCAGAAAAGAAGGAAAAAGAGATCTGAATTCCACTTTTATTCCCACAAAGGTTGAAACGGCAGCAGCAAGAATATCAATTCAAGAAATTCCTAGACATCTTTAAGCAAGTTCACATCAATTTGTTGTTGGTAGAAGCGATAGAGCAAATGCCGAACTATGACAAGTTCCTTAAAGACATTGTCTCTAAACGAACAAGGCTAGGAGAGTTTGAAACTGTGGCAGTGACAGAAGGATGCATGGCAATGCTACACAACCGCATTCCACCTAAACTTAAGGATCCCAGCAGTTTCACCATACCATGTGATATCAGAAATCACTATGTCGGGAAGGCCTTGTGCGATCTTGGAGCAAACATAAATCTCATGCCGAAATTTATTTTCTAGCAGTTGGGAATAGGGAAGGCGAGGCCAACAACAGTGGTGCTTCAACTTGCAGACAGATCCTATGTGCATCTAGAAGGAAAAAATGAAGATATTTTGGTAAGAGTTGATAAATTTATTTTTCTCGCTAACTTTATTGTTTTGGATTGTGAAGTAGATGAGTCGGCACCCATCATTCTTGGGAGACCATTTTTAGCAAAGGGAAGAACCTTGATCGATGTAGAGAAAGGAGATCTCACCATGAGGGTAAATGACCAGCAAGTCAAACTCAATGTCTTCCAAACTCTTAAGCATGCTGATAAACCGGAAGAATGCCAAGCCATTCATGCCACTACCGAATTCAATTTTGAGGTAGAAGAGAATTGCCTCGGCAATTACAGTACCGAACTAGAAAACCCTGAGGAACTAATTGACGAGGAGCTTGATGAAGCAAACTAGATAGTGAGTCGACCAGGTAAGTATTTGGAACCATTAGATTACTCAGGTAAGGAAGGTAAACTTGAAAAAACTTCTATTGAGCAACCACCGACACTTGAATTGAAACCATTGTCAGGACAATTAAAATATGCTTATTTGGGAAACGATAACACTTTGCCCGTGATAATTTCTTCTAAGTTGCAGCCTGAACAGGAAAGGAAATTGATCGATATGTTAAAGCTGCACAAGAAGGCAATCGGATGGACAATTGCCGACTTGAAGGGAATTAGCTCGGCGGTATGTTTGCACAAAATCCTTTTGGAAGATGGTCATAAACCGGCAATTGAGGCACAAATGAGACTTAACCCTGCTATGAAGGAAGTCGTGAGGAAAGAAATCATCAAGTGGCTTGATATTGGTATCATATATCTTATCTCCGACAGTACATGGGTAAGTCTGGTATAATGTGTACCGAAAAAGGGAGGTATAACAGTGGTAAGTAACGAAAGAAACGAACTCATTCCAACTAGGACTGTGACCGGTTGGAGGGTTTGTATTGACTATCGAAATTTGAATAAAGCTACTAGAAAAGATCACTTCCCTTTACCTATTATTGACCAAATGCTTGACCGTCTTACAGGGAAATCTTTTTATTGTTTTCTTGATGGTTACTCAGGTTATAACAAAATTGTCATAGCACCAGATGATCAGGAAAAGACCACTTTTACATGCCCATATGGTACTTATGCATTTCGAATGATGCCATTCGGTTTATGCAATACCCTGGCAACCTTTCAAAGATGCATGATGGCAATTTTCTCCAACGTGGTGGAAGACTTCCTCGAGATATTCATGGATGATTTTTCGGTATTTGGGGATAGTTTCAACAATTACCTTGGCAATTTGGAGAAGGTATTGTCACGATGTGAAGAATCCGACCTAGTGCTAAATTGGGAGAAGTGTCATTTTATGGTGGATGAAGGTATTGTGCTTGGCCATAAAATCTCGTCCAAAGGAATAGAAGTGGATAGAGCCAAAGTGGATGTGATTGAGAGATTGCCACCCCAACTTCAGTCAAAGGAATCCGAAGTTTCCTCAGACATGCAGGTTTTTACAGAAGGTTTATTCATAATTTTTCTAAAATTTCTAAACCCTTGTGTAATTTGCTTGAACATGATAAGGCTTTCAACTTTGATGAATCTTGTGCCTTGGCATTTGAAAAGCCCTGAAGAAGAAACTTACTTCAGCACCTATTGTGGTACCACCCGATTGGACCTTACCTTTTGAACTTATGTGCGACGCTAGTGATTACGCGGTAGGGGCTATTTTAGGGCAGCGCAAAGGTAAGTTTTTTCATGTAATTTTCTACGCTAGTAAAACTCTAAATGACACACAATCAAATTACACCACCATGGAGAAAGAATTACTAACGGTAGTCTTTGCATTCGATAAGTTTCGTTCCTACTTGATTGGTACTAAGGTAAATGTTCATACTGATCATTCGGCAATTAAGTACCTATTTGCTAAGAAAGATGCCAAACCTCGCTTAATTCGTTGGATTTTACTTTTACAAGAATTTGACATCGAAATTAAGGAAAGGAACAGAGAACCAAGTTGCTGATCACTTATCAAGGTTGGAAAAAGACAATGAAGATTCAGACTCCTTGGATATCCATGACACATTCTTGGATGAGCAATTACTAGTTGTCTCGACAACTCCCTAGTATGATGATTTAGTTAATTTCTTGGTCAGTGGTATTTTGCCTTATGATCTTACTCACCAAGGAAAGAAGCGGTTCTGACATGATGCTAAGCATTATTATTGGGATGACCCTCTTTTGTTTTAACAATGTGCAGATCAGGTGATAAGACGATATGTTCCCGAGGAGGAACAAGACAATGTGCTTCGGCAATGTCACTCTTCACCCTATAGAGGCCATTTTGCAGGAACACGCACCATGGCCAAAGTCCTACAATCCGGCTTTTATTGGCCTACACTTTGTAGAGATGCTCAAGAGTTTTACAAGCAGTGTGATCGATGTCAAAGAACGGGCAATATTTCTAGGCGACATGAGATGTCGCTGCAGAATATCCTTGAAGTCGAGCTATTTTGACGTGTGGGGTATTGATTTCATGGGACCATTCCCATCCTCCTTCGAAAATCTCTATATCTTACTTGTCGTTAACTATGTTTCTAAATGGGTTGAAGCGGCTACAGTACCTAGAAACGATTCAAAGACCATGCAGAAATTCCTGAAGAAACACATATTCACACAATTTGGGACACCAAGGGCAATTATCAGCGATGAGGGTACACACTTCGACAATAGGTTAATTGCCAAGATGTTGGAGCGATTTGGAGTGAAACACAAAATTGTCACGGCATATCACCCACAGACAAACGGGCAAGCCGAGATTTCCAATCGTGAATTAAAGGTTATAATTGAAAAAGTTGTTAATCCCTCTCGAAATGATTGGTCCGCAAGAATTGATGAAGCACTATGGGCCTATCGAACAACATTCAAGACACCTTTAGGCATGTCACCTTACAGACTTGTTTATGGGTAGACTTGCCACTTGCCGGTAGAGATCGAGCATAAGTCTTATTGGGCAATTAAAACTGTTAACATGGATTGGGAGAGTGTAGGGAAAAAGCGATTATTGGAACTTAATGAGATTGAAGAAATTCATGCCATAGCCGACGACAACACAAAAATTTACAAGGAGAAAACGAAGTGTTGGCATGACATGAAGCTATTGTCGCGGTAATTTTTGTCTGGGCAATTAGTTTTTCTCTTCAATTCTCGGTTAAAACTCTTTCTGGGAAAACTGAAATCAAGATGGTCTGGGTCATTCGAAGTTGTAAAACCATTCTCCCATGGTGCTGTGATAATCAAGTCCACCATTGACGGACATAAATTCAAAGTTAACGGACAAAGATTGAAGCACTATGTCGGTACCCATGTTGAGCGATACAAAGAAGTGGTTACTCTAGGAGATACATAACCATGCTCTCATTTAGTATTTTTTTTTACTTTTTAGTTTTGTTTTTAATTTTGGACTTTTTTATTTTTGGTTTTATTTTTATTTCGTCCTTTAAATTTTAAATCTTATATTTCCATATTTGTTTTAGGATGTTTAATTTTAATTTTCCATATTTATCTTTTTAATTAATGCTTATCTTTTTATTTGTGCTTGAATTTTAGGAAAAGAGTTCAAGACAATGAGGAGTTGGATTAAAAAGGGGAAGTTTGCATTTAAAGAGGGAATAATGGGCTGATTTGAAGGGATTACAAAGGCCTATGTGAGTAATAATTTTTACCCTAATTTTCACCCATTCTATTACCCTAGCCGCATAACCCTCTATAACCACCCAATACCCTTTGCCGCACACCCCAACCAATCCCTTCTTCATCTTTTAATTTCATCATTCTTCCTACTTTCTTTTCTTTCCTACCATTAGCCGAAACTCACCATACCCATATCCAACTTCATATTCAAACTTTCAACTCCATCAACTCTCCCTTCTACTCTTTGAACTCTCTAGTTTTCTTTTATTTTTCTTTGTTTTCTTCCAATCACAAACACAACCACCATGGCCAAAAATCTCAAGTTTATGGATCACCCAAGTTCATCCAAGGAACCACCATTCCGCCACTTTCCAACAACACAAATTGAGGAGAAATATCGAGTAAAGTTTTCAAATCGCAAGGTATGAGAGGAGCAAGGATTCGCTTACACCGTTTCCCAAAAGAATCTCAACCTTGAGGAGTTTATCTTCAAAGTTATCGAGCATCACAAGTGGCAAATCCTTTGTCATCAACCAAAGGACGGCAATGTGTCATGGGTAAGAGAATTTTATGCTCATTCTCCTAACCCAAACAATCCCTATGTCTATGTTCGTGGAAGGGCTATTCCTATTGATGCCGACACCATCAACACCTTCTATGGGATATGCATAGAGAAAGATCAACATAAAGCTTTTGTGGATAACATCACGGCCGAGGAAGTCGAAAAGGTGTTATAAGACCTCATCATTGAAGGAGCTGAATGGAACAAAGGAGCTTTAAAAGGGACGGTAAACTGCCTTATGTTAAAACCCGGAGCTAAACTGTGGAACAAGTTTGTTAAATCTTGCTTAATGCCCACCACACACAATACCACAGTTTCTTATTCTCTTCTTTTATTGATTCATTCTATTTTGAACAAGCGAATTATTAATGTTGGACAAATTATATATGATGAGATATTTGCTTGTAGTCAAAAAGATGCAGGTTCTCTTTTCTTTTCATGCCTAATCTCTCAACTATGCGAGAAAGAGAAGGTGCTAAGTGATCCGACGGATGAGAAGTTGCCCTCCAAAACTGGGTGGAACCGAGCTTAATACTTGATGATTATGGGTGAGGGAACGACGAAAGAACATGAAGAGCCAAAGACAACCTCAACAGCAAAAATTGCCCGGGCAACCAAAATTACCTCGACAATTCCAGATGCCTCGACAATTCCAGATGCACACGCCTCAACAATATCGGTAGAACATGCCTCGACAATTCTAGATGCCCGAGCAAGTGCATCCACATCAGCAAGCATGGATCGAATACTAGAGATGCTTCGCCCAATATCCGACCGATTAGAGCAAATGGAGGCCCATCAATTACAATTCATGCGGTACATGAGAGATCATAATGTAGCTATCACACGAGTGATCTTTGAGAAGTACCCCGACAACACCGTGCCTTTTCTGGTGTTTCCTGCCAACCTAGTTGCCCAGGCAACTGACGATGCCATGGCAACTGCTGCACAAGATAAAGATTCAGACAAGAACATACCTGAACCAATGAAGTCGCCTACGGACGAGCCATCAAAGTCGAAGCGCAAAGCTTCTATCATTGAAGAGACCGACAAAGAGGATGAACAAAGCCATAAGGTTCCGGAAGTAAAAGCTCCAACCGCACCACCAGCCGCACGTGCCCAACCACCTAGAACAACAAAGCGAATCAAGCATACGGCCCGAAAGAAACTCATCATCCAAGGTGACGACCTTTCTGACTAACTCATTTGCATTTAATTTTATTCGTACTTGCACGCATTAAGGACAATGCTTCTCTTGAGTTTGGGGGGGTATTTGTTTCTAATTAGTTTCATGCTTAGTTGCATTCATCCTTAGTAATTACATATAGGTTGCATATGTTACTTGCCATGCCTTTGATTGGATTTAATTGCTTAAGACTTGTTGAATATCCAATGATGAATTTTAGCCACCGTACTTAATTGAAACAACCTTTTACTGAATATTATTGACACGATTGTGGCTTGTTGATTGAAAGAAACTTAGTGAACTTAGGTTGCATAAAATATTGGGTAAATAAAAAAAATAAAAATTCTTGCTAGAGGTGCCCGAAACCGGCTCTAGTTAAGAACCACTAGAGGTGCCCGAAACTGGCTCTAGTTAAGAATCACTAGAGGTGCCCGAAATTGGCTCTAGTTGATTAACATTAAAATAAGAAATTGCTTGTTTTGCTAGAGGTGCCCAAAATTGGCTCTAGTAAACTTAAAAGTAAATGCCCCGGTAATTAAATTGATAAAAGCCTATTGTGCACATAGAATCTTGAAAATCAACTTGTACACAACCACACACACACATTTTCATAAGCATTATAGTATGGTTCCGAGAAATTCTTGTGCTATCCGAAGAATTCAAAAGGTGATCATACTTTGTGCCACGGTTCTGAGGTTTGAACCCAAGTTGAAAGCATGTTTTTGATGATTGAAGTCTTGGCAGGTAATTTTTAGTTTTGCATTGCTTGAAGACAATAAATAGTTCGAGTTTGGGGTGTGTTAAGTGTGTAAAAGTACTATATTTTTACCCTATTTACTCTTAATTATTGCTAGACTTAGGCTCATTTTAGTTGCATATTTAGTCATTCATGCATAATTTCATTGTTTTCTTCACCATCATGCTTGATTACTCAAATTGGTTAATTTTCGTAGAAAAAGGTGCTGCTAGTGTGTGTTTTGTGTATGCAGGATCAAATCGCCCAAGTGTGTAGGAAATTGCCGAAGCAATTGCCGCGGCAATAAAGGACAAGAAGAGGTGGCTGCCAAATTTATGGGAATAAATCTAGAAGAATTAAAATTCCATGAAGAAATCAAAAGGAGATTAATTCCATAAAGTTTAGGAGAAATATTTGGAAAGTAACTAAATAAAAGAGATGTATCTCTTTTACATTCAATGTAAATTTAAACTCATACTTTCCAAATATAAGAAGATTTTGACCTAACCTTCCCCTATAAATAGGAGATCAACCCGTCACAAGCAGGGGGATGAAGAGAGGTTGTCCATATTTTCTTTATTTTCTGATGTTTATTTTGCTCCAAGCCATGAACTAAATTTAATTGGCTTGGGTTATTGTGTTTTTGTGGTTGCGAGACGTTTGGATTTTGTTTAGGTTTTTGAGTTGCAATTTAATTTCAAAGTTTGTTCATTCTTGGTTCTTAATATTGATTGCGAGTGAATTGGGAGAGGATCTCGTGATTTCAATCATCTATTTATCTAATATCGGGAGAGTTAGATTCAAGAAACGAATGAGCATGGTTTTCATACAAACGAAAGTTGATGAAGACTAATTCGGCTTAGGGATAAGTTACAAATTTCAACGGCTAAGAGGAGCGCAAGATTGGTTGTTGTTCACCCTTGGTTCACGCAGGGATGTATTATCAAGGTATGCACAATTAACAGTATTTCACGTTAGGGATAACGAGGAATCATTGAAGAACGCTCCGCCGAACTTTAAAAGTTGTCGCACAATTGCCCAGGCAATCACCCCATTCTTAATTGCCAGGCAATCGCGGGAGCATTGCCCAGGCAATCCGATCAGGCCATTGCCCCATTCTTAATCAACTAGGCAATCGCAGGAGCATTGCCCAGGAAATCCGATCAGGCCATTGCGGTAGAATTACCCTAGCAATCTAACGGCTACTCAATTACCACGACGGTCCATTCAATTGTCACTCCACAGCTCACGATAACCTGGCCTACTCTCTCTTATTTGATTACATATCTTCTTAATTTACTTGTTTCTTTTACTTTATTCGTTAAAATCAACTCCTATTATCAATTGTGTTTTTATTTTACAGTGCAAGAAGTTAGATTCCTGAAGTAGCACCAATCCTTGTGGAGACGATATCTAATCTATACTATAACTTGCGACGTATACACTTGCACCAATAGCGAAGCACTCTAAACACGCAACAATCTGGGTCCAACTGGATCCGGTCCAGATCCGGCCCGTTGCCATCCTTAGTCACTGATCAATGCTCTTGGTGTTCCAAAATTGGTGAGTATATGCTTATGAATAAACTTTAAAACCGTTTTGGCATCATCTTTAGGCACTGTCGCAGCTTCTATCCACTTAGAAACATAATCCAAAGCAACTAAAATATATAAATTAACAAAAGAATTTAGAAAATGACCCATGAAATCTAATCCCCAAACATCGAATAGCTCAATTTCCATTATTGGCTGTTGTGGCATCTCATTTCTCCTGGATATTGACCCTATCCACTGACAACGGTCACAACATTGGGCAAACTCATTAAAATCCATATTGAAAAACTTTTACAGCCATTCTCATGCCACCAAAATGCCCTCCATGTGTAGCATTGTGACAATGTTGTAATATTAATGTCATTTCTTCCTCAGGGACACAGCGTCGAATTATATTATCATTGCAAAATTTGAAAAAAAAGGTTTTTTCCAATGATACTTCATCATATCTCCAAGAAATCTTGTCTTCTTGTGCCCAGTTATACCCAAAGGAGTTCTTCTACACACCAAGTAGTTTACAAAATCAACATACCACGGTGTTGCATCCATAATGAAAAGCTTTTCATCATGGAATGCATCGACAATTTGTAACTTATTTCCATCTTCACTGCCTAATTTCAACCTCGAAAGATGATCGGTAACTTGATTTTCTAACCCCTGCGGTCTTTTATCTCAATATCAAACTCTTGCAGCAATAAAATTCAACGGATCAATCTTGGTTTTGCATCTTTTTTCACACAATGGTATCTCAAGGTAGAATGGTCAGTAAAAACTATAATTTTTTGCACCCACAAGATAAGATCAAAACTTATCAAAAGCAAAAATTACTGCTAATAACTCTTTCTCAATAGTAGTGTAATTGATTTGAGCTTCAATTAGAGTCTTACTAGCATAGTAGATCCCATGAAATACCTTATCTCTTCTTTGTCCTAGCACTTTACCTACAGCGAAATCTCTGCATCACACATTAGTCCAAACGGTTGCTCCCAGTTGGGTGAAACAATGATCGGTGCGTTCACAAGTTGCTTTTTAATTTTTGTTGAATATGTCCAGACATTTATCATCAAAAACAAATTTTTTACCTGCTCCAACAATAAGCATAAAGGTTTTATGATCTTTGAAAAATCTCAAATGAATCTTCTATAGAATCCAGCATGTCCAAGAAAACTTTGAATGCCCTTCACATTCGTCGGTGGCGGCAATTTTTCAATTACATCCACTTTGGCTTTATCAACTTCAATTCATGTTTTAGATATTAGATGGCCCAATACAATCCCCTCTATGACCATCAAATGAAAATTTTCCCAATTTAGAACCAAATATGTGTCTTCACATCGCTATAATACTTTCTCCATGTTGTTGACGCAATGGTCGAAGTTATTCCCATACACCGAAAAATCATCGATAAAGATTTCAAGAGAATTATCAATCATATATGAAAATATTGCCATCATGTACCTTTGAAATATGGTTGGTGCATTGCAAAGACTAAAAGACATGCGACAAAAGGCAAATGTCCCAAAAAGGCATGTGAACGTAGTCTTTTCTTGTTCCTCGGGTACAATAGCAATTTGATTGTAGCTAGAATACCCATCTAGAAAATAATAATACTCATTGCCAATAAGTTGATTGAGTATTGGATCAATGAACGGAATATGGAAGTGATCTTTCCTTGTGGCTTCATTGAGTCGCCTGTAGTCCATGCAAATTCGCCATCCAATATGAATGTGAGTAGGAACCAATTCATCAACATCATTATGGACTACAGTAACGCCACTTTTCTTAGGAACACAATGGACTAGACTAACCCATGCACTATCAAATATTGCATAGATAATTCTTGCGTCCAAAAACTTGAAAATTTTCTTCTTTACCACTTCTTTCATCTTGTCATGCAGTCGGCATTGCGGTTCAATAGATTGTTTGTTCTCATCATCTAGCTTAATCTTATGCATGCACAAAGACGGACTAATACCCTTAATGTCTGCAATGGTCTAGGAAATAACACGTTTATGCTGCTTTAGAATATTTATCAACTTAGCTTCTTGCATTCCATCTAGAGTTGCAGAGGCCATGACTAGGAGTGTTTTCACATCTCCAAGGAATACATATTTGAGATTAGCTGGCAACGGCTTTAGTTCCAAAGTAGGAACTACTTTAATAGATAGTTTAAAAGTATGAATTGTCTGATAGGCAAGATCTAAAGATTAAACTTGCCATTTGTGGTGAACTGCCACAGTGAGTACTTCAACAATATAGTCGTAATTTGGGAGATCATCATCTACATTTTCAACTCAGTATCCTCAACAATGAGTATACTACGATGAGTCCAGCCTTCTTGAATGATATTGTCAAGAATATCAATATGATGACATTCCTTAGTATTTCTTCCACTATATGCATTGAACATCCCAAAAGTAACTTGATCGTTATCGACCCGCATTGTAAATTCTCCTTTTGATCCATCGACAATTGTCTTCCCAGTTGCTAATAATGGGTGACCAAGAATAATAGGGACATCCTTGTCTGCCTCGCAGTCAACAACAATGAAGTTTGCTAAAAATGAACTTATCCACACCAACAAGCACATCCTTTATTTGACCATTCAGATGAGTCAGGGATCTGCCTGCTAATTGTAATATAATTGTAGTGGGTTTTATTTCTCCAATGCCTAACTTTTGAAAATTTGACAATGACATTAAATTGATACTAGCCCCTAAATCACAAAGAACTTTGCTAAAATAATGATTACCAATAGAGCAAAGAAGGATGAAGTTGTCAGGATCTTTTATTTTTCTATGGAAGAGGGGTGGATATTAGTGCACTGCACTTCTCTATGAGCGTAATGGTTTCTATAGCAATGAGCTTCTTCTTCTTGGACAGGATTTTCTTCATGAATTTTGCATAATTAGGAATCTTTGTAAGGGCATCCATCAAATTGATTTGCACTATAAGTTGTTGTAAGTATCATGAAAAAATTAAAATTGATGACCAGACTTAGTGTTCTTAAATCTCTGAGAAAAAAGTGAAGAAGGATTATCTGCTGGTTACGCCGACACAAGGCATTGTAGAGACAATTTATATTGTAAAACAGATGGAAACGGATTAATAATTGGAGGAGCATTACCCGTCTTGCCATCATTTATTTCATCATCTATTATATGATCAGGTTTAAAGGGCTCTCATCGTTCTTGAGTAGATATGAGAACTGGTCACGCTGAGTCAGTAGTTTGTTTGCCACTGTGAAGAGTAATAGCCTTGCAAAGCTTTTTACCCTTGATCACCAGTCTCTCAGTATTGCTAGAAAGTGTGCCCGGTTGTCGAGAATTCATGTCAGTAGCTAACTGCACCAATTGAGCATCCAAAGTGTGTATCGATGAAGAGTTACCTTGCACTATAGCCTCTATACGAAAAGAATGGTCACGCATCATTTCCTCAAAAATAGCATTGGGTCAGATATAGTTGATGGAGCATAATGACTGGTCTATGACTGTGTCTGAGATGGTGCTCCATATTGTGATTGCGCACCATACTGCGATTGCTGAGATTGTGAAGCAAGATGTTGTGGTTGTATAATATTCTATTGTGACTACAATGGAGCCTATGGTGTAAACTATTGTTGTAGATAACTAAAGTTCCCTTAGCGTACACTAGAATTCCCTTGAAAGGAATTATTCCCAGAGTGGAATACTTTTGAATTATGCGTAGAATAAGAGTTACCGCAAGATTTTCGATTAGTTGTGTTGTAAGAAGTACTCATGTTATCGCCTCTCATGTTGCTGACATAACTAGCATTTTCTGCATGTTGTGGGCAATCTTCATAGCTATGGTCCCGCCGCAAATCTCATAAGAGAACACATGGGTGGTAGTCTGTTGAGGTAGCTGGATAGGAGCAACTTCACTTGTACCCTCCATATTCTTGATTTTTTTTCTCCAAAGAAGAAATTTGAGCCTTTAGAGAAGAAATATCATCAAGCTCGAACACTTCTGGTGTAGCTTTGCATGAAGAAGCTCTTGAAATAGGATATTGAAAATTATTTTGAGCAAATTGCTCCAACACACCAACAATAGTGGTGTAAATGCAATCAAGTGAAGATCCATTAGATAATATGTCGACAAGATGTCTTATAGGTGCATTTAACCCATTGTATAAGATTTTATTTTGAGCAAATTCTTCATATGTGAGTTTATTATCGGTGGATTAAAGTGCAAAACAAATTGCATTGCAAGATCATTCCATGATGTAATAGATTCGGCAAGGAGTCCATGAAACCATGTGTGAGCTCTACCCTGCAAAGAATATGGAAACAATTGTATTCGTAAGACATCATTTGGAACACCTTGTTGATTAAACGAAGAACAAATTAAAAGGAAAGATTGAAGATGCTCTCTAGCGTATTCATGTGGTAACCTCGCGTACTACCCAATTGAGTTTAGCATTTGAAGCATAGATGGCTTTAACTCAAAATTTTAGCTTGGATAGGTGGTCGAACAACTCATGGTTGCAAATCATCCAACTAAGGAACGACAACCTCGCGGATTGTTCTGTTCTGGGCTAGTAGGTGCAGTGGTGGTTAAATAAGAGGAAGAGGAAACGGTTGAGTTGGTTTAATAGTGAGGTTAGTGGAGATAACGATGGAGTGGCAGTTATGCTGTATGGTAAAGTGGGATTATGACAGGATTTGGAGTTGATTGAGGTAACGGCGTGAGAAAAATAGGGATGAAAATAATAGGGTAAAAATTTTAAAGTTTGAAAAGTTAACCTAGGTGTCAAGGTTTTTCCCTCTTTAGCCAAAAATCTCTTTCCCTTGGGCCTAATTTGCATAGGGTCCACGTGTTGTCTAATCTTGTGACGATGGGTGTCCAAATACCGGCATGTCTTAGCATACTTTACTGGCAAAATTTCTTGTACTAACACTCACAAACCTTTCAAAGCAGAAAAAAATAAACTAAATTACCAAAAAGAAAAACAACTAACCTAACTATTTACACTGGTCAAATGATGATGACGAACTTACTCAATCTCTGCCTAGAGAATAATCTCCTTGGCATTCTTTTGGCTTCCTTCCCAATAATCCTTTAATCTCTGGCCATTTACCTTGAACATTGTCCCCATTTTCAAGTCCTTGATATCTACTACCCTACGAGCATAAGGCTTGACAACTTTAAATGGCCCTGGCCATCTAGATTTGAGTTTACCTAGAGATAACTTAAGCCTTGAATTGAACAACAACACTCTTTGCCCTTCTTCAAATTGTCTTGGCAAAATTCTATTGTCATGCCACCCTTTTGTTTCTTTGTAAAGCTTGGCTTTTTCATAGGCTTGTACTATAAATTCCTCCAATTCATTCAATTCTAACAAACGTTTCTTACCTGCAGCCCTCCATTCTATGTTCAACTTCTTGGTTGACCAATAAGCTTGATGTTCTAACTCTACTGGAAAATGGTATGACTTTCCAAATACAAGCTTGTATAGGGAAGTTCCTAATGGGGTTTTGAAGGATATTCTATATGCCCACAAGGAATCATCTAGCCTTAAGGACCAGTCCTTCCTCGTTGGGTTCATTGTCTTTTCAAGATCTTCTTAATTTCATTATTTGAAATTTTTGATTGGCCATTTTTTTAGGATGGTAGGCAATGGCAATTCTTTGCTGGATTTCATACCTGCACAGAGCTTTAATGATTAAATGGCATTTAAAATGAGTACCTTCATCATGTATGATGGCTCTAGGGCACCAAATCTTGTGAAGATATGCTTTTGTAGAAACTTGGCAACTGTCTTGACATCAGTTTTTGGCAAAGCAACAGCTTCAACCCATTTCGAGACATAATCGACTACCACAGGAATATAATATTACCAAACAATAGGGAAAATGACCCATAAAGTCTAGCCCCCATACATCAAATAGCTCCACAAGCATGATGTTCTGTAATGGCAATTGATGTCTGCTAGAAATATTTCTAGTACGCTAGCATCGGTCGCATACCTTGGAAAAATAATAAGCATCCTTAAATAATGTGGTCCAAAAAAATCATGACTGCAACACCTTGGTCGCTATCTTTATTCTAGCAAAGTGTCCTCCATAAGATGCTGCATGGCAAAGTTGCAGAATATTTTGTTGTTCATCCTTTGGCACACAACAACGAATGAATTGGTTGGCACATTGTTGAATAAGAATGGCTCAGCACAATAATATTGTCGGACATTCCTCAGAAATTGCTTCCTAGCATAGCTTGCCAAGTTTGGTGGCAATATTTTGTTGATGGGGTAGTTGACTATGTCAGCATACTATGGAATAGTGGTGATCGCAAGCAAATATTCATCAGGGAAATCATCTCTAATGGCAGCTGTGTTGCCATCCTCATGGTGATGCTCTAAACGAGATAAATGACCAGCTACCTGATTCTCACTCCTCTTCCTATCTCGAATCTCAAGGTTAAACTCCTGCAACAAGAGTTTCCTTTGGAACAGTCAGGGCTTAGCATCCTTTCTGGACAAAAGGTACTTAAGTGTCAAATGATCTGTGTACACCACAACTTTACTACCCGCCAAGTAAGATCGGATTTTATCAAACACAAATACAACTATAAGGAATTCCTTCTCAATTGTGGTGTAATTAAGTCGGGCCTCATTCAATGTGCAGTTGCCATAATAGATTGTACGAAAAAATTTTCCACGCCTTTGTCCTAATATAGCTCCAATGGCATAGTCGTTGGCATCACATATGAGCTCGAATGGCTTATTCCAATCTGGTGCCATGACTATGGGGGAATTAATTAACCTATCTTTTAGTTCTTGAAAAGCTTTCAAACAAGAATCATCAAACACAAAAGTGGTATTCTGTTCCAAAAGTAAGCATAGAGGTTTAGAAATTTTTGAGAATTTTTTAATAAAACAGCGGTAAAAACCTGCATGTCCCAAGAAATTTCTAACACCTTTGACACTTGTGGGTGGTGGCTTTTGTTTGATTACCTCTACCTTTGCTTTGTCAACTTCCAGTCCTTTCTTGGTTACTTTGTGTCTGAGAATTATGCCTTCCTTCACCATGAAGTGACTTTTTTCCCAGTTCAGGACTAGGTTGGTTTCAATGCATCTCTATAGAACAAGTTCCAAACTCTGAAGACATTCCTCAAATGTTCTACTAAACACTAAAAAGTCACCATAAATACTTCTAAGTTTTTCTCGATCATGTCTGAGAAAATTGACATCATGCAGCGCTAAAATGTTGTTGAGGCATTACACAATCAAAATGACATTCTTTTAAAAGCGAATGTCCCATATGGACAAGTGAACGTAGTTTTCTCCTGATCTTCTAAAGCGATTGCAATTTGATTGTAACAAGAGTAGTCATCCAGGAAGTAATAAAATGCCTTATATGTTAACCTATCCAACATCTGATTGATAAAGGGTAATGGAAAGTAGTCTTTCCGCGTGGCATTATTTAGTTTTTTGTAATCTTTGCACACCGTTTAGCTCATCACGGTTCTCAAAGAGATTAGTTCATCTTTGTTGTTCTAGACCAAGGTCATTCCACCATTCTTTGGCACACATTGCACTGGTCTGACCTATAAGCTACCAAAAATAGGATAAATTATTCTGACATCCAGCCACTTTATGACTTTTTTCTTAACTACCTCTTTCATCCTCATGTTTAGTCTCCTTTGCGCCTCGATTATTTTGCAATGGTAATCCTCCAAAATGATTTTATGCATGCATATTGTTGGGATTATCCCTCGGATATCAGCCAAGGTCCATCTCAATGATTGCTTGTGATTGCCTAGTATCTCCAGCAATCTCTCCTCTTGGTCATCAGTCAAATCAGCAGCAATGATCACTGGCAAGGTGAAGTTGTCTCCTAAGTAAGCATACTTAAGGTGCCTTGGCAAAGGTTTTAGCTCCAATTTCGATGGCTCCTCAATGGATGGTTTAGGTGCCTTGATTTCTCTGCAAGCCAACTCAAGTCTACTGAAATAACTCATTACTTCGTTCAACTTGATTGGTTCTTCAAATTCTTCACTCATCATATCTTCATCATCCAAATCTATGGCATCATCATCAGTATCTTGGCAAATATGTTCCATGTCCACAGTGAAAATAGATTTCATCATCTCAACAGCCTGGCATTCCTCATGTTCATTTGCACACTTAAAAGCTTAAAAAATGCTAAATGTAACTTGTTGGTCATTCATAGGCATAGTAAGCTCACCTTTTTGAACATCAATTAAAGCCCTACATGTGGCAAGGAATGGTCTTCCCAAAATTATTGGGATATCATCATCAGCCTCATATTCTAAAATAATAAAATCAATAGGTAATATGAATTTATCTAGCATTTATAACACATTCTCAATCTTACCATTAGAATGTGCATAAGATCAATCGTTAGGTGAAGTGTTACTGTGGTAGGTTTGGCTTCAATTCCAAGCTTCCTAAAAACTAACATTGCCATCAAATTAATGCTGGCTCCCAGGTCATACAGTGTTTTACCCATGAATCTATTTCCAATCGTTCAGGGAATGGTTAAACTTCTCGGATCTTTCAGTTTTGGTGGCAATCTATTGGTTAACATTGCACTGCATCCCTCAGTAAGAGCAACATTCTCGAAATCACCCAGCTTTCTTTTTCTAGACAATATGTCTTTTATGAATTTAACGTAGTTGGGCATTTGTTCGAGAGCTTCTACCAATAGTATATTGATCCGCAGTTGTTTCAGGACATCTAAGAAGCGCTTAAACCGTTGGTCTTACTTGTGTTTCTAGAGTCTTTGTGGAAAAGGTGGTGGTGGATAAGCAAATGTTGGCTCCAATGGTTTGCCCAAAGTGGCGATGGCATCAGATTGAGGTCTGGCATTATCAATGCTTACCTTATTTTTCTCTGATTCTTTGGGTTTATCTGCTGGTACCATATTCTCGTCCTGGCAAGTAGTTTACTGTTTGACGAGTGTCTTAGTCTCACATTGTCTTCCACTCCAAATGCTTTGCATTGTTCTCAACTTTTTTTCGGGCATCCTCCATATCACTTGGAAAATTTCTCTGGGGTCTGTTACTGAGTGCATTAGCAATCTGCCCTACCTGAATCTCCAAGTTTCGCATAGATGCTGCTAAACTCTGGACAGTTGCATCATTTCACTCTATGTAATCAGTTAAAGTGTTCCCCTAGGTAGATATTTTCCCTTTTTGGAAATTGTTTTGCACTCTCTATGGCATTGCATTCTAGTTTAAGCTTGACAGTGCATTGTTGTTCTGGAGCTGGGCATTAAATTGGTTACCTCCCTGATTTGCCCATGAAAAGTTTGGATGTTGCTTCCAACTTGCATTATAAGTATTGGAGTTTGGGTTAAAGTTACGATTAAAATTGCCAATAAAATTTATCGATTCGGGGTTGGATGGGCATTCATCAACATGATGATCCTCTCTACAAATAGTCCATAATTGTTCCAATGCCTTTACTTTTCAGACTTCAGTAGACTTTTGCATAGTCTTCAATATGTTGGTAAGATTGACAATTTGAGCATAATATTTGATAAGGAATCAAGCTCCAATTTTATAGTAACTTTTGTTTCGGACCCCCATATAATCTTGTCTAGCAGCGAACCATTTGCTGAAGCATCAACCATAGTCATAGCATGAGCATTGAGTCTATTATAAAATGTTTCCATTTGTGTCCAAGTGGGGAATACATGCATGGGACACCTCCTCAACAGGCCCTTAAAATGCTCCAAGGTATCATACAAAGTCTCATCATCAACCTACCTAAAAGTAATGATATCACTCCGTAGTTTGGCATTAAGTTTAGGTGGCTAGAATCTTAGAAGAAACTTCTAGCATAATTCTGCCCATGAAGTAACTGAACCAGGTGGCAAAGAACTTAGCCATAATTTTGCTCTATCTCTCAAAGAGAATGAGAATAGTCTCAACTTCACTGTCTCTTCAGCTACACCAGGTTGATAAAATAATTGGCAAACATCCATGAATTTCTTCAATTGTTGCCTTGGGTCTCCAGTAGGTGATCCATCGAATTAACCTACATTCAGTAGCGTCTGTATCATTACTGGTTTAAGCTTAAAATTAGTTGTATTTACCTCTAGACCAATCAGGCCTGGCATCAAATTATCCATATTTGGTGCCAAGTGTTCTCAGATAGGTCTTTCTTCAAGATTATCAACAGCGACAGTAGGAACGGGCGGTATCCCATTGTATATTGGTGGATTCTCCTGGTTGTTTGGGACACTATCTACTACAGCTTCTATGTTAAAATCCATTTCTCGAACTTTCTTTTTCAATCTGCATAGGTTTCTTTCTTTCAATCTCTAGGTCGTATGGCCAATCCTCCGTCACAGTACGGCTCCTGGTCATACACCAAGCAAAACAAAATAAGTAAAATAAACAAACACAAGTAAAAATCAAAGCAATAATTTTCGTTGCAATCCCTGACAACGGCGTGAAAGACTTGTCGACTGGCTAACGTTTGGCAAACAATTGAAGAATTAATGTAAATATGCTAGAAAATAAAGCCAAGTTTAGGTCTTTTGCGTGCAAGTATACGTGGTCAGCAAGTAATACAGCAGTGAGCTGAGTATCATATCCACAGGGATTGTCAAGGAAAATGCCATAATTTTACTTGTGAATTGGAACAAATGAGTTTGAATTGGAATTCGGATTTTGTATTAAGAAAAATGGCTAAGGACAAATGCAATGAAAATTTAGGCAGTTTAGCAAACAAATATATTCAATTGATGGTTGGCGTTGGTAAGGGATGCTTAGATCTCACGCTTACAAAGACAGTGTTTAATAACCTTCAGCCTTGGTTTTATTGCTGACCAGATTTGAAATTAGTATTGCCTTTGTCAATAACAATACCCTAAGTTAATTATCTCTAACACCTATATGTCTATAGTGTGTTTTAAAAAATTAACTTGGTGAAGTTTTAATCTTTACTCCTAAGGGGTAGACTTACTTCTAAAGTAAGCTCATCTACTTGAACATCTTCCGTCAAAGCTTCTCTCCTTAGTGCATGGCAATTAATCGTTATCTCCTATGTCTGTTAAGATATTAAGGGATAATAGGCATGCAATGTCAACTATCGTATAACAAAGAATATAAGAAAATTAAACACTAGCAAGATAGACAAAAATACCAAGGCAATCAATTATTAAAACTAAAAATCAGCTAAGCGTTCATCACAAAAACATCCCTAGCCAACTTGAGAAAATTAGTTTATGGCTCGGGGAACCATCAACACATCATCATTTTCAAATAACACTACCATCATAAAAATTAGTTTTAAACTAAAAAGAAATGGACAAAGAAGTAGATCCGTTAATGCAGCCCTTCAATAGATCCAAAGCTCTCGGTCATAGCCTGGTCGAACCATGATTTTCCCTCTATCCTTTCTTCCTCACAGCGTAGCCTCCTTGATCGATCATAGGCCTCTTTTATATAGGCACGTATGAAAACCCTAGGTTGGGTTTTGAATTTAAAAGTTGGTTACGCACTAAGATAAGCACATTATTTTTTTATCCTCTCTTTTGAAATTAGGGCTGACTGGATCTTTGACCAACGGCTAACTGATCGCACATTGTCATCTTTCTTTTGTCAGCTGGGCTTGGCATTTCTCATCCTTCTTTTGACATCAGCACTCGGTATTTTTCTTCTGCTTCTCTGGCTTTCTTCTACTGTTTCTTTCTGCCAAATTCTCTTGACCTACCACTAAAACAAGAAAATACCCATTCACTCCAGAAACGGAAACATTCATTAACTCCTAATTGCAAATGCGTGATTCTACTAACTAAATATGCAAATTTTTACTCAAAGTCAAGCAAAAGAATGATTTTATATATATGAAAAGTATTACTTTTGAGGAGTTAAAAGTGGGTTTTCAGGATCGTGATAGATACCCTCGTTGTTAGGCTGTCTTGCCATCCTACTATGTTCTCAAATTCTTAGTCTAAAAGTTCTCTCAACTTCTGGATCTGGTACAAATAGTGGTGTGGCAGCACTTCTGGTCATACAACACCTACAAAACTTAATAAAAAAAGGAAATAACAAAAAGCTATTAGAAATAACTACAAACTAAATAAAGGAAACAAAATTGCAAGCAGAAACATAAAAACCAAATAACGACATACCCGGCAATGGCGCCAAAACTTGATTAGTGTAAAAACATCACACTCTAAGTGCAAGAAAACACTATCGATGCAAGAATAGAAACAAGAGGAGCCTATTTGATATCGATCCCACGAGGATGAGTATTTAGCTTAACATTATGTGGCCACAAGTAATTCTGTAAACGGAAATAATGTGAGTGTAGCGATAATTGTAATAAAGGAATAAAGTAATGAGTAATAGATCAGTTGTGGTAGCAAAAACAATAAGTATAAAAGAGTAGAGATATATTAAGATAAGTTCTGGACCCCCTCGGTTCAGCTTGGCAGAAAAATCAAGTACACTCAAGGAATTATGATGGCTCAATTTGCAAGTAAAAGTTAAGCTTGCTTACTAACTTCCATTCAATCTTCAACTGTTGACGCAAAGACATAGATCGGCTACAACTCTTGTTATGAGTCGAAACTAAAACCCTTTGAACAAATGGATCAACTCCCGCTGTATCATCATTCAACTCTCGTTATAATGGCTTGTTAACCTAACTTGTCACTACATCTTTCAACGTCAGTAACTATGTTTATCATTCTCATGCAAACAATAATCAGATCCAACACTCAAAGTATGAGAAAAAGCTAATAAAAATATATTGAACTAAATGATAAGATTTAAATGGGTTCATACAGAGCTTAAAGAGTTAAACCATTGTCATCAAAGCATAAAATATAATAGAAATCTCCAATAAATATCTAATTAAAGAAAAGTTTAAGAAGATAACAAAAATTCTCCTTGATCTAGCACTTGAATCCTTTTTTCCTCAAATATTTCCGCCTTGCTTCATCTTGGATCTCCAAAACTGGAGCTTAAGCCGCCATGGAAGAAAAAAGCTCGAAGGTTGAAGATGATAGAAAAAATAAAAATCGCATGACCCTCTCTCTCTTCCCATATTTGTCTTTTTATAAACTACTAAAAAAGACACATGTCCTTCAGGTGTTTTGCGTGACTCTACGCTGTACCAATTATGTTATAACAAATAATACAGCTAGCAGGGTAGTCCTTATCTTTTAACAGACTGGACAGTTGGTCGCTATAGTGTCGAGCTGGTTGCAGTTGTGAAACTTCCTCTGCAGGGACATTAGAAATACAACGACAACAAGGCAAAATAGGCAAAAATATGTGAAATAAGAGCAACTGAGACCGAGCTAGATAAAATGCAGAAAATAGACATGAAAATGCGTAAATGGATGCAATAAACATTGATGTGGGGACAATTAAATCTATAAATATAGAGGAAATACATGCTCTTTAAAGAGCTACCAGAGGCCTTAATTAAAGAAAGAGAAAATTCATTAATAGCTTATCAAAAAGCATTATGAAAAATGCATGTCTAGGATTGGTTCTATGAAAGACTCGTATTTAAGCGTGCCAGTGCACCGTCACTCTTTCATGGTAACCTACATGGTGAAATGTTCTTTAATGTGCTTACTTTTATAAAAATACTATGAGAAATAAGATCTCTTTAAACTTAGTGTAGAATTTAAAAGATTTGAGATTAATTTGGTTAACTAAAATACCAAATTTAGTCATAGTAAATAAAATACATGATGATCTCTTTAGGGCCAATATGTTGAATAATATGAATGAGAATATGATAGACATTAGTGCTACTAAAGTATGTTGTAGCTATTAAATCTCTTTGAGTTCTTTTCCTAAGAAGAGGAAAGAAAAGAGATGGTCTATCTTAAGAGTTGTGTTGAAATCTCTTATAATAAACTTGAGATAATTTTCATGTTGTTAGGAAAAGTTAAAAACTCCTCATAAATATTTGCATAATATTCCTAATTTTCTGAATTAGGAAAAAGTTGAAATTCTCTTTGAATGAGATAAAAGGAATTTCATAATCATTTGAGATTAGGCATACTAATCTTAAATAATTAGTAACTTCTCATAAGTTTAAAATATAATCATGTGTAAACAAGATTTGAGTTTGTTAAAACATAGTTTTATGGTTAAAACTTATAGAAAACTTTACTCTAGTATGATTGAGTATTTATTTACACACTGTCCAAGACATTTATGGATTTACTTCTATCTTAATAATGTTAGAAATGTGTGGGTGTCTTAAAATGATGAATAAATTCAGAGAGGAACCTAGTTGATCCGCTTACCAAAGGTTAAAGTCGGAAGTTAGTTCTAGATTCGTCGAAGGGATTGTTCTAAAGCCCATTGGTTGAGGAATTCATGGTGGATACCCAACTTAGTTATCTAAGTTCAATGTGGTCAAACGAAACTATGGAAAGACTCATAGTGTATATTTCTACCTACCTATCCCTATGACAAATAATGTACATGCACGAGAAGAGCTTTATTGCTCTTAATAAATTCATAGACCAGGCTTTGAGTGGTCTTAGTGAGAAAGACTTGATGAATTTACCGATTTTTAATGAATATATACTCTTAATAAGTTCAAAACTCAGTGTTGAATGAGTGGTCCTATCACAAAGGACTAAATGAACTTGCCGCTAGAGATGATGAGTTTTCTTAAACTCTTAATGAATTCAATACGAAGAGTTTGGGTGATCCTAAGTGAGAAGGACTCATTGAATTTACCGGTTAAAGAGGTTGAGTATTTATTCTTAATGATTTCTTATCCCAGAGTTTGGGTGGTTCATTTAACATGAACTTGAAGAAATTCACCTTGTTTTTGTGTGGTAGAGTTGTTGTAAAAGCTCTTAATTTTTTCATAGCCCGATTTTGGGTGGTTTATGCTGAGATAAAACCTAATGAAATAACCTACATAAGTGAAAATGACTAATCACCTTCTATAAAAAAATGTTGGGCCGTTTTTCTAGTACACTTACTAGAATCCTGAGGAAAGGGCTATATATATATATGTATATATACTTTGTAGACGCATCGAGGACTTTGCTGGATGAAGGGGTTAGTTGTGTGTTATGAGTTCACCCTAATCTTAGAAAGTTCAAGATTCGTTCACTTATCTAAGAGAAGAATTACTCATCATCACTATGTTCTAGATCCAGATGCGTTCACTAGTGCTTAAGCAACTAATCTCGCTATTGCTCTTCTCGTGTTTTAACTTCAATGTTCTCATTTTTACGAAGGATATTCTTTCGCATTAGTGGAGGAATGTTGTTAATGCTCAATTTATTTTTAGTTTATGGCCATTTAATTCTATTATAAATAGAATTAAATTGTGTTTTGGAAATGGCAATTTTACCCTCACTATTTAGCCTATAATAGTGGGCAATTTTACTCATTTTATATATCCCTAAGCAAAAGACATTTGCTTTGAAATGCTATTTGTTTTTTATAAACTTTTCTTGCGTGTTGTTTTGAATTAAGAGAAGATCAGTACCATCAAAGTTCACTTCATCTTTTGGGTGTACGAAATTTGGAGAGTTATTCTAACCTCGGGGAGGTGTTCGTCCATGCTAGCGATTACACACATCGGGGCGAATTCGCTTCTAAGACAGTGGTTAATACCACGACATGGTTATCATTCGTTTAGTTAATTATTATTTTCTAGTCAATGCTAACGCCTCGTCTTGCAGCAGTCTATTTTCCAACAAACAACTAGGTTATGCAACGTCTATTATCTACTGTAGAAATAGTTCTCATAAATCACTTGATGTTTTTTTTTTTTGGCATTTGATTCTATTTATCACTAAACACTCTTGAAAGCTCTCTCGGTCTATTTCTTTGTTCAACATATTCTTAGTGACATTGTCTTATTTAACCTTACTAACCACCACCTATTGTTACGAGGGGTTCATGGTTAACCTGTAGGTTTTGTTCTTAGTATAATTAGAACATGTTTTCTTTATACATTATCATCTAATTTCACTAAGAACATAACTTACAGTTACAGGTTAACTGTTGTATTGTTTGGATTAATCATAAACACCCCTAATTGCTACACTTGACTTTTCAGTCATTGTAATCATCCTGTTTGTCGTTTCTCGACACATTTTGTTCACTTTTTTGCAATACTTTCTTACACTATCAAAGAACCCTGTGCTGTGCAATACGCAATCAAACTTTAATACATCATCCATATAAAATTCAACACTACTTTAGGACTACAATATGGTAAATGGCAACTCTATAACAGAGAAAATGATAGCTTTTGAAAAGCACTTGGAAAATTGTACAAAAACAAAGGTGGAAATGGTGAAACCAAAGTTGAAAATAACCAAAGTCTCCGTTAGTTCAAAATATCAAATTATTAGTAGTATTATAATGAAGTGGATACAGCGAGCAAAATTGTCTATCTTAGTTTGCCAACCATTGAAAAAGTTAAGAGAATTTGTAAGCGATCCATCTTTCTTGCCCAAGGGTCAATGCAGAAGATGACACTTGTCGTTTTTCCAAGTTCAGTTAATGCTTATTTTTATTTGGTCCAATCACATAATGATTTGCTTAATTTAACTATTGTTTGTTATCTTGATAGTGAAAGCTTAATATCAATAATGAAACCCTTTAAATTGTTTGTTGAAGTCTACATTAAAAAAAAGAAAAGAAAACTTTAAAAGTTTAAAATTTATCAGAACAAGAAGACAAAGCTCAAAAGATTCGTTTTCTAGAGAAGTCGTTAAAGTTTGATTAATAATTCAATTAATTAAGTTTCATTGGGTTTCTTAATTTTATGTGCCCTTTTAGAAGTAAGATTTCGTGTATCTGCACGCATGGTTTTATAATTATAATATACCTATGCAAACGAACAAAATATAATTTAAAGAATAAAAAATTGAACTTTATTTTCATTTAATTTAAGCAAACTTTTCCGTTTTTAGAAATTAAATTTTTATTTGTATTCAAATAAATTTCTCACTTACCAACAATCGGTTAGTCTTAGGGTTGGTAATTGAGTTAAGTAACTTACAAACAACTCGAGCTCAACTCGGTTAAAACTCGGTTAACGTTCGACTCGATTTGACTCGACTCAAATTCGAGCTCGACTCGAGATCTTAACGAGTTGAGTCGAGCAAGGCCCAACTTGATTCGATAAGTTCGCGAGCAGCTCGTTGTTCTTTTACTCTCTTTGCCCCAGTAAAATTGTCACATTTGTGTTTTAAAATTGTCTCAATTAAAATGTCACACTAAAAAACTCAACAACTTTTATAAGACATATTTACTTTTCTATCTTTTTTAGTTTTCCAACAAAAATAAAGGTTAACTTTTTAAGGGCGAAGTTGTCATTCAAATTATTTTACACCACATATTTTATATAATTTTTTTCTTCCTAAAACTCTGTGAAAAGTTAACATGTGACACAAATAGTGGGGACGGAGGGGGTATAATTTTAATTTTTTTTTGTAGGTTACCTTAAAAGATTATGTTTCAAGAAGTTTAATGCTAGTTGAAAACTCTAGAAAAATTCAGTGACTTGCTAAGTAATTTACTCATAAAATATTTAGTTTCGAATTTTCAAAACATTTTGTATTCCCTATAATTTAAAAAGTTAATTTGTATTAATAAAAAATTAAATTAGAATAATCAACCTTTCCTTTTTCTTTTATTATTACTTTATGTATAAAAGTAGAAAATGTGAACAACCCTCAGTTTACCTATAAAAAATGTGATTGAAAGTGAAAACCATAAAATCCCTAATCCTTAAAGTCTTCTTTCCTTTGTTGTTCATCGAAGATTGTTGAGAAACTAAAAAGAGTCTCACACTTGAATATTGACTTCATCTCTAACTCGGTCATGACATGTTCGTTTATTTATCTCCTCGGTCCTCAAATTTTTTTTTGAATTTGTATGTTTATATTAAGCTCTAATAGTATCACTAGATTTTACGTATATTTAAAAAACAAGATAAAAAATTTGGCGAGCTTAACGAGTAACGAGATATTTTAACGAGCACGAGTCGAGCATTACTCAACTCGCGATCGACTCGCTCGATAAGCATCCATAGTTAGTCTAGTAGGATGAAATACTAGATTCCTTAAGTAAGATCAGACATTTGAATTTTAACATTATGAATAAAGTAAATTGGGTTGTGAGGGTCACCCAATAAATGAACCTTTGCGGCTTCTGATCTGAGTTTTGGTTTCATGGTTATGCTCCCAAAATAAAATAAGAACTTCTAATATAAACAAAAATCATATGCCTCTTTTTGACGCTCCTTATATGTCCCAATACTAAAAAATTAAATTCTAAACCCTAACTCTAATTTCTAAATCCTACACCTTAGATACAAAACCCTAAAAAATACCCTACCCCAAAATCCCTAAACATTAATCCTAAACTCTAACCTTAAATATTAACCTTAAACCCTAAATCTAAATTTTTAATGTGAGGGCATAAATAGAAACACCGAAAAGGGCATAAAATTTTTATTTTTTAATATACTATTTTCTTCGCTCCACTGTATAGATTGTAGTTTTGGTTTGAACTTAGTTATAAAGGAATTTTAATGAGACACGTTTATTTATTTTATGTTTTTTGACCGGAGACACGTTTATTTATTTAAAAGTAAGCTTTAATTTATCTGTTGTATAGTCTTTGTCTTACTTCTACATGTGGGTATTGGGAAGTAACAATATAGAGCGAGGAATAAGCATGGAAGCATGCTTTTATCTGCAATACATATGCTGTGGGCTTATATAAATGCACAAAGTACCTATCCAGGGAAGTCCAATTACATAATGATCGATTAGGGTACTCATCCCCAAGTGCTAAGGGGTCCCTATCCCTCCATAGGGACAACTCTTCTCTCGTAGGTCACTTGAGCAAAAACGCAAGGGCTCCAAAGCTAGTTAATTTGGCAATATTACAACGTATGATAAACAATATGTAAGTTGTTGTTTGAATACTTTTCACTACTTCCTATTCTGTGGTAATAATAGCCTCTGATGCGTCAACAGTTTCGAAAAGTGTTGCATTCATTAGTCAGTCGGAAGAAACACCTGGTCAGATGATATTCATGACAATGAAGCCCAGAGATGGGGGCCCTTCCTTCTCATTTGTTTTCTTCACCTCCACGTTTTATACCACACGTAATTGTGTGTAAAGCTTCAATTCTATTTTTAGAATTGTCTTCAATTTTAATCTATCGCAGCATAGCCTTCAAGGTCCTAATTGGTGGAGGTACAAGGCTTAGGACCATGATGACTACTGATGAGTTGGTAGGAGTAGGCTCGGCTGATGGGACAATGATCATGTCTGTGTGCCGGAGGCTGGGGTTTCGGAAGCATAGGTATCTATTCGGAGATAATACCGGGTTTAGTCTTTAGGGTTTTAGAGGCATAGGCGTCTTTCTAATGGCAATACCAAATTTAGGGTTAAGATATTGACGGAGGTATAACAGGTGCAATTGTCCTCTTAATACCTCTCGGTCCATCCTTGTGTTGGTCAAATAGATTAACATAGATACGAATATTGGATTTACAAATCATATGTGAGGTTGAATCTGTGGTGGTTCGGCTAAAAATAACAAAATCTTGATGAATTTGTTGATACTAAAAAAAATCAATTCTAAAATATACACTTACAACATGGTCCCATGAATCCGCCCGGATTGTGACATAACAAGGTTTCGTTTGTCCTTTCATGGCAATACATATAAACTTTGCATGATTTAAGTCGGGAGTTCAGTGGATTTTGAAAATTAAATAAAACAGATTTGACTAACTGAGATGATAACCATTAACCCAACATTCTCCTAACAAATTAAGACAATAAATTTATATTTAACTGGGATGATTTCGAGAGAAAAAAACTAATGAATTATGCATTGAGCATATATATTAAGTCAAAGTTCAGCACGTCTACTGCAACGTAATTACTATAATGTTAGCATAACACGTATGTAGCAATCGAAATGGAAATGGCTTGATTGGTTTGTTTTTGGGTAACCTAGCCCTTACCCATAAATTATGGAGTGGAGTCCAGTTAGTTATAATAGTAGTAATAAATATTATCTACCTGGAGAACTGTCCCTGTTGTTTGGAAAATGTCTCCATATAAGACTTCTTTGTATAGCTTGATGGACTGATTGCCTCTTACTTCTCTAATAAACAATTAGCTTGGACTAGGAAAAATGATAATTAAATGCATACAAAAGCAATGTGATTTTACTTGAAAACTTCAATTGTAAGATTAATTTTGTTATTAGTTATAAATTATTTATTTATTATTTTCAAATAATTTATATTTAATGCAGCCATTTCTATTTAATTTTTTAAAAAAAATTATGATTTATAATTTCTTTTAAACAAAACAAAAGTTCTACTTCTATTTGTATTAGACTTATTTTGATTTTGATATAATTAAAAGGACTAATTTGTAAAAATTTGTAAACTTAAGTTAGTCGATTCGAATTTGTCAAAAACATAATTTTAACTTAAACAAACGTTTTCTAAATTGTTTGACTTAATACTTATATTGTATACTCCTTCAAAAGTCAACAAAAAGTCAAATTTGTGAGATTTCTAGGTGGTTTCGAAACCACTGAGGCAGTAAGGCCTGGAAACCAAACTAGGTAACAGTTTCAAACCCCCCCCCAAAGCTAGTTTCGAAACCATGCCCTGTAATGGCTATTTTTTCCTTTTGCAAAACCTCCAGGTCTCGAAACCCCTTCAATGATTTTTGAAACTCCTGTGTAGGTGAGCATTTAATGCTCAGTTTTAATGGCTTTCAACGGCTCCAAAGTCCCTCCAACGTCTCCCAACGGTTAGAAAAATTCAAGAGCGTACAAAAGGGGTCTCCAAACAGTAATGAAGCATCAAGAAAGCCTATCCAAATATTCAAGCAATCAAAATCCAATTTGTGCTCAATTTTTCCATCTTTCTTGTAAACACTAGAGTTGTTCTTCATTGTAATTCTTTATCTAGTGTTTCTTGGGTGTGTGAGAGAACTTAAACTTTGCAAACACATTCCTTGTGAGGATTTTCTAGTTTGCTTCTTTGTACTCAAATTTGGGAAAAGATTCAATAGACTTTGGGGTATAAGTCTATGGAATTGTGTAAGGTTACTCCTTATCCTAAAAGAAAGACAAATTAGTGGATTTGTGGAAAATCATTAGTGTGGTAACTAAGGTAGTGGATGTAGACTCCATTGAGGGAGTTGAACCACTATAAATCTCCTTGCATTTTCTTTCTTCACAATTAGTTTCCACCATTGTTTAAAATTCCAATTCACACCCTCTTGGCCATATTCGATCGATTGCTACACTCAACAATTTGGTTGGCTATTTGTTGATTGGATGGATTGGATTCATTTTGGGTGGAATACATTTGAATTGAATTAATTTAAATTTTATATTTCTTGAGTTTAGGTTTATTTTAGGTTTAAGTCATTTAGGTTTGTCAATTAAGATGTTTCTAAGTTGGACCATCTCAGCCTCAAGTCATTATAAGTAATTTTAGATCATTTGTTCAAGTTATATTCATTTTGGAGTTCGTTTGGGTAGATTCGTATTATTGACCATTTATGGTCAAATCAGATTGCAACAAGTTTAGGTTCAGATTACTTTAGTTGAAATTTAAAATTCAATTTTTTTAACAATTTGGTGTGATTATATGGTATAGTATATGTTATTTATTATTAATCTTTTGAAAATGCACACAACGTGCAGACAAGTTATTTGAACCTGAGTCATCAAGGGTTAACAACGCTCCTTTTTCTACTGGCACTATTCAATGGGTTCAATTCGAATATTGTTTAAATATAAGATTAAAAAGATATAACATACTAGATTTGTGTCACATCCATATGCGTATGATAGAAAATGTTTACACTAAAACATATTTATAAATATTTATAAAACAAATAAATATAGGTGAAATGATCAAGTATATGACAAATTCTAGTAATTATATGTTGGATCCTTATTACACTTAATTTTAATTATATTTTAGGCATAATGTTAAAAAAATGTCTATGGCCATGTTTGGCAATTAGCGGATAGCTAATAGTGGGTGGCAGATTACATTAGCTGATATCATTAGTTGATTTGACTAGCGGATTGCATTAGCTAATTGTATAACACTGTTTGGTAAAATTAACTGATAGCGGATAGTTGTTTGATCATTTGAACAAGCAAAATGACATATAAGGACATAATTATTTTCGATACTTGTTTGAATAATTTATTAGTTATTAACATTTTGTATCTATTAAGATTAATTAGATTTTAAAAATTAATTTTTTAATATATTACGGAGCATATATGAAGGATGTACATATTAATTTTTTTATTTGTGAAATTATATTTTTTAATATAATTTTAATACATATTAAATTTAGATGTATATATTAATTTCTTATTATTATTAAATTTATATTTATTTATTAATTTAATTTCTTATTTATGATTTTTTTAATTTTATTAGTTATTCAAATTTATTTTATTTAGAGGTTTTTTTATAATTATCAAATATAAAATAGTCTTTACATGTCTTTTATCCAAACCTCTAACTCAAAAAGCTCCTAAAATAAGCTTTTTTTTAAATGAGATGTTTCACCTCAATCCGCTAGTACAATCATTTATTTAACAAACATCCTAATTAGCAGATTTGACTGGTCAAACCTCTAAAAATGCTTCAAACCTCTAATTTTAGCTCAAAAAGCTATTTACCAAACAGGGCCTATAATTTTTGACTTAATAGTCATTTTGGGTCATATTTTTTTTAAGTAATTTAACCTCACCGTTTTATTTTGGATCAAAATGACCCCTCTGCAATTAACTAACGGTGAACAACTTAAAATGACTTGACAAAATGACACATCAGCAGACAAAATAATTTTATAAGATTATTTTTGACTGATGCTATATTTTTTCAAGTTACCACCTTTCTCTATATGATATTGTCATGTGAGTGTGCACTACCATGCAGATTTGTCGCATCATTTCAAGTCATTTACCGTTAGTTGACTAACAATTTTCATTTATGGATGGGCTATTTTGACACAAAATAAAACGTTGAGGGTTAAATTAAAAAGGCATAAAGTCAAAAAATACTCCCAATGTTTGACTAAATAGTCATTTTGGCCTCTATTCTTTTTTTGAACAATTTAACCCTCAATGTTTTATTTTGGGTCAAAATAGCCCATCTATGGATGAACATTGTTAGAAAACTGACAGTAAACAGTTTAAAATGACTTGACTGAATGATAAATCAGTAGAAAAATTACTTTATATTTTATATAATTTTATAAAATTATTTTTTTACTGTTGTAACGTTTTTCAAGTCAACACATTTGTCTATATGATACTGCCATGTCACCGTGCATTGTCATATAGGTTTGTCCCGTCATTTCAAACCATTTACCATCGCTTATCTGACAGTTTTCATTCGCATATGGGCTATTTTGACCCAAAATGAAACGTTGAGGGTTGAAATGTTTCAAAAAAATAAATAGGGACTAAAGTGATTATTCATTCAAACATTGAGGGTGTTTTTTGGCTTTATGCCAATTAAAAATAGAGCCAAAGTAACTATTTAACCAAACGTCAGATACATTTTTTGGCTTTATGCCTATTTTTTATGTTAAAAATTGTACTCTCTCTGTACCAAAAATAATGTCTCATTTATGTTTTAAAATTGTCCCACTTAAATTGTACTCTTGAAAAACTCAACAATTTTTTCTAAACATGTTTCCTTTTCTACCCTCTTTTTAATTTTCCAATAAAGTAAACTTTAACTTTTTAAGGATGAAATTGTCATTTTAATTACTTTACAACACACCTCTTACATAAATTTTTTCTTCTTAAAATTATGTAAAAAGTCAATAAGAGACATCATTTTTTTGGACAGACGAAGTATAAAAAAACAGAAATGGCATCATAATATTGTTTATTATATTTTAAGTTAAATGTAGCTGAGCGTATATTATATTTGATTTTAAGACCAGTCTTCCCTATTAAAAGGCAGGAGGCATGAGAGAAGTTGAATAGTAGAAAGGTAGAGGTTTGGTTTGTTAAAGAGGTGAGGCCTGAGGGAGCAGATATCTAAGCCATCACAAGATTTGTGTTGGAGAGAAGAAAGGTATGGGGCGGGCTCCTTGCTGTGACAAGGCAAATGTGAAGAAAGGGCCTTGGTCTCCTAAAGAAGACTCCCTGCTCAAGGACTACATCCACAAATATGGCACTGGCGGCAATTGGATTGCTCTCCCCCACAAAGCTGGTATTGCTTTTTCATCAATTTTCTCTCTTCAGTCTTCCCTTCCCAGCTTCCTTCTTCTTAAACTAATTAACATGTTCAGGCCTGAAGAGATGCGGGAAGAGCTGCAGATTGAGATGGCTAAACTATCTGAGGCCCAACATTAAACATGGTGAATTCACAGATGAGGAAGATAGGGTTATTTGCAGCATCTTTGCTAGCATTGGAAGCAGGTAGCTTAGCTTCAGTTTCTTCTTTCAGTTTTATACTATCATTCATTTTCCCTTTATTACCAAATCTATAAACTGCCCTGACTAACGAAATCTACCAAAAAGGGTAAAGAAAGAAACAGACTTGAGAAATAATCTTCATCTCATTTACTTGTTCACAACAACTATCAGTTATTCCCAGATAATTACTTGTAATATCCAACTTGCAGATGGTCAATAATAGCTGCTCAGTTACCGGGCAGGACTGACAATGATATCAAGAACTACTGGAACACCAAGCTTAAGAAGAAGATCATGGCCCGGACAAAACCACCTCCATTCCCATCTTCCCATCAGACTCTACCTACTTCTTATTACACTCCAACTATAACTACTTGTTTTGAACCCTTGTCAACGGTTCAATCTGATGTTTTAAACAACAGCAATGTTTTTTTGCCCACCAATCCTTGTTTTAACCACACCACTGGCCCAGAGAGTTATTATCCGGTAAAAGAAAAGTTGATCATGTTTGGGAGTGAACCAAGCTGCACTTCTTCATATGGTAGCTGTAGCCAGATGAGTTATGGCAGAGAGAGAGAAGACATGACTAGTTTTCAGGGTTTTTGTGCATCTTATGGGTATGAAGACAACCACAAGTTCATGTTAAGTTGTGGAGGTGAAAATGTTAGCGAATGGGGTGAGAAAGCAAGTGGGTACAATGGAGAAACGCCATTAGACTATGATGTTGAAAATGTTAAGCGACTGATTAACTGTAGCGGTAACAATAATTGCTGTGCCTGTAACAACAACATGAACAACCACGCCTTCATTGATGAAAACAAGACGCAAGAGAAAGCCATGAACTATTACTACTGAATGGATGGACCGACTGCAAGTGTAAAATCAGAAAGATTTGATGGGGTAAGGGGCCAAAGTTCAGGGGGTGGGTATTTGATGGATGGATGGATGGATGGATGGATGGATGGATGGATGGATGGATATTGTAGTGATTTTCAGAGATGTATATATATAAAAAAAGACTTTCAGTTTCTGGGGCTTTGCGTTCTCTAATGAAATCAAACATATCTTCCTTTGACAGTACATAGTAAAAGCTTTTTATATTCTGCATATATTTGTTTGTTTGATGATGGTGTTATTACTGTGCACTGAGCCTCTCAATCACTGAAATCAAATTATATGAAAACTAGACAAGTAATCACAGTTAAAGAAGATGAATCAAAGAATCCCTGATGCCTATGTCAAGATAAACCAAGCCTCTACTACATTGGCCGGTAATTACTGAAACGGCAATTATAGAGGCCTTTGGAAACAAATTTGTTGCGTGGGAGTGTCTTTTTTAGGATTTCTGCTGGCACTGTTTGTCAAGAATATTGAAAGAGCCCAGACTTTCTTGTGTTTTTAAAGGAACTAAGTCAGACTTAAAGGTGGACTTGTTTACCATGAGTTTTTATATTTTTTTAAGAAAAAAGATAACGTGGGGATTTTGGAATTTTACAGAGGAGCAAAACTTCAAAAATTGACACATTATGCAAAAACACAATTTGTCCAACAGATTTTTTATATATCCATGTATAATAATATATAAAAAATAAATATATGTTGGTGTGGTTATACAACATTATTTGTTCATATTTTTTATCCCTTTTACAATGCATACATAAGTGCTCAAATCTAAATCTCTCATAGTGAATATGTCTCGTTGGGTTTAACATCTTTAAAATATAAATGTTTAAACATTTTAAAATTTAATAGAAAATATTAATAGATAATGGAGTATCACATCATTCATTTATAGCAAGGACCACAATGGACCGAGTTTGGATCAGACTCTATAAAATTTGAATATGATCAGATTAACAATCGGACTTCCAGACCGATCCAAGTTTAAATACATCAAATCTAAGTCCGATCTGAGTATAATATGCATAATCCTAATTCAAGTCCGAAAATTCAAAATTCGGTTAACTTTTATCTCTTTTTTAAAGTGACAGTTCAGTGTCTTTTTTAAATAATAGATGAACAAGATTGAAGTTTGCCTTGATCTTGAAACTTTAGTTCCAGCCACCTACAATATTGAGAAAGTGAGCAATATTTGAAGAAGATAAAACGAAAGAGTTGCTTTTTTGATAAAATAAACATTTTTTAGGACAAGATCGGCTTAACTTTTAAAATATGAGATTCATATGTTTTGGACTCGGATATAGATCATACTTCGATCAGACCTTGATAAGATCCCTATAGGACTCATATTATTTTTTAGATTCAGATCCAGACATTTTTCAATCGAATTTGGATCATACTTTTTTTCCTTCAGACTCGGATCAAATTTGAACTAAATTATCATCCCTAATTACTAGTGTATCAATTTATGAATGCATGCTTCAATCATATACACGTGTAGACCTAGAGCTATTTAAGGAAATGAAAAGCACATCAACTCTATGCATCATGAAAACAGTAAATAAATCAAATGTTTGTAGTATTCTGGATTCATGACAACACATATCTTATTAGAGCGAGCAAAACTTTACCTGAGATCCTACTCCCGAATTGATTTACATGACCTGAGACTTGATATCAACCTAAATATGATAATTCGAATTTGATTCGAAACTCGAAATAAATCGAACAGAAATCGATCCAAATTTTAGTTGAAATGAAATGGACCCAAACCGATTTTTAACCTAACCGAGTGGACCTCAACCAGGGACGGAGCCAGGATTGAATCATGAGGGGGAAGATGTTTAATTTTGGAGCGGGATTTTAAAAATTAATTAAAGCATAAAGGAGATGTGATTTAATTTCACTAATTTTAAAATTAAAAGTCTTAAAAGCAATTAAACAATAAAAATTTGGGGTCAATGCTTAATTTAATTAATTTTAAAACTGATAAGGTCCTAAAAATAAATTATACCATTTAATTTTGGGAGGGGCAATAACTTAATTGAAATGGTTTCAAAACTATCAATGGCCTAAAATGTAATTAGACTGTCAAAGTTGAGGGAGGCAATTGCCCCTCCCACCCTCAATATAGTTCTATCCCTGACCCCAACCGATTTCACCCGAACCGAATGGACTCAAACCGAAGGCAACTCGAAATAAAAAATATTAAAAGAAATAAAAAAAAAGATGATAGGTAAACCACAACACGACTCACCAAAAAGTCATATATAGGGGTGTAAAAAACTGACACAACCCTAAAAATCTAAAACCGATTAATCTAAAGGTTGGCTTGAATAAAATAACTAGTCGATCTCCTATCGACCTGATATTGACCCTAACCAAAATTAACCGACCCGAAGATAACCGACCTGATATGACCTGAATCACCATAGACCTAAACTAAAATCGAACCAGACCCGAACCGAAATCGAATGTAGTCATACTTGAAATAACCTGAACTGAAATGGCCCAAACCGAATGACTCGTTTTCCACCTATGTATGTGACTATAGCTTGTCTCAATTATTCCATTCTCCTTTGAAAACCATGTTCCCACAAGGTTTCTAAGAAATGTAGACTAAATGTATGTGAACCAGAAATGCCTTCAGACCCTAATCTGCATTGCTGCTCAATTTTCAGATTAAAAAAAAACGATATACAATTCGAATGTAGTTATTTTTTTAGTTAATAAAATGGTCCATTGACTTTCCGGGATAAGATGTTATCATAAACATATATGTTATGTATTAAACACCGAGTTAGAAGCTATTTTTTTCTTTATGAATATTTAATGAAGAAACACAGACAGGCTATTATAGGGAAATTATACATTTAATCATTTGCATGGATGATGTCACTGCCTACGAGTTTTGTACAACTCCTTTCTAATTATAGTTCCATGATTCGCTATAATTTGGTGGCAACATAAACTTAATCCAATCCAAATCCATAAAAAAATTCAAAACTTTCATGTTCAACACCAACTGAGATCTTAGCTGTAAATAAAGCCAAGCAACACAAATAAAATATATAGAGATAGAACTTGTCCAATTAAAGAAAGGGAAATCATGTGTGCGTCAAGGCTGGATTGAAAATGTTGTATACAAGAAATCAAGAAGGATTAAAGTTTATATATTCTCGGGGGTAAAGAAAAATCAAGAAGGATTAATGAATTGTACTCGTGGTAATTAGTTAATAATTAAATTTCTCTGGTGAAGGTCAAAAGATTGTGGTATAAGTCTACCTACTTGATGGACTCACACTCGGGTCGTGACCTATACTATTAACTAATTTTTGCAACTTTTACTTTTGGGTAAATTCCAAACTTCATCACTTAATTTTCTTCCCACTCTTAGTTTGATCACTCAAGTTTAAAATTTTTCAATTTAATCACTGAACTTTCGATTTGCTCATGTTTTGACCACTCTGTCGTTTGGAGTTATGATTGCACTTCTGCCTTTTAAAAATTATGAAATGGCACCAAAACTTTAGTTTTTGTGGAAAAAAAAACTTTGGTTTCGGATTTTCTTTGATTTCTCAATGATGGAATATCTTCTTCTAAATTCCAATGGTGGGGAGGTGGAGAAGGAGGAAGCGAGCAACATATCTTGATTCTATGTTGATTGAACAATGAATGTTGTAGTTCAAAGTAGTTTGGGGTTTTGCGCGTTTTAGGTTTTAGGTTGAGTTTTGCGAGTTTTAAAGTGATTCTTGATAATAAAAAAACCCTAAATTGATAGAGTGGTAGCGACTATGAGACAAGTTTTTTTGGTGTCTTGAGTGATCGAAGAAGACATCGAAGAATGATTATTTCAACGTAGCGTGATAGAGGGGTGAAACTATAAAACTTTTATCTTTGGGGAAGATAAAAAAAAAAAGAAAACGGGAAAATGATGTGGATGATATATGATTGTCATGCCAGCAAAAAGCAATCTACATCAGCACATGTGGCTTCCATGTCACCCTTTCATTTTTGATTTAACGCACGAGTGACCAAAATAAGAACTAAATCGGAAATTCAATGATTAAATTGAGAGTTTTTAAACATGAGTGACCAAAATAGGAGTGAGAAGAAATTTGAATGATGAAATATGTAATTTACCCTTTTCTTTAATAAATAACTAAAATTATGTTGAGTTGTCCAAATATTGTGCAGTACTTTAAGTGCACTTTGGAAATTTGAGTGATAAAAATAATGATTCAAATTTGTATGAGTCGTTAGTTTGAATATCATGCATTCTTCTTAAATAAACAAATATTTTTTGCCTTTGAATTGAAAGCTATATCAAGGGTTTTTGAAACACGAGCGTGGAAGATGAGTGTGTTTGATGTTTACAAAGTACTACCAAACTTAATGAATGTCTTGTCCTTTCACATTTCAACTAATTTATGCTATAGAATTCCATTCTCCTGGAAATTGTAAATGATCCATGTTCACTGAACCAAGTTTTCAAAACCTTTATCTATGACTATGATTCAAAGTATTTTTGTACTTTCCCCACTGTGTATATCTTTCATGCTTGACTTGGCAAGCACTTACCCTTTGTTATCAATGGCACGCTGTACTTGTTAGCAACATTTTTTTATTTATGAAAATGTTAGCAACGATAAGTGGCGCCTGACAAGGGAAGCAGTATAAGCAACTGCTCAAGGCTCCATTTTCTACTTTCATAACTTTTTTTATAGATTTTTAAGTGACACTCTAGTAAGTTAGGTTGTCTCTTATTTTTTTAGTTGTATTTATTGTGTTTTCTTAACAAAATATTAGAAATAATGTGTTTGATAAATTTTAATCACGTTTTTATAATTTATTAATGAATTATTAAATTAATTGTTCAAAGTAAACATATATTTATTCTATAGTGGTTGATTTTGAGTTTTCGCTTAGGGCCCCGAAAATGATTCTTGCAAAGCGGCGAATCATAGTATAAAATGTTGGCTTTTGGTTTCACAAACCATACAAATTACCTGAATTGGATTGGATGCTACCTTTGGGATCAGCCCTTACGGCTCGCGTGTAAGAGGTGATTGTTGGTTAAAATCTTGTGGATGAGTTGCTGTTTTCGTCTAATGCCTTCCATGTGATTCTTGAGCTTTTATTTATATTTGCAAACTTCATCATGTGAGACCAAAAGGGTTGGGTGAGTCCTGAGGGTCATAACTCAAAAGGCGAATTGCCATGAATTTGGATATGCAATAAATAGTGTTTAATGAACATTGGGAGATATAGCTGTTACTCTCTCCTATTCAATTGTCTATCGGAGTATTTGAGATATGAAATTTTCATCCATTCAATTTCGTGAGAGCTATTCTCACTGCCTGTCTCATTTATTGAGGCATTCGACATGATACATGACATTTTTACCTATTCAATCTTGTGAAGTCTTTGTCACATATCACCATCACAGTTGTTCAGTTTACTTACTTTATTCACTGAGGCATCCAACGTGAAATCGAACAGTCAAATAATCACTTTGATAACACTTGACACGGGATCACTACCTTCTTATCAAAACAAATCTAATAGGATGTGCAATACCATTTTCTCCAAAACTTTTTTTCCTTTCCAATAATTATTGTTCACATCGCTCTAAAAACATTACATCTTAGTTCTAATCGATATTGTTGCAGTTGCATATTGTCACACCTGAGAAGAGGCGAGAACATTAGTCCCACATCGGAAAGAAAAAGAGATGTCTTGAGATATATAAACGATGGCGCTGCACATCCTATCAGACATGGCTTTTGAGAAGCGATTAATGACCCGTGACAAGTTGTATCAGAGCGACCATTTGACTGTTCGATTTCACTCCGAGCAGCCATGAGAGGGGTAGGCAGGTTGACTCGTGAATAGGGCAATAGCCCGTGACAATATGTGTAAATGGAGCATATGTTAATTTAATAGAACGAGGGAAGTAATTTTTTTATTAAAATGAGGGAAGTAAATAAAAACTCATAAGATTGCTAATCAAAGTGCGGTCTTCATTATTGATGTGAGAGAGATATTTAATCTCATTTGGGCCAGTACTCATGAGCCCAGATTTCAATGGAAGTTGGGAATTGGGTGGATTTCAACAAAAACCAATGCCTCCATTATTTAATAGTCTTGGTCAAGTTCATAGGCCGTGCCCATTTTAAGACGACCCACTAACCTTGCCACTGAGAGACATAAATTCTGTGTCTGTTTTTAATGTCTCTATGTATATTTTAATACTAATAAAAAATTAAATTTAGAGTTTAAAATTAGGTTTAAAGTTTAAAATTTAAAATTAGGTTTAAAGTTTAGGGTTAGAGTTTACGGTTTAATTTTTTTAGTGGAGAAATACCAGAAAATAGATGATTTTCCCCTCAAATAGTGAATTGTGTGTGCCTAAAACCATTGTTGAAAGATACAGTTTCTGAGAGAATTAGGGGGGAGTATCGGATAGAGGTGGTTGAAATTGTGGGTAAAGATTTGAAGTGGGTTAAATTGATAAGTTATCTTTTTTCAGTGAAACATTATTTTAACTTTTATCTGATTATATCAAATAAAATATTAGATCAATTAGAATAAATTAATAATTATTCAAGTATAATAAAGAAAAACCTATAGTATGTTGTGTGATTTGAGAAGTCAAACTATTTATTCGAGCTAACTAAAATTATTTAAATTGAAAAATAATATAGAAAGTTTCTACGAGCGCCTTAATTTTAGGGTTTAGGGTCTTAGTTTAGGGTGTAAGGGTTTAAGTGTAAGAGTTTATAATTTAGAGATAGTGGTTAAAATTTAGGGTTTAGGGTTATAATTTAGAATTTATAAGTGAAAACCTAAATCCTAACCATAATACCCTAAAAACTAAACCACAACCTCTAAACCCTAAATTCTAAACCCCTACACCCAAACCCCTAAACCATACACCCTAAACTAAGGCCCTAAACCCTAAAACTAAGGCACTTGTGAAAATTTTAATTTTTACCGCCATTGTATTGAATATAAATCATTATTTCACAAGTTGTTTGTTTTTTGCTAAGCATAGATGACATGATTATAATAATAAATTGCATGGTAACGTAATGCAACGGTTGCGTCGTAATAGTTTTGAAGATCATTGTAGTACTACAGCTACATTTAAAATCGTAATTATTATTTTTTGAATAAATATATGACACATCATCTGCAATGTCCGCAATTAATATATCGTGACCGTAATAGTAATTTAATATTATGCCGGTGATTTTCTAAGAAGAAAATAGTATAAGTTGTCTTTAATTTTTTTTAGTTGTTCATTAGGAAAGGAAGAGGCAAAAACCTCCAAATCCAATCGTCCCCAGTCCCTGGTCATTTTCTATGAAGTATCCCACTCTTTTAACCCCTTACTCCCTAAGTTACACCCTTCATTCCACGCGTTTAGACCATCCATCATCATTATCAACAGTGTTTCACTCTACTATAAATACTCATCTCCTCCATGTTACTCATCACAATTCATAAAACCAGATTTCTATTACAGATTTTGACTCGCAATGGGAGAGGTCTGTTAGCAACCCAACCCCATCCCTCTCTTTCTTTCCCTTCCATCTTCTTTCATTTCGTTTTTTGGTTGTGAATCAATACGATTCAGTAAATGATGCTTCTTCTTTGTATCTGTTGCAGAAAAACAATGGAAGCAAGAATGGCGGGAATGGAGAAAAGAAGGAAAAGGGTCGCTCAACCATTGTTCTCAAGTTTAATTGCTTTTGTGAAGGTTGCGCTACCAGAATCCTCAAACACATTCATGAATTCCAAGGTACGTTTAAGATTCCCATTTTGCTTCTGGGTTTCCCCTCTTTTTCCGCCTTCGTTTCTTCATTCTGATTTTTGAGGCCTTTTCGGCTTTTGTTATGGACTCTGTTTTTGCAGGGGTGGAGACGGTGAAAGCTGAGATGGGCTCAAACAAAGTGACGGTGATAGGGACTGTGGATCCGACTTCCCTGAAACAGAAGCTCGTGAAGAAAACCAAGAAGAATGTTGACATCGTTTCTCCTCAACCCAAGAAAGATGACAACAAAGAAGAGAAAAAAACAGACAAAGAGAAGAACCAGAATTCTGATAATAAATCCGAGAAAAAACCAAAAGAGGTAAAAGTTTCCCCGGCCATATCTCATTCTCAAATCTTCATTTCATTTCAAAATAACCACACATCCATATTGGGTTTCAACTTTCAAGTGCATTCCAATCATGTCATTTAAGCTGGTCATTTATTATTTTTGTCCAGGCCCCGGTAACGACGGAGGATTTGAAGGTCCAACTGAAATGCCAGTGTGATGGATGCATTGATAGGATTCGTAAAATTGTCTCTGAAACCAAAGGTGGATGACTTGTCATGGCTAATTTCTTATTTCCTTTGCGTTTACGGCTTTGAAATATTGTATTAGTTTCCGAGTTTTGATAATAAAAAAATTACGGTGTTGTAGGTGTGCATGAGTTGAAAGTGGACAGACAGAAGGAGCTGGTCACAGTTAAGGGGACCATGGATGTTAAGGCCTTGGCTGGGGATTTGAAGGACAAACTCAAGAAGAATGTTGAGATTGTAGCACCTAAGAAAGAGAAAGACGGCAGCAATAAGGGCGGCGGCGGAGGGAACAACAACAAAGGTGGCAATGATGGTGATGGTAAGATGGAAGGGAACCGAATGGAGTTTATGGCTCAACCCCAATTTGGATACGCACCTGGTTACCCTGGTTACATGCCGGGTTATCCTGGATACGGACACCCGGGTTATAGTTACGGGTATGGTCATGGAAACCCAAATCAGCACCCACACGGGCATGGTTACCCCGGGTATGTGCCAGGTTATCCGGTGTATGTTAATCCACCTCACCAAATGTTCAACGATGAGAATCCTAATGCTTGTGCCTTTATGTGAGGAGAAATGGGGTTTGTGGTATAGGTTTCTAGATTAAGGTAAATGGAAAGAAATTGTAAATAAGAAATAGAGGAGAATTATGGGTACATGCTTGTTTGGGTTTTTCTTTCTTTTCTTATATATGTTGGATTCTAGGTTTTGATGTTAAACAGCTGAATGTTACAATTTTAATATGATTAGTGGCATTAAACAATGTGACCAATGTGATTGTATAACTAGTACTAAAGGGGAAAAACACAGGCTTGTGAGTGGGGCCACTCAATAAATGTGAAGACGTTGATGTGGTCTTGTTTAATAGATGTATAACCAGTAAGATGTTGAAATTGGCACACAAGTCCTTTTCACTATTGATTTTCTAACCCCCAAAGGAAAAAGGGGGAAAACCTTTACAAAAAAGTTGATTATAAATTATACAGTAGTATGTATTATTTCAATGCTTGGCGCATGACCTGTATAAGATTCTTTGTTTTATTCTTAAATCCGGTTCACTACACAGCTACCCTTCGCCCCCATCCAATGTGTTGGAACAATTTAGGGTTTTTTTTTCACCTTTTTTTTCCTCTCTGGTTTTACAAAAAAAAAACTTGGTAAGCATACACCTGCAGTACACTACCAATAAATGCATTAGTCATATGGCATGAAGTGCTGAGTTTTTTTTTTTTTTTTGACGTAAGGCATGAAGTGCTGAGTTATTCAAAGGAGAAACAACAATTTTGATCATTCAGCAATTGGTTGGTAGGCGATGACACTGAAAAATGAATTCGACAAATTATATAATTAAAAAGAAAACATCATAGGGTTGGAGTTGGCCTACCAAATTATTCGACAAAATGAGCCGACGACCCTGCCTTACACGCCTTAACTTTTCAAGTGTCCTTATTTCCTCTGCCTACATAGCAAATGTAATCAAGGCTTAGTTTTTTAAAAGATGGGATGAGCAACTGCAGCTTTTTTTCTGAAATGAGCCGAAGCTTTTGCCAGACCCTGGGCTGAAGTTACACTTTGTACTAAGGCCGAAAAGGACAGCAGCCACCATGGCCGTGTGCTAGAAGCCAATATTTGATGTCGGATGTTGCCTGCTCTGATACAATTGTGATATCCTTGTACTGTTATGAGAAAGACAAACCTTGGAGAGCAACTGGTTTATTATTATATGTTTCCCCCATTTCTTTTAATTTTTAAATTTCTTTTGTCATGCTTGTGATTGTTTTGATTTGATGATGCTTTATCTTTTAGGCTTGAAATATATAATAGAAAAAGACCAAGATAATCAAATTCTACATTTTGTTCTTTTAATTGTTATTTTCTTTTCTGTCATGTGATCTGTATGATTATAACTCAATCATTTAGAGTTATTGTTTGAGTTTTATTCTATAACTCATTTAAAAATTTAAATCTTGTAATTTTGGAAAACAGGATCAATTATTAGTTCAAAATCTTCTTTTGTTCTTTAGACTATGAAGAAGTCTAATTTTTTTTTCACTTCACTCCCTTTTCGATGGAACTCATCATTCAGTGTATGTAGGATTAACCCTTTCAATCAAGCCAAGGAAAAGAGACCCTATCTCTTTTGCATGTGCACCTTGTAAAACCTTGATGTGGATGCATGCACATGAATTCATCATGATGATACTTCAATGTGCCATCATGCACATGGCAGCAAAGGTCATGCTTCCTCCCATTTTCCTTTGTCTCCCACCTTTGTGAAATTACGGGGGAACCTTCCCCGCAAAGATTGGGTAATAAGTAGCAAATAATAACACAAACAAACCCCCAAAACATCCTTCAATATCAATATTGTCTGCAAGCAACGAGCTTAATTAGAAAATTGGTTAATTTTTTATTTTGAGAGAAACATGGTTGTTTTGAAATTGTTTACAAAATATAGGGTGAATTTAATAGTAAAGTCAGTCGCCGATATTGGTTTTTATTTTGAGAGACCCTATCTCTTTTGCATGTGCACCTTGTAAAACCATGATGTGGATGCATGTACATGAATTCATCATGATGATACTTCAATGTGCCATCATGCACATGACAGCAAAGGTCATGCTTCCTCCCATTTTCCTTTGTCTCCCACCTTTGTGAAATTACGGTGGAACCTTCCCCGCAAAGATTGGGTAATAAGTAGCAAACAATAACACAAACAAACTCCTAAAGCATCCTTCAATATCAATATTGTCTGCAAGAAACGAGCTTAATTAGAAAAATGGTTAATTTTTTATTTTATGAAACAGGGTCGTTTTGAAATTATTTACAAAATATAGGGTTGTTTTGAAACTATTCGCAAAGTCGTCACCTGATGTTCGACGTTGGAAAAATAAGGGTAAAAAGTGTGAACAAGGGAAAATAGAGTCCGAAAGCGTGAAGTAATAAAGAAATATGTGATTTTTTTCAAAGAGAAGAAACACACATAGTACACATGTTGGAAGGAGTACGAGCCAAGTCAAACAATGTTCACGACACGCGTGTACGTCCTTTGTCTTTAATCACTCAATAAATACATACTATTTAAAATGTTATATTTAATTATTTAGAGAAAAACTAATATCTAACCAATGTGAGCCTATCTTCTCTTTCACAACAGATACTACTGCTAACAACAAAAAAACTGCTGATTTGGTAATGCAATATTTATTTTACATGCTTCTTTATGTTAATTTTTTAAAATTAATTATATCAATATGCAATGTGTTTTTTATGTTAATTATAAAAAATGTATTTAATATAATTATAAAAAATTACAGATAATAGTATAATACAATATTTATTTGATATCATATTGAAGACAATTAATATCTAAAAAATGTGAGATTTAATAATATAATGAAGCTATCCTACGTTAATTAGATATTATTTTTTTCAAGTGTTTAAATATAGCGTTCTAAACATGTGCTTATTTAGTATTGAAGAGAAGACATGTACGTGCACGTCGCTGTTTGACACAACTTGTGTCTCCGACACGTATCGCGTACGATTTTTTAGAATAATTCATATAATTTCCATTACTTTCATTTGTTCACATTTCAGCCTCATTTTTTCCTTGTTCGCGCTTTGTACCCCTACTTTTGCAATCTTCTCTTGCAGCACCCAACGCCAACTAAAGTTGGTCGGATCGGGGCAATGTCATAACCAGTTGTCGATGACTTTGCCCCGTTAACTCTTTTTCTTTTCTCCCTCATCAAGTTCAACATCGAAGAATTTGATGTCTTTACATGTTGACGACTTTACCTTTAGTGTAGAACTCATCTGATATCTTTAAATAATTTCAAAATATTCTTATTTCTCTAAATAAAAAAGATTTAAAGGTGCTTAAAGCCTTTGAACTTTTTTTAAAAAAAATAATTAAGCTTTAAGCTTTTTACACCCAACTAAGCACTCGAACCAATAAATTGGATCAATTAAGGCATTTGACCATTAATTATTGACAGCTTTTTTCTCGAGATATTACTGTCACGTGACACACTACAGTTATGTCATGTGACATTTACAGATTTTTAGTAAACTGTTTTTTTAGAATTTTTATAATTTTTTATAGAATTTTTAAAACTTTTAAAGAATTTTTTAAATATTTTTTTAGAAATGCCAAGTGAAAACTGTGGAACACGACATGTTGCACCAATTGGTCTAAAAAAACTGTTAGATTTAACATTCAACGTTGGTCAAATGAGTGAATTGATCAAATTTTAGAGTATAAAAGCTTAACTAGATGAAAAAATTAGGTACTTAATTACTTTTTTTATAAAAGTTCAAAGGTTATGATACGCTAAAGCCATAAAAAACAACCAATTTCCCTAATTTAGCCGAGCTGATGTTTAAAAACTCTAGCATTGTTAATAGTAATTCATGATTGAAATGGTCATTTTTTTTCTGAACAATAGCAGCTATATTTTATTAAATACCATGAAAGATATTACAAATATAATGCATTAAAAAGAGAGAAAAAAAGGACTAATCCACTAAAAATCTCATACAAATGTGCAAAGAAAAGCAAACCCTTCTATGAAGATTAGCATGCGATCAAAACTCTGAAACCTTCATGAATCTCCTTATCTCTAGCCAAACGAGAAGTTTTATGGGATGAAAAAGGAGTGGTGAGCGAACCAAACTATCAAGCAGATTACTCTGCTACACAGTTCTGATTACATTGGCTAACAAACCATCAAACGAGTGGGGAACAATCTTTTCTATGATCACCGACAGAATCAAATCAGAAAGCTAGCGCCGTGAGGATCTCGATACGAGCACCAAACAACCGCTAAGTTATGTTGAAATTGTGCCAAACGATAGATGAAACGAACCATGAAAGCCAATAAAAAACGTACCACAAAGACAGAAAAACGTGTGCCACAAGAGCAGGGATTTTTATTAAAATAGAGAAAATAAAAATATAAAAGAGTAAGAAAAATAATAAACACCGGTGGTAGACAACCAGTATTAAGACTGGTTGCTGATGCCGGTTAAAAAAAGTAAAAAAAAAACTTGCGTTTTTTTATGAAATTGTGATCATATAAATTCCATAGTTACAGTAAATCATGTAATAATTTTGCATGGGGTCCTCGGATAATTAAGACGAAAAATGTGAAAAATTTGAAGCGTAGATATGGCGAGCGAGCTAAGTCAATGCTACGAGTTGGGCTGCATGAACAACAAGTCAATAAGTAATTTGGAAAAACCGTGTTATAGCCGGGTTAAGGTGAAACATTGAAATCTAGGGGCTGGGCTCAGCCTGTCTGGTGGAAATTTCAGACCTTACTGTCTAAGGAACATTATGGGAAACCTGAAAGTTGAAGCCTGGAAGGTTCAAATCAACCCTGACAGGTAATGGAGCCGCCTTGAAAGTGAGGTGAACTTATGGTCAACTACATCATCACATGTTTTTCTAAGAATGTTGAAATGTCAAAAAGGAGCTTCTCTAGGCATTTTCCATGATCCATTACTGTTGTAAGTTCGGTAAAATTGTCATATTTATATTTTAAAATTATTCTAGTTAAAACTACTTTAAAAAATTTAACAATTTTTATAAGACATTTTATTTTTTTAGTTTTTTAACAAAAGTAAAAGTTAACTTTTTAAGGTTAAACTTGTCATTTAAATTATTTTACACCATATATCTTATGTAAATTTTTTCTTTTTAAAATTTCGTGAAAAGTCAACAATGTGATACCAATAGTGGGACGAACGGAGTATCATTTTTTTGTGTGTTTTCTCCTAGAAAATTTTGGTATCAGGCAATCTAGGGCATCATTAATAGGCCTCGCAAACTTGACCCAAAACCCGAAAATCGAACCGATTTACCCGAACCGAGACCCGAAATCGACCTCAACATGATGACCTAAAATTTGATCCTAAACCGAAACAAACCGAAATCGATCTGAATTTTAGTTGAACCGAAATAGACCCGAAAACCGAATGGACCCGAACCAAAGGCAACCCGAAATATAGAAAAGATATTAATAGAAATAAATAAAGATAGGATATGAACAACCACACAACTCACCAAAAAGTTAAATATATTGATTTTATAAATCTATATATAGGGTGTAAAAAACTGACAGGACTAAAAACTCGATTAAAACCGACCGATCTCTCATTGACCCAAACCGAAATCAACTGAATCGAAAATAACCGAACCAAAAATCAACCGACCCGAAATAACAGGAATCACAATAGACCTGAACTAAAACCGAACCGAACCGAAACCGAATTTGAACCGAATAATATTAGACCCGAAATAACCCGAACCGAAATCGAACTGAATGACCCGTTTGCCACCTCTAATTATTAAACAAGAACATGTTGCGAAGAAGTTGACAACTTACAAACTTGACCTGAATGGTTGATCTTTAGCCACTTTAGTAGCTGCAGATTCTTGTTCCTACACAACAAGGGGAAGAACGTGATGAAGTATTACAGCAACTACTGAACTTTGTTCGCCACTTCTAGCTATTCCAAGAATTGTTCACAACAGATTTACATACTTGTAATTAGCAACGAGTCAACTTTAGCATCTACATCTACTTTCACGTTTAATCACGCATTCTTGTAGAAAGCTAATGATTATCGGCCAAAACATAGCCTAGCAATTATGTTCATATACATAGTTTCCGATTATAGATAACATACAATACTAAAAGAGGTGAAGACTGCACTGTAACAACGGCCCCGCCAACGCGTTCTTATTAAAAATATTTTGGTTTTAAATTGATAGAGTCGCCACCAATCTTTTAATTTAGGTGCGATTGGAACACTTGAAAACCCGGCTATTTTAATAAAAACTTATTTTTACGTCATTTTATTAAAAAACGAGCCTTGGTTTGCGAAACCAGAAAAATAAGATTGGGAATCAGTTACGTGTGGGGAAGGATGAGCACCCCACAACGCTCAAAATTGGTACCTGGTCGATTACAAATTGTCTTAAAGATGAAAATTAATAATTCGAATTTGATTTAAAATTTGTGATCCCCTTTATATATTTTAAAAGAATATTTTTGTATGAAAGAGTTTTACACCTCGACGTCCGGGACATAATTTCCATTAGATTCCTGAATGAAGGGAATCTATTTTGAAATTTGTAGTTTTAAAATAAAATAGATATTTTTTGATAGAGATTAACGGAAAGCGGCACCTCTTACGTTCGAGATATGTTTTTCACGATAACCCCTAAAAATCATTTTTTGAAATTCAATTAAAATACATACAAGATGTATAAATGTAACACCCCTTCCCGTGACCGTACACCGATCACGAGTCGGAAATGTCATGACTTTTTAAAATAGTCTTTTAATCCAAAAATCGGGGTGACTTAAATTTTTTAAGATAACTTCCCAGATGGTCACTCATCTTGAAATTTCTCTAATTCAAGCTCGCTTAACTTTATCTAGTTTAGAAATAAAATAATAATTTAATATCCGATAGTAAAACTTTTTTCGTAAATAATATAATCATATCAAAAGATATAATAATAATAATGATAATAATTAACATCTACAAAAGATTTATAAAACTATTACATATTCGAATACAGTATTTTAACAAAAGACAGGTTTATCAGATACATGCCACCATTACATACACAAAACAAGGATGTCATAAGTACTGAAATTAAACAGTCGATTTGGTATTTCCATAGTAGAAGGCGATGCAAAAGTTGTCCGATCCTAACTCCTTTTACCTACGTGTATAACATAAATACACGTTGAGTATAACTCAGTAAGGCATATGATGAGAAAATAAATAAAATACTTTATAATGCACGATACTTCTAAGAGCATGATAATCAATAAACCATATAATCTAAAATGCAGGAATGTTCGTATAAGAAATCATATAATTGTAATGTGTAATCATGTATTTGTACTGAAAAATCATATAGTCCAAGGTAAATATCAAGTGACTAATAAACGAGTCGTGTACTTTAAAAGTACTATTCTTTTTTGTAAACTGTAGACACATTTAAGTTCCAGGTAACTGTAGGACACAATGAAGTGTCAAATAACTGTATGACACTATAAAGTGTCAGATGACTGTAAGACATAATGAATTGTCAAATAACTATAGGACACGTGTCAAATAATTGTAGGACTCTAATGGTATACCACTTTATTGTCAAACTTAATATTACACTACCAAGGGCAACTTAAAACAATTCCTGCAAAATGGCAAGCAACCCAATAACAATTTATATCCCGTAAAACATATTCATACTAGAGCAATTCATACTCTAATATGTTCTATATAATTCATAGTATACATGCCATTTAAAAACTGTATAAAATAACTTGTCATATATATCATGCTATAAACCATTTGTAAGCATAACGATATGCCAAAATCTTAAAACATGAAACAACATAACACCAATTTCAACATGTTTGAACCTTAAAACATGAAAAACCAACATGTTCTTCATCCACTCTAATCACCAGTCTCAACTTAGAGACATGAAAACTATGCAAAACTTATGTCAAATGAAAGAGAATTCAATTGAGATAAATTTCTTGTTTCATGTCTCAAGCCAAAAACCAAACAATTCAAGCCAAAAATTGAATTAAAAATTTTGTTCTTACCTTACTAGGGATTTTCGGCAATTTGAAGAGAAAATGAGAAATTTCTCAAACTTTCTTTTGATTTAATTTGATGCCAAATGTCTTCAATTTGGCTAATTAGTAACAAAAATCTTTAAAATAGTCAAATGACCATTTTACCTTTGAATTATAACCAATCACAATTCCACACCTGTATTTTATCCTTTTCCGTAATTAATTTGTATTAAAAGTATATGTGAAATGACTATAATGCCATTAATGAAATAACTTATCTTCAAAATTGCCATTCCATCACCTATACAAAATACTGAGTAAAAGTTGAACCTAAATCGATTTTAAACAATTCAAAACCATAATTTCATATTCCTCGGGTCTTCTTAAGACCCTTCAAAATTCTATAACATTTCGAGCTTATACGATTACCTGAATTCCATTTAAACTTTAACCGTAATTTCCCAATAATAGAGACATCAGATCAAACCATAATTTTTATATTTGATCCACACCCTTAGGTGATCTATTTAATTATAGAATAAAAATACTTATTGGAAAAATTATCATGCTGGTCCTTGAACTTTTTTCAACTTTTCACTTTAACCACCAAACTTTAAAATTTTACGTTTTAGTCACTAAACTAAAACCACCAACTTTTAATTCTTTACGTTTTGGTCACTAAGCAAATATTGGGGTATTACAATAAGAATATATATTAGGTCGTGAATATTATGTGAACAATAATATTAAAAATAGTAACAGTATATAATCGTAATACTAATAATTTAATATATAAATATAATAATAATATAAAATGTATATAATAATATTCAATAATATGTAACACGTATTTATAATAATAATTTAATATAATAATAATAATAGTAATATAGTATATAATATGATAATTTAATGTAATAATAATAATAATAAATAATATACATGATATAATAATATATACATATCTATAAATATAAAATACATTATATATACTAAAATAATATATATATATACATATAATAATAATAATAACAATAATAATATTATTATATAAAAAACTAGAAACAGTGGCAAAAAGGTAAAGAAATACAAAATAAAAGACAAAATTATAAAGGATACGGAGCGGAGGGACATTAGGCGGAATTTCCCCTCTCAAAACGCACGAATCTTTCTCGGTTGGGTCAGGTCTGATATGCGGATTGAAGCTAAAACGACGTCGTTTTGGGCTTTAAGGGCCGACACCAAAACGACACCGTTTTGGAAACCCTTTAAATACACATTTAATCCAAAAAAAATTATTTTGTGCTGAGTGTTTTTTACAAAAAAGGGTGAATGCTCTCAACTCTCTCCATTCTCAATGTGCAAGTACGACTATAAGTTTGACTTCTCTCCCTCAACACAATTCTCTGGCTAGTTTCACCTAAAAGTCTCCCCTTTTTCCTAGATCTAAAGATAACAGAAAGGGTTTTTTATTATTTTTATTTTGAATTTTGAATTTGTTTCCCCTTTCTTTTTTCGATCTCGACGTGTTTATATATATATATATATATATATATATATATATATATATATATATATTTGATTCGAATGGGAAACTTGACAACCTTTTTGTGTATATATTTGAACGCAAAAAAATTCCCTTCTTACATGATTTGCCTGGGTTTAAATAACCCGTTTTACATGTATTTTTAAACAAAAAGAAACCGGTTACATCTATTTCTTGCTTTTTGCATGGCGGTTTGGGATGACGCGGCACCGACGGTTGACACGTGGCAGTTACGTGGTTGACACGTGGTGGTTACATGGCAAGGGGGTAATGGGCGGTGGCGGCTCAGCTCGGCGACATCAACCTTCGGCTTAGCGACGGCTGTTGCTGCAGTGTAGGAGGAGGAGGCTAGGATAAGGGATAAGAATGCTATGGTTTTTTTAGGTTAATTTTAGGGTTAAGGGTAGTTACGTAATTAGGGTATTAAAGGGTATTTTTGTAAATGGGTTTATTTGGGTTATCAGAATATGGGTTTGGTTGAAAAAAAGGTTAATAGTGGGTTTATTTTAAGGGTAAACTACACCAGTAGTCACCAAACTATGGGTTTTTCCTATTTTGGTCACCGAAGTATATTTTTTGGCAAAAACATCACTAACGTTATGTTTCCTTCCTATTTTGGTCACCGGCCGTTAAAAACTTAACAGTTTTGCTGACGTGGAATTTTATTTTATTTTTTTAATTTTCCATGTCATTTCTTCTCTCTCCTCGTAAGCAATATATGTTATTTTATAATACTTTTACTCAAATTAATAGGATAGTGACACGTGTAACTACCTATTAGTGGAATAAAATGAATGAAAAATCAAGCCACTTATATAGCCAGAGAGATGGTGACACGTGTAACTGCCTAATAGGATGGTGAAGTGTAATTGCCTATTAGTCGAATCTCTTTGGCTGCATAAGGGGCTTGATTTTTCATTCCTTTTATTCCACTAATAGGCAATGACACGTGTAAACATCCTATTAGTTTGAATAAAAATACTATAAAATAACATATATTGCTTACGAGGAGAGAGAAAAATGACATGGAAAATTGAAAAATAAAATTCTACGTCAGCAAAACCGTTAAGTTTTTAACAGTCGGTGACCAAAATAGGAAGGAAACATAACGTTAGTGATGTTTTTGCCAAAAAAATAGTTCGGTGACCAAAATAAAAAAGAAACCATAGTTCGGTGACTACTGGTGTAGTTTACCCTTATTTTAATTGGGCAAGCCCGGACTAAAATGGGTATTACATGCATTATGAAGAAACAAAATAGGATGATAAACTATAGTTGCAGAAGATAAAGGTAATTATTTTGTTGCAACTGATCCCAATTAGCTTCAACTCGCAGGATATGGTGTTGCTAGAGAAACAGAAAAATGAGGTTTAGGGATTTAAGACCATGCTAAGAATTAAGATAAATTAACAACTACCCTCAAACTTCCATCCTCTAAGTCATTCAAGAAACTTGGATCTTTGAAACTGAACTATCTTTTCTTTGCTACACGTACGTAACACGAACCAAAAAAAACAATATGAATACAACAAGATATTTTAATGGACTTTTTATCTCTCCCAAATCTAATAATGGATAAATGAGAAAGAACACAAATATGATCAAAGCGACCAAACACTTGTGTACTGCTGTGGTACATGGAAACGAGAGTGCATCCTGTATTTGCAAGTTTCTTCAGTGTCCTCATCAAAAGGGCAGATACAGTAAATGGAGAAAGAATAATAAAGCCTTAAAATCATAAATCATCTTTATTCTACTAAAATAGATGGCACACCAACCATAGTCAGTGCTATAGAGGACACAAAATACAAGGAAGCATCAACATTCAAAAGCAACAGATAAAAGTTACCATTGATGGAGCCTTCCATACAAGCACGGGCGTTTGTTGATGCCATCGGTGTAGTTGCATGGGATCACAGCGCCCTACTAGTGGATGCGGAACTAGTTGAGGCTCAAGCATTGGCAGAAGGTATTGTTCTATCTGTTGAAAACGGCTGGACATCGGTAGTGGTGGAAAGTGATGCCCTGAACATAGTGCAGAAACTCGTGAACCCTTTATTTGATGGGCTACTTATACAAGAAGCGTTTGGTTGTTATCAAATAATCGAGGCATCCGAGTACAATATGTTGATAGAGAAGCCAATAGGCTGCCCATGGTTTGGCCGGTTGGACTTTAACTTGTAACTCGCCAAGTTAGTTTGATTTCGATTGCCACGATTGTATTAAAACGATTGTTCTGAACGATGTCAGTTTAATCTATTCGGCACCATATCAAGTAAAACACTTATCAATTTGACCACCTTTCACCTCTCACCACATATTATATAAAACTGGAACTATTCAGTACTTAAAATTTTAATTACTCAAAAAGTGGGAATGAAAGAGAGAATGAAACAAAGGCTCTTCAATCAATACTTCTACTAAACTAGGCAAGATGTTGGTGGATTACTTGACCCGTTTTTGCAATGCCCAGTGATTATTGTTTAACCCTAAAAATAAAACCACCTTTAAGCATAGACAATAAACTCAACAAAACCACTAACTATACTAGAATCATATCAATACTTCCTTCACAAAAGAAAATCCTTGTCCTCCAAGATTATAAATAAATGAAACAGTTACTCCAAAAACTGAGATGCACATGAGATACAAATCCTATGTCATTCAAATTGTTGCACACAATTTAAAAAAAAAGAACGTTATGGTTAGTTTTCGTTTTTTAAACATTTGGTTACTTGTTTGAAAATTTTCGTTAGACAAATGACGACTGTTGACTTGGCACAGTAAAGAAAAAGGATAATTCACCTAGAGAGTCACTAAACTATTACTTCACTCATATTTTGACCACCAAATTAAAAACAATTTATATAATTACACATTTAGTTTTCTATATTTACACATACAATCAAAAAGTCTAGAATCAAATTCAATCATTTCCACTAATCCCCTACTTTTAAGAGTATTCTAGTCACCAGCAAAAAAACCCAAACCCCAAACGCACGCAAGAAATAGAGAGACACCGAACGGTTCAATGGTGCAGACAAGGTGTCTCCAATTTGTTCTTTGGGTTTGGAAAGTGAGAGATTCAATGGAAGGGCAAACGTTTTGTTGATTGATAGTGCGGTCTGTTTGGGAGGGAAAGCAAAAAGGAAAGAGAAAAGGCACATGGTGGGGTGAAGGAGGAATACTGCGACAGGAGATGCCAAAGAACAGCGAGTCAAATGGGGATATTTTGGTTTCGGTTTAAGTTTGGGACACTGCTCGTAAAAAAATCACTTTTAATTGTTTGATCCATTAACATTTTTATGGCTCCTACATTCTTCTTTCTCTATATTCTTCTCTCTACATTTATCCAAATAAATTTAAGGGTATGTTGCTATCAACTTTGCCCACTTCTATTTTGATAAATTTTGTCTCAATCAGTGTTTTAATTTTCTGGATTTGTTTTATTTTAATCGTAAAGTATACACCAAATCAAATTGCAAAAATGGAGGAATCAATTAAGATTAGAAGAGCCAACGAACCTATAGAGCTGGTTAAATTGGTAGGTATGCATATCACCCTTCGTGTGTGTGTGTGTGTATAGATATGTTTTGGTTCCTCCCATTTGTTGTTGGTCATTAATGTTTTAAATTGGGGGATTTGCTCAAGATAATCAAAAGGGTATCGATGTATTCGAGAAGCTTGGAGAGGTAGAAGACGTGGGCCCAGAAAAAAGGGGACCGGTCGGAGGGGTGTCGAGAGGGAAACAAACGATGTGGGAGGGACATGATGGAGAGTGAGCATCCGACGACCATGATGAGGGAAACAAGGGGAAGAATTGAGGGAATGGAGGGCTGTGGTGGGTTTGAGATGTTGGGACCAAGTGCAGTGAGTGGCATTTTGGAGAGGAGGAAGGTGACAGAGAGGTAAGTGAGGACTATAAGAGCGAGGAATTGTGGGGTGGAGCAGAGTGTTTGAGCTTGAGTCCGTCGAAAATGGAGGATTTTGGGGTGGTTCATTAGCCAGTACTAGAGAGATGAGTATAGATGATCCATGTTGAAACTCATGCATCGCCATTTTGTAGTAGAGACAACTGTCGGTTGTGGTGGTTGGACGATTGATAGGGCCAGCAGAGGTCAACTGTCAAGGCTTTATGCTTTCAAAGAAGCCAAGGCTATGTGCGTGTAATCGTGTATGCGAAAAACGACTTCAATGTCAACCGACTAAAATGATTGTACGTCTTTTTAATAGAATTGATTATATGTCTAATTATAAAAGACTAAATGTATAATTATATAAATTATATTTATTTTGGTGTCAAAATATAGATGAAACAATAGTTTACAGACTATTTAAGTAATTTATTATTCTTTTTAACATGCTAAGTTATAACGACGTCCGTTATCTAATGATAATTAACACCCAAGTGATCAATTGTTTCAAAAATAAAAACGTAAGTGATCATAATGGCCATTTTTTAAAATTCGTGAGCAAAAATATATTCTGACCATCTTATTAGTTTACCCAAAACAAAACTATAAATAATTTTGTTTTAAATTAAAAAATTAGGAGTAAAATTGAATTAATGTTTTTAAACTAATATAATGCAACATGTTAATCAATGGTTGGTCGAAATACTTTTTATTATACCGGGACACATCATTATCCCTATCAAGTCAACGGTCAAAATTAAAGGTGAGGTACCAAAATAGAAACAAAAACTAACTATAAGAATGCTTTTGTCTAAGAAATAATTGAGGTACTAAAATGAAAACACAAGAATAAGTGAGGTACCAAATAAATAATTTACCCAAAATTTTAAGTTATTAGGAGATTAAACACATAACGTCCGGCACAGATGGCCATCACTTTTTTAATAATAAATTAGATAATCTTTTTATAATTTTTATAATCGTGAGACGCCAAAAAAATCTACTTCCTTTGAGACCTGACAAATTTGGCCTGATTTGAACTGATTTATTGGACTTGAGACTCGATTCGATCTAAACATGATGACCCAAATTGGATCCTAAACCTGAAATAAACTGAATCAAAATTAACTCGAATTTGAGTTGACTCGAAATAGACCCAAATAGATTTTCAATTGAACCGAATAGACCCAAATTAATTTTACCCGAACCAGAGGTAATCCAGAATAAATACTATTAAAAGAAATAAATAAAGATGTGATGTGAACTACCGCAAAACTCACCAAAAAGCCACATATATGGGTGTAAAAAACTAATCCGACCTGAAAACTAGATTGAAATCGACCGATCCAAAGGTTTATCTAAATAAAAACCGACCAATCTCCTATTGACCCAAATCGAAATCAACTGACCCGAAAATAATTGACTCAAAAATCAATCGACCCGATATGACTCAAATCACCATAGACCCGAACTAAATCCGAGCCAAACCCGAACGGAAATTAAATGTAGTTAGACCCAAAATAACCCAAACCGAACGACTAGTTTGCCACTTCTACTCACTTTGTCCCAATAAAATTGTCAGTTTGAAAAACTCAACAAACTTTTATAAGACACATTTTTTTAAAAATTACCAATGAGAATAAAAGTTAACTTTTTAAAAGCAACCTTGTCATTTAAATTATTTTACATCACACAATTTATATAAACTTTTTCTTCTTAAAACTTTATGAAAAATTGACAAGAAAATTTGGACATTCCTCTGTAATCCAAAGATTGCATGAATAACTTACCCACCCTTTAAGAAAGATAGTACTATTTTTAAATTTGAGTATACTCAATTGAGCGATTCAAACATCCATGATTCAAATGGCGGGTTGGCGCGCCATCTTCAGCCCAATTTTGTCATTAATTGCAATCGGGTTGTATGCCCTACTAGATTGTTACTCGGGTATATTACAAAAATCATCACTGAATTTTATTTTATGATTTATTTTGGTCATTAAACTATTAAAATAATTAATTTACTTATTAAATTTTATGTATTGACTTATTTTAATTACTCATCCGTTTTTTCATTAACAACCTGATGACATGGTTTATTTTATTAATATTTAATTATGACGTAAATTTTTTTATTAATATTTAGTTGACATGTATAATTTAAAATAAAAAAATAAAATTTCTAAATTCTACCCAAACCCCACCTGCATTACCCTTCCCTCCCCAAAGCTTCACCCGAGCCATTCCTTCATTCATCTCCGTCACCAAAGTCCTTGCAAGTCACTTCTGTTTATCTCTAAAACACAAATCAAATATTCAACACAAATCACAATCTAACCTCTGTTCATTCGATGGAAAACAGAGTCCAATCTCTGTTCATCTCTAAAACAAAAACCAAATATTCAACATTCGAATGGAAACTCAAAAATCCAACCTCTGTTCCAACATGAAATTTAACCACGAAATCACCAAAACTTTGAATGGAAAAGATTACTAACTTACCACATAAATCTTGATAAAAGGGGATTCAAAAAGGCTAAAAGGAACTAGAATTAGGCTTAGTTTGGCATTGCTTTTAAAAAGTGCGTTGAAAAAATAGTTTTAAAAGTATTGTAGAAAAGTAGTTTTGAAAAATTGGGTTAGTGTTTGTCTTTGATGTCAAAAAGTGATTTTGAGAAGATAAAATGTCTATTTTAGACATGATATTCTAAAATAAAAATAAATTAATTTAATGATACTTAAATTTTTTAATATTCTAATATATAAAATATATCAGTTTAAATTATTATAAAATATTATAATATATAAAATATTAATTTAAAATATTTTTAGTAATTTAAATTTTAAATAATAAATACAAGCCCACCCACTAGGGGTGTTCAAATCAGGGTACTCGGGTATTCAGGTACCTGGATCTTCAGATAGTGAAAAATGCGGCTCGTGTCCCGACCTGGGTTTTGCAGTATTCGTTAGTCGGGTACTCGAAAGTTACGGGTACAGGAAATTCGGGTATTTGGGTAGCCGGATATAAATAAATATATATATATATATATATTAAATATAAAAATATTTTATTAGTTTAATATAAAAGTATAAAAAATATGTATTTATTAGTTTAATATAAAAATATGTATTTATTAAATATAAAATATAAAAAATTTAAAATTTTTATTAGTTTAATATAAAAATATGTATATTGAATATAAAAAAATATTAATTTTAAATATATTCGAGTACCCGGTTGTAACTGGGTACTTGAAAATTCTTAATTTTGTGACATGAGCCCGACCCGGGAAATGACGGGCTGGGTACCCAACTCAGGTAAAAAAAAAATTCAGATAAATACCCGGTTATTTATGTTCGGGTAGTCAGGTAATCAGGTCGTGTCAGCCAGATCGGGTATATTTGAACACCCTACCACCCACTAAGTATACCATAAAAAATTACATTAAAATAAACTACAAAAATTCACACATAAACCCAGTTAAAGCACCAATAATCCATGTATAAAAATAATTGAGAAAAGAAGATACGACTTTAGAAACTATTAAAAAATACGAATTAGAACATGAGTTGCAAAGAAGTACAAGGAAAGCAAATGCCAAAGAGGGTAAATTTGGAACTTTACTCCCCACCGAAATTCTCCACAACAAAAAAACCTATTATTCAACTTTTTGGGTTGACTTGAAAATCACGTTTGGAAACGTGATTTTGAGCTAAAGTTCATTTGTTTGGCATTAAAATCACTTAAAAAAAGTGATTTTGAGTTGCTAAAAGTAACAAAAAAATATGGCCTTCGAATCAGATCATAAATTCTATACAAAATAGCTTGAGCAGAAATAAGAACACCCAATAAATAAAAAAAGAAAGGTTAAAAATTCTAAAGTTATCATCAAAGACTAAGTAAGATTTAGTTGACTTGGGATTTTTCATCTCTTCATGCAAAAAATATAAGATTCATTCAGTTTTCATGGAAACTCAATTTTCCAACCAAATATTCACCCACTCGACCACTATCCTTCATCACCACCACAGAACATCATTTTTGAACTACCGCCACTACATCTTCGCCTCCCCTAAATCGAAACCCACTACCACAACCCTTCAACAACAACCAAATAGGATAACGAGAAAAAAAATTATCATTGGACTTTTGAGCTCCGGTGGCCGGGGTGTCGCCTCCCAAATTCGAACAAGGGAAGCCTTTAACGACACGAGAAGAACATCATATCTCAAATTAAAGCCGATCCTACGGTTGTTTTCTTAGATCAACAGCAAAGCAAGTCAACAGATTCGAGATGATTTTGTGGCTTTGAACTCGGTTTTGGAGAAAATCTAAACGAACAAAAAGGAAAAGAGGAAGGAGAGGAGTCATTTGGTGGTGACGGCGAATGGAGAAGGATATCGAAGCGACGACAGCGACGTTGAGAAGGTTGGTGATGGCTAAAGTTTTATTTAGGAGAAAGAAATGGTTTGTGAGTTTAATTCACCTAAAAGATCCGAGAAAATGAAGGCAAAATGAAAAAAAAAAGTTTTTATAGGGATATGAAGCAACGTCATTTTGATGCAAATTGGGATTTCCCAAAACGACTTCATTTTGATTCTGTGTGCCATGTCATAACACCGTTAATTATTTAATGACGGAATGACTAGAATAGGTCAATGTATAAAGTTCAGTGAGTAAATTGATCGCTTTGAAAGTTTAGTGACCAAAATAGGCCAGAGAATAAAGTTTAGTGATGATTTTTGTAATTTACCCTTGTTACTTTTACATGCTTTTTGAGGAAGTTGCGTTGGACTCCGGGTTGAGACTTTTTTTTTAAATAAATAAATTGTTTATATTCGATGCTCTCTAATTATGTTGTGTGAATCCAAAAAACGTTACCTGTGTTAAACGAACTAACTAACCTTAGTCAGTTCAATTCTTGTATATTTAAAATTAATTTGCAAATTTAAAAATGGGTTGAATATATATAGTATTTTAAATTAAAATAATTTATAAAATAGTATAGTTCGATTGATATAATTGTTGTTACAAAGTTTAGAAGGACGTGAGTTCAAACACAATTAATATGTTTTATCTTCTGAGTTAAAATTTAAAGGAAAAAATGTTATCAGGACATCTATAGGGAACACTGTTTAGGAAAAAAATCAAAATAATCTGATCAAATAATACCATATCCTGATGACAAATATGTAAAAAGAAGCAGGGCTGAGAAACGAAAAAAATATACTCTATAAGGTCTGGTTCGGTTAATTGTATTTTTGGAGGTAGTTGCTTTTAAATATTATAAATAGTTTTGAAACGAAAAGTGAGTTGGTTTTTTATTGGGTAAAATATATTGGTAGTCACTGAACTTTTATGGCGCTTTCAATATGGTCACCGAACTTTTAAAACTTTTATTACAGTCACTCAACTTTTAATTCGCTTTCATTACGGTCACTACCGTCAACTACCATTAAAAAAACTGACGTGACATGTTAAATTTAAGGGTTAACTACACTGGTAGTCACAGAACTTTTAGAGCATTTTCAATATAGTCACTGAACTTTTAAAACTTTCATTACAATCACTTAACTTTTAATTCACTTCTATTACCGTTAAAAAAGCTGACGTGACACATTAAGTTTAAAAATACATTTTCCTACACTATTTTCTCTCCCCCTCTATTTTTCATTTTTCTTTCATCCAAACATGTTTATCGTTCTTTTTCATCCTCATCTTCCTTCTCTCTTCCTTCTCTATAATCTTATAGCTTTTGTTGGGTGAAATTGTCCTACTACCTGCACCATTAAGAAATCTCTCAAGGCCATAGCTATCCTAGAGTTTTTTTTGGACTGTAACAATCAATTAACTTGGTTTTAGTGTTACAAAAAAATTCCATCCCGCCTTTAGAGTATACAAGTTGCTTAGATTTTTTTTCAGAGTATACCTGTTCGAAAAATATTCTAACAAGACATGAAAATATGGTCATCTAAGATCCTCCCAACGCATTAAAAAGTGACATGCGAATATTATATATACTCATATCTAATTTCACTCCCCAATTTTAAGTACCTTAACCACAATGATAGTAGCATAAAAAATAATCTTTATTTTTGCATCATTTTCCCCAAAACATTACGATAGCTATAACCTTGAGAGAGATTTCTTAATGGTGCAGGTAGTAGGACAATTTCACCCCACAGAGGCTATAAGATTACAGAGGAGAAATGAAGGATGAAGAGGAGGGAAAAAAATAGACATGTTTGGATGGAAGAAAATAAGAGGGGGGAGAAAATAGTGTGAGAAAATGTTTATTTTTAAACTTAACACGCCACATCAATTGTTTTTAACGGTAATGAAAGCGAATTAAAAGTTGACTGATTGTAATGAAAGTTTTAAAAGTTCAGTGACCATATTGAAAGTGCTCTAAAAGTTTAGTGACTATTAGTGTAGTTAACTCTTAAATTTAACATGCCACGTCAGCTTTTTTAACGGTAGTTTACGGTAGTGACCGTAATGAAAGCGAATTAAAAGTTGAGTGACCGTAATGAAAGCGAAATAAAAGTTGAGCGACTGTAATGAAAGTTTTAAAAGTTTGGAGACCATATTAAAAGCATCCTAAAAGTTCAGTGATTACCGGAGTAATTTACCCTTTTTTTATTCTATCTATATTTTATACATTTATAGTTGCAGTTATATTGGATTGTATTTAGTTAAAAAAATCAAAACCGACTAAATAAAATATTGTAATCGAAACATTCAAAACGATTTAATTAAAAATTAGTTAAATCTATTTGTTTGAATTATATTTAATGGAATAACCAACATTTTGCTACCCCTACTATAAAATCTCAAGCTAAAGCTTACTCAAGAAAAAAACAAGATGGAAAAAGAATAAACATATACTCCAACTTTGATTATACATACAAGAACGTGACATTCTCCTCAAAATCAAATATTGTCTTTCTCCTCAAGGTTTTTGGGAGTGTGGTTTATTAGTAGCACAAGAAGAACCAAGGGTTTGGTCGTTGACGTATCGGCTTGGGGCTGATGAATGCTTAGCCCCTTTCGGCATGCAACCCTTGAATAGTTCTTTCTTATTGAAAACCTCGTGCTTGTTGTGCACCAATACTTGAGGGTTCGTCTTCACGTAATCCACCGACGTAGGCATCATCGTGATCGAAACGCTCGATGGGACATTGCGAGCGGCCAATGCAACATCCGTGGAACAAGAGAACATCAAGAGGCCATAGATGAGAATGGTGCAATAAGTTGTGGAAGACATTTTTTTTTCTTTTTTCAAGGAATCGTATGGTTTCGGTTGTGAGTTGGAGAGGTTTAAAGTTTAAAGGGTTTTAGAATGGGAGGGGGTTTTTAAAGGGAAAGGAGGAAAGAGGGGGGGGGGTCTTAAATAGGCCCGTGAGTAGCTGAGAAATAAAGAAGACATGACGTTGTTGTTGCATTGCATTAGTATTGAGATGCCCGTGAGCTTCTTTTATTACACCAATCAAACTAAATATATGTTAGATTCAAATGCCCCAAATTTATGCCGTTTCTTTCTTTAATTTCCCTCCACTCTTACACAGGGACCGCTTTCTTGGAACGGTTAAGTATTTTGAGAAAGATTAAATTATTTGATCGGGCCCTGCCTCTTTTTACATATTTGCCACCAGGATATGGGGGAAAACTCTTTAAAAGAAAACTAAATACGTAAATGTATGGATTGGTCGGAGCCTTTGTGGGCTTGTAAATAGTTTAATTTTTCTTAAAAAAAGTATTTGGGGGAAAACTCCTTAATTTCTGTGCGAACAATGTTTGCATGTTTTAATCCTTTTTAAGTTTGAATTATCATCGGCGGTGGTTATTTGTTTATTTTGTGGATATACTCAAATTGTTTCAACAATACCAGGGAAAGTAGTTGTATACCCAACATTTAATGCTACTTTCTATTATCTTCATTTGATTGATTTCTAATACTATAGAGATTGAATTGTCTCATTTTTTTCGACAGGACTAAATTGCTTATTATCAAAGAGAAATAGTTAATCCATCTTCAATTACCTTTGTTTTCTTTTAAATTTTCTTTTTTATTTTGAGAAAGATTAAATTATTTCCCACCTTATCTGATAAGTATTTAGTTTTATTTTAAAGGACTCATTCATTTAAAAAACAATAATAAATATGATAAACTACATCATATTAAGTTTATATTAAAGAAAAGAAATATCAGAGGAGGGAGAAAAAATCCCCTTTCTGCGAGCTTAACCCTAAGCCTCGATTCCTGCCCATACCAGTTGTTGTTGCTTTGATTCTGGCCAGATTGTGCTTTCCGGTCTTGTCCCTTCATCCGCACTTCTGGTTTTCGCAGTTTGATATTGGATTTTGGTTTTTTTCCCATTGAAGAGGTTTCTTCGTCTGTGCTCAAGGTCACCTTCAGTTCTGAAGTTTTTCTGGGTTCAGTTCTCCTTTTCTCAAGTTGCAGGCTCCTGATTTCTCCTTTTGGTTCGAGGTTGCTGCTCGTGATTTACCTTAGGTTTGATTCTCATTCCTTTCATGGAGTTGTGTTTTCCTTTGCTTGGTCTAAGGGTGGATATGATGTGCTTCTGTGATTGAGTTTTTGAGTTATTTTTTCTTTGTTTGAATCCCTGCTTCTCGTGCTTCTTTGATTGCTCTAAGATTCCTCGATCTCTTGTATTTTTCTTTGAAGTGCTCTTTTACTCTGTGTGTGCTATTTGTGCTATGGCCATCTTGGCATGGAATGTAAGAGGGCTCCGGAATGCTGATACTGTGAGAGCCCTTAAAGATGTAGTCTTCAAATATAAACTCAATATAGTATTCCTAAGTGAAACGAAGCAAAAAAAAAAAAAAAAAAGAGATACCTTGAGAAAATTAGAATGAAAATGAGATTCAACGAAAGCCACTACTTTGACCCTAAAGGAATTACAGGTGGTCTCGCCTTGTGGTGGTCTAAAGAGACGCATGTTACTGTTCTCAAGGAAAATAAGAGTCTCATTGATACTTGTATATCCATCAATGGGGAAAATGAGTGGATCTGTACCTTCATTTATGGTCCTCCGTACCTGGAAGAAAAACAAGATTTTTGGGAGAAGCTTGCTAATTTGAGAACTCAACGAAATATTAAATGGTGCATTATCGGAGATTCTAATGTTGTTGTTGATAAAGAAGAGAAACTTGGTGGAAATCCTTTCGATCCCTTACAAGCTAAATGGTACTATGACTTTCTTGATAATTATGGAATAATGGAATTGGTCATCAAAGAAGGATCCTTCACTTGGTCAACTCTGAGATGCACCGAAGACGCAATCCTTGAGAAGTTGGATAGGGTCCTTTCTACAGGGGAGTGGAGTATGATTTTTCCTAAACCCATAGTCTTAATGGATGCGGCCATAGCTTCTGATCACACTCCTATTATTCTTCAACTCTCTAGAATAAAAAAGAAGTGGAAGAAAGATTTCAAGTTTGTGTCCAAATGGTTTCTTGAGGAAGAATGCTCTAGCAATGTCAAGGATGCTGGGAGCCTATCTTGCAGTCCTCAAATCCCAAAACCTCTGGAAAAAACTTAAGATCACTAGAGCTAAACTGAGCAAGTGGAGTCGAAAAAAGTTTGGCAACAAAAAAAAGTCTATCGAGGAGATAAAAAAAGATTGATGGAATTACAAGATGTTCCTCTCACAGAGGTTAATAGGGAAGAAGCGGGAAAATTGAAAGATGAGCTTCATAAGTTATGGGAGAGTGATGAAAGACACTGGCATCAACGTGCGGGAAAATTCCAAGTTTTAACAATGTTCAACACATAGCAATACACATGACCGTTTCTGAGATTTTAGTGGCCCTAGGGCGAACCTAAAAATTGGGCCCTAAATTAGGGATTTGAATTGCGGTTGCGATCGTATATTCAGTCATGTTGCGTTTATCACAGTTGCAAACATAATGAATGTTATTTCTATCACTGCGAGTATCGCAGTTGTGAAAATTTTTAATAACATATGCTATTGTAGACATAACGGTTGCAGGTATTGTGATTTTGGATGGTGTCTCTATCGCTATATAACGATCTCCGTTGCGGTTACATACCACTATTTAAATACATGTCTATAATATCAAGTATTGAAAAAAATAAATTTTAAGAGTACGTCTATAATAATAAGTATTGAAAAAAATAAATTTTAAGAGTCTGCTCAATAATAAATAGTGGAAGAAATAGATCCCTAATAATAAGTATTAAAAAATTTAATTTTAATATTTGTTATTACGAGCATACTCTTAAAAATTAAATTATTTTTAATACTTATTATTAGGGGCCCGATTTCTCCCCAATATTTATTAATATAAGCATACTCTTACGATTTAATTTTTAATACTTATTATTGGGGCTCTCGAAACTTATCCAGCTATATATATGTTTATCGTTGAGTTCTTTTTTTCCATCCACCTGTAAAAATTAAGAATTACACTTTTAATTTTCTTGGTCGTGGGTCCTGAGTAGAGTGGGGGCCCTGGGCGGGCGCCCCTATTGCCCTAGTCCAGGGATGCCCCTGGCAATACACCATCAAAGTTTAAAAAAAAAATCTTTAACTAACATAAAACAAACATAAGATAAATGAAACTTCCATGAGTTAGTATCACATACCACAAAAGTTAATTCTATGACCAAATCCTATATTTAAAAATCTGAAACAAGTTAGTACAAGAAATATATGTAATGCTAGCAAATCGAAGATAAAAAATAATTATGAATTAGATTATAAAATAGGGTTTAGAAATTAGAAAAGGGGTACGAGGGCTAAACTTTTAGTTAAAGGTATTTTATTTTAATATATATATAATGACGGTTAACTTATAGGTTAACTATTTGTCAAAATTCGTAACCATAACCATAACCATAACCATTAAGCATCATTTATAGCGGTTCGGTTAACCAAAACCGTTTAGTCTTAACGGTTCAGTTAATTAATCTGTAAAATATAATGATTATATCGGTTAACGGTTACGGTTAATTATGCACACCTCTATCTATAAAAGTATAAACAAAACTCGTAAAAGACTGCTTTGTTTTTTTTTTTTTGACAAAATCCTAATTCTATCTAGAGAGGAGGGGAAGGAATGAGGTACTCTAATTGGGTTTAAATTCTATGATCTAAAGAAATATGAAGAAATAAAGATGAACAACTTAGTCAACTGACTAAATGTGCATGCTCAAACCTACTTTGTCCTACTTTGTTTTTAACAATAGTATTTAGAGAAATATTAACCCTTGTAATGGCCGCCAGAGAGAGAACAAAATCTTCTCCATCTCATAAAAAATTACCTTTTTATGAGATTAATTTAATATTAATTTAAAGATTTAAGGTAGGAGCTTTTGGAATTATAAAAAATTGAGAATTTTAGAGATTTTTTTTTGAAAAACTAAAATATTTTTATGACTTTTTTTAAATTTAAATGAAATTAAAAATAAACCATATTTCATGCATTCTTTGGATGGCAGATATTTAACGGCTAAACACTCAACATTAACGGAATGAAACATTAAGCACTTAAAGTAAAAAAAAAAAGTTTAAAAACTTATTTTTTAATTAAACCTTAAAAAATAAAAAAAATAACAGAACAGTACAAAATAATAAGCACAAACGGCATGAATGAACTTACACTAAAAAAAAGACCTTCAGCGTTTAGGCCAAAAGCGAAAAGTGAAGTAAAATTTTAAATCATTTATGTTTGGAATGGGAAATATGGACATTTATGAAGATGCATTAACTCTGGGGAGTAATTCAGTACCGGTCCTGTTATTTTCGAGGGTGCAAATCCTGAACTCGTTTCACGTTTTGTCTATGCATCTTTACGCTTCGTGCCAAAACACATTCAATAGCCCTCCAGAACTTGTGACCCTCCAAAGTAACGCCCATCAAGATTCCAACTGATCCATGGGAATATAAAAAATAAAGTACAAATTTATTTCTAACCTTGTTGAGAGAGAGTTGGACACACAAAAATCAAGAAAAAAATACATAACTTGAAAGCCTTGGTAAAATGTGGACATAATTGTGGTTGAAAATGTAGAAAACCTCAGCTCCAAAAGTTGGTATTTTAGTCCTACATAATTTACATAAGAATAATGAATGACATAAGATATAACGTTAAGAGGGGTGATTTAGATTTAGCACTCTTTATAATGAACACAACAACCCACTCTAGCTTTATGAAACTAACCGGGAGTGGTAATAAGGATTAGGTCTGGTTGGTTGATTATTTGAATTTGGTGGGTGTTTTTTGTATTAAAGTTCCATTGCCCATTCATTGTAATCATTATGAAGAAAGGCTTGTTGAGAAATAAAGTTGCTTCCACTTGTGTCTTTTCAATTTGATAGGTGTGGCTGGTGAAAGGGAGGTAGGAATCATAACAAGGGGGGATTACTATTTCAGTTACAATTCACTGAATTATTAAAAACAGAGCCTTTGGAGATCATTTATTAGCGTAGGATTAAGAATATTCATATTATCCTATTTTGTATAAGTTTAAATTTTAATATGAGACTGTAATACTAAAAGAAATATATCTTCCTCAACAATTACGGAAAACCAACCGTTAAACCTCTAAGAGAACAACCTATTTATTACGCACAAATGAAATAAGAGAGTCCTTTGGATCTTGCACAAATCAATCCAAGTCGAAGGGTTTCTGCTTCAGCTCCACAAACAAACTGAAGACGCAAGGATTTGCTTTGAAAGGCCAGCAATGATGTGGCCGTCCGAGCCTCTAATAACGACAGCAATGCCGATTTTACCTTAAATAGGGTTGATAGAGGCATCTGAATTGATTTTGAGAACACCAGGAGCCGAAAAATCCCATCGTTTAAGGAGACGAGTTTGAGTAGGAGGATCCCAAGCCATTAAAACACTGAATTCATTCTAATTCTATCTCTGCGGGGAAAGTTGGAAGCGCTAATTAATTACAAGCTTAATAGTAAAAAAAGTGATCACATTATACATTTTTTTCAGTTATTTGCCTAAAGTATTTTTCAGTCAAAGTAAATGTTTAATGCTTTCACCATTATCATTTTAGATGCCTTGCCGTTAACGGCTATTTAAAAAACTTCGTTAGCCACTAAAAACATGAAACGTTGAATACTTTATTTTATTTCCTTTTATTTAAAAAATTCAGAATTTTTAAAAATATTATAAAATTTTAAAAAATACCTAAAATAGTCTCCAAATCCATATCTCAAATCTCGATTTCAGTCGTTGTCGCGGTCAATCGTCAACAACGTGTTCACCCTTCCGTCACCAGATCCTACGATCATTTTTCTCATCTTTTTATCGCCGAAAATTGACGGACGACGTACCTAACGTCAAAACCATGTCGAACGGCGAGTGAAAAAAAACATTGAGCGGCAAATGGTGGCCTATTAGACGACAAACGACGTGCGAGAGTTGCGGCAAGAGAAGAAGACTTCATTCCATCGCTGGTAGCATTATGAACGGTGGCAATAATAGTCGGATTTGGGGATCCAAGAATTTTGGGTTATTTTGTGAATTTTGAATTTTTTTAAAAAATAAAGTTAAAAGAAATTAAAATTAAAGCTATGTGCCATATTTTAATTGGTTAAAAGAATTTTTTTAAACGACCGTAACGGTCAGGCACCTAAAATGAAAATAGTGAAAACACCAGGCACTTATTTAAAACGAAAAAAATGCTTTAGGCACTTGTATAAAAAAAATATTATATATTTTGAACATTTTTTACTATTAAGCCTTAATTACATTGTTAGAGTTAGCTGGAAACCAAGTTCCACTGGGAATTGGACTAATGGGCTTTGGTAAACTCGTTGATTTTTTTGAAAAAGGAAGAACGTGGCAAATAAAATTACATACGATTCAGAACATGGTTTTTAACAGTAAAAAAACATAACAAAACTAATAATGGCCTACATAGGAAGCACCTGGGGACCAATAGGGCTATGGTTTTAGTGTGTATATGGACTAATAAAGTATATGCTCTTAACACTGGCGATGAAGACCGACAGGACATATTTTCCTTGAGCTTAGATGAACATTTTGGTATAATAATAATAATAATAATAATAATAATAATAATAATAATAATAATAATAATAATAATATCAAAGACTTGTGGACCAAGTTGGGGTTTGCTTGCAGCTTATCAGAGGTTACACGGAGAATCATTCACCAGAAATAACAGTAACTTCCATTGTTCTATACTCCATACAAGTTTTCACAGGTTCATTATCTATAATGATGGAGAACGCTTCTCATAAACCCTTGGGCATCTATCAACCAAACTGAAACTAACATGAACATAACTTGGCTTACTCCAATGTTGTCGTTTTTGTTCTTTAAATTCAATTTCAGCTCTCCTGCGGCAGATCATTAGCACATTTCGGATACATTTTGACCCATTCAAAGCCATGACAGAAAAGACTCAGTCCACTTCCACAAATGAAGTGCAGTCGATATCCTGAAGGGTGATTTTACCCATGTATAAATCATTTATGTGATCGGGACACAGAGGCAAGCATTTTTGATTCAAAGTTTCATGAATGACACCCATACCCTTAACCCACTGAGCTTCATCCAGGGGAATCAAATTCAGATGATTTTGCAGTAACTTAACTCTATACATGATTGTATCTGTTCTACCACAGAAATGAGCAACACAAGAATGTGATGGCTCATCAGATGCCAATCTGATCAAAGCCAAAGATATAGCCCCATCCACAGGTTTTGGGTCTGAAAGATTTTTATCACCCAACATCTTAACATCCCTCTCGGTTGGGAAGTAAACTTCTTCATATCCATTAACATTCGAGACCTTCAAATCTTTACTGTAATGTTTAATTGCTTCAAGTTTGGTGGATTCATGCTTGTGTGACAGTGTTAAAATACAAGAGAACCTCAGGTGATAAGAAACAACTGTTTTCACCATTCTGAAGTTGTGACAACAGCAGAAGAAATCCAGCCATCTCCTTCCAACACCAGCATACCACTTAACAATGTCAGCATCTTCCAAGGCAAATAGTAAGTCGATTGGCCTGGGACGACCCATATTATTCGTAAAACCTGCCATTCTAACAGCCTTCCTAACAAGTTCTATAGGAGCAGAAACCTTCATACACAACTTGGTCAGATCATCAACTGTGCGCTCAGAATATTTATGTTCCTCTTCTTCTCTTACCCTCTTTTCTTCTTCCTCCAACACCATTCTTGCTTTGGTAGGTGCCAAATGCTTGTCAACTTCTTGTTGGAACTTCTCATAAGCATCAACAAGATCATGTGGCAACTGATCTCTAACATGTCTTAAAGATAAAAAATCACCTCTGGAGAGCAGCCGATACCAATTCCATCGTTCTTCCAAGGACCCCAAGAACTCTTGCACAACTTCATCAGCCCAAGTCCTAAAGATTTCTCTGACTTCAGTGTCAATTTGATATTCAAATTTAAACCCATCTTTACTCTGCTTCAACTTCTTAAACACATGACTCAATATTTTCAAACCCAACTTTTCCTATTCCTCTCCCGAGCATTCCTCAATTCTAAAGCTTTAACTTCCTTCTGTCTAAGATACTTCTTCTTCGCTCTTATTGCCTTTTCTGACATAGGGGGATGCAAAACAGAAGGAGGAACAGCCTGCAGCTCCATCCCCAAAAACATAATCTTCTCTGATACTGCACTGTGGATGGCTGTTTTAACTCTATTGACCTTCAACCCCAAATCCCCTTCCAAAACATCCAAAACACGGTCCTTCAACTCCCTTGCCAACACCTTTGACCCGGATGTAATTACCAAAATCTCATCCAAGTACCTAACTGCATGAACTTTCACCGGCTTATAGAAAGCGTTCGAGTTACTAAAATCATGGTCAGTTAACTCAAATTTAGAGGTCTTATTATTCACAAGAAGCCTCATTTCTTGAATTTCTCTATCAAAGCCATCAAAATAAACATTAATCAAAATCGAACACAAGCCGCTTTCTTGAGGAAGCCCTCTCCCTAGATAGCAGCCACCAAATTCAACCCTAACCACTTGACATTGAAACAACATCTTTATCATATCAACCAACAAAGCATCCCTAATTTTCTCTCCAATAAACGTACACAACTTATCGACATTAAACTCATCAAGCTTGTTAGGACAAAAGGAAACATTAAACCACCAGGTAGGTTTTGTCACATTGTTCTTTAAGTACCTAATGGCAGTATGTCTGCCCATTCCAACACGACCACCATAAGAAAATGTCACAAACTTTTCATCATAAACGATTTCTAACACCATCCTAATAGCTTCAATCAGAACTTTTAGTTTCAGATTTGGTAAAATCAAAGGCTCACCTGAAGGACTTGGCGGGTCCATTCTGACACAGCAAGAGGGGATATCGAACTTGTTATGGGAAATTTCATGACCCATTTCATCAATCGAGAAGTAGTTGGAAACAGAGGTAGGAAGTGTCGTTGTTGGAGATGAATGGGAGAGGTTTTGGCAGGCGGCGATAAGAACAGAGGGTAAAGCAATGACGTTGCGGAGGAGATTGGAGAAAGTTCCATGGGAGTATTGGCTGAGAACTAAGGATTTGAGGTGGGAATCAGTCAAAGTGTGGGTCGACAATAGTTTGAAGGGGATTGAGAAAGGATGAGAAAGGCCAGTGATTGTTTTGAGGGTCTTAAGCATTGAAAACACAAAATTGATAACAGAGGGATCAGTGGCGAAGCATAAAATGTCCAAAAATATTATATATATATATAACACTTGTTTCACAATTAGCGAATAACTCGTTATAATCTATAGTTAATTACATTAATTGATTGTAAAAATTGTTATTATGTAAAAAAATCAAGATATAAATATGGGACTAAAAAATATTTTTAGGGTTAGTATTTAATACACAAATAGTGTAACTTTTTACACAAATATACATGTTTAAAATCTAAAACCTAAATTTTTAATATTAAAACCTTAGAATCTAAACCATAAACTCTAAACCTTAAATTCTAAAATATAACCTTAAACCCTAAATTCTAAACACCAAAACAAAAACCCATAAATCCTAACCCCCTAAATTAAACTCATAAACCTTAAAATAGTGCTATTTGTGTAAACTAAAAAGTTTACACTCACAATGTATCAAATAATTTTTTAATTTTATACGACTTTTCATAAACATATGCATGCTCGTTATATGCATAAGGATGGGGATGGACATCTGTTTAATGAATGTATGAAATTTTAAGAGTAGGATAACAGAAAATCTAACCCTACTCAACCCATGCCCATACTTGGTTATAAATTTATAATACTCTCTTCAAATGTTAAAATTCTATCAAAAACTCAGTGAAAAATAATAATAATAAGTGAAAAAGAGTACAACACATATCTCCCTATAATGATAACCTCACTTAACATATTTGAGTTGATGCATCCCAATATGGTGTACAAACTTTTTAAATGTGGAAGTTGACAAGGCATGTGTAAAAAAACTAGTCAAATTATTACTTGAATGAATTTGTTGAACTTTTATTTCACATTTCTTCACAAGATTGTGACAAAAGAATAATTTTAGTATTCTGACGCTTTTAATGCATTATCCTTTCAAATTGATCTATACATATAGAATTATGTTTGTACAAGATAGTTTACGTTTTCTCTTGTGTAAGTAAATCACATATCTTTCAGATATGTTAGATTAATAGCTTTAACCAAACACATTTCTAGACTTGTCTCGTGCATTATAGTTATTTGTACATGATTTGAATAAACAATATCTAATGTTAGCATTATTGACTGTCATAATATGGACGTACTTCTACATGCAAATACATATCTTATTTTAGATAAACTTTGATGTGGATCCAACAAAGTAATGGAGACCTTGAATCATTTGAGTAAAGTAATCATATATTAATTGTTTCTTTGAAATATCTAAATATGTTGAGTGGATCTATCGATCGAATATGGCTTAGAGGGGTTAAACTTTATAAATGAAGTTTACATCCACTACATTAGTTACCAACTAAGAATTTCACAAATTCACTAATTTGTCTTTCCTTTTAGGACAATGAGTAATCTTACAAAAGCTCACCAAGATTTATACCCCAAAATCTTGTGAATCCTTTCCCAAAGATGAATGCAAAGAAACAAACTTAGAAAATCCTCACAAGGAATATGTTTACTAAGTTTAAGCTCTCTCACACACACCAAAGAACACTGATAAATGAATTACAAATGGATGAATTCAACTTTAATCACTTGGAAGTTTGGATTGACTTTCTTGATGCTTCAATACTGTTTGGAGGTCCCTTTAATATGCACAGAGGTACTGAATCCATTGTAGTGGTTTTGAGACCTTGAGATGGTATCGAAACCATTGCAAAATCATACTACCTGAAAGGTTTCGAAACCACCAAGGGGAGGTATCGAAATTGTTAGGATATTTGTTTTGATATAATAATTGAAAAATAATTTTGTACTAAATTGAAAATATTTCAAAAATGATTTTAAGTCCAAACAGCTGGAAAATATGTTTGCGATGTTTTCAAATGGTTTTGGAAGGCCTTAACACGTTTTCAAAGAGCTAAACTAGTGATTTCATAAGGCTCGTATCGATACCCCCCAGAGGCGTACCGATACCTCTTAGGGTTTCAGCTATAGCATTTTTCCAGAATCAAAAATCTGTACCGGTACAGGCTTATGCGTATCGGTATGAAAGAGGTCATACCGATATGCTCTTACGTTTACTGATCCCCTATGTTTTCAAACCCCCAACGGCTATCTCCATGCAGGTGTACCCATATGCTGTATCGAACCCAAGTACCAAAACAGACCCAGGCGTACCGATCCACCGTACTGATACACCCTAAGGCATTTCGATACGCGAAGGTTGAAGCGAGCATAATGACTCTTTCTATATGGGGAAATGTACCGATACGCACACCCACGTACCAATACCAACGAGCCCAGAAATGGAAATTTAGTATGGAAATATGCCCCCAATGTCTCCAATCCCAAAGGTCTCTAACGGCTAGAAACTCAATTAGGAGAATAAAAGGACCCTTGAAGAACCAGCAACAACTAATGCTTAAATTGCCAGCATTATTATGATTGTATAAGAGTCTTAGTGCTTAAAATTCCCATTCTTTCATAGACTACACTTGTGAGCTTCAATTGTAATATTTGCTCAAGTATATTACGATTAGAGTGAGTGATTTAGAGTGCAAACAACCAGCCTAAGAGAGGATTTCTTGTTTACATTTTATTTATCTTTGTAAGAGGGTTTTTGCTTTGCCTTGGGGCATACGTCAAGAGGTTGTAAAGGTTATCCCTTAAACCTATAAAAAAAAGCCTAAGAGATGATTTTTTCTTTACTTTTTATTTATCTTTGTAAAAGGGTTTTTGCTTTGCCTTGGGGCATAAGTCAAGAGGTTGTAAAGGTTATCCCTTGAACTTGTAAAAAGGTAGAAATCCTTAGTGAATTTGGAAATCCTTAGTAAGGAAGCTAAGGTAGTGGATGTAGGCTTTGGTTAGAAAGTCGAACCACTCAAAATTTTCTGTCAAAATTTTCTACCTATTTGCTTCCACCACCATCACCCAAGAAACCACTTCTCCACCACTTAACGCCAAAATCGGTTGAGGAAATCAAGCCCAACAATTGGTATTAGCGCGAGGCTCAATCGAGAGGATTAACATTTTATTGAGGCGATCCCTGTAAGTTCGATCAACCAACAAGTCAACCGATGTTCATGGCACAATCCATAGACAAGCCACCTTTCTTCAATGGTGCCAATTATCCATATTGGAAGAATAGGTAATGTTCTTCTTGAGAGCCAAACATTACCATCTTTGGGATATCGTTCTCGATGGGTCGTTCGTTCCTCAAAGAAGTAAGACAGAATGGAGTGCGAATGATTGTAAGAAGATGGAGCTGAATTGTAAAGCCTTACACATTCTATTTTGTGCATTGATACCGGATGAATATGCCAAAGTCTCTTCTTGTGAGAGTTCCAAGGAGGTTTGGGACAAGCTTGAAGTGATCCATGAAGGTACAATAAGGTGAAGGAGACAAAGATTGGTCTACTCAACTACGAAAACTTTAAGATGAGCCCGGATGAAGACATCAAGAGTATGTTCGACCATTTCTCTACGATTGTCAACGAGCTAAAAGAATTTGGAAAGGAGATTTTGGAAGACAAACTCGTTCGAAAGTTAATTTATTCACTTCCCGAATCACGAGAATCGAAGAAGACGACAATCCTAGAAGCTAAAAACTTGAAGGACCTCAAGCTTGATGAGCTCATCGGTTCTTTGCTAACCCATGAGTTAATGTCTAAACCATGAAAAAGGATAAAGAGAAAAAGATAAAAGAGCTCGAATTTGAAGATCTAAATATTGTGGCTCTTCAATCCTCTACTAGTCATCAAGAAGATTCACGTGAGGAGGAAAGTGAGAATGAAGAGATGACCCATCTCTTCAAGGAGTCCACTCGATTCATGAAGAACGATATGGAGAAATCTTCAAGACATGAATTGAAGAAGAAGATGAAGGATCCCCTCAATTGCTCTGAATGCAAGAAGATGAAGCACACCAAATACGATTTCCCTCGCTTTAAGAAAATGATCATCTTCAAAGAAAAAGGCAAGACTCCACCGATGAAGATAAACAAGCCAATTTTTGCCTAATGACCGTCCATGAGGGGGAGGTAATGATAAGTGTTCAAAAGTACTATTTTTATTACCCTTTTTACTCATATTATTGTTAGACTTAAGCTCATAATAGTTGCATAATTAGTCATTCATGCATTAATTCATGTTTCTTTCCACCGTTGAGCTTGATTACATAACTTGGTGATTTTTGTGGAAAAAGATGCTGCTTTGGTGTGTTTTTGTGTGTGTATGTGCAGGATCACTTGCCAAAGCAATGCCGAGCTAGTTGCCAGGGCAATGCATGAAGGATATGCCGAGCTAGTTGCCAGGGCAATGCATGAAGGAGACGCCGAGCCAGTTGCCATGGCATTTGTCGAAAAAGACAAAATGCAATAGGGATGCCGAAATTAATGACTTTACAAGCCCAATATGACATGGAGCAAGGCCCAAGCCCAAAGGAATTTGATTGCCATGCAGAGATTAAAGAAGAATTAAATTCCAAGAAGATAGGAGAAGTTCTAATAGGAATAAAATTATAATAAAGAATTATATTCTTTAAAGATAATTTAATTCCAACTCAAACTCCTCCTCAAAGAAGGACTTTGGCCTAGCCCTATAAATAGCAAGGAGATTTCGACAATCCATAGAGAGAGCAAGGGGGAAATTTCGACAAGAGAGCATTAGGGGAATTTCGACTTCTTCTTCTTCTTTGCTTCTATTAGATTCATGGTTTGGGGATTATTCTTTGTATATCTTTTGAACCCAACCATGAACTAACTTGATCGGCTATGGTTATTGTGTTTTGTGGTTGTGAGAAACTATTGGTTTTTGTTTAGGTAATAAGAGTTTGTACTTTTCTATTTCAAGGTTTATTCATTCTTGATTCTTATTATTGTTTGCGAGTGAATTGGGAGAGGATCTCGTGATATTATCCATTTATCTAATATCGGGAGAGTTAGATTCAAGAAACGAATGAATATGATCTTTATTCAATCCAATGATGGTGAAGATTAATCCGGCTTAGGAATAAGTTAAGGATTTCAACGGCTAAGAGGAGTGCAAGATTGGTTGTTGTTCACCCTTGATTCACGCAGGGATGTATTATCAAGGCATGCACAAGTAGCTAGAGTTTCGACTTAGGGATAAGAAGAAACCATTGAAGAACGCTCCCCGAACCTTGAAGTTGCTGCCCGATCGCCCAAGTAGTTGCCCAACTAGTCGCCAGGCAACCATCAATTAGTTGCCAAGGCAACCCCGTTGTGCAAGTCGCCACGGCAACTGAGTTGCCCGTGCACTCTTTTACCAAGACAATCCAATCGGCTATCACACCTCAACTCACGATAACCTAGCCTATCTCTCTCAATCGATCTCATCTTTTCTTTTACTTTATTGCTTTCTAGTTTAGTTATTAGTTAAACTCCTTTAATTGTGTTTTTACTTTTCACAGTGCAGTAACTTAAGCAAAGTGGCCCAAACCAATCCCTGTGGAGACGATACTCGATACTCATATCACTTTATTACTTGCGACGTGTATACTTGCACAATTGCGTAGCACTTATCACACGCAACAAGTTTTTGGCGCCGTTGCCGGGGATTGGCAATTGGTGTTAGTTGTTTTTGTTATTGCATTTTTTTTCTCTCTCTTAATTTTACTAACTTTTCTTTTTGTTTGTTTTATCAAAAAAAAAAAAAAAAAATTAGGTGCGCTTCTAAGTTAAGGAACATCAACATGTCGGGAAATAAAACCAATCTATTCGAGAGATGATGTTGGAAGATATGAATCAATTCAATCAAGAGTTCCTTGCACCCTTTGATGATTACCTATACCAACCGAGAAAAGCCCAAAAAACTTATACCATGGAAAAATCTTGTGCTATGTGTGGAGAACATCATGTGTTTGAAAATTGCCCTCACATTTTCGGTGCATATAACTACATGGAGGACCATAGAGGGAACCAAAGCAGCAAAATTCTTCATGGTATGATCAAAAAGCTCAAATTTTTTTTTTTACCATAACAATTTTGCCCCAAAGAATGAGATATGCCATGGCAATGTAGTCCTTTTCAAGAGCATTCCAATTCCTTGGAGGAAATGTTACTAGCTTCATTGGCTAGACTTGACGGATCAATTGAAGAGATTCGAGAGCTATCAAAATCTATGGATACGAGGATAACTCAATGGGATGCAACCTTAGGGGATTCAGAAGATCAATTGGGGAGATCCACATATGTCATGGATAACATGCACCAACAATTCATTCCTAGGGATACTGAAGTCCCAAGGCAAGAGGACAAGGAGCAATGCAAAGAAATCTCTCTGATGTGTGAGGAACAACTAGAACCTCAAAGTCAAGAGGATGCCAATGAGAGAGACGCCCAACACATGATGAGCATGAACAACAAATTGCCTCGACAATGATTGAGGAGCTGAGCAGAGCAATGCCGCGACAACACTCGGTGAAGCCGAGAACAATAATACTACAGCAAATTCTAAGGAACCCGATGCCCGAGTAAGGTTACAACGTTGATGTTGAAGCGAAATCTATAGATTGCTCTCATCTACAATTGCCACGGCAATTACTCGACCACATACAAGATCAACGAGATGATAATACTTTGCCAATGGAATATGAGCAGGTAATAGTTGAACCTTTTGAATTCTTTAAAAACTCACCTCGTCCATTGCGGGTATGTCTTGAGGAACCGAGGTTGGTAGATTTGAAGCCATCAAATCTCTCTTGATGGAGATGTTTGAGAGGCCAAAAGAAAAAGGTGTTTGGATTCATAAAGCTCTTGTAAAATTGATTCTTCCCTTGACTTAGAGAAAAATTTGACAACCGATTGCCACGGCAATTGGCTTGAGCAAGCAATTGCCACGACAACAAAGGCTACATCCAACCATGATAGAAGTCGACAAGAATGAGGTAATTGAATGGTTGAGAATGGATATAATTTTTCCTATTAATATATTTGTGCCTTCAGGAATAGTAGCAAGGTGGAGAGTATACATGGACTACAAGCGAACAAAGAAGAAAGACACCTCCACCATGGTAACGCAAAAAGGGAGTAGTGGCAAGCACATTTGCCAAACTCTTTTTGGGCAATATTATCACCCGATGGAGGGTGCGGATGGACTATAAGAAGTATCAAAAACGGCAACCTTCAACACCGCAACAACTCCTAATACGCACGCCCTGCGCAACCATGGACGCCAAGACGCCTCGGCAACCCCCGACGCCTCGGCAACCCTCGACGCCACGGCAAACTATCGATACATTTATTTTTATTTTATTTTTTTGAACTATTTTGTTCTATTATTTTTTGTTATTTTTCTCTTTATTTTTTAGGATATATTTTATTTTTCTTCATTATCTTTAGTTTCGTGTTTTCTTTATTTTCTTTTCCACAACAAGACTCACAACCACCATGATAAGGAAATTTTTGCCGACTACTCGCCACAACAACCACAACGGAAATCGGCGATGCCTGCAGCAACAACAATGGCTTCGGCAACTACTGATGCACATGCAAGTAAACCTGCATCGGCAAACATGGACCAAATCAAGGCAATGCTATTCACGCGATACCAGCCTCAAGCATTCAACCACTGACCGAAAATTTAATCAAGCAAACGACACGAAGGAAACTCATCAATCGAGGTGACGACCTCTCTGACTAACTCATTTCATTTAGTTTCTTTTAAATTTTGTTTCACTCTTACATGCATTGAGGACAATGCTTCTCTCGAGTTTGGGGGGGTGTTGGTTTCTAGTTAGTTTCATGTTTAGTTGCATTCATCTTTAGCAATCACATATAGGTTGCATATGTTACTTGCCATGCCTTTAATTTGATTTAATTGCTTAAGACTTGTTGAATATCCAATGATGAATTTTTGCCACTGTACTTAATTGAAATAACCTTTAATTTTAGGATTGCATGAAAAGAACTTAGAGTTTTACTATGATGCTGAATTTTTTTACACGGTTGTGGGTTGTTGATTCAAAGAAACTTAGTGAACTTAGGTTGCTTAAAATTTGGGTAAATTTTAAATTGAAAATTAAAAGTTAATTTCTTGCTAGAGGTGCCCAAAACTCGGCTCTAGTAGTAAATACACTTTCTTGCTAGAGGTGCCAAAAACTGCTCTAGTAGTTAATGCACATTAAAGAATCGCTAGAGGTGCCCGAAATTGGCTCTAGTCGACTAAAATAAAATGAGAAATTGCTTACTTTACTAGAGGTGCCCGAAATTGGCTCTAGTGAAAATTAAAATAAATGCCCCAGTAATTAAATTGATAAAAGCCTACTATTCACATAGAATCTTGAAAATCAACTTGTACACAACTACGCACACACATTGTCACGAGCATTATAGTTTTGTTCTGGGAAATTTTTGTGCTATCCGAAAAATTTAAAAGGTGATCATACTTTGTGCCACGGTTCCGAGGTTTGAATTCAAGTTTAAAGCATGTCTTTGATGATTAAAGTCTTGGCAGGTAATTGTTAGTTTGCATTGCTTGAGGACAAGCAATAGTTCGAGTTTGGGGGCGTGATAAGTGTTCAAAAGTACTATTTTTATTACCCTTTTACTCATATTATTGTTAGACTTAAGCTCATAATAGTTGCATAATTAGTCATTCATGCATTAATTCATGTTTCTTTCCACCGTTGAGCTTGATTACATAACTTGGTGATTTTTGTGAAAAAGATGCTGCTTTGGTGTGTTTTTTGTGTGTATGTGCAGGATCACTTGCCAAAGCAATGCCGAGCTAGTTGCCGTGGCAATGCATGAAGGATATGCCGAGCTAGTTGCCGTGGCAATGCATGAAGGAGACGCCGAGAGCAGTTGCCATGGCATTTGTCGAAAAAAGACAAAATGCAATAGGGATGCCGAAATTAATGACTTTACAAGCCCAATATGACATGGAGCAAGGCCCAAGCCCAAAGGAATTTGATTGCCATGCAGAGATTAAAGAAGAATTAAATTCCAAGAAGATAGGAGAAGTTCTAATAGGAATAAAATTATAATAAAGAATTATATTCTTTAAAGATAATTTAATTCCAACTCAAACTCCTCCTCAAAGAAGGACTTTGGCCTAGCCCTATAAATAGCAAGGAGATTTCGACAATCCATAGAGAGAGCAAGGGGAAATTTTGACAAGAGAGCATTAGGGAATTTCGACTTCTTCTTCTTCTTTGCTTCTATTAGATTCATGGTTTGGGGATTATTCTTTGTATATCTTTTGAACCCAACCATGAACTAACTTGATCGGCTATGGTTATTGTGTTTTGTGGTTGTGAGAAACTATTGGTTTTTGTTTAGGTAATAAGAGTTTGTACTTTTCTATTTCAAGGTTTATTCATTCTTGATTCTTATTATTGTTTGCGAGTGAATTGGGAGAGGATCTCGTGATATTATCCATTTATCTAATATCGGGAGAGTTAGATTCAAGAAACGAATGAATATGATCTTTATTCAATCCAATGATGGTGAAGATTAATCCGCTTAGGAATAAGTTAAGGATTTCAACGGCTAAGAGGAGTGCAAGATTGGTTGTTGTTCACCCTTGATTCACGCAGGGATGTATTATCAAGGCATGCACAAGTAGCTAGAGTTTCGACTTAGGGATAAGAAGAAACCATTGAAGAACGCTCCGCCGAACCTTGAAGTTGCTGCCCGATCGCCCAAGTAGTTGCCCAACTAGTCGCCCAGGCAACCATCAATTAGTTGCCAAGGCAACCCCACAGCAAGTCGCCACGGCAAATCGAGTTGCCCGTGCACTCTTTACCAAGACAATCCAATCGGCTATCACACCTCAACTCACGATAACCTAGCCTATCTCTCTCAATCGATCTCATCTTTTCTTTTACTTTATTGCTTTCTAGTTTAGTTATTAGTTAAACTCCTTTAATTGTGTTTTTACTTTTCACAGTGCAGTAACTTAAGCAAAGTGGCCCAAACCAATCCCTGTGGAGACGATACTCGATACTCATATCACTTTATTACTTGCGACGTGTATACTTGCACAATTGCGTAGCACTTATCACACGCAACAGGTAACTTCTAACTCATCTAATTCTAATTTTTATACTTTTGATGAGTTACAAGAAGCTTATGATAATTTGTTTTTTGAATTCAATGCCTCATTTTAAATAAAAGAGAAATTGATTTCAAAATTGAAAATAGAAAATGAAATGTTTTCTAAAACCAAATGGGAATTTGAAGCAAAAATCAAAGATTTTGAGCTTAAAGTTTTGAACTTACAAAATTTGCTTCAAAAGTGTGAAAAAGATCATCAAAAAGAAGTAAATGATCTTAAAAAGGAAAAAGATTTGATTTCCAAGGAATTAGAAAATAAAAACAATTTTAGAAAATCAAAATTTTACCAAAGACAATCTAGTGCCCCTAGATTTTTTAATGGAAAATGTTTTAAAAGTATTTGGGTCCCAAAATGACTAATTACTTTAAATAAAAATGATGAAATTGAAAAATGGATTTCTAAGGGGACTAAAGTTTGTGATACTAATGCCTATGGATCCAAAGCAATTTAGATAACAAAATATTTGTGATTGTCTTTTTATAGGTGTGATGGAGCATTGATCAACAAGTTGAAAATCCAAGAAAGCTCTATACACACAAGAAAGATCACTTGAAGAAGGAAGGCTTCACATCCTACCTTTGGTTCAAGTGTAAGTGGGAGCCTATTTTTAAACAAAACTTATTTTTGTAATTTTTTTAAACTCTCTATTGTTATGGGACTTAAAATTTTTCAAACCAAGTTTGAATCATTTTTGATGTAACAAAAAGGGGGAGAATGTTTTGAAAAATTCATTTTTCAATTGAATAAGGGGCTTTAATTATTTTTGAATTTTATTCTCTTATTCAAAATTTATTTTTACAAAGGGGGAGAATCACTAAAACAATTTTTCAAGTTGGTTTTATTATATCAAAAAGGGGGAAGATGGTTAGAATATTTGTTTTGATATAATAATTAAAAAATAGTTTTGGACTAAATTGAAAATATTTCAAAAATGATTTTAAGTCCAAACAACTTGAAAATATGATTGTGATGTTTTCAAATGGTTTTGGAAGGCCTTAACACGTTTTCAAAGAGCTAAACCAGTGATTTTATAAGGCTCGTATCGATACCCCCAGAGGCGTACCGATACTCCTTAAGGTTTCAACAACAATATTTTTCCAGAACCGAAAATCCGTACCGGCACAGGCTTATGTGTACCGATACGGAAGGGGTCGTACTGATACAATCTTACTCGTACCGATCCCCTATGTTTTCAAACCCCCAACAACAATTTCCATGCAAGTGTATCGATACGCTGTATCGAACCCAAGTCTCGAAACGGGCCCAGACGCACCGATCCACCATACCGATACGTCCTAAGGCGTTTCGATATGCGAAGGCTGAAGCAAGCATAACGACTCTTTCTATATGAGGAAGCGTACCGATACGCACACCGCGTACCGATATCGACGAGCCTAGAAGTGGAAATTCAGCAAGGAAATGTGTTCCCAACGGCTCCAATCCAATCCCAACGGTCTCCAACGGCTAGGAACTCAATTGGGAGAATAAAATGACCCTCGGCAACAACTAACTCTTAAATTGCCAACATTATTATGATTGTATAAGAGTCTTAGTGCTTAAAATTCCTATTCTTTCATCGACTACACTTTGTGAGTTTCAATTGTAATATTTGCTCAAGTGTATTAGGATTTGGGTGAGTGATTTAGAGTGCAAACAACCTGCCTAAGAGAGGATTTCTTGTTTGCTTTTTATTTTTCTTTGTAAGAGGGTTTTTGCTTGGCCTTAGGGCATAGGTCAAGAGGTTATAAAGGTTATCCCTTGAACCTGTAAAAAGGAAGAAATTCTTAGTGAATTTGGAAATCCTTAGTGGGGAAGCTAAGGTAGTGGATGTAGGCTTTGGTTAGAAAGTCGAACCACTCTAAATCTTCTGTCAAATTTTTCTACCTATTTGCTTCCACCACCATCACCCAAGAAACCACTTCTCCACCACTTGGCAACAAAATCGGTTGAGGAAATCGAGCCCAATAGAAACCATCTTGAAAGACATAAAAGGTTGGTTATCTTTTTGCTTTTAAAAACATATTCGATATAAGTATTAAGTCAAATATTTTAGAAATCATTTTTACAAGTTAAAACAAGGTTATTGAAAAATTTAAAGTGATTTACAAATTTTTAGAATTTAGTCTTTAAAAAATTAGTTATATAAAAAATCAAAATATGTCTAATAGTCTTCCCCTTTTTAATATAATCAACCCTTTGTAAAAATTTCCTTTTGAAAAATTTGTCAAAGTTAAAAATCTTCCACATTGACTCACCTTAGTAAATGTCTTTATAAAATTTTAGAGAATAGATTTTTAAAGACATTTTTAAGATAAGCAATTTTGAACTAGTTTCCCTCTTTTTGTTATAGCAAAATGGAAAGTAAAGCTAAAAAATGATCAAACGTCATTAGAACAATTCGGAATAATCCAAAACAAATAAATAACCAATAATCAAAATGAAATCCAAAGTAATATCCAAATAAAAACTTATAATATAAAATCCATAAAATACTATAGAATCCAAAAATAAATAACATCCAAACATAAGTGCATTAACCAAATACTTAAGTCCAAGTACCAAAAAATATCATAAAGTCATAATAATACATGATATCAATCCTAAGCACTGGATGTATGTGGAGGCAATGAAGGAAAGTGATGATCATGAAGATTTTTCATCTTCCCCTCAAGAGATGTCACACGAGTGTCCAAACCACGAATGAGAGTGATAGTCTCATTATGAGAACTATGAAGAAAGCATCCATGGGGTTGAACCGAGTAACCAAGTAGTCATTTATGGTTTGCGTCGACATGGCTTCGTAGGGGAGGTGGAGCATCTGGAGCCTGCACATTATCCATCGAAGCATCGGGGACGTTGTCGTTATCCTCGTCCTCAACTACCTGATAACTCTACAAAAGGAGTTATCTTTAGTACATTTTATTTTAATTTAGAAGATTTGGGGAGTGAGAGAGGGAAGAGAGAGAATGTGAGGATGAGAAATGAATGAGTCAACTCGGTTTTGGGCATTTATAGGTGAGTCAAAATGGTACCGATTTGGCATCTGGTTTAGGGTCAAATTCGCGCGTTTTTGAAACGGGTCGGATCTGACCGACACGTTTTTATGAAGTTGGGTTATTTGAGTTTTGAGTCCTCAAGAGTTTGTAATGCATTTCAATTCAGTCCTTAATTTCAATAAAATTCAATTTTAATTTGTAATTTCATTCAATTTGATCCCTTAATTTAATTGCTTTATTTAATTAATTGCATTATGATGCACGTTTTAAATTAAGCAAACTTGTTAGACAATTTAATTATTTAGATTTTAATGTTAATTTGTTTATAGCCTTAGTGTTAGGAGCTTCAATTAGATTCAAATAATCTAATTAGAAATACAACTGTAGCAAATTAATTAATATTAAGTGAGAACTTGGAAGTTCAAATTTGAGTGATGTTCCATTGTAATGGGGTGTTGTTCAACATGTACTTTTAAGTAGAATACTTAGCATTTATTATTACATAGAAATTGGTTAATTAATTTAGTTAATTAATTAAAGCCTTAATCTGGACTAGTACTTTAAACAATTAGAGAAATTAATAAACTAGGGAATATTATATATAATTGTGGGTTTAAATATGGATGGTGCCCAAGGAATCGGGTGTTGTCTCATGTAAACCTTTAAATTAAATAATATTCATCGATTTATTAAACACTAAAATTTAATTAGAGTCTTTTTAGATTAGTACTTAAAATAAACAAGACCATAATTAATCATGCTTATAAAACCTATTATATGACAAATATATTTTTGGAATATGAATTGAGGTGCCCTGAACGTATAGGGGTGTTTCTAATTGATAGTCGAATCAAAAATATATTTTCATATAAAAGGAATATTTTTATTTGGAACGCAAACCCAATTAATAATCAATGATCAAATTAAATTCAAATTGTTATTCTTAAAATGCCAACATGCCACACATAATTAAAAGATACCGATATCGAGCATGTGTGAGGGTGCTAATCCTTTCCCACACGTAGCCGACTCTCGAACCCTAATTTTAAAAGAATGAATCTCTGGTTACTTTTATGGTGTCTGGTCTACCAAAATGACTGGTGGCGACACCAAACCTTTTCAAATATCGAAATTTAAAGAAAACCTTTCAAAGATTAGTCGTCCAAGTTATTTTTATCTGCTAAAAAATAGTTTAGACAAGAGCAATCATATGGTTGTTGATTAGAATACCCTGTTTGGTATAATGATTAAGTACTACTGCTAATAAATGATCAAATTGCCCTAGTCCATAAACTTTTGAAAATGAATTATTGAAGCATATAAATTATCAAGTACATTGAGAGACCAAAAGTTACTTTATGACTCAAATGACTAAAATGCTCTTAAAAATTACTAGAATACACTTGGAGTGTTAATTTCTAGATTTACTCTTTTGAGATTAAATTTTTGTTTTAGCCCTAATGTCTTGTTACACTTCATAAATAGCAATGAGTTGAATAAACCTCATTAGTTAACAACTTGACTAATTAGGTAAGCTATGAAACGAATTGTAGTAATGAACTGCATTCGTTACACAAATAGTCATAATTTGTGCTAGTTAACGTAAATAAATTCTTTGATAATCTGTTCGGTACGTTGATGGATCTTGGGATACCTATGATAAAAAAATGATGCGTTATATGTTAATGCTTGAAGGTACAAGTAAGTCTTTATCACTCTTGATTTTCTGTGATTATTATCGTTCGAACACTTGCAAGTATTTAGGACTCTCGTTTACAATTCTAGTCATAGAGCATTAGCTCTGACTCTTGTGATACTGGACAATTATGTCATTAGTCATAGCACATCGAAAACGACTCTTGTGATTCTAGTCGTAGAGCACTAGCTCCCACTGTTGCGACATTGGATGACTATGTTTCTATTGGTGGCACATTAGTGCCAACTCTTGTCTCGATCGATCGAGGTAAGCATGCTCTTACGTATTGTATTACTACACGTACATACGCAATCATTTACCATTATTGTCTCGTTTACTACACGCACATTATTGGAGGTTGGGTCCTCATCTAGATTGGTAAGCCGTTTTACTAGTCCGGTTGTGGAGAAGTTATACAATGCCAAGTTCGTTATGCAAAGGTTGTGGGAAGAGTTAGGATTTGCCTAGGGATGGGCATTTCACCTGGACCCAATGTGTTCTGACCTAACCCAGCCCGATCGGGTTATTTTTTTTAGTGATATTTTGCAATAATACTCTCTCTTTATATATTTTTTAAACTACGTCTTTAAAATTGATTTTTTTACGGTTAAGTTCCTAAAGTTAAGTAATATTTTTACAATTAGGTCCATAAAATTAGTTTTTACAATTAAGTCCCCAAAAGTGAATTTTTTATAGATCAGGTTGGGTAGGGTCGAATTGGGTTGCGGTATATAATTTTTGGGTTAGGTTGGATTTTTTTAAAGAATAGGATTGGGTTGGGTTCAGATTTAAGTAATTATTTTCGGGTCGGATTCGAGTCGGCCAAAAACCCGACCCGTGCTCAACCCTGGATTCACCTACTCAAAAGATGAACCTAACTGTGAATAGAAAGCTGTGAATAGATTCGGTTTTCAAAGACCTCACAATTGAAGGAGCCGCATGGAACGAAAGTCCTTGAAAGTGATTGTGAATAAAAAGATGTTGAAACCCGAAGCCAAGCTGTGGAACCATTTCATCAAGACGCGTCTGATGCCCACCACGCATAAAACCACTGTCTATACTTTGCGTCTGTTGCTTATTCATTCCATCTTGAAGAGAGGACAATTAATATCGGAGGTATCATTGTCGTTGAGATTTATGCCTACAACAAGAAAGATGTGGGAGCCCTATACTTTCCAAACCTCATCATTGCTTTTTGCAATCCAGTGTTAGTGTCAGCGAATACAACGGATGAAAAGCTACCGTAGAAGCAAAACTGGTCGAGAAGAGTCTATTTGAAGATTATGCGAGAGGACATGCCTAAAGTCTCCACGACAGCAAAAGGAGCCAAGGCTGCTGAACCTTTCGAAGCACTAGAGCATGCCACGGAAACTCCCTCGATGCCGACAGATCCTTTGAGCCTTTTGATGGGTGTCGAACCCATAAAAAATACATACCTCCTTAATCTAATGATTTTCGTAATAGAAGTAGACAAGGTCGATTCCATAGAGAGAGATAAGAGATTAAATTTATATAAATACAACAAAAGTAAAAAGGGGGTTTATGAGTTTGGGAATAGTTGAAAAACTAAAGAAAGCAAATTAAATGAAGGAAGTTCAATGATGATGAGGTTTCTAGTTAAGATATGTCTTTGAATATTTATTCAAGATTTTAAATTACTGATCTTCACAAGGATGATTCTACATAAATTCCAAATAGCTTAGTTAAAGTTAATAAGTGAAGCATATTATATAACCTAATCTCTCTCTAATAGGTAATCACCAAGATAACAAATATGACTATCACTTATTATCAAGATTAAACTCTTAGAGCCAGCACGTAAGAGTAAATACGTATCAAATAACATTATCGAACAACAAGACTCAAGCCCACATACTATCAAAACACAATCAAGAATACGAAATTATATCCTCAAACCCACGAGCGAGTTCTTACCACTTTATCAGGATAGCCATGATTGGTTGTGCATATAAATTAATAAAGCGATGAAGCATTTGAGCTTAAGAATCAAGATATGCTTATTGAATAAATTCAGAAGATATAAAAATACTTGAAATAAAAGAGAATTATGAATAACAAGATCTCACTAAAAGTACTTGAACAAAATCTTTGATCCTAACTTGAGTAAAAAAGGAGGGGGTTTAGCCAATCATAGAGATGGTGGCGGCAATGAGGGTTTTCTGTGGGGGTTTTTCTTGCTTTAAAGTTTACTTTTCTCTTCCCTTTATGATCCTATTTATAAGAAAAGTTGTTTACATCAATAAGGATAAGGAATTATATTAAAGTACAAAACCCTAATCCTATAATAAATGCAATAAAGTAGAAGTCCACTTGGAGTAAGATTTTTTCTTCTCCAATGAATTCCGACTGCGCACATGCCTTGTCTGCCGAACGCTACTGCCTTGCGCAAGTAAATCTCCCAAAGTGTCTAAATTGTAACACCCCGAATTCTTCTCCAATTCAAAATCCTAGTTTTCGAGTTTTTTTTAATTTCAAACGTTAATTTTAGAATTCCTAATTTTCAAAACTCTAACTTTTGGGGATTTTAAAACGTTTTATTATAAACATAAAAGTTGTCAATTTGGGACTAATTGCAAACAAATGTATTTTCAAGGACTATTTTGAAAACTTTTAACTTCAATTTTGAAAATCTTAAACTCGGGACCTAATTATGAAATATCTGAATTTTGGGTGTAAAAAATGTTAAGTCTTAAAAAAGGGTGACATTTTTGGGAACCTTAAAGGATTTGAAGGAACTAAGACTCAATTTTACCAGTCTTTTTTTGTATTTAAATCCATTATTCTCAACATATGATTTTTGGCTCTCCTGACACAAACCCTAGTGCCGCGTGCATTCAACCTGAGCTTCTGCTCACCGATCGGTGCCCCTAATTTACTCTAAATTCCGAATCAGTTTTATACATGAACACTTGCGTATCTTTTCCCTAGATCCTAGTTCAGCGTCTCGCACACCACCACGTCTTACCCCCCCATCGTTCTCGCAACTCCCTCAGAACACCCTCAACATCCGAGCGCCTCACCTGCCCCTCTCCAAACGCCGTCCACCCTAGACCGACGGTAAGCCCAAACCAAAACTGGTTTCCTCGGTAAATCCATCCCATCTTTGGTTGTCAATAATAATTTTATTTATTTATTTATTGTTATTAATATTATTGATAATATTGATATTATACGTAAACATATAATGTTTCTGTTATGTACGTTTTTAATTATTATTATATAGTATTTATATTAAATGTATATATTCTTCTATTTAATTTCAGGAAAAACTATTTCCCGTTTCTAATAAGCATTTTAAATGGTTTTCTTTCAAAGGAAATAATATATGTATATGTATATTTATAAGTATTGGGAGTATAAGTACAAGTGGTTCTATTTAGTTTTCACGAACTCACCCTGTGTCTGTAGTGTTTATGTCCCCTAAACTATTATATTTTTATTCTAATTATATTAACATGATTCAACTATTGATTTCTAGAAAAAAGTGATTCTTTAAATATACACATATATATATCCCATTGAATAATTTAGAGTCTCAATCTTTTGAATTGAACCAACACGTACTCGTAATCAATTTATTTGACTAGTCCGATCTGAATTATCCGGCCGACTTTACCCGAATCATTCTATCCAACTGTTTCTTCATTTGATTTGAAAATAATGTTGCGAAACAAATAAGTGTTATGTACCAGTGAATTCATAGGATAAGTATGTAGGAATAATTCCCCGATTATATGTAGCATAGTAATAGTGTTAATGTAGAATTATTCTCGTAGGTTCTGATACAACTGGACCTAGTGCTTCTGATCATGGGAAACATGTTTTTTAGTAGGTTGAGTTTGCTTTGGCTAAGGCGTGTTCTCTTTCGGTGCTATATATTCTGTGAATTAATGTTTTCAACTTGCATGACTACTTTTTTGTGTTATGATTTCAATGAGATTTGAGATATCATGCATACTGTGTCAGACTGTGTTTTAATGAATCTATCAGAATTTCAAAACTGTGATCCTTGTATTTAGTACGATAAACAATGATGTGATTTTGTATTTTACAATCATTAGCATATTTTATATGCATGGGATGAGATTGTACGGAGGAAGAAGTCACTTGACCACATTGTGATTGGTGAAATAAGGGTGAGGGGTTCTGGGGAACTACCTCCATTGTGACCGGTTGGCTTTGCCACCACTGTAATTGGAGTATGTAGCTAGGAAATGCGTTTTGTTTGTCATCATTACATGCATTGTGTTTTACTGTGCTTTTATTACATATCTTGAGAAAATTATTTTGAAACTGAGTTTGTGATTGCTTGCACTTTAGAGACACACTGGGCTCAATAGCTAACTCTCATATAGTGTCTTTTACAGACATCTCAAACTTTAGGTGACTTGGTACTCGAAGGATCTCAAGTGCTTTTTTACCTGATTATTCAGTATGAACTTAATATGTTTTCTAGAATATTTCAACTTTATTATCATTTTGGAATTTTGATGTAATTTCAGACTTGTGATGGTTTATATTTTGGGATTGTTTTAGCATGTATTTACAAGATTTGAATTCTATTATCTATTTAAACTTTCGAACATTATTAGAACATCTGAGTTTTATGAATTATAAACATATGTTTAGAATTATAATTTATTTTATTTTAAATTATAATATAATTTTTAGAATTAGTTTTCTTGAGGGTAAAGTTTTAATTGTGACTTCCTAAATTCGTTTTTTTTTCTTCTTGGCTGAGTTTGGTTACATCTAAATTGTGTTAAAACTCTTCTTTTATGCATGAAACGTTCTTTAGCCATAAAACACTTGGAAAATCAAATAGAAACCAAACCAATGACTTTAAGATAGATTAGTGTGCTAAAAATAAGAATTTATATAAGAAAAACATGCAAATATACAACTTATTATATACCCTCATACTTAGATTATGCTTGTCCTCAAGCATATTGAAACCCAAAACCTAGGATCCTTTTGGTAAATAGAAAGGATAAGAGAAGTAATAAGTTCATGGTTGCAATTTAGCACAAGAAAATAATCATCTAATTAATTATCATGAAGTAAAATATTGAATAGAATCAAACACACTCACAAATGGTTTACTCAATTTCGCTCAAGGTGTTGGGGAAACAACACTCAAGTCAAAGCATGTAAAAGAGTCTTACCGTAGGCTTGCAAATATATCACAACTCCACCACTAAGTTGGGCCGAATTAAAAGATTAAAAGGTCTTTGAATTTGGTTGTAACGAGGCTTAGGACAAGGTATGATGAGAAGGACTTTTAGGCTTTTTGAATCGAAGAACTTCACACTCCCTTTTTTTTCCTTTTGTATCAAGCTTTTCGTACAAATTTAATTTTGGGAGAAACAAGAATTCAATTTTTCTCACACTTTTTGTCTTTTGTTTTCTTTTTCTTTTTTTTCTTTTTGAACAATTAAGAACAAGACAATTCCTTTTTTCTTTTCCTTATTTTTTCTGCTCTTTTTCTTGTCTTTTGCTTGATTTTCTCTTTTTCAAGTAAGGAAAGTGCGTAGTTCTTCATATTCAGGTGCAAATTGGGGAAATAAAAAAAAGTGAATTAGGCTTGTAATGTGGTTTGTTTCCAAACAAAAGGATTAGGCTCAAAAAGCGGTTCTCTAGTGGTCATATTTACCAAGGTAGACTTTTTGGCTCAAGGTTCATACCTAAATGCCTTAATCATCTCAAGTAATTCAATCCTATGTGGTCTCAATACGTATAACATTGCAAGTTCTAGAAGAAATTGATCATGCTTGACATTAACTCAATGAAAGAAAAATATGAAACATAAAAGATGTATGTTTATTATGCTCAAATCTCACAAAATGGCTTATGTTGTGTCCAATTCCATTCATCCAACTATCGAATCAATTAATCAAGCAATTATTTACAAGGCTAAAGAGTTCTTATCAATCCTATTTTACTCTTCATATCAGTCTCATTTTTACTTTGGGATCCTGAGTCTAAAAAATTCCAACATGTTAATTCAAAGAAAAATTTTCCATACGAGAAGAATAATTTTAAGTCATCAATAAGCATGAATTTCACATATTATATCCTATGTTTAACAAGAAATTGAGCATCAAAATATCCCCCCACACACTTAAATCGAACATTTTCCCTAATGTTCCTATCTTACATGCGTAAAATAAAATAAAGCAATTAAAAGTTTACTGGAGAAGAGTGCTCCCTTATTTGGCATGTGGCGGTTCAAGGCGTGTATGGAATTGGAGGGTCGAATCCCGATTGCTCGAAGAATGCCCTTTGATTGGCCTCCATTCTATGCCTCATATTGTTAGCTATAGTGCCCTAGGGCCTATTGTATGGACGTGATATTTCGATTATTGAATTTATTATTATAATAAATTTGCATGCTTTTGTATCCTTGAATATTATTAATTATTCTAATTATCCCTAATCATCCTTGAATATTATTAATTATTCTAATTATCCCTAATCAGTTATTATTGTGGGAACAATAATAAGATAAGATTGGCATGAAGTTTGATAGATATCCATAAGATGAATATGTGAATGAAATTCAAATCAAATTCATATATGTATTTGTTGAGAACAAATAATAGATCAATTCATCTTAAGACTAATACATAGATTAAAGATATACATTAATCTTCAAACAATTATGACATTAAATCGTTAGACTTGAAATTGCTATGGTTCTCAAAATGATGACTATTATGTTTTGACATAGCCAAACATCATTTTTAATCAGACGATTATAAAGGTTATGCTTGAACATAATAAGGAATTGTGCAGTGAGATGTGAGTGATTAAGATGTAATTTATCTCTCTTAACATAAGAGAGATATCTCTGGGCTCCTCGATGATTGAGATTGAGAAATGCATGGCCGTGCTCAAATAAGTTGATAGAGATCAATGCCATTTGTTTAGTCAGTTCAATTGGGCATCGAGAAACTAAAGATCGAACGATATAATATTAACATTTCTATGCCTTATATTCTATCGAGATATCATGATATAAAACGATTATGACATAAACTGAATTAAGGTTGTCTCGGATTATGAGTTTTTTATTTAAATTGGGTAGTCATAATGTCTTGCTAGACACCACTTATGACTTGTAGAATAAAATGTAATTTTATCTACTGCCAACGTTAATTGAACCTATAGGGTCGCACACTAAGAATGGATGAGAATAGTTCGAGTTATTACTCTCAATAATAAATTTAAGATAATGCGATTATTTTAAATTATATCATTATAGATTATTTATTCGAATTTAAAGAAATTAAATTTGTATTCTTGTGATAGAATATTTTATTTTTTTATTATATTTTGAAAATAATATTATTAAATAACCTCATTATCTAGATTTGATTGGATTTAAATTCCTTATTGGATAAGGAATCAGTTTTAAAATGTATTATTTATTTATTTTAATTAAATAATATTATTAAATAAATCACATCATCTAGATTTTGGTTGAATTTGAATTCCTTATTAGATAAAGGAATTTATTTTAATTTATAATTTATTTAAAAGATATTTAATTAAATTTTAATAGTAAACTCAGTCTAACCCTAATCAAGTCATATATATAGGTATGCCAAGGGTTTTGACTTACTTGAGTTTTTCGAATAGCCACCAAAATCACAAAATCTCTATTTTCGAAATATTGAGAGGAACTAGCATTCCGATAGCCGTTCGTCGTCCATTCGCATGTGGATACTTATAACCTTGGATTGTTCATTTTTGAATGTCAGCTAACTTTTTCTTGTGTTTTGTAGTGGAGAATGTTAGGTTACCAGTGTTTGCTGCAACGGAGGAGGGCTTTTGCGCACGTCTGTGTGATTGGATGCGAGAAGAGGATGCGCGAACTAGAAGTTCAACGGGTTGTTCTTCGATCGGTGGCGGTGATGACAACATCTCAAGGCATTGCTTCCATCTCTTCTTGCTTGGCTCTTGGTGCGCGACAACTTGTAGTCTTGAAGAAGTTTCTTGCAAGAATAAAAATCTATTAAAGGGTGTTAAAACTAAAGTTTGGAGAAGAATGAAATAAGGAAATAATGAAATTAGGAAAGAAATAAAAGATAACAAAGTTTGAATTAAAGTGAGTATCTTTCCCTTTTTCTTTTTCGGTGGCTAACTTGAAGGCAAAGGAGTCCAAAATTTTAGTTTCCCACAGGTGGCAAAATTTCCCACCAAAACTTTTTTAGAAAATTTTTCAAAGCGTGGGCACGCTTTATTTTGTGACTACTACTGGTTTCTAGAATTTTCTAAGGTAAAGGCATGCATTATTCCGTGAGTGCTACCCATACCTAAAAAGAAAGAAAAACATAAAAACTCTTAAAAAGCAAAAACATTGATGAAATAAAATAAAATGAAATAAACTAAGGATAAAATCATGGGTTGCCTCGCACGAAGTGCTTTTGTTTAACGTATTTGGCTAGACGTGACTCCCTTTATTTCTCATATTGTGGCTAGAAGATGTTAGTCGAGAGGTTTGTCTTTGATTGAGTAGAACACTTCTTCTTTTCATGGTGGGTGCCTTGGAGGCTTGTTAGGAGGCTTGGAATCGATTGGATTGATTCTTGGATCCCAATCGATTTCTTCTTTAGATGGATAGAAAGTGTCATTTTCGTTGTTGTTCAACTTCATCTCGACTTCGTGAAACATCTCAAGAATCTCTTTTTCTTAATCTTCTTTCTTTTTTCTTTGAGAATCATTGAGGGAAGGGAGGTTGGACATTGATTGGTTGGATTACCTTTTGTGCGTCGACATCTTCTTTCTTGGGCTTAGGATTTTTTGATTTTGCACCTTTCTCAGAAAATGGAGTTTGCCAAAATTTTGACGATTTGCTTGTTTTTTCTCCTTCATCGTCATCGAAAATGAGAGTGTATGGTTATTAAATTTTTTTGCCACTTCTCAAAGTAGTTGCATTCACATTTTCCTTAGGATTGACAATGGTTTGAGAAGGCAACTAACCTTGAGATTCAAATTGGCTAAGAGATGAGGATATTTGACTTGCCTGAGTTTCGAGATTTTTGATACTCGAACTTGTCTCTTATTGGAATTACTCTTAGTTGTGGGCAAGTTTCTACAGCAAGTCCCCTAATGGGGATTTTGCTGATGATGACAGTTGTGGCTCATGGAAAGCACTTTGTTGAGGTCTTTGTCCATAACTCAAATTTGGATGATCTATCCACCCCGAATTGTATGTATTTGAGTATGGATTGTAATTCCCTTGACCATTAAATCCTCCAAAGGTGTTGGCGACTTTAGTAGTGTTCTCATGGGATGTGGGACACAAGTCGATAGGATGTCTGGTACTTGTGCATAAGCTTTGACTTGATGTGTATTACCTAATGCCAATTTTTAAACAAAAGAGGTTAAATTCAAAATCTTATTTTTGAGAAAAGAAATATTTACCTCATTCACACGTCCAGAGATGGTGTCTTGATGTGAACCAAATTGTTGAGAATTTGTGGCCATCATATTGATTAGGTCCTTGGCTTGGGTAGGGGTTTTGTTCATGATAGCTCCTCCACTTGCGGAATCTATTATCTTTCTTTCCATCGGTAAGAAGCCTTCATAAAAGTATTGGATGAGCAATTGATCGGATATCCCATGTTGCAGACAGCTAGCACAAAGTTGCTTGAATCTTTCCCAATAGTCATGTAGTAACTTTGAGTTTCTTTGTTAAACTCCACATATCTCCATTTTAATATTGGCTGCTTTTGAAGCGGGAAAGTATTTACCAAGAAAGAGTTTTGCCATGTCTTTCCATGTCTAAACTGATCAGGATGGTATGTAGAATAACCAATCCTTTACGTTGTCATCCAAGGAGAATGGGAGTGCTCGTAGCTTTATTTAATCAATTGTGAATCGTTGTGGCATCATGCTTGAGCAAACTATATGGAATTCCTTTAGATGCTTGTGTGGATTCTTGTTCTCAAGTCCATGAAAAGTTGGAAGAAGATGAATTAATCCAGACTTGAGTTCAAATGGTACCTCTAAATCTTGGTAATTAATGAAAAAGGTTGTTGTTTGACATTCGGTAAGTCCAACTCGCGTAAAGTTTTCTCAGCCATTGCACATTCTTCTCGATTTCAGGATGGAACTCAAGTTTTTTATCTCAATGAGAAGAGCGAATCATAAAACTAGAAAAAGAAAATAAAAAATAAAAATAAATAAAATAAACTTAACTTCTTGACACCGCTCCCCGGTAATGGTGCCAATTTTTGATGTGTTTCGAATTCATAAAAAATAAAGACCTACTTAATCTAATGATTTTTGTAGTAGCAGTAAGCATGGTCGATCCCCAGAGAGCGGTAAGAGATTAAGTTTATATAAAAGTAAAAAATGGGTTTTGAGTATGAGAATAGTTGAAAAACTAAAGTTCAGTAATGATGAGGTTTCTAGTCAAGATAGGTCTTGGAATATTAATTCAAGATTTTAGATCATTGATCTTCACAAGAATGATTCTACTTCAATTCCAATTTGCTTAGTTAAGGTTAATAAGTGAAGCGCATTATATAACCTAATCTCTCTCTAATAGGTAATCATTAATCACCAAGATAGCAAGAATGACTACCACTTATTATCAAGGTTAAACTCTTAGAGCCAGTACGTAAGAGTAAATACGTTTCAAATATCATTATCGAGCAACGAGAACCAAGCACACATACTATCAAAACATCAACGCTTATCAAGAATATGAAAATATATCTTCAAAGCCACTAGTGAGTTCTTACCACTTTATCAGGATAACCATGATTGATTGTGCATATAAATTAATAAACCGATGGAGCATCAAAGCTTAATAATCAAGATTTGTGTATTGAATAAATTCAGAAAATATAAAATTACTTGAAATCAAAGAGAATTATGAATAACAAGAAGATCTCAGTAAAAGTACTTGAACAATATCCTTGATCTTAACTTGACTAGAAATGGAGAGTTTTAGCCACACATGGAGTTGGTAGTGACAATGAGGGTTTTTTGTAGGGTTTTCGCTTGCTTCAGAGGTTACTTTTCTCTTCCCCTTATGATCCTATTTAGAAGGAAAGTCATTTACATCAATAAGGTGAATGAATTACATTAAAGTACAAAACTCTAATCCTACAATAAATGCAATAAAGTAGAAGTCCACTTGGAGTAGGATTTCTTCTTCTCCAAGAAATTCTGATAGTGCACACGCCTTATCAGTCGAACGCTACTACCTTGTGCAAGTAAATCTCCCAAAGTGTCCAAATTGTGTTAAAACTCTTCTTTTATGCATGAAACGGTCTTTAGCCATAAAAACACTGGAAAATAAAATAGAAACCAAGACAAGGACTTTAAGATAGATTAGTGTTGATAAGTGTAGAATATTGCATATTTTTAATGTGTTTTATTCTTTATTTTTTGATATATATACTCCTTAGTCACTTTTTGGGTTTTATTTTGGTAGGAACTTTATTGGACGATGCCGGCCCAAAACCAACAATTGAAGGCAGAATCTGGATTTTAGTTGGATGTCATGGCAAGAGTTGTGGGTACGATCTGAGGCACGACACAGTCCGCGTCTGATACAGCAGATTTCAGTGGTACAGTCAGCAGCTTCTAGAAAATAGACTAGCATTATCTCAAAGTCAAAATTCAGAATTATCGGATAAATGCCTGAGAGATAAAGATAAGATTATCCAGAAGATAAAGTAGAATTCAACCAAAGCCACATGATTTAAATCAATTATCTTTGTCATTTGTGATAAATCCTTGGTTTAAATTTAGTCCACTAGTTTAAAATATTTATCCTTTGTTTTATATTTTATTTAGTTATTTTATTTTGTTAGGATTCTCGGTTATAAATACCCTTTAGGATTCAACATTTGAACTTAGATTAGAATTTAAGTATTCTCTACATTTCAATAATTGAAGTTCTTTTCTTTTCCATTTTTTTTACTTTCTTCATTTACTTTTCCATCATAAATATGCTAAGCATGATCCAATCCATGCTTAGCTAAATTTCCACTTAGCCTAAAGCTTTGTGATGACTTAATTCTAATCGTGAGAATTGAGTTACACTTTACAACTTCGGAAAATATTCTTCAATTCTCTGGAAACAAGGAGTGGCAATCGGCTTTTCCTTTAAAGTTACTATATCTTCAACTCAAAAAGACGTCGTTGATTTGAAAGGTATTTTGGCTTGCTATTTGAGAGGCGGATCGGTTGGTCGTAATTCGGCTTCTTGTGAACAGACTTAGAGGCAGTCCGCTAAGGGGAATCAAGATCGAGTTCAATTCTCAAAGAGATGCTATAACTCGAGTTGGGCTCTTCCAAGAACAAAAATGTTTTGGCACTAACTGTTATAGATGTGGTTATACCAGCAAGGATCGAATTTAGAGATAGACTTGGAAAACTCGATTAACCGGATAGAAGAGTTAGTTGCGGGGGTTGGGCCTTGTTGACTGTAACCAACGTACTATCAAGAAGGGAAAAATTATTTCGATGAACGATCGAAATTGAGGCTAGCAAAGCCTAAGGCTAAACCATTATCATTGAATTCTCTCTTTACAATTTACTACTTTTATTTACATTTTGTTTTTACTTAATTATTTCTAAATTTATTTTTATTGATAGTGAAATTTCCTTAGTCCCTATGGACCGACCATACTTCTCTATATTAATTTCATATTTAATTGAGAATAGGAATATATTTATTTGACAATTTTGGCACTTGTCAAGTATGCTAAAACATAGGAATTTATATATGAAAAACATGCAAATATACGACTCTCACCCTTTGATGATTCAGTTGGAATGATTTGAAGTAAAGTAGTAGCTCCTATGGCGCTACATCAAGGATAAAGACATTTGCTCTTGAAAATGCCCTCATGGAAATCAATTTTGACAGCATCGTTCCTTTCCCCACCATTTATGCTGGTGTGCTTGCCACTTCAACTGATTCTGAAACAGAAGGTAAAATTGTTGAGATGGACTTCAGCGATGTTGCCGCGACAACTCCTGCTACACGGAAAGGTAAAGAAAATATTTATGAACCACAACGTACTAATTCATTAGTGCTCGAACTTACGCTCATTTTAGTTGTATATTTACATTTTCTTGCATATATTCAAAGTTTCTATTGTTTGGTTTGTAACTTTGAATGATTTGCACCCAGTTATGAGCTAATTAAATTGACTTGGGTTGTTAGGTTAATAGTGTTGCGAACAGATGATATTTTCATAGTTTTTAATTTACTATATGTTTATCCAATTTCGATTCTTCACCGTGACTCAAGTAGTTTAGACATAAATGCTTTTTTCTTATTTATTTACTTAGATTTGAAAGAGCTAAGTTCACGAAAGTTATTTATTGGATACAAATTTTCATTATCCGAGAGTTAACGAAGGCTAATTCTCCTTAGACATTAGAAAGAATTTTATACGACTAAGAAGAATGAGCTTAAGCAGTGGTAAACATTCCAAGGTTCACACAGACATATATTGTCGTGATACGTTTGTCATTCATTTTTTGTCAGACAAAACTAAAAGGCATAAAAGAAACAATTTTGAGCATTTGAGAAGTTAACTTGTCTTGTCAATTCATACGGAAACAGCACCGCATTACCCAATAACCCTGCCTCCTCAAAATGATTTGGTTCATTTTCTCTTGTTACTTGCAATTGCCTTAACAACTAGTCTATCTTGGCATACTCTCTTTACACTAGTTTCTATTTTTATTATCATTTACCTAGTTCAATCCTATTAAGTATGGCTCATATACTAGAAAAAGGATAGATGCTAGAGCTTCGCTCCAGCATTTGTCCATTAAAGGAGTTCTCGAGTTAGTCTGTGGGCTTGGATTAAGTGGGTTTGGGGGTGTAGGGGCGAAGCCCCTGCGATACGGTACGAGGTATTTTGGTAATTGTACCGGGGTTACTCTTATACATTTTATTTGTAACCTAATTTTATTATTATCTCATAATAAGAAAAATAGCCGCCCATCACTTCCGAGGGCATAAACATATTGCCAAACCTCATTAAAATCTTATGTTCTTGTTTGTTTAATTCCTTGCTATTTGTGATTTCTCAACAATTGGTATCGGTAGCCAAGTTTGAGATGGCAATGCCAGGTGTAAAATTCGAAGTGGCAAAATTTAATGGTAAGGGTAACTTCGGATTATGGCAGACGAGGATAAATGATCTACTAGTACGACAAGGGATTTTAAAGGCTTTACGATCTGCAAAACCAGCATCGATGGAGGATGAAGATTGGGAAGAAATACAGGAGCGAGCGACAGGAACCATACGGTTATGTTTGGCAGATGAGATTATGTATCACGTAATGGATCTGTCGACCCCAGAAGAAATATGGAAGAAATTGGAAAGTCAATTTAAGGGGAAATCTCTAACAAATAAACTGTATCTGAAGCAGAGGTTGTATGGGCTGAAAATGCAGGAAGATCATGATTTGGCGCATCACGTGAATATCTTCAATCAAATAATCACAGATTTGGCTTAACTTTATGTGAAGATTGAGGATGAAGATAGATCAACGATTCTGTTGTGTTCATTGCCTTCTTCTTATGAACACATGGTGACTACTCTTACATATGGGAAAGAAACAATCAAAACTGAAGAGATTACTACAACTTTGTTGGCTCACAACCAGCGAAAGCTGAATGCAGGGGAAAGCTCTCATGTTGATAGTTTATATGTTAAGGGTACTCAAGATCGTGGAAGGATATCAGATAAGGAGGGTTCTGGAAAACGAACTTCTAGATCAAAGTCTAGAGGCAAAAAGACGATTCATTGCTACAAGTGCAAGGAGCCAAGACATATGAAGTGAGGCTATCTAAAGTTAAAAGGGCATACAGATGATAAACATGATGCATCATCCAAAACTGTGAATGTGGTGCAGAATGACAGTTCAAATTGCAGTGATGGTGATATGCTTTCTATTTCAACAACTCAGCTCACGGATGCATGGATTCTTGATTCAGGATGCTCTTATCTTATAACGCCTAACAAGGAGTGGTTTTCTACTTATGTGTCTATTAATTATGGTTCAGTCTATTTAGGTGATGATAGATGTTGCAATATTGTTGGTATTGGCGAAGTCAGAATTAAGATGTATGATGGCACTGTTAGAACATTATGTGATGTTAGACACATACCATATTTGAAAAAGAATCTAATTTCCTTGGGTACTTTGCATAAGAATGGTTTTATTCCTAAAGCATTTGAGGATAGGGAAACCATTAGAATTATTAAAGGTGCATTGACTGTGATGAAAGGAAAAATAACTGCATAGAATATCTATAAACTGTTAGGGAGTATAGTTGTAGGTGGAGCTCATTCTGTTGAGTCATATGATGATAATAAAAAACTGTGGCACATGGGTCTTGGTCATCTTAGTGAACGTGGAATGGCTGAATTGCATAAAGGAAATTTGTTGCATGGTGTTAAAAGCTACAAGCTCGATTTTTGTAAGTTTTGTGTTCTTGGTAAACAGACTAAAGTTAGTTTCACGACTGGAAAGTAAAAAATTGAAGGGATTCTTGATTATTTACATTCTAATGTTTGGGGGCCTACCAGGGAATCATCATTGGGTGGATCTATGTATTATGTTACTTTTATTAACGATTTTCTAGGAAAGTTTGGGTGTATTTCTTGAAACAGAAATCTGAAGTATTTGCCAAGTTCAAGATGTGGAAAGCTGAGGTGGAGAACCAAATTGGTAGAAAGATCAAGTATTTAAGGTCTGATAATGGCACAGAGTACACAGATTCACAGTTTCAAAAATTCTGTGAGGAGCATGGGATTCAGAGACATTTTTCAGTGCGCAAGACACCACAACAAAATGGTGTTGCTGAAATGATGAACATGTCATTAACTGAGAGGGCTCAGTGCTTGAGACTGAATGCATGGCTTCCTAAAAGCTTCTGGGCAGAGGCTGTGAGTATGACATGCTATCTCATTAATAGGTCACCACGAGCATCTTTGGGTGGCAAAGTTGCAGAAGAGGTATGGGCAGGTAATGTAGTTGAATTTGATCACTTACGAATTTTTGGTTGTCCTACTTATATACATGTACCTGGTGATGAAAGACCAAAACTTGATGCAAAGTCGAGGAAGGGCATTTTCTAGGCTACAAGAAAGGTGTCAAAGGGTACAAGTTTTGGGATCCGATTGCAAAGAAAATAGTGATCAGTAGAGATGCAATATTTTATGAGCAGTTCATGTTGCAGCATAACCAAGACAAGGTGCTGGTGGATTTTGAACAGTGTCTAGGAGCAGCTGAGAAAGGTAAAAGTTCCAATTAGACATCTGGCGGTTCTAATACAATTGATTTGCAGGATTATAATATAGTCAGAGATAAAGAGAGACGCACCAATATAAATGCTCTATGAAGATTGGGTTTTGAAGACATGGTGTCTTTTGCACTTGACATTAGCAGTGATGATCCAACTACTTTTCAAGGAGCTATCACTAGTCCAGAGAAAGGGAAATGGATGGCTGCAATGGTTGAGGAGATGGAGTCTCTGCAGAAAAATCATACATGGGAGCTAGTTCGACTTCTTGAGGGAAAGAAGGCTATTGGTTGCAAATGTATAAAAGGAAACCAGCAATATCAGAAAAATATGGGTAAAAGTTCAAGGCTTGAATGGTAGCAAAGGGTTTTTTACAGTAGAAGGGAGTTGATTATGATGAAATCTTTTCTCCTGTGGTTAGGCATACTTCAATCAGGGTAGTACTTGCATTAGTAGTTAGTTGGGATTTGCATTTAGAGCAGATGGATGTTAAAACTGCTTTTTTACGTGGTGATCTAGAGGAGCAGATTTATATGCAACAGCCAGAAAGGTTCACTCAATCAGGTTATGAGCATCTGGTTTGCAGGTTAAAGAAATCTTTGTATGGGTTGAAACAGTCTCCAAGACAATGGTACAAACGATTCGACTCCTACATGATTCAGATTAGCTACAAGCGATGTGAGTATGATTGTTGTGTTTATGTTAAAAGCCTTGATGACGGTTCTTTTATTTTTTTGCTACTGTATGTTGATGATATGTTGATTGCTGCAAAGAATATGCATTATGTTGTTGGTCTGAAAGCTTTATTGAGCCAGAAATTTGATATGAAAGACTTAGGAGCTGCAAAGAAAATTCTTGGAATGGAGATTCACAGAGATAGAGGCTCAAGGAAATTGTGGTTATCTCAGCAAAGCTACGTTGAGAAAGTTTTAGACAGGTTTGGGATGAGCAATGCAAAGCCCGTGAGCACTCCATTGGCAAATCATTTTAAGCTTTCTTCAGAACAGTGCCTGAAGACATATAAGGAAATTGAAAAGATGGCAAAGGTTCCATATGCCAGCGCTGTAGGCTGCCTGGTGTATGCGATGGTATGTACTCGCCCTGATTTAGCTCATGCTATTAGTCAAGTCTGTAAATACATGTCTAAACCATGTAGACGACATTGAGAAGCAATCAAGTGGATTTTTAGGTATTTGAAGGGTACTGTAGGACATGGAATTGTTTTTGGTAGTTAGCAAAATGATCTTATGGTTGTAGGATATGTGGATTCAGACTATGCAGGTGATTTGGATGATAGAAGGTCTACAACTGGGTATGTTTTTACTCTTGGTGGAGGGCCTATATGTTGGAAGTCAACTGTTCAGTCTATTGTGGCATTATCTACAACTGAAGCTGAATACATAGCAGTAGCTGAAGCTGCAAAAGAAGCCTTATGGCTTATTGGGCTAGTGAAGGAATTGGGTATTCAGCACAGTGGAGTTCAGTTGCATTGTGATAGCCAAAGTGCTATTCATTTGGCTAAGAATCAGGTGTATCATGCTAGAACTAAGCATATTGATGTGAGGTTTCACAAGATTAGAGAGTTGATTGCATCTGGTGAGATATTGTTACAGAAGGTGCATACTATAGACAATGTAGTTGATATGTTGACCAAGCCAGTTACTACTGACAAGTTCATGCATTGCTTGAACTTGTTGAATGTTTGCAATTGCTAGAGAAGCATGGTAGCCCAACCCACTTTGATATGTGAGGAACTCCGAGGTTAATCTCTTAAGGGGGCATGATATTCGCCAAGGTGGAGATTTGTTAAGTATGGCTCATATACTAGAAAAAGGACAGATGTTGGGTATTTTGGTAATTGTACCGGGGTTACTCTTATACATTGTATTTGTAACCTAATTGTATTATCAATCTCATAATAAGAAAAACAGCCGCTCATCGCTTCCTTGGACGTAAGCATATTGTCGAACCTCATTAAAATCATGTGTTCCTGTTTGTTTAATTCCTTACTATTTATCGTGATTTCTCAATAAATCCTCATTAAACTCATTTCTTTTACAGTGCGAAATATTAAAAATACAGTTTCACCAATCCATGTGGAGACGATCTTTGAACTATACTATCATTTGTCAACATGTATACTTGCAGCATTTGCACAACACTTAAATAACACAAGTAGTATATCGCATGCTTGTAGACTGCAGCAACCTATTGTGGCTTGGAGGGAGGAGTTGGCATGGGTATGTCACAATCTGGAGAGGAAGAATTTGGTGAATTTGATTCTAAAATTGACATGAAATTGTGCGATTTATTTGCTGTGGAAGGAGAGGAACTCTCGACTGTACTCTGGTGTACAGAAGGTTGCCTGCGATTTTGTTGTGCATATTAAAGAGTTAGAACAAAGCTTAAGAATATTGTGTATAGAAAAGAGAGTATAATTAATTAGTATATTTGTACAGTTTAGGGTTAGATGCTTAAGGGGTTTTTTTTGCGTGAGTTGTGGGAATTATTTGGATGAACATTATACTTGAGAATAGTTTGCTTATTGGGTAATGAACATACTTATCCAAACATGAATCACCACCGGGCCTTAAACAATGTTGACCTCTCAACTCCTGCCTAGTTCCCTACTTGAACAAATTTAATGGGAAAAAACAAGTAGGAAACTATTGATGAATGAAATCTACGACCATAAATACAGCTTGTTTTACTTTTCTATTATTATTATTATTATTATTATTATTATTATTATTATTATTATTATTATTATCTACAACAAATTGGCAATTAATATCATTTGTTAAAAATAGATCTCTAATAACAAGTATTAGAAAAAAATTATGTCTCTAATAACAAGTACTTGAAAGAAAATTAAATTTTAAAGGTATGCTTTAATATCAAATATCGGAGAAAAGAATTAAGTCCCTAATAATAAGTATTGAGAAACAATTAGACCCTTAATAACAAATATTAAAAAAAATAATTTTTAATAGACCCCTAATAACAAATATTGGAAAAATTGAGCCTCTAATAATAAGTATTGAAAAAAATTATGACCTTAATAACAAGTATTAAAAAGAATTGGGTCTATAATAACAAGCATTGAAAAAAATTTAAATTTGTAGATTATGTCCCTAAGAACAAATATCGGAAAAAATAGTCCATTAATAACAAGTATTGAGAAAACCATAGACACCTAATAACAAATATTGGAAAAATGAATTTTAAGAGTATGCCCCTAATAAAAAATATTAGAAAAAATTGAACTCCTAATAATTAGTATTGAAAAAGGTAGAGCCTAATAAAAACTATTAAAAAATTAGACCCCTAGTAATAAATATCGGAAAATAAATTGAATTTTAAGAGTAAAACCCTAATATCAAATATGAAAAAAATGAGGTCCTAATGACAAGTGTCGAAAAAAATTGACCCCTAATATCAAGTATTAAAAAATTGGATCTCTAATAAAAATATTAAGATAAATTAAATTTTAAGAATAAATCACTAATAATAAGTATTGAGAAAATTGGATCACAATATCAACTATTAAAAAGAATTAGGTCCCGACGAAAGTCCATTTTGTCCGTTCCAAGGCCAGCCCTGATCATAGACAAAGAGACAAACTGCTTTCTTGAGAATCTTAACCACCACTTGCCTATCATTGGCTTTGGTACCTCAGCTTTCAAAACTACGAAATAAGAATGCTCTAAACTATATAAACATGAATATTTACAAAATCAAATTTTTCTATACATTTGTAATAAAGCTTAATTTTCACTATTTCTATAATAGAACTTAAAATTTATTCATAATTCCTTGATTGATCCCTAAACAATATTCCAGTTCTCTCCTCCCAAATAAGGTAAATGAAAAGCATTTCATGTTAACTTAAGAAAGAAGTTTCTAAAGATTTACCATTCAAATAATTAAAAGTCCACATCAGTTGTGTTGCAAAGAAAGCATATTTTTATTCATATTGCACATTGCAAGAATAATTCTCTGAAAATGAAAATTCAAAGAAAAAAATGATTTTGAGTTTCAGACGTAGAACCACATATAAGGCAAAGACTCAACTATGATTCTTAACATGTTTAAGCACATGAAAAGAAAACAAATGAATTTATATCAGTAAGTTTTGACTCTTTTAATTTGAATCTCATAACAAAAAAAAATATCTGAAGTTAAATTAATTTCAAGGACGTTATCTCTTGGAGATATTTAAAAGCAAATCAATTTATATAATATAATCATAAATTTGTTATGAATATCTTTATTTATGGTGGATATACATATATTAAATGGGACTTTAATGTACTTTATTATTATGGCTTAATAGTTATTGGAATCAGGGTTTTTATTTTATGCCTATAAATATAGAGTTTGGAGAAAGCATTGTACACAACCCTACTTTGAGAATATAATACAAGTCTCTCTCTTTGTCTCTCATCTTGTTCTTGTTATTGTTCATCTATTTTGTTCTTGCTCTTTACTTTATTCACAACACGTTATCAGCACGATTTCACTCAATAACCGTGGTTCTTGTCGGCAATTCCCGAAAAAGATTTCAACAAGATATTGGTGACTACATCTACCTTATATTCAACTTAACTTAAAAAGTCTGGTATATTTTCTTATTTATATATCAATATATCGGTTGTTTAATCACTCTAATATTAAGTTTAGTATATTTTAATCTATTATTTGATTATTATTTCGTTCTAATATTCAATGACGTTTTGTTTGCACCGAGTTTATATATATAACTCTAGGAATAAATATCGAGCCCTCAACGAAACCTACGAGATCAACTTAGTTTGAAAAATATGGTGTTATATAATGGTAGAATGACTAACCGCTACTTTAAGGAAAGTGAAGAAAGCGGTGGATTGGATATGCCACTCGACAATGATGTTTTCCGAGTTCCACAGGCTATATGCACCTCAACATTTTTTTCTCATTTACTTTTGCTTTATATATATATATATATATATTTGAGATTAATTTTTATTATTATTTGACTTAATTTAGCATTTGATTTTTAAGGTTCAAAAAACACTATGATGAAAAGGTGTGAATGTTTCATGATTCACCGGGGATGAACTAGGTTCCAGTGCGATACTTTATTGGATTGAAAACCTAATTCAAAAGTGTTGAGATATTTGATTTTGATATAACTTAAAGGAAAAAAAATTGGACTTAAACTAATTTACAAAAATATTTCAAAAGTCAATAAACTTAAAAAATATGTTTGAAATGTTTTCAAAGGTTTTTTGACATGTTTAAAATGATTTTAAATAGCCAAACTATCAAAAATTGGCTTTGGGTATCGATACCCTTTCCCCGGTATCGATACCAAGTCACTCGTACCGATACGGCCAAGCCCGTACCGATATGCCCCTTTTTTCCCAAACTTAAAATTCCACTAGCCAATTTGAGTACCGGTACGGCTTCAATCGTATCGATACCCTAGGGTGCATACCGATACTCATGTATCGAGTAACGATACCTTTTGTAGAAAATGTTCAAACGACTATTTTTCTTAAGGTAGGTACTAATACGCTTACGCCTGTACCGATACACCCGGCTCTAGAACTGCATTTATGGCTGGAAATAAAGTCTCCAACGGCTCTAAACCAACCCCAACGACTAGTAATGGCCACAAACTCCTTAGAGGGTTTAAAAGACTCAATCAAGCAGCTATAGAAGAACAAGAAACAACTTGCCAATATTCATGTATTGAGAAATCAAGTTTAGTGCCTAAATTGTCAAATTCTTTGTAGAAAACACCAGTTAGCCAAATTGTCACATTTGCTCAAGTGTTTAGGATTTTGGGCGAGAGCTTAATTGTGCAAACACATTGCCTTGTAAGGGTTTAATTATTTTCTAATTTGTAGTCTCTTTGTAAAAGAGTGTTTCTAGACTTTGGGGTATAAGTCTAGGTTTGTAAAGGTTATCTCCTTGATCCCGAAAAAAAAAGACAAATTAGTGAATTTATAGAAAATCTTTAGTGTGGATAGCTAAGGTAGTAGAGGTAGACTTGGTTTAGAAGTCGAACCACTATAAATTATCGTGTCTAATTTTTTATTTCTTAGCCATTCATCCACCAAAGCAAAAATCCAATTTACCTATCTCTTGGCTATCTCGGTTAATCGAACGAGCCTCCTAACAATTGGTATCAGAGCTTCATCTCTACGTCAGATTAACATCCTAGAGTCGATCCTTGAAGTGCTCAACAATTCTACATCAACTGAAGATCATGCCGCAATCCATAGGCAAACCTCTTTACTTCAATGGTGCCAACTACTCCTATTGGATGAATAGGATGATGTTCTTCATGAAGGCCAAAGACTACCATCTTTGGTATATCGTTCTTGATGTTCCATTCATTTTTTAAGTACGATTGCCCTTGTTTCAATAAGAATGGATCAAAGAAGAAGGCGTTTGTGGCTACATGGAGTGATGAAGAGAACCCCACCGATAATGAGATAGTCCACCTATGTTTCATGGCAATCCAAGATGAAGAGGTAACTTCTAACTCATCAAATTTGAATTCTTATACTTTCAATGAGTTACAAGATACCTACGATGAGTTAGTTTTGGAGTTTAAAGCTTTATTTTTGAAAAACAAGAAATTGGTTTCAAAATTAAAAATAAAAAATGAATTGCTTTCCAAAACTAATTTAGAACTTTAAAGCAAACTAGATCAAATGCAAGTTATTTTTAAAGATTTTGAAGTAAAAGTTTTAAACTTGCAAAATTTGCTTTCTAAAGTTCAAGAAGATCATCAAAGGGAAATTGATGATCTCAAAAAGAATTTGTTTAACAAAGATTTTTAAAAAAGTGAAGTTGGAGGTAGCTCCAAATCAAATTTTGTTAAAACAAATTTTTATCAAAGAAAACTTAATTCCCTTAGATTTATTAAGGAAAATGTGTTAAAAACATTTGGGTCCCCAAAGGACTCATTGTTTCAAAGAAAAATGATGAAATTGAAAAATAGATTCCTAAGGGGACTAAAATATTTGGGACTAACTCTATTGGATCCAAAGCAATTTGGATACCAAAAATTACTTGATTGTCTTTTGTAGGTGTGCTTGAGCCATTGTTGATCAAAGTCAAAATCTTAGAAACTCTTGACACACAAAGGAGGAAGGACACTTGGAGAAGGAAGGCTTAACATCCTACCTTGGTTCAAGTGGTAAAAATTTATTTTCATGCAATTGCTTGATCATGCATATATTATTTGATTTTCAATGATCTAAGCATGTTTGTATGACTCCATGTTGTGCATTATTGCATATTGTTAGGGGGAGTCTCAAATTTCATGAGTTACATATTTTTCGCCTAGTATGCTCATATTTATATTTTTTGCCTTAAACTTGTAATGTTTGGTTGATGTTGGTAAAATCATGTTTTCTATGTGTTAAATGTCTCTTTTTGAGAAGCATGTGTAGCAAAATGTATATCTAGGACTTAATAGAGCCTTTGTATGAACTTAAAATTAAGTTGTAGGGCCTTTTAAGTTGGTTTTGCTGCATATCTTCACCAGTTTTGTGCCTTCGGTACCGGTACCGCCCATATCGTACCGATATGACCATCAACCAATACCGATACAGTCTTCTCCGTACCGGTACACAAAGCAAAAAAGGACAGTTTTTATCTTCTTTTTGCCATGCTTTGTGTGCTTATTGCATATCTTGTTAAATAACATGTTTATTTGAATTTCATGTATTTATTTGATTTATTTAATTTGAAATTTAATTTTATTTCTCTTGAATTGTTGGACTAACAATCTACTTGATGCTTGAGTAAGGGGAGCCATTTTTTAATTCTTACATGAAAAATCTTTTGTCTCTTTTCTCCATTGTTTTTACACCAACAATTGGTATTTTATATCAATTGGTACTTAATTTCAACATTTGGTGTTTTGTACTTAGATGTGATTTCAAACTTAGTTTTGAAATTATTTTTGATATAACAAAAAGAGGAAGAGATAGGATTGAAAATTTCAATTTCAAAAAGAAAAAAATGGGGAGCTTTAATATTTTTTTCAAAATATTATCTTTTTCTAAAAATATTTTCCTAAGGGGGAGTTTTCATAAAAATAAATTTTCAAGTGGTTTTGTTATATCAAAAAGGGGGAGATTGTTGAGATATTTGATTTTGATATAACTTAAAGAAAAATGTTTTTAGTAACGGCCACAAATTCCTTTGAGGATTTAAAAGATACAATCAAGCATCTGCTGAAGAACAAGAAACAACTTGCCAACATTCATGTATTGAGAAATCAAGTTTAGTGCTTAAATTGTCAAATTCTTTGTAGAAAAAAACTAGTGAGCCAAATTGTCACATTTGCTCAAGTGTTTAGGATTTTGGATGAGAGCTTAATTGTGCAAACACATTGTCTTGTAAGGGTTTTTATTGTTTGCTAATTTGTAGTCTCTTTGTAAAAGAGTGTTTCTAGACTTTGGGTATAAGTCTAGGTTTGTGAGGGCTATCTCCTTGATCCCGGAAAAGGAAAGACAAATTAGTGAATTTATAGAAAATCCTTAGTGTGGATAGCTAAGGAATTGGAGGTAGACTTTGTTTAGAAGTCGAACCACTATAAATCATCGTGTTTGATTTTTTATTTCTTAGCCATTCATCCACCCAAGTAAAAATCTAATTCACTCCCTCTTGGCTATCTCAGTTGATCGAATGAGCCTCCCAACAAAAAGAAAAAGACTGAAGGCAAATTCAATACCTATAAGTTTTTTTATTTGGCATCTTGATTTTTAAGTCTGGTGAGTATTATATATATTGATTGATCAATTATTATTTAATAGTATGACTGTTATAAAGTCTATATTTGCTTGAAAGTAATAATTCTTTTGTGTCAAAAAAATTCGACTATAAACTTCTCCCAAGTTCAAGTTACGAAAATTTGTCTTGATCCAATAATTTTTATGGGAGACATTCCCTGAAGTGAATACAAGCATGATGATTATTCCATGCGATTATTAAATTTGTTTTATTCCCTGAAGTGAATGCCAACATGATAATTCACTATATGGTTAGTGAATAAAACTCAACTGCGTGAATGCTCCAAATTTGTAGTCAGAGTATCATCGATGAGGATATGTTAGAAAAACATACTACACATTTCACTCAAACAATGTTGTCATGCAGACACAATATCGTGAAAAAAGTTTTAAAGTCCTACTGGCTCCGCTCCATTCCTTGAAGTGAATACGAAATTTTATATCGGAAAGAATAAATGCCACATTAGCAATTGTGGTCGCAATTGAGACCATGAACATAGACATGGACAAGATAATCATTTTAAGAATGCTTATAACCACCAGAAGTGGGTTTATAAAGATGGCAATAATATATTAATAAAGTGAATTTCTTGTGCAATGATACTATTGATCTCGTACTTGTTACAAGCTTAAACATTATGGACCTTTATCCACAATCATGAATGATAAGAAAAGAAAATATAAATAAATTTTATTTACGAAAATGGTAAAAATAATTATGACGTTGTTGGTCAAACTCAATTGAATATTGTTGATTTTCTCATAACCCTTGAAGGGAATAATTCGCCATTTATTTTATTTCCTTATAATCTCTAAAAGGAATAATTTATCTTTTAATTTATTTTGTTTTATGTTAATTTTTTTACATATTATTTATTTATGCTTTTATATTATATATTTAATTATGTTAGGATATTTATTTATTATTCTTTGAAGAATATATTTACTTCGGGAATAAAATATGCATTGATTTCTGACGATTTATTCTTAGTAGACAGTGCAAGTACTCAGATTATACTTAAGAATAAGAAATATTTTTCCCATTTGAAATGCAAGGGAATAATGCGAGTAGTATATTTGGAAGTACTAATATCATAGAAGGCTTCGAAAGAGCAAATATGTTATTGTCAAATGAAACTTAATTTCATATTCGCAATGCGTTATACTCGTCAAAGGTGCAAAGAGACTTATTGAATTTTAAAGATATTCACAGAAATGGATATTATATTGAGACTATTAGTCAAGGGGGTGCTGTTTATCTCCATATTACGAGTATAACTCAAGGCAATAAGAAAATTTTGACAAAATTGCATGCATTGTCATCCGTATTGTATTACACAAGAATTAGTACAAATTGAAGCTCATGCTATTGTAAACCAAAAGTTTACTAATAACCTTATTATTTGGCATGATCGGTTAGGCCTTCCCGGTTCAATTATGATGCACAAAATTATTGACACTTCATGTGGTCATTCATTGAAGAACTGACAGATTCTTCAAAGTAATGTTTTTCATGTGATGCTTGCTCTTAAAGCAAACTAATTATTCGACCATCACCAGCTAAGATAGATTATGAATCTATTAATTTATTAGAACGGATATAAGGTGATATATGTGGGCCCATACACACTTCTTACAGACCATCTAGATATTTTACGGCTTTAATTGATGCATCGACTAGATGGTCATATGTATCCTTGTTATCAACCCGCAACTTGGCGTTTGCGAGGTTGCTTGCTCAATTGATAAAATTACGAGCACATTTTCCAGATTACCCTATAAAGACAACCAGTCTTGATAATGCTGATGACATGCCATTTTACATGCAACATCACTAATTCACATCAAACCAATAAATTATCATAAGTTCTCCACATTACAAATAGTTTTTGGTCAGGAAGAAAATATTTCCCATCTTAGATTTTTTGGATGTGCGGTATATATTCTAATTTCTCCACCACAATGCACAAATATGGGTTCTCAAAGGAGGTTGTGAATATATGTCAGATTTAAATTCCCCTTGATAAATAAATATCTCAAGCTTTTAGTGGGGAATTTACTTACAACTCGATTTGCTGACTATCATTTTAGTGAGTCAGTTTCCCAACATTAGGGGGAGAAAATAAATAGCTGGAAAAAGAAATAAGTTGGAATGAATTATCATTATCTCATTTTGATCCACGTACTTAACAATGTCAACTACAAGTTCAAAGGATAATTCATTTATAAAACTTAGCAAATCAATTGCTAGATGATTTTGCTGACCCTAAAAGAGTGACTAAGTCACATATACCAGCTATGAATGCTCCGATTAAAATTGATGTCCCAGAAGGATAAACTCTAGTTGCTAATGAGTCTAACCCATGCTTGAAGCGTGGTAGACAAATAGGTTCCAAATATAAAAATCCTCGAAAAGAAAAATGAACTATATCTTATGATGGCCCGTCGAGGAATCAACGAATTATGAAAATCTCTATAAGAGATTAAAAGGTCTCCAACAATGACATTAGACATGACTCATGTACCTGATAATAAAGAGATCTCAATAAATTATGACATGTCTGGAAATAAATGGAACCAAAATCAAATCGATGTCGATAATACATTTGTATGCAATATAGAACTAGAAATTTTGATGTGGATCATGAACCATTGTCAATTTGACAATGTAAACAAAGAAATGATTGGCCAAAATTAAAAGAGGCAATTGAGGCAAAACTAAAATATCTTTCAAAAAGAGAAGTATTTGTGATGACTCTTTGTGAGAAAGAGAAATCAAAAAGGGGAAATCGCGAAATTATAAGCTCGTTTGATAGCACAAAGATTCTCACAAAGACTTGGAATCGGTTATGAGGAAACATACTCCTCAGTGGTGGATGCAATTACTATTAGATTTTTTATTAATCTGGCAATAAAAGAAACATTTAGTTTCCGCCTAATGGATTTTGTTACATCCTATTTGTATAAGCCTCTTGGTAATAACATATACATGAAACTTCCAAAAGGATTTAGACTGTCAGAAACAGTTAATTCAAGTTCTCGAGAACATTATTTAATCAAATTGAGCCTATTTCTTTATGAATTAAAACAATTTAGGCGCATGTTGTATAATCGCCTCAGTGAATACTTATTAGCGGAAGGCTATAAGAATGATTCAATTTTCCCGAACATTTTTTATTAAGAGGTTTAGCCCTGGATTTGTCGTTGTTGTTGTGTATGTTGATTATTTGAATATCATTGAGACTCATGAAAAGATCTTCTTAATAATGGAATCCTTGTGTATCAATTGACATACAAGAAAAATGTTTAAAGAGACTTTACATGCATAACCTACATCCGTTGAGCACCCTTGTGGTTGCTAGGTCGCGTAATGTAAACAAAGATCCATTTTGCCCTCGAGAAAGGGTGATGATATTCTTGGCCCAAAAATACCATATATAATAATTGATCTGGAAGCATTAGATATTAGTTGGTCTAGAAATACTATCTAAGTGCTACTAGACCATTACCTTAAGATCTTTCAAAATTTGATGCCTTTTCAAATCATGTAAATAATTGCTATGCACGAGACAAAGCCAAAAGATGTTTTTGGCTAAAAATATCTAGAAGATATGTTAATTGTTTTCACAAGATAAGGTACAAGCTAACTTGTGTGGAGATAATGTACAATTTATATCTCAACCGAAAGGTGAATACATCAAAAGTGACAAAAACGAAACATATTTCTTCAAAGTTTCATCCATCATGATCTTCAGATGAATAGTATTTGATGAATCATTTCAAGCAGTAATTTGAAAGACCTATTCACCAGTGCATAATCTACTTCAACATTTGAAGATTATAGTCAAGATTGAATTATGAATATTCAAAGATCTTATGTGATGTTTTCATGAGGGGGAGTAAAAACGCGTTGCACTCTTTTTCCCTTAACCGAGATTTTGTCCCAATGGGTTTTCCTAGTAAGGTTTTTAATGAGGCAACATGTTATGTGTATCAAAGATGTGTGTACTCTTTTTCCTTTACTAAGATTTTTTTTCTCACTGGGTATTTATCTTAGTAAAGTTTTAACGAGGCACATTATCTTCAAGGATATCCAAGGGGTAGTGTTATGAATATCTTTATTTATGGTAGATATCCATATATTAAGTAAGACTTTAATGTACTTTACTATTAGGGTTTAATAACTATTGGAATTAGGGTTTTCATCTTATGCCTATAAATATAGAGTTTGGAGAAAGTATTGTACACAACCCTACTTTGAGAATATAATACAAGTCTCTCTCTTTGTCTCTCATCTTATTCTTGTTCATCTATTTTGTTCTTGTTCTTTACCTTATTCACAACAAAATTCCATTATTATGCATTAACAAACTCTTAAGTTCTGGTTTATGATGTTTGTATTATTTTTTAATTAATTATATGTATATATAATTTATAATGTTTTGGACTGAATTCGTGTCTAAGTCAAATTCACCTCCCCACCCTACTTAATTCTCTATTTTTTTTTTCACTCATTGGCATCCAGTACCGGAATTTAAATTAACTTTTGTGGTTTAAAGAAATAAAATAAGTATACTGATATTAAAACTAAACTTGGTATTATGCTCGGATCCAAATAAGAGAGGCATGGTTTATTACGTTGGAATTATCTCAATGCGCTCAACTTTACCTTACTTATGAATCGTTTATTAGAATAAAAGTAAATGAAATCGCCATTTAATAACTTTCTCAACAAGTTGCAATATTCTATTCAAAAGCAAATCTAAGGTATTCCAACTCACAATCAAGATCATTTATTTTTTATTTGTTTGAACTTTTGGGAGCTAGCTGAGATATCAGAATGCTGCCAGGCCCTATCATATGAAGGTGTAGCTTGTGAACCAAACCTTAACAGAGATAATCTATCTATATATATCACTTTTGCCGGTGCAATCTAGCAATATGATTCAAATCTATATTATTAGTTTCACATATCTTGTTATGTGTACTCGGATTTAATTCTAGTTAGGTTCCCAATCAAAGTCAAGTCATCTTTCTCTTTAATCACAACTAATATTACTCCTGTCCTACGAAGATTGTCCCTTATTGATTTTTTTAAAGTCAAAATTTTTAAATTTTGACTATAATTATATTAAATATTTTCAATAATTAACTTTTATAAAATATATATGTAAAAACTACTTGATTAAAAGTTTGTAAAATATATATTTCATTTTTTGTCAATAATAAATTTTAATCAAAATGATGCCCAAGTCTATATATTTTGATATCTTCATTAATAGTCTTACTCTGAGAATAATTATGTATACATGAACATACACAGTACCATTAGAACATCTTGCGTCTAAACAATTCATTGAGGCTTAATTTGAAAATGGAGACCCTTCTTATTAATTATTAATTCAACAAGGAAAAAAGAACATATTTCCTGTAATTTCTTAAACATGGGAAGGGGTTGTATTGGGCGGTTTTGGAGCCGATGCAATGCGCTTTCCATGCTCCGACCGGCTATTCTCGGCGAACTTGAGACTCGACTAGTGCATACCTCTTTTCTTTTCGTCTTCGTTCCACTCTGAGGAGTAATAATGTTCTTCGGTGGATTTGACGACATCTTTCGAAGGCGGGAGGAACATGCTGCCCCATTGAGGGAAATGCACCAAAGTCACAGGAAGAGTGCAAGCCACTATCATAACTCCCATCCATGAAAGACCAGCTTCTGTTGAAAATCTCGACGTTGAGAAGAAAATTAATTGTGTTAGTCTGGAGCCGAAGTTCCCACCGGCACCCGTTAGACCCGAAATAATTCCCAAAGACCGTCGTGAAATGAAGGGGATGACGCCGAAAGTGGCACCGCATGCAGCTTGAGCTCCGATGGAGAAGAGGATCATTGCCAAGATAGCAATTGGAAGAGAGTTGGCACGGCCTAGCCAGATACAGAAGACACCTCCTTAAGTTTGTAGGGTCCATAAGACCCAAAGTCTGCCTCTCATGCCAAACAATAGGGCAGCTTTGTCGGAGGCGTAACCACCAAAGGGACGAGCAATAAGGTTTGCCATACCAAAGGTAGCAGCAATTATCCCTGCTGTGTGTAGTTTGAGATTAAACCTGTCCATTGGCATTGTAGCAGGTTAATCTTTTAATTTCTCACCTTTTTTTCCCTTTAAGAATGAAAGAAATAATGATGTAATGTATAAGTAGCGCTCGACGGACAAAAATCATCCGCCCTTTTTCGGTACTTTTCTATGCCCTAATATTAAAAAACATTAAAAAAATTAATTTTTAGGCCCTAACATTAAATTCTAAATCCTAAACCCTACACCTTAAAAATTACACCTTACCCACATTCCCTAAATCCTAACTATTAACCACAGCCTTAAACCTTAAACGCTATAACTAATTTTTAGTGTGGAACATAAACAGAATCACAAAAAAGTAGATAATTTCTATTCGTGGTCGACTTACCTGTCATAAAAGTATTCAGCAATGACGTTATCAGTTGACAATTCAACTCCCATGGAGTAGCCATAGAGAAGAACAAAGATCCAAGTCCTGTAATTTGTGATGGCATACCATAGCACCTGAAATGAAAACAACCTTCTTTAGAAAAGAATATACATCATGGAAATTGGCTTCATTTGAATCAGAAAATATATAAAGTTACCTTTCCGAATTTATCTTTTGCAACATCACCCTTCTTTTGCAGACTGCTAAGGTTCCCATCAGGCAAGTCCTGGCCAAGTGTTAAGACCAAGATCCCCATGATTACATGAAGCCATCCAGGAATAAAGAAAGCGGTTCTCCAGGCAGTAAATGGGGTAGATCCAGCTCGTTGAATGATATCATAAACTAAGGGCATTATAAGTTGAGTTGCACCTCCTCCCATATTACCCCACCCAGCTGCAGTTCCATTAACAAGCCCTATAATCTTGCTGTTAAACATGGTGCTCATCCAGTACTGGCATGAAACGAATGTAGCAAGGGAGAAGCCGATCATAAACCGAACGGCGATATAACCTCCGGCGTCCTTAACAAACGACATGCAAAAGACAGTCGGAGCTGATAACATGATCAGAAATGCGCAACCATAACGAGGTCCCAAAAGGTCACAAACGGCACCCATTACAAGCCTTGAAAATATACTTCCCGAAACAGAAGCAACCCCAGCGTTCCCAATGTCTTGTTTCTTTAGGTTGAGGTTATCACGGATGACGGGAACAAGGGGTGCTGCAGCAAAAGTGGAGACGAAGCAAGTGAAGAAGGAGATCCAAGATAAGTGAAAAGTTCGCATGTGAGGGTTAGCGAAAGAGAAGAGCTTGAACTTTTTGGCTTTGTGCTCAGAATCCACTGGCAGGTCGAAGTTAGCTGTTGTATCAGTGGGAGCCATAGGTGAAGCTACTGATAAGGCAAAAGCTGGTTCTCTTCCAGTAACTCCATGCATGGAGCTTCCTGGTGACCCCTCAATCTCACTCATTTTCTTTTCTTTTCTTTTCTTTTGTTCTCTTACACGTGGACTGTTGTTTAGAGTAAAGGAAGATGGGTGGTATTTATACAGAATAGGCGTTGACATTTTTTGAGGTGTTTAAAGAGCTAATGGAAATTCCGAACAGTTAAGAATCCTCTTCGCCGCATCTACCCATGTATACAATACAAAGGATAAGTCTCATCGTATATCCCAAAGGTTTAATTAGACTCTTCAAAACAGCCGACAAGCTGCTTAATTACCACACTAACCTCATGTTATCAACAATAACCTCTTTTTTAAGTTGTTTATTGGTGGAGATAAAGGGCATTATAGTACATTAACTTTTTTCAAGCTGAACCTGAGAGCCAAGTCGCTACCTTCATACAATTTTGATGTGCCTTGTTATGTGGTCCTGCTGAAATTTAACCTAATAAACCAGGAAGACGATTACCTTAATACAACGACTTTGTAATCGTGTATTTACGGTTTTAATCTGGAATTTAAGTAATAGAAATCATACCTTTTTGGTGCTCTTTATCCGTCCCCCACTAAAGAATTAGGTTTATGGTTAAGGGTTAGGGTTTAAGATTAATGGTTAAGGGTCATGGTTTAAGGAATTGGGGCAGGGTGTAATGTTTAGAGTTTATGGCTTAGGATTTAGAACTCAAGGTTAGATCTTAGAATTCATTTTTAGGGTAAACTACACTGATGACCACTTAAATATAGGGTTGGTGTCAATTTGACCACTATACTTTCAATTTTGACAATTTTACCACTTAACTATTTAAGTGGTTCTAATCAAGTCGCCAACTGTTAAGAAAATAACGGAGAAACTGGCGTGGTTATTAAATAAACTGATATAATTATGTATTTAGTCCATGTTATTTACACAATCTAGCAATTGGTCTTAATTTTAATTTAAAATAACGGAGAAACTGGCGTGGTTATTAAATAAACTGATATAATTACGCATTTAGTCCCCGTTATTTACACATTCTATCAATGTAGTCTTAATTTTAATTTAAAAAATTAATTATTCAATTAGGTAATGAGAAATTTATTTTCCCCTTGAAACCTAGAAACCTTGCAAGGAAATAAGAAATCTAGGAGATTGGCCCTGCAAGGATTTGAACCTGGAACCCCTTGGTACAAGTGTAACACGTTTGCACTGAGCCAAGCAAAATTTTGTAAATTTAAGTACACAATCTAATATATCTTATCTAGTTGTTAATGCTAGGAAAAAAGAAATAAATGTGGTTTTAAGGGACTCGAACATGACACACTTATAATGCATAAAAAAATCTAACCTAATTAAATAAATTAAATTAATGTTAACAACATTTTGTATATATTTTAAATTATAGTTAGTGCACGATTTAAAATAAAAATTTTAAAATTATATTATATTCGTGAGTTTGAATTCGTTAAATGAATTTAATATAATTTTAAAATATTAATTTTTATATTTAAAAACGATAATATGTATAGATATATATATATATTCTTTTATCATTTCCGGTGTAAAAAATCAAAATTTTAAAATAATATTAAATTTATTTTAAAATATTTTAAAAAAAGTATATTTTTATTGTTTTTAAATATTAAATTTTTAATGTAAACATGAATCCGTGGTTGGATTCAGAGGATACACCCTTGTTTGCCCTAGATCTAGAAAATACGAAGAGAAAAAAAATATTTTTTAAACCAAAACGAAAATACAAGGGGTCTTCCTCTCCCTTTAGTTCACCATATCAGGCTTGGAGAAGCCGAAAGGCTTGTCACTGAGGAAGGGAAGACCCTCAAACGGCGACGGTAAGACGACTCTCCCTTCTTTTTATTTCGGTTTTCTTCTTTCGTATATGCATGTAAAAAAAACAAGTAAGAAAAAGGAAACAAGTCTTTACCACTGGACTGTCTTTCGATTATCACTTGACTGGTTACAATTTTTGGTTTTTTTTTGTATTACAAGATCTTCGCTCTCTCCTTTTTTTTGTTACCACCCTTTTTTTTCTGTTACAAAAGTCCCCGTTTCATATATATCGTTGTCTTTGTTTTGGTGCAAGTTGCATCTTGCTTTTTCAGATCTGAACTGACAATTTTTGCTTGTTATCTTGGGCATGTTCTGAACATGGGGGCTGAATATCGGCGTGGTGGCGGTATGGATGTTCTGCCAGCGGCCAGACGCGTTCTCGGCCGTTAGATCAGATCTGATCTAACGGTCGAGATGGCTTGAAGAACGATCGGCCTGGATGAAGCCTCGATTTGATGAGACGGCTTCAGATCTCGCCACGTGGAGCTCCGCAGTCGAGGAGTCAAAACGCGTGGATCTTACGCGCGCGTGGGATATTAAAGCGTCCGCGCGTGGACCACACGCGCGCGTGGCACTCGAACGGTCCATACGTGTGGAACACGCGGCTGGCAGATATTTTTGACTTCTTGGTTGTATCGTGGTCGTTGGATCAGATCTTGATCCAACGGCCCACAGTTACCTGCACACCATAATTGTAATTAGATAAGATTTGGGTTTGGGCCAACGGGGCCTTGTAATTGTATTTGGACTTGGACTGTAATTTTTATTTGGGTTTAATATATTTAATTTTTTCATTTTACCAGCCCAATTATGTTAATAATAATATAATTAGTATTATAATAGCAATACACATACATACGAAAACGTATACTTATTTTATACAAACATTAATTAATATAATATTCTAGCATACGTACGTATAATCATACATATAATTAACATAACATCTATATATTAATCAAATACGCTCATACTCTAGATACATACGCGACATACATACACCCTTAATACGTATACATGCATAGCTTATAATATACACGCACACCATCTTATATTAGTAACATTCATATAATATAATAAATATACATGCAATATTAATATATATTTACAAGTGAAAATGAGTGATTACAATTAACATAAGGGAGATAAATGATTAGTGATCAAACTGCATGATCATCTTATTATTTTTATAATTTAAGCATATTGATTTATATTGTAATACCCCAATATTTGCTTAGTGACTAAAATGCAAAGAATCAAAAGTAAGTGGTTTTAGTATAGTGACTAAAACGTAAAATTTTAAAGTTTGGTGGCTAAAGTGAAAAGTTGGGAAAATTTTAGGGACCAATATGGTAATTTTCCCAATAATTATTTTTATGGCAAAAATGAATAGATTATCCCGGTATAAGAATTTTGGTGGAAATCAGATTTTTGGTACGGGATTTGTGTGGAAAGTTATAAAGATGATAAGTTTTGGAAATTAATTCGAATGATTATTCGAACTTAGAAAATTATGAAAATTGTAGGGAAGTCTTAGAAAGACTTGAAGAATGTGATAGTATGGTTTTTGAATCGTTTTTATTCGGTTTAAATTCGATTCTATGCAGTATTTGGGTGAAATAGGTGAAAATGACATTTTTGAACATAAATTGATGTATTAAGGGTAAAATGGTCTTTTCACCCTTACTTTATGAATATTTTTTATTATTAAGGATAATATTAGGCAAGTGTTGGCTTGTGATTGGTTATAATTCAAGGGCAAAATAGTTAATTGACTACTAAAAGTATTTTTATATTAAATTAGGTGGTTGTAATGCCATTTGGCATTAAATTAAAGAATAGAAATTTTGGATTTTGTTCTTCTTCTTCCTCCTAGCCGTGGGGTTCCAAGAAAGGGTAAGAAAATTTTGTTTCAATTTTTAAGCTCGCTTGATTGGATTTGAGACTTAGACATGAAACAAGAAATTTATCTCCATTGAATTCTCTTTCATTTGACATAAGTTTTGCATAGTTTTCATGTCTTTAAGTTGAGTTTGGTGATTTGGGTGGATGAAGAACATGTTGGAAACTTGTGTTTTAATGGTTGTTCATGTTAGAAATAAGCTTATGATGTTGTTTCTATGGTTCAAATGATGGAAATTTCAAGGAAAATGGTTAAGTGACCATTCGGTTAGATTAGGAAAATTAGGGGAAATTATGGCAAAATTATTTTGATGATAAGAATGATGAGAATAATGTTATACAAGTTTGATTTTGTTGTTTTGATGAAGAAATAATCATGTTCTTGAAAGATGGGAAATTAGGGTTTATGTCAAGTTGGGAATTTTAGAACATGATTGAAGGAATAATGGTTTATTATGATGATATAAGATGTTTGAAATGAAAATCCCTAATTCTTTGACATTAGGGACCAAATTGTAAATATTGGAAAGTTTAGGGACTTGATTGTCAAGCTTATATTTGAAGTATGTTATGTTAGAAAGTCAAGTTAAATGGTTGGAAGGTTGATTTTGAAGTTTAACTTTGGGACCAATTTGTGATTTTCGAAAATTTAAGGACTAAGTTGTAAATTTTTAAAGTTTAGGTCCTAAAGTGTAACTGATGAGAATTGTAAGGATTTGGCTTGAAAATGGTGATTGGAATCTTAAAGGTGTCTTTAGGGACTAAAAGGTGAATTTTGGGAAAAGTTGGAATTTAAAGACAAGTGTGAGAAATTTTGATTCGAATATGAAAAGTTTTATCGGATCATTTTTTGTAAATAATGGGTAGTTATTTTATTTACTTTCCATTATTATATATATGAATTAAGTATGTTCTAACATATACTCTGAAATGGTATATGTTATTTTTAATGTAGATTCTAATAAAAATCAAGATCGTACCAGCAGACCGGGAAAGGAAATAATTCGAGACTAATATCGAGTAGGAAATCATATTGCAAGGCTAAGTTGAGTGCATACATGTTTATAAATTGTATGTTAGTTAACATACCTATTATAGGAAGACTTGTGATAAGTCGACCTAAACGGTAAAGATTTTATAAAAGCAAAACATGTTTTTAGCATGATACTTTATTTTGATGATTTAAAGATTGTGGCATATTCTTTATGCTCACACATATTTTATAGCACGATATATTCATGAAAAGTTATTGGACATATTGGAGTATGAACTGCTCCATTATGAAGATGTTTTATATGATAAATGTATGTATGTATGAAACTTGGGTTACTTGTCATTACTGCAAGGATTGTTTTAAAATTTGCCCTTGGTAGTAGAATATTGAGTTGGGTAATATTGTGGTATACTATTATGAGTTTAAGATGCATTCGACACTTTGTGTCGCCCGTATTCGTCACTTTATTGTGGCGCCTGTATTCGACACTTCGTGTCGCCCGTAAAGGACAGTACTTTATAGTACACAACTCGTACCTTAATCACTTGATATTCACCTTGGGCTATATGACTTCATGAAATGAAGTATGATTTTGAGTCAAAGAATGATTGTGTTATGCTATCTTGCATTACAGAATATATGATTCAAAGAAAATTATGCTTGTGAAAGTATCATGTTTTATTAAGTATTTTTATATATGTTACTTTCCTTATACCTCACTAAGTTATACTTAGCGTGTATTTTGGTTATACGCGTAGGTAATCGAAAATATTAGCGGAGCTTTGCATCAACATCTCTTTTGGAAGGAGATTCTACGTTGACAGGTTATTTTCGGTACTTATGACATCCTGGTTTTGTTTAAGATTAGTGGCATGTACGAAATAATCTGTCTATTTTGTTAAAATACCTAACCGGCCTGCCTTGTAATGGTTTTTTCGTGTATATTAAACGATATGTTATATGTATAATTTTTAGGCATTATGATAGAATCTTTGTGATATGATGATATCATTATTTATAAGTAAAAAAATCAATTTAGTCCCGATTTTTAAAAGTAAGATGAGATTTGAATTATCGTGACATTTCTGACTCGTGTTCGGTGTACGAATACGGGAGATGGGTGTTACACACACACACACACAAACATATATATAGTGCCTCACTAAGTATATACTTAGCGTGTGATGGTTTTTCACGCGTAGGTAGGAAATTCGGGTTGGAGTAAGGAGTAAGGCATCACTATCCGAGGGAATATATATACAGTATCGGTAATTACATCCTTGATGTATTTTGATATTTTCTAGTTGGCATGTATAGATGAATAGTAGCTCTTTTAAACTATTCTAAATATGGATTGTAATATTATATCTAGATAAGTGGTTAGTAAAAGATATTTAGTTTTGTTTAATTTGATGCTAGTTTAAAGAAATTACTAGTAATGAAAATCAGGTAATGCTAATTAAATGAATTTTTAGAGTAATCAAAATGATTTTATTTTAGGCAGTTTTGTTAATCATAAAGTATAGTTATAAATTGTCAAGTTACTGCCTAAAATCGGGGTCTATCTGATGGATTAAAAATTGGAAAAAAAATTACACGATTAAAAGGAAAAATTTAAAAGCGTCATTTTTGACTTGTATGAATAGCATAAAATGCGGTTTAAACATAATGTGACACTCTATACTAGTATTGGGTAATAAATACTAGTAAGGGTGTTACAACACGTGTCATCACTTGATCGGAGGAGGAAAGCAAATTAAATAAAAATAGCAAAAGTCTTCGGATAAGGTGGCGACACCACCTAATTGAATAATTAATTTATTTTATTAAATTAAAATTAGGATCAAATTGATAGATTGTGTAAATAACGGGGACCAAATGTGTAATTATATCAGTTTATTTAATAGCCACATCAGCCTCTCTATTATTTTTTAACATTTGATGGCCTGATTGAAACTGGTTAAATAGTTACGTGATAAATTTGCCAAAATTAAAAGTGTAGTGGTCAAACTGACACCAACCCCATAGTTAAGTAGTCATCTGTATAGTTTACCTTTTTTTAATATTAGAGTATAAAAAGAGACATCGAAAAGAAGCTGATGATTTTTGTTTGGAATAATAGTCTTTTTATTTTTTAAAAAAATGGGTATATTTTCGTATTTTTCACTTACAAAAGATCTTAACATATTTTCGACTATTTTAAGGAAATATTTCGTTTTAAACATTAATTACAAATTTAACATCCAAACAAATTAATCTTTAATCTAGCATATTTTTCTGCCATGTCATGCTAAAACGCGTTTGGTCAAAAGCGCTTTCAAAAAGCGCATTCGTTGAAAAATGTTTTTCAACACGTGTTTGGATGAGAAATACATTTTTTTGTAAGTAATTAATGTCTCTGACGATAACAAGACAACCACTCATGAAAAAACGCTCTGGACCAAATGCACTTTTGCATGAAATAACAAAAAAATAATGTTAGATCGAAAACTAATTTTCAGAGGTGTTAAATTCGTAAATAATGTTTTAAAACAAAATAATTCAGTAAAATCGCCCATATCTTCCATAGGAGTATTTCATGATCAAAATATTCATCCGTAGTAAACCCGAGACTTTATAATTTCTTCTTGTTTATACAAGTACTCTAAAAAAGGTAACCTTTTAAGATATCACCCGAAGCATACCAAGCTGTTTCCCAGAACAAGGGGTGTACAAGCATACCTCATAATATTCATTGGGTAAATTACGTAAATCATCACTAAGATTTCCTTCCAAACTTATTTTGACCCCTGAAATTTTGAAACGTTCATTTTACTCATTAAAATTTAGATATTTAACTTTTTTCACCCCTCCATTAATTTTTGGACGACATCCATTTACCGGCGAACATAGGAACTTTTCCATGATCTGAATGGTAGAAAACTTCATCGGCACGAGAGAAGAAATATACTGAAAAGCGAGCTCTATCCGACGGTGGAGGAAGATCGGCGAGAGAGAAACAAAAGGTTTTTGCCCGATTGGTGGAGTTCGAGGCAATTTTCGGTAAAATGGAGGTCGAATTCGGACTCAAGGGACCGAGACGAAGCGACTGTTAAAATTTAGGACCGAATGACCACCATCTACGGTGATGACAAATTACAGAGAACGACATCCACGTTATAACGTTGTCAAAAAGTTAACGGATGAGTGAAAAAAAAAGGTTCAATGTCTAAACATCAATAAGTAAATTGATCGTTTTGAATCTTCGATAACCAAAATAAGTTCGAGAGTAAAATTCAGTGTTGATTTACGTAATTTATCTATTCATGGGGACATGTTGTTTATGATTATTTTAACCAAAGAGAGAGGCCCAGCAGATGGTAAATAATTGATAGTTACGTAGTTAAATTCTCAACACAGGAACAATAATGCTTAATAGAAGAATGTAATATCCAAAAGACAAAGAATATATGTCCACCACTAGTTGAGCTAGCTTGGGAAATTCAACGCCTTGCAAATATAGTTTGAACTAAATTTAATAAACCCCCTATATATTTTAATCTTCATAAGTCAAATATAGGGCAACATAACAACAGCAAACTTGAAAAATTCCATGTTTCTTCATTTAAAAAATGCCCACAATCTCATACTTGTGCTTAGGTCAACTGGAGTTTTCTTTTCTCCTCATGGTTGGCTTATCAGTTCATTGATGCAGGCAGAAACAATATGATATAGCTCATTCTACCCTTTCATACCCCCTGAGAGTTTCTTTGGGAGTATTATTTTGATTTCTGACAAGAATATGAAGGTGATGAAGACTCAACAAGTATTTATTTATGGGGTTCTAGCAGTTGAAATTTTGGAAGCAGAAAACAATTCATTTGATTCTACTCTGTGTTGCTCATGGATTAGTAGGACAACATAGATGATCTTTAAAGTTGTGTTTGTATTAATAATAACTCCATTATAAGATGTTTAATTGAAAAGAATCAGATTGCTTAGTTGGAAATGGATTAAGACGCTGTCTGGTTATAAAAAGTTTCATACACAAGCTCAATCCGATTCCATTCCACAATCCATTTTCACACTTGATACATTATAAATATGTTTACTTTTATAATGAAAATAAATTATTGTTAAAGTCAAAAAAATCTTGTTATATAAGACTTTTCAGAAAGTCATTTATTCTAGTACAAATTATTATTTTGATGAAAAATATTATTTTACAAAATATATATACATACACATCTACATATTCGTCTGTTGATAAAAAAATATGGAAATTTCTTTTCAATGATTCGTTTGCTTAATGAACAGAAGGGGAAAAAAAGAAAGAAAAGAATGCTTTCGTCTGCCACCGTACAAACGTACAGATTGATATATTGTTTTTAGAATTCGTGCATCAAACCAAATTTCCAAATGCATATTAACTAATGAATGAACATATTTTGACCAAACTCATAATATTAAAACTGGGGGAAAAGAGTTGAAAAATGAAGATAAGCACGAAGCACCTGCTTCTACCTATAAGACTGTAGGCTATCAGATGATTGCAGTATTATTAATGGGATGATAATTGAGCTGATAACTATGGAAAAAGTCTTCTTATGTGATTACAGATAACATAAAGCCATATGATTGCGGCCACAATGATTCCATGGATTAAACACCACAAATACGGTTACAAGCAGTAGTGGATTTAAAAATTTAAAAATAAAGTCTAAAATATTAAAAATTATACGGTCTTAAAATTATAGACGAACCAATATTAAATGTCTTGGGACAAATATTTAATTGAACTTAATTTTTCAAAAATTTTCTTTTAGAAGAAAATACTAATTGTATTGATATTTCAGTATGTAAAAAATATACACACGTATCTATATTATATCAGATAAATTTGTATGATAAAAAAATAAATAAATGAATAATTAGCACTAACACTGGAAGTTTTTAATCATGTACATGATTAAGTCCCTAAAACATAGATTAATTATATACAAAAATCATATTGAAAATCATAAAATTCAATATAATTTAACATGTAATGCACTTATGAAGCTCAACAAAATTACTTTTTTCCTATTCGGTTATTGTTTTAAAAATAAGAAAGGAGATAGTAAGTGTTGATGTACAACATATGAGATGTTGATTTTAGGTTGTTTTTTGGTTGGTGGGTGGTGATTCGCCATTTTTTTCTTCAGATAGAGGGCCATCGGCTAATAATGATGTGGCTCTTTTTGTTGTTACCTCGTGTCTCTTTGACTTCCTTCCCCCTTCTTTTATCCCCCTCTCCTCGGTCCTTGCCCTTCTCCCTAGGATGATAATAACATCATAGTAGGGGTGGGGGGACTCGATCTCCCACCTTTTATGCCTAAACTATTCTTCACTTGTAAAACATGCTCTTGTGATTGTACCTTTCGACTGGTGGCAGAGGGGTGCAACACTACTATTTCTGAGATCAAATGATGCTATAAAATGTCGAGCTAGAAATGCTAATTATCTCTTAGCTCGTAGGGATGATTCTCGTCGAAAGTGTGTAGGATGTTGCAATGAACTTTTTGTTGCCATATAATGAGTTTCATGTCCAGATAATCTTGAGGTACTTGACGACTGTGAATCATTTTGGATTGTAATAAAATGTGCGGGCTAGAGTGTTTCACTATAAAGTTATGATGTTTTTGTTGTATTTGTGAGATTTTGCTTAAAAATTTGGATACCTTTTTGCTTAAAAAAAAAACTCGTTTCTTAAAGATGACCTCTCCAATCGAATCGAGGAATATTTTCAACCATTGATTACGTGCACAATTTTCACATCTCGACAGAGTGATGTATTTCAATCGAGGCTATTAGAAAAGGGACGTTAATAATCCAAGAAAATGAAAAAAATAGTAAAATAAAACAAATAATGATTTATTATTAAATTGAATAGATCATAAAATTAAATATAAGAATATTTGAAATATAAATCAACTATTACAACAGTAAATTAAAATCGTTTACTTGTGTTGAGGCTTGTGTAACATACATTTTCCTTAGAATACAACAACAAAATGAGTGATACAATAACAAAATGAGCACAACAGTAGCACATCTACAGTGATCAACGAACCGTAACCTCATATTCCGTTATCACCAAAAACAATTTTGAAAATCACATAGTAAAAATAGTAGAAAAATCTTTGGGTTTTTGTTGTGTTAAACCTAGTAGGTTTATATGGTATTTATATAGGTAGGAGTTTCATTGGAAATAAAATTTGTGAATTATCTGAATTTTATTTGAAATAAAATTTATTAATTAAATAGCATTATCACAATAATATCTGAATTTAAAGATAATATCTTATTATTTATTCTTTTATTTGAGATATGAGATATTAATAAAAATGCTATATTTAATAACCACAAAGGGCCTATGGAGATCCCAACCAATTCAAACATTCACATCACCCATATCATATCAGTTTGAATTATTCAATAATTACCTAGTAGGGTCTTGTATATAAACATTTCCCACACTTAGTCATCTATCAATATGGGATACAAGTTTTTCCCTTTTATTTTCTTAATGCAATTCACAATTAGCCTACTTTGAGCATCAGTTCTCATTCATCACTCACCAGTTTTGAGCGTATGAAATATCATTGTAAATGTCTCTTGGAGTAGAATATGAAGTCATGATTTCATTATTCGAATCTCTATCTTTACCCATAGAAAATATTCCTCAAAGTTTCCACTTTATCATATTTTTCCAACAATCCCCACATGAATGAAATTGATCATTTAATCAAAAACATTTTGACTCGATGTGATGATAGAATCTATTCGATAGCTATATAGGATAGGTAGCCTTCCACCCTTGAACCTTCCCGTGTGAAAGTATATTTATTTTACTGGCTGACCAGTAGACGTGATGTCCTTGAACTGTTATGTCATTTGTGTAAACGATGATATATCTCATACAACTACCTTCTTGACGAGGATTTTAGTTCTCATGGTTATGTTCATATGGCCCTGAACATCTCCCTTGTTCTGCAAGAGTTTGAGAGAACTATGCCCCAATAGTCTCCTTGAAACGGCCTAACTTCACTCTCACATATGTGATTTATGTTGTTCGGCTCACCGAAACACATTATGGTCGTTAAAAGCATTGTCTAGCCCATTTCACTTTTGATCACTATTTACATTATAGGAACATACTTGGGAGAAGAACCCCAACATTGATCGTACAAGATCTATGCAAGTAGGTTGTCCCTTTGAACCTAGATCTTGAAATCTCCAGTCAACTAGGTAGGATTTTCCTTCACACAGCAACTCAAATTTTCCTAGGCTGTCGAGACTGAAATTGTGCTCAGGGGGCATGCAGATCAATTTGAAGTGTGTCAAAGGACCAATGATGAGCTTGTGGATAAACCTAGGTTGCTACAACCACTTCATATATCGAAATAGGCTTGGGAAGTTATCTTTTATAGATTTCATTGAATGTTTACCATCATCTAGGAGATACAATTGCATTCAAGTGGTAGTGGATAAGTACATTATAATAGTCATTTTGTGGCTATATCCCACCATACAGAATTGTTGAAATTGCAAAAATTTACATAGACCAAATTTATAAACTAATTGGACAATTAAAGATAGTTATTTTTTTATAGAGATAAGACTTTCACAAGTCTCTTCTAGTGGGAATTTATGAAGCAATTAGGCGTCACTACGTTGTTCAACACTCCTCCTATCTAGAAACATGGGCACATAGAGAGATTGTACCAATGTTCGAATTAGTATCTCAGAAGCATTTGATTCTTAAACTCCAACATTTGAGCTAGATGGTTACCTCAAAATGAGTGGTGGTATAACATAGATTACCAGACAAATTTGGGATCATTACCTTTTTTAGGCTTTGTACGATTACAAAACACCTTTTATTGTTTGGAGTAGTGAATCGGCTGTAAATAGTGTGCAAGAAATTATGAAAGACAACAAGCATTTCAATAGATAGTTGAATGAACAACTTACCAAGGCTCAGTGGAGAATGAAGCATTATGCATATAAGAAAAAAATGAGGGAATTTATAGAAGAGAATGAGGTTTACCTTAAGCTCAAACCCTACAGACAAACTTCCTTGGGTCTCAAAAGAAACTTCAAGTTGTTTGCCAGGTATTACAAGCCATACAAGGTGAAAGAAAAAATTGGGCCAATAGCATATAAATTGGAGTTACAATAACACTTGAGAATTCACCCAATATTCCATGTGAGTCTACTCGGAAAAAAATAGGTGAGAATGTTGTTACCTTAGCGGACTTGCCAAAGATTGAAAATGATGGACAAATCAGATTATTCGTACAGTGGTACCTGACAAACAGATGAAGAAACACCATAATCAAGTTGTGACTCAACTCCTTATGCAATGGTTAAGCTTGGGAGTTGAAAGTGCAACATGAGAAGGTTATAATGTGTTTAAGTCCCAATTTCAAAATTTTGATCCTTAGGACAAGAATCGAGTGAAGATGGGTGTAATGTCATGACCCTAGATGTTAAATTAGGGTTTTCAACAAACAAATGAAAAGTTAAGGAGTCTGATGAAAGAAAGAAGACCAGACAACAAAATGATGAGAAAGAAGGTTTAGAGACTCTGCACAAAACGACGTGTTGGTTAATGGTTAGCTTAAAGGAATCTTTTGAATGATGGACTCAGTGTTACTAATGGGCATGCAAATCAAGCTGAAGGAAGAAGGGCCCAAACGAGTTGATGCATTGGCTGGAGAAGTAGAAGCAAAGACCTGAAGATGAGGTGAAAGGATAGGTTTCTACAGTTGGCACAAAAATAAATTTGTTAGTACAGTAATAAATTCGGGTAAATATAGGAATAATGTAAAGAACGGTTGATACCTTTTTGCTTGAAATAAAAATTCTGACTCTTCCATTTTCTCTTTATTTTCTCTACATCGCAGCTGAGGTTGGGACAGATAAACTCACCGTACACAAGTCAATTATTGTTTGATATATTCTTGGATTTCATCATGGCCATCTCGAAAATTTTCACGGCCCTGAGCAAAAACTAAAAAATAAAGCTTATATACGAAAGCATATGTCATTATTTTGAACAATTAATTTAATATTTTTTAAATATTAACTACAAAATAAGTGATCAAATTATACATATTTTTTACTTTAGGTGCCTAATTTTTTTTGGCAAAGATATGTGCCTAAAGTTTATTTCGTTATCATTTTGAGATAATGTCCGTTAATTTTTTAAAAATGAAACTTTAGACACCTAAAAAATGACATGATTTGAGCACCAATTTTTTTTTAAAAAAATTGACACCTAAAACAAAAACGGTATAGTTTGGGCACTTGTTTTTAATTTTTCCCTTTTTAACGGTAATTGCCTAGAAATGGTCACGGAGTAAACTTTAGGCAACTATTTTGATCAAAAATACTTTAGGGACCTAAAGTAAAAAAGATTTATAGTTTGGGCACTTATTTTGTAGTTAAGTCTTTATATAATAAACCATATAAACATGATGAAACTTTGTCAAACATATTATTTTCATTGTTAGATTAGTTTATTAATTTATTCAAAAAGAGAAATAAATTTTCATAACTAGATTAACTTATTTATTTGATAAATTAAAAAATAAAATTTAAAAATATGGATAATTAAATTTTAAGAGCCCTATATTGGTTGAGGACCCTGAATGGTCGCTTAGGGTGCTCCCCTTATAGCCGGCCCTGGATTTCATTCATCCAATCATGTTCCCAAAATACTTATCGCCTAATAAATAAACATATTTTGACCAAATTCAACATCAAAAGTGGGAAAAAAGTTAAAAATAAGACTTAAATGAAAAATAAGTGCCCAAAGTATACAATTTTTAAACTTTAAGTCCCTAAAGTATTTTTTTTGTAAAAATAGGTGCCTAAAGCTTCAAAAGTTAAAATTTTAAGTGCTCGGCTGTTAAAAGTTAAAAAAATCGTTATCCATTTAAAACACGACACGTGTCATTTTTATTTTTTTAAAATTATTTTTTTAATAATTTAAATTTTTACAAAAAATCTTGAAATTAGAATTTTTTCTAAAATAGTCCCTAAATCCCTAAAAATCCCTAAATCCTAAATACTCAAATTCTCACCATTTGCTTAGCTTCTAGCCATGCCGTCGCCTTTGCCCCCCCTTTTCATCGTCGGACCAGTAGACCATTTCCTCCCCTCGCCCGTCAAAAAAACCGCGAACGATAAATATTCGATTCGCACACACCGTCACGGTTTTCGGGGACGAGGTGAGGGGAAATGGTCGGCTGAGTCCGGCGATCAAAAGGGTGGGGCCGAAAACGATGGCCGTCAGCGGCAGCAGTGAAAGTTTAAGGATTTAGGGACTGATTTGAATATTTTTATAAATTTTGGGGTTTTTTTTTAAAAAAATTAAATTTTATTTTTTAAAAAATAATTAAAAAATCAATATTTTATGCCACATGTCGCGTTTAAAATAGATAACGGTTTTTTTAACAGCCAAATACCTAAAATTCTAACTTTTGAAACTTTAGGCACCTATTTTTACAAAAAAAAATACTTTGGGCACCTAAAGTTCAAAAATTGTATACTTTGGGCACTTATTTTTCATTTAAGCCTAAAAATAAAGATAAGCTCGAAGCCCCTGTTTCTATCAATAGGTTGATTGTTGGGTATCAAATGATTATGGTATATTATTGATGGGATAATTGAGCTGATCACAATGGAAAAAGTCTTCTCATTCGATTAAACATAACATAAAGCCATATGATTTCAATATTCTTTCATTAAATGCCCCAAAAATACAAGCTCACAAATGCAAATATTGGTTAAAAGAATAAAGAGAACTATATATATATATATATATATATATATATATTACTAAACATAAAAACCATTTATATATTTCCAAGTCTCAACTTTCAGGTTCAATGGAAACCTTTAAGCCATAAACAGCTGCGAAACCAATAAATATTCTTTCTGCTAGTACCTTGTATTCGAGTCTATTGCAACTAATTCCATCACACGGCAAACCAACCGACCCAACGAGAAGATCTGTTCCAATTCATATCTTAAGGACTGCTATTTCCTCTTCTTGGAACTGGTTTGTATAGAACAAGAGTAACATACTTTGAACGAAAACGTTGAGTGAAACCAAGCGCCACTACAGATCTTGGTGGCTCTCGGTTTTCAATGTAAAGATGGTTTAGAATCACGTTGTCCGGCAAAGGAAGATTCCCAGATGTGTTCATGCTACCAGGGTACCTAAGCAAGGTACGATGCAGGTGTGGAGGGACAAGTGGCGGGTCACGTGCATCATCTTCGTTCCCAGGGTACACATTATTATAACTTGAATCAGGTGATCTTGGAACTTCAAACCCCATAACAGTTGCTTCATCCTGTACAAAAGATTGCGTGTTTCAACTCTGCAAATCTTTTTTTATGGTCTAAACAATCAAGACTCAATGACTTACTTGATCTTCGCCATATTGGTTGTTCATATTGAGAAGTAACACGAGAGGCTAAGAGGCCTAAATCATAACACAAGTGAGCCTGAAAAAAAACCATCATTCCTACTGTAAGAATTTCAAAGTCTGACAAAGCAACAGGTAAATAAGTACACAAACACTTGGGTTTTTACAAAAAAAAAATCATTAAACCAGAATTTAAGAAGGCCCCATTCAGATCAGAATATTTCTGTCCAGAAGAAAGTTCACAGGCCAATAAAACACCAACACTTTGCACTAAAGAATATAAAAGATGAGCCTTTAAGCAATTTTGCTGGGTTCAATTGCTTTCTCAAAGACTAGAGACTGTATTCAAGCTCACAGAGTTCAGCGTGCAATACACATATAGTCTAAAGTCAGTAATAGCTTGCCCGTTAATGATGAAGCTAACAAACATCTAAATTACTCAGATCTTAAAAGTAGTTCCAACTTCCAAGGTCTTAATTTAATGTAGTCCAAGAACAGGACATGGATAGTGCGTAATCTGATAACCACAAATCTCATTGATCGATTATTACACAAGTGCCATAACATTTAAAGTTGAGATTCCAGTATTCTTCGAGCAACAAACAGCCTTGATTTCCTTCTTCGTGAAGAAGAGATATTACTAGTAGTTAAACCAGCTAGGAAATGAATGCATGAGTTAAACTACACAATAATAGAATACAATGAATATAAAAATTATAAGGGCCTTTTACATTATGATGATAAGCAAGTATTGTAAGCTGCCTGACAAATAAAAAGAAGAAATGTTTAGAGTATGAGCAAAGCATTTTTTGCTTGTCCTCACGTACCCACACGGATGGATCTTCTAATTTAGTAAAATGCACATATAACCGAATTTCAGATGTATTACAAGGTCAAGTTAGGCAAACTAGTAACTCAGGTCCTACTGGTAGAGCCCTGTGCATCCATTGATGCCTAGACTTATGCGGAGAGATGTGCCGATAAGGCTTCTAATGTTGGAATCATCCACAATATGGCAGAGGTTAAAAATCATTTCAAAGATCGTTAACTTTCTATTTTCTTTCACAGTCAAAGGAATTTGGTGTCAGAGAGATCTTTAGCATCAAGTGAAAATCACATTCACATTGCCAAAACTTAAAAATAGTAGGACATTATATTTTTATACTTAAGATTTTCTTTTACCAAAAATGTCACAAGCCGTCGACCAATCAGGTACATTCATTTCTCCACACTGTGTTATGCCAGAATCATGAACACAATATTTTATCATCTTTGGGTACCCACCGGTTCCTCAAGACTTAGTTATTTGAAAGTGTGTCTCCTAAGTTTCAAATCCAAGACCTCCTACATATAGCATATAGGAGACCATTGGATCTAGACCAATGGTACAGTAAGGATTCCTATATGCAAGGGGTCATGCGTTTGAATCAGAGGAGGCACACTTTCGGTTAACAAAGCCTTGAACGGCTGTTGGGCACCCCAAGAGAACAATACCGGGTTTTAGGAGCAATGCATGAAAATGAGGGTACCCAGTTGGTCGGTGGGTTGTGACACTAAACGTCAGTTGAGGCATTTTTTATCCCCAAATTCTGTTGAACATCAATTGTAAGAAACAAATAGACGTGTTGTCACTCTATTAGATATTCAGTATTCTCTAACCAAATACCCTTAACTGCCTACAATTCATTACAATGTCCAATCTTTATAACAAGAATGACCATAATATAGAAACGTATATATCTTCAAAGCATACAATGCAAAGCTAAAAAGAAGAAACAAGATCCTCGAAGAAAATACAAGCCACTAGGAGAAATATTAGAGCCTAGGAAATTATTTGATAACTAACACTGACCTAATTTGATTGCGGCCAATCGCCTTCAATCACCAGAACTCCTGCCTCCAACACCAAGTTTATCCTTTAAAAACGTCAAATAATTGAATAGATTTTCACAGTTTTCAAGCTGACCTGCAAAACAAAAGCAAACGCAGATCAAATTAAATGCAACCCATAAAAACTTGAATAAAAAAAGGGGGCCAACAATTTGAACCCCAAGAATTCACTGAAAACCTATAGGAAAGGTTAAAATTTACACAACCCAAAGTTGTGAAGAGAAGAGGGTAAACGTAGAAAGAATGGGGCTTACCCTGCGAAGACGAAAATTTTCCAGAACAAAAATAAAGGGGTAAAACAAGGTAATTGTAGGAGAAGAAGCCAAAAGTAAATAGGGTAGGGGGATCCGCCACGAGAATCTGCTACGAAATGTGTTTGATTAAAAGAATTAACGATTATAAAGTTTATATACTAAATAAACAAGGAGGAGGAGGATTAATTATCCCTTGTTATTTCCTTTGAAAACTCTCAAAATCATTTAAAATAGCAAAATTATAATTTAGAGGGTATGCGATCACAACAAAAATGTATTTATAAAAAAAGAAAAAAATGTTGAATTGAAAAAAAAAAGGAGAATTTTACGATCCAGAAACAAATTTCACGGCGGAGCTTTTGCAAGACACGACACGACCATGCACGATATATGTTTTTACTTCCATAATTTTTTGCTTCCTAATTGCTCATGTCTTCTCTTCTATGAAATTGATGTTTATGTAATTTGTTTTAGGTTAAACTATTTCTATAGTCACTTAATTATAATGATAATTTTATTTTGGTCACAAAACTATAAATTTATTTGATCAAGTCACTTAACTATTTAAATGATATTAATTAAGTCACTCATCGTTAAAGTTAACGACAATGCTGACGTGGCATTTATGTAAATTTTTATAATTGCACATTTAGCCACCCACTTTACAATTTAATTATAATTCAAAAAATAATAAAATTATCCCTCAAATATAAAAAATATTTCAATTTGATCCTTACTTCAATTAGAGATGATTAAATATTTTCTCAAATCAAATGCCAACACGTGTTATTATCTGAATAGTGAAAAGTTGAAAAATAAGAAATGCCTCCAAAATGACTCAAACCCATTCACCAAGGAAAGAATTATGCCTAACCACTAAGTCGAGCTCAGAGCGAAGGCAGGAGTCAAGATCAAGGGGCAAGGTATAATGAACCATAAAATGGGTGGGGCAAAGTTCAAGTAAATTAAAAATTGATGGTCTAAATGGGTAAAAAAACCTATTAAATTTTTTAAGGAAAAAAAAATCCCCCAACGATTTATGTAGATCCATCTTTGGTTGAGGTCAGGTTTTAGTTAAAAGTCAACAAGTTTTTATTATGGAACTTATCATATTGGCGAAAATTAAATGATAGAAAATGGTGAAAAGAAAAACCTAGCATTAGAAAACCGAAGATACTATCCAATAATGTTTGGTTGTCTTCTTCTCTTATTGACTTTAATATGATGCCATGTGTCAAATTCGTGCCAAGGGTTTGCTTTAGAATAAAATTTTGACCTAATGATGATACCTTGCATCTGAATAGGGAAAGATACAAAGTAAATGGCACGAGAATCAAATGAAAGGGCAACATGAACAAAGCCTTTGAACATGTGATAACCATTGATTGGCACGGGGAACATGTCAAACAAGCAACGAGGCTTTTAAAATGACATCTTCTATTTGGAATTCATGTTTCTTTTACGCATTTGTTAAACTTGATTGTGTTTGTGATGCACTTATTACTTGCTTTATTGTGCTTCAACGGTTCAAACTCTGAGGGTTATCACTAGATGTGGTAGACATGGTATTGGGAAGTCAAAACTGAAGTAAATTAATCACGAAGTCATTTATTTTTACTGTGGTTACTTTATAGCTTTTTAGTAACTTTCTTAACTAGTCCGTAAATGGTTAATGTAGTTTGTTTGTACATTGTACGTGGTTGAAATGTTGTAGAGGTTATATTTAACTTTGATTCTTTTTTTTTGTTGTTGTTGTTGTGCACCTTTTATTTTATACTTTTGATAGGACATTGTAGTTCTTGCTCTTGTTGTTGTCTAGCATTTTATGACACTGATTGATGCATGAAGATCATTAAGTTTTGATATTCAATGGCGTGTAGAAAACTGTGGAAGTTTACTAATCGAGTTTAATGGATACAAATAGTTTGGCATTTTAGATACCAATAATTACATTTAGTAAATTAATTACCTAATATCAGGTTTCCCTCATCCCCTTTTGTTTGTATGAGAAAGACAAGGATGTGAAGTAAAAAGGTTAATGTAGTGGTTCATACAAAGGCATCAGATGTTATATCATGAGATAGTCTCTCCAGTATTGTAACGACTCAGTTTTCTGGTTAGTAGTTTGGATTTTGGAATCAGATTTTTGATATTTTAAATTGGATACTGAATTGAAAGAAATCAGAACCTGATAGCTCAGTTTAAGGAAATTTTAGTACCCAATTGTAGATGGGTTAAAATTGAATGCCTAAAGTGTGAACCATTAAAATGTTCAATCACCAAGCGAGTAATTTGACCATTTTGTTTTTGAAGGCTTTAAATCGGTTAAAACTTGTGTATTTAGGCAGGAAAATAAGAAAATAATAATTCAGAGAGAAAATATTGGGGAAAGAGAGTGTTAGAGAAAGAAACTTTAAACCTCAATTCATCATCGTCTGGACCGTTATGATTTTCACTACCACCATTATCGTGTTTTCCTCGTCGTCGCGAGTCAGTCGGCGGTCCTTTCGTTATCGTTGCCACCGCCTTTCGTCTGAGTGGAGAGCAAAAAAATACAATGAAGTTGAAAAACAAAGATTCGTAGCAATCTAGCTAGACCATCGAACTCACAAACTGTCAGTAAGCAAAATTAAAGCTCATCGTCAGATTCTCGTCGCCAAAAGCCACTGCACGTGTTGCCGTCCGTGCATGGACGTGCTCCAGTTGTAGTTGAAGCCAAGACGTTGAAATCACGTTGACCCGAGCCGAGTCGTTGTGGACCTGAGCCGCTTGAGCCGTTGACCGCTGATGACTGCCTAAAAGTGTTACTTTTGGCACCTTTAGACCTAGATTTTTGTTTAGACTTAAGGTGTTTCATGCGTTTAATTAGGTAATTTCATAACATTTCATGCTATTTTTGTTTACTTAGCATTGGATTAGACATAAGGTGAATTTGGATATTTTAGCCTTTAGTATGCCTAGACTATGTTTCCAAAGTTCTATGTAACGTTTCTGTCAAAAAAAATCGATATAAAGCTTTAAATGAGAAATTGATTCAAATATTATTATGGAAAAAAGTGGAATCAATTGTTGGTCAGTAAATGTGCAACCGTGCATATCGTGTGTAACACGAATATCTGAACCGGTCGAGCCCTCTTTGAGCTTGCGGATATTTTAACCCAAATATTTTCCTCAAATAGAGAATATTTTTTTAAATTATGTTTTGAAATTAAAAGGATAAATATTAAAAACTTCCTTTAATTTAAACAATAATTTTGGAAGTTGGTCTTTAAAGTCTCATTGATTTTTAATATTATATGCTCCATTAGGTCAAAAATTTCTAATAGTTCACTACGTGAAACCCCTATAAATACCATGTTAACCTACTAGGTTTTACACAACTTAAAAACACAAAGAATTTTTCATAGTTTTACTCTGTGACTTTCAAAAGTAGTTTTTAGTGATAGGAGAAGGCAATATTATAATTCATGATCTCTGTAGGTGTGCTACTGTAGCTGATCATCTAATTGTTGTATCATGGGGGACAAATGACGAAAATCTCAAGCACCAAGAAGTAGCCGAAAATTTATATTAAGAAAACTATGTAGCTACAGGCCTCAACTCGTCCCCAATCGATTTGGTTTTAGATATGTTGTATCTATATTATGTTAAATTATCAATATTTGATTTTATTGTTCATTATTTTATTCTTTGATTAATACTTTTCTAACAATCTTAAAACAGCTTTTAGTTTTAATTCAAGAACATATTATCGTGTTTAAGGTAGGAGATATCGATCGTTACGATATATGGGGTGACATATGCTTCGAAGAGTATGTCGTGATTTGCTTCCAGTGCAAAAACCTCTAGGGAACATGATTTTGATTATTCTTACTTTTTACGAAGCAATGAATTGTTAATTTTGTTGCTTTAAATTCTTTCTTTTTGATTAATTTATGTTATCATGGTTTGCTTAAATTATGGTAATATTAACACCTTGAATTATAATGTTATTTTGGTAATAATACTATGATATTATTTTGGCATGTATTATTAAGGTAATCTTTTATTATTCTTTAAATAATTTTGACCTTAAATATAGACTTGAATATGAAATATGATGTAAATATGGTATATTATATATATTTTAAAATTTTGGCCTTTAATATGAAATATCTTGTCATAATTTTTAGCCTTAATCGTTATTAAATGTAATAAGAATTATTGATTGTGTTTTGCAAACACTGTGAATTATTATTTTTTCTCACTAATAATTTCCTTTGACAAATTTATAGAGACGGACAAGATACCCAAGCAAAATCTTGATTTTTTGGAAATTAAGATCTAGTAAATAAATTCGTTTTTGGAAATTTAATTCATTTCGTTTTAACGAGATTACTTGATTTACTTTCTAAATAAGAATTAACAAAATTAAAATCAAAGGATTAAGTCCTTTTAATTTATGTTTGTTGAATAAAATCGAGTTGCCTTAATATCTTTGTTTCAAGTTTTAGTGCTACTAAGCCTCTTGTTTAAACATAAGATATAACATTGAAAAAAAGGGAAAATAAATCACCGAATTTATTTCTCCTTTGGAATCTTACGTTGATTCTAACTATGTAAGAAAATGAATCTTTGAATTTATTTCTTGGGAAAATTGTATGATTCTATTATGTAAAAGAAAATAAATTATTGAATTTGTTTAAATCTTGTATGATTTTTTTTCTGCAAAAAAGAAATAAATCATTGAATTTATTTTCTTGGAAATCTTGTATGATTTTATTTTGAAAAAAAGGAAATAGATTGTTGAATTTATTTTCTTGGGAAATAAATCGTTGAATTTATTTATTGATAATCTTGTTTGCAAATTGAGATCTTGTAAATAAATTTGTTTTTGGGAAGTTAATTCATGTTGTTTTAGCGGGTTTACTTGATGTCCTTTCAAACAAAGTGAACAAATATGTTTTACCATAATTTGTTATTAGAAGTAACATTGGTTACTATTTCTGTTCAACAGAATCTAAAACGTTAATTCCGACTAAGGTCTTGAATTAAAGTATGGAAGAACTCTATTTTTCTATGTCATAACTACATTCTTAAAGCCTTATCGGATGCATGTTACGAAGTGTATAGTCTTTACAAAGAGGACACCTACCTATCATATGCAGCTATCGATCATAGATTCTATCACCACATCGAGTCAAGAATGTTTTTGATTAAATCGTCAATTTCATTCATGTGGGGGATTATTGCAAAAAACGATATTTTTGGAGCTTTGAATGAGAAATTTATTCAAATGTTTTTGAGGAAAAACGTGGAACCAATTGTTGGTTAGTAAATGTACAACTGTGCACGATGTGGGTAACGTGAATATCCAGACCAGTCGAGCTCTCTGTGCGCTTGTGGATATTTTATGTAACCCCTAGACTCGCCTATGCATTACACCTAGTTCTAGGAGGTCACAACTCATACCCAAAACTTCTAATGAAAATATTTACAAATTTAAGTCTCAAAACGGATAATAATTATATACCATAAGATAAAATACCAATTGTTTAATCTAAAACCATATCGGAATTTTAGTTACAAAATAATGCCACATCGAGCAAATTAGTAAGATATACAGTGTCAAAATATAAGCTTATGTCACCCAAATAAAGACGGTTTGGTAGATAAAAACATTACAACAAAAAGATGAGTACGAATGTGTCGACCCCCTAAGTGCCAAGTCCAAGGGTAGCCTATCCAAAAGTATCTGAAAGGGGAAATGATTTTGGGGTGTGAGCTAGAGAGCTCAGTGTGTTCCAATAAGTGAATATTAAAACATTTAAATATTTTAGATATGTATAAATCATTTTATAACTCATGCTATAAGGGCAACCAAAGTTTTCATTTAAAACCTAGCTACCTCCAACCGAACATCGAAATGCAGTGCCCATAAACTGCATCCTGAAGGACTTATCCTAGGCCTGTGGGCGTAGGAGCCTACCTAAGGGAATGCCTTAAGTCCAGAAAGACTTACCCTAGGCCATTGGGCATAGGTGCTGAACCGAAGGATTTACCAGCTGGATCAGGGTTGTACCTACAGACACTCTAAATCATATCCCAAGAGTATACCCCAAGTAAATCAATTTAGATCAATATCTAGTGTCAACAGAAATCAGGTGGCAGACATATATTTATCTTAGTAAAACAGAAATCAGATATCTCAATTTTAGATCAAACATATGACAAACTACTTTCAATCAAATAACGTAGATACGCTTTCAAAACAGAAAAGTAGTCATGTTCAAGACAAAGAATATTCAATAATATATTCAAAAAAATCATTTGAACAGTTCGTGTAAAATGATAATATAACACACACGAAATACACCTCAAAAAGTTGTCTAGAATGGTCTACTGGGAATCTGCCTTGCTATGCTCTACAGCGGTGCTAGATTGAGTAACTATGGGTGCGCGCTGGTGAGCGAATCGGGATGAGTTTGGCTGAGTAGTCGAACGGTCGGGCGAGTCTTGGGTACCACGATGGAAAATGGCTGGAATCGACCGAAAGCTGCTAAAAAACACTAGAATTTTTTTAGCTCTCATTGCCGAATCTTCACAGCACTATCCACGGCAGACGAAAACAATTTTAGGCAAGTGGAAAACGAGCTAGGGTCGACGTGCGATGACGAGCATAGTGATAATGGCGGTGGACGCCACGAACGACCAATGAGGCCTCACCGGGGATTTGAACAGAGAAAGGGAAAGTGGGTTAGGTGAAAGCGTTTTGAATTATGGATCTGATATTTTCATATTCAAGAGGTGCATTAATGGCACACAAAGGGGGATGGTTAGGGCTATATTAGATTATTGTATTATTTTCAGATAAAAAATTTTCAAGGTGTTTTTGTTATATCAAAAAGGGGAATATTGCTGAAATATTGATTTTGATATAACAAATTATGAAAAATGTTTTTGGACTTAAACAAATTTGCAAAATTAATTCAAAGTCCTAATTACTTGAAAAAATATGTTTGAAAGTTTTTTAAAGTGTTTTTGACTCATCAAAATATTTCCAATCTTTTCTAGTGTCAAAAACATGACTTGAGTATCGATACCCTAACCCCGGTATCGATACCCAATAGCTCGTATCGGTACGACCCTTTCCGAGTATCGATACGCTCCTTCGAGTACCAGTACCCAAAGCCCCATACCGATACTCAACCCTTGAGTATCGGTACGTAAAGCCTGCAAACGGGTAGTTTTGTTTGAATTTATTGTAGGTATCGATGCCCACTTTCGAGTAGCGATACCCACTGCACAGAACTATTTTTTATGAAGGAAAAACACCCTCCAACGACTCCAAACTTTCCCCAACGGATATAAACGACTAGATTCACATTGTACACTATAAATACAAGGTAAGGACACTTGAAGAACAAGAGGATGAACATCCAAGCTTAAAAGATCAAGAGAGTATAGTTTTTCATCGTATATTTTGTTTTATCTCTTGTAAATCTTTAGTCCAATCCTAGTAAGCCAAAATGTGTAAACACCACCTAGAGAGATAATAAGTTTACAAATGTCAAGACCTTGTAATAGATGGAGAGGTTCTAGTTTAGCCTTAGAAAAATTGAGAGATTCTATCTTAGACTTTGAAAAGATAGAGATGTAAAGGTTATTCTTTGTCCTGTAAAAAAGAAAGAATTCATTAGTGAATTGAGAAATTCTTAGTGTGGATGCTAAGGTAGTAGATATAGACCTTGGTTGAGGCAGTCGAACCACTCTAAAATCGATCGTGCTAAAATTGTCATTTCTTTTGTTGGTTTTTGCTTTTCAAATTCACAAAAGACCTCTACACCTTCATATGGCGATTCAATTGATCATAGTTGAGCCCAACAAATAATAAACATAATAATTCAAAATGAAAGGATTTCTATGTAATAATTTAGAAAACTCTAATAGTTTCAAATTTCAAAACACGAACAAGTACTCAAACCATGACGAATACATAAAATGGGGGCAAGAAGTTCATGTAAGAATTTTTTTTTGGCTCTGACAATGATAAGGTAGACAAAAGAGGCCATCATTTCAAAAGACGTGGAAAGCAGATGATGGTTCTTAAAGATGTGCTAGAGGGGTTTTGCGTTGTCTCGGGTCATCGTGTGAGTATAGCAAAGACCCAGGTTTTCTTTTCGAAAAATGTTTTGGTTGATGTTCGCAATGCAATTATTCAGAATCTGGGGTTTGATGAGGTTTCGTATCTAGGGAAATACCTTGAAGTTCATCTTTTGCATACAAAAGTTACTAAAGCAACGTATGCCTACCTTCTTGAGAATATGCAAAAGAAACTTTCTTGTTGGGTAGCACATTCATTGTCGTTAGCGGGAATGATTATGCTAGCAAAAGCTGTGATACAAGCAATTCATGATTGCCGAAATGTTTGTGAGGAAATGGAAAAATTAATTCGTCGCTTTGTTTGGGGCAATTCTTCTAATAATCATAGTATCTCTTTGGTGAAGTGGAGTTCAATGAAAGGCGCCATTAAGGATGGCGGTATTGGCTTAATGGATTTCCAACAACAGAACAAAGCATTTTTTATGAAGATTGGCTTTCAGCTTATTACAGATGAGGACAAACTTTGGGTCCGCGTACTTAAGCATAAGTATAATTGGTCCTCGACTATCCTGACTACTCTTCGAGGTAATAACTGCTCTAGACTGTGGAGGGGTTCAATAAATATGTGGGATGATTTATGTAAGAGTGTTTGTTCGAATATTCGAGATGGTTCCACAACTGATTTCTGGTATGACGTGTGGCTTTCGGAGGAGGGACCGTTGGCAGCATACTGTATTGTCTCGGACAGCCCAACCCCTGCTCCTGTTGTAGTATTTGTTACAGATAGTGGCTCGTGGGTTTGGGAACTGTTGGAGCATGTTCTACCGGGTGAAATTCTGAAGAAGATATCGGCAATCCAGCCCCCTAATTCACGGTTGGATGCTGATACCCCAGGTTTGCGTTGGGAAGAAAATCGATTGTTCACTACTCGATCAGCTTACTCAGCGTTGGATAGGAGAGTGACTGAAGTTACCAGGTCTGATTGGAAGGTTATTTGGTCCCTAAATATTCCCCAACGAGTTCGTGTCTTCTTGTGGCCTGTGATGCGTGGAGGCCTTCGCACTAATGTTGAACGCTCGCGGAGGCATATTTCAAACGTGAGTCCGTGTCAACTATGCCGTAGGGAGGATGAAGACATTGACCATGTGCTTCGGAGGTGTCCGAGAGCTCGTTCATTGTGGCAAAGGGAGTTGCTAAATACTTGTTACGATGCTTTCCTATACTTACCTTTACAAGAATGGGTTATTGCGAACTTGCGCTCCCCAGGACAACTCGTTTGCAATGACGATCACTGGCCCGGAAAGTTTGCAGTATTATGTTGGCAAATCTAGAAACGACGTTGTAGCTTGCTACTAGATGATAGTTATGTGGAGAAGGAGGATATCCTTGTTTATAGTTTGAGACTTGCTGCGGAATTTGCTGCTGTGTATGAACAAGCACCGACCACTAGTGCTATTTATACTATGGCTAATTGCATCTGGAAGCTACCAATGGTAGAGTGGATAAAAGTAAATGTCGATGGGGCAGTGAATACCGGTTATGGGTCGGCTGCAACCGGCAGTGTCCTACGCGATGAGCAAGGAAACTGGATCTTTGGTTTCTCTCGAAGTATTGGATCTTACTCTGTGTTGATTGCAGAACTTTGAGCGATTCATGATGCACTTCACCATGCTTGGCAACTTGGTTTTCATCGTGTGGAATTAGAAACGGACAGTCTTGAAGCATCTCGGATTCTATTGGGCTCTTCAAGAGCACTTGCGACCCATGCTCTTGTGTCATCTATTCACAGCTTGCTGAGCCTTGACTGGGACACTGTGATTCGTCATGTACTCCGCGATTCGAATAAAGTTGCTGATAGATTGGCTCGCATTTGTCGAGGTGCTCCGGAGGGTGAAATTGACTTTGCCGAACCTCCCCCTGAGGTTGCTGCGATTCTGCTGGAAGATATACGAAGCGTGATGTAGTTACTCTTGTTGTTTCAAAAAAAAAAAAAAAAAAAAAAAAAGACGTGGAAAGCAAAAAATATAGAGCAAGAGAATGATCTCAATGGGAGCATTGAATGACTTGGTCAATTTTGACAAATATGTGTTAAGAACTTGTGTTTACATAATCATGTAGACATCAATGCATTTAAGATGATTACATTTATTTAGGATAAATAGATTTCAAATCACATATACAAACATGCATTTCAGATAAGTGCATCTGAATCATGTTAACATAAGATGCATTTATGTTAAATACATTTGTATAGTTGACAAGAGAGAAGAATTCTAAGCAAAGGTGGTTGTGTTGGAACTATCCAAGAACCTGAGCATGGAGTGAAAGATATGATACATTTAAGACAAGTGCATTGACGAGTGTTTTATTTTGTTATTATTTTATCGTTAATTACTCATTGTTAATTCCATGATAATGCTGATTTTGGTTGTTTTTATTTGTTTTTGTGCAGGACTTCAATTTCCAGAAAACAACATTAAAAGAGTATGTTCTGCAGTTTTTATTTTTTGGAATCAAGGCTGGACAAATGGGCATGACGATGTCCGACGTAGCAGATTCTGGCAGTCAGTCAGTAGTAGCTTCCAGAAGGCGATCCAGTCAGCATCATCTAGAAGGAAGGACAGATGGCAATTACTTAGGATTTTAAGATTACGTTTGAATCTAAATATTTGGGAATTATCACTTTATTATTTAGGATTTAATCTTTCTATCATTTAGGATTTTATTTGAGTGTTTTTTTAGGATTATCTTTTGGTATTTTATTTTAAATATTTCTCTATCTTTAGGATTTATCTCAAGCTATAAATACCCCATTAGGGTGAAGCTTGAAAAATATATCTTGTACTTAGTTTTATTTTTTCTTGGGGTTTTTACTTTTATAAAGTTCTTTTTTATTTTAAGTTTTAGCCAAAGGCTTTAGCAGCAACTCAATTCCGATTGTGAGAATTGAAAAGCACTTTATAACTTCGTATATATTTCTCAATTTTCTACATACTTAGATTTGCAGTTGGCTTTTCCTTTAAAAATCTTAACACCTTCATTTCAAAAAGAGCTCGTTAGTTTGAATGTTGTTTCGATTTATAGTTGGGAGGAAGGATCAGCTTGTAGCATATTCGACTTCCTATGAACACACTTAGCGACGGATTCGCTAAGGGAAATTGAGATCGGATTTGATTCTCATTGAGACAACATAGTCTGAGTCGGGTTTTTCCAGATTTAAAAACTGTTTTATTCTAACGGCGATAGTCTTGGTTAGTCTAACCAGATAACTAAAATTCAAAAATTGATTTTGGATTATCGGTTTACCAGAGAGAAAAACAAGTTACAAGGGTTGGGCCTTGTAGACTGTAACCGACAATTATCCGAACTAAAAATCTTATTCGATGATCGATTGGAAATGAGTCAAAGCAAAGCTTGAGGCTGTTACTTAAACTAAATATTTCTTAAATTTACTTTCATCCTTAGATTTAAATTTTTATTTCTTAGTTTTATTTAAATTAAACTCTCGCTATAACCCCCCCATTTTTCTTAATTTTCTCAATAAAGTCAGAATCAAAACCTCTCTACATCAGAAGCTCCTTAGTCCCTGTGGATTGACCCTTCTTCTATATTACTACATTATTTATTTATTTTATTTGAGATTAAGGAATAATTATTTTGACAGTTCACGACGCTTGTCAAAATTGGCGCCGTTGCCGGGGACTTCGACAAAGTTACTGATATAATATGTTTTGATCTATGACCAGGTCGTCGAGCTAAACGACATTAAATAAAGCGCTTTAATGGGAGGCAACCCATTTTTTTGTTTTACGTTTGTTTAATTTCTATTCGTTTTTAATTTTATTTTATTTACCTTGATCTCAGATATATTTTATTTGAATTTTCAAGTACCCCAAATATTCTAAATCAAACTTTCATAACGATTGCAGTGAATTTGGTTGAACAAAGCATAATTTCCGGTCCATGGAAATACTTTATGCATGGATCAATAGTGGAGAAACCTTTATTTAATGGTGCATGTTAGCTAAACCTTTGCCAATTTGGGTGCATGTTAGCCAAACCCACAATTCTCTGCCACCATTTGCAAATTTGTCAATTTGCGGTGCATCTTTTCCCTCTTCAATTTTAAACCTCCCCGTGGACTCTACGCTTGAATGATAAGCCATGTTTCTCATTCCCAAACAACTTCCTTTTAATTTTTTATTTTTTTATTCTCATCACTTATCCATCTATCTTTATCCTTATTTTAAACCTTTATTATTATTATTACTTCTTTTTTCAAATTTTAAAACCCTTCTCGACCCCACACCCATTTGACCAATCTTTTCCCCTTTCTTTCTAAAACTCCCCACGTGCCATTAAAAAAACCCACCCAAATCACCAAAATTTTCAATTAAAATTATTTTTTTCTATTATCTAAACAGGGCTTGGATTCACACCTCATTTATTTTTCCTTCAATTCACGAGTTGTTCTGCAACCCTGTTGCCACCATGGAGTCATGATCCGCACAACGACCGCGTCGCCTGTAGCTCGTCATGGTCATCGAAAACTTCGGTGAAATCCATATTCCGATCACAGTGGCATGTCCAAACAATCTGAACAACCCATCGTCATTAAACACGGGGAGTTTCTCTATTCATTCTCTTATGCTTTAATTTTTGTATTGGGGTAATACACTTTAAGTGAGGGAGTAGAGAATAATTACATCAATTTTCTCTTGCTTATTTATATGATTGGAATTGAGTATACCTTGGTTAATATGCTATTTTTCTTTTGATGTTTCTAATTTTTACCTTGTTTCTTTAAATGCTATTTGAGTTCTCGATCACACTTTTATTTGGATTAGGATGCATAATAGTGAAAATGGCATGATTAGTGTTTTTCTTTAAATTTTGCTTGATATCCCATGCGTTTGTTGATTGACATGTTTCTTGACTCGATACATAATACACTTTCTTGTGAGATTTGAGCCTAGACGAGCATTCTTTTTCTTTCTTGCTCATTTGTTTGATTGAGTGTGCCGGGCCTAATATCGATATTCTAGAACTTGTGAATAAATGCATATCGAGACTACATGTTTTGAACTTGATGCTTTAATATGATAGGGGCACTTAGGATTAACCACTTCTCTACCTAAAATTGCCTACCCTTTTATATCCATTAGTGAACCATTTTTGTGCCTTTACCTTTTTTCTTGCTTTTACCACGTTCAAACCCGAAACCTTTTATTTTTACCCTCTTTTGTTACCCTTGTCAAGACATAGATTGATATGTTCCACGAACGAAAAAATAGCAAAGAAGAAATATTTCGAAAACAAAAAAAGAGAAAAAAGGAAAAAAAAGAAAAAAAAGGTTCGAATTGTGCTCGAACAGAAAGAAAAGAAAGCAGAAGAAAAAGATTTGAAAAAAAGCACACAAAATAGAAAGAAAAGAAAAGCAAAACCATTTTGGTTGTTTGATTTTTCACTTCTTTGCATTTGTTTACTTTGTTTATTTCGTGGCTTGAACTTGTATATTTTGCATCTCTTGTCTTGATGATTAACCCATATTTTCGGCCTTATCCCTACCCCAACCTAAGCCCCGTTACAACCATTTTAAAGACCCTTTAATTAATGCATCTTATTCATTTTTAGTGGTGGAGACTTGATTTTCTTACAAGCTTATGTCAATGACATGTTTGGTTCTGGCTTTGAGCGTTTTCTTTTATCCAAAACACTTTGAGCGAAAATGAGTGAATCCTTGTGAGGTATTGAGTCTTGTTACATTGAAATTGATGGATCAATGGGATGTCATGGTTTTGTTTAACTTATTCCTATTTATGTCTTTCACTTGATCGTTATTCTTGATTCCGATAATTGATGTGATCTTGACTTACTTGATGTTCTTGGCTGTGAGGCAAAATGAAGGATTGTAACTTAAGATTTTGACATATTTGATCAAGGCATGCTTGAGGACAAGTATCGAATAAGTGAGGGGGAATTTGATGAGTGTTTTATTTTATTATTATTTTATCGTTAATTACTCCTTGTTGATTCCATGATATTGCTGATTTTGGTTGTTTTTATTTGTTTTTGTGCAGGACTTCGATTTTCAAAAAACAACATTAAAAGAGCATGTTCTGCAGTTTTTATTTTCTGGAATCAAGGCTGGACAAATGGACATGACGATGTCCGACGTGGCAGATTCTGGCAGTCCAGTCAGCAGCAGCTTCCAGAAGGCGATCCAATCAACATTATCTAGAAGGAAGGATAGACGATAATTACTTAGGATTTTAAAATTAAGTTTGAATCTAAATATTTGGGAATTATCACTTTATTATTTAGTATTCAATCTTTCTATCATTTAGGATTTTATTTGAATGTTTTTTAGGATTATCTTTAGGTATTGTTTATCTCAAGCTATAAATACCCCATTAGGGTGAAGCTTGAAAATATATCTTGTACTTAGTTTTATTTGTTCTTGGAGTTTTTACTTTTATAAAGTTTTTTTTTTATTTTAAGTTTTAGCTAAAGGCTTTAGCAACAACTCAATTCCGATCGTGAGAATTGAAAAACACTTTATAACTTCGTATATATTTCTCAATTTTCTGCATACTTGGATTTGCAGTCGGCTTTTCCTTTAAAAATCTTAACACCTTCATTTCAAAAAGAGCTCGTTGGTTTGAATGTTGTTTCGATTTATAGTTGGAAGGAAGGATTGACTTGTAGCATATTCGACTTCCTATGAACACACTTAGCGACGGATTCGCTAAGGGAAATTGAGATCGGATTCGATTCTCATTGAGACAACATAGTCCGAGTCGGGTTTTTCCAGATTTAAAAACTGTTTTATTCTAACGGTGATAGTCGTGGTTAGTCTAACCAGATAACTGAAATTCAAATATTGATTTTGGATTATCGGTTTATCGGAGAGAAAAACAAGTTACAAGGGTTGGGCCTTGTAGACTGTAACCGACAATTATCCGAAGTAAAAATCTTATTCGATGATCGATTGGAAATGAGTCAAAGCGAAGCTTGAGACTGTTACTTAAACTAAATATTTTCTTAAATTTACTTTCATCCTTAGATTTAAATTTTTATTTCTTAGTTTTATTTAAATTAAACTCTCGCTATAACCCCCTTATTTTTCTTAATTTTCTCAATAAAGTCAGAATCAAAACCTCTCTACATCATAAGCTCCTTAGTCCCTGTGGATCGACCCTTCTTCTCTATTACTACATTATTTATTTATTTTATTTGAGATTAAGGAATAATTATTTTGACAGTTCACGACGCTTGTCATGCATCTTTGAGAAAAGAAGGAATTTCAGAAGAGTTGCGTCGAACTTGTCTGAAGCTAAAAAAATGGGTTAAGTCCTCTATGCCATTTGTATGTTTTTTTTAAGTATGATGATAAGACATTTGGGTTATCAATAACTCTTTTGAGCATTATATAAGTTCTACCGGCCATTAGTAAGACTTTCAGGACATGATGTTAAGAGAATAATAAAAGCACTTACTAATGAGTTGAAGAACAAGTCTTTTAAGAAGAGAAAAAAGTTCAGACCATGATTGCTCTACGTCAAACTTGTCAAAATTTCAGGTATGGTGTTAAGTTTTTCATGTCATCTATAAGACCTCTAGACATAATGTTAAGACCTTCGAACCATAAATAAGTCTTTCAAGTATGATGATAAGTCTTTCGGTCATTGTAAGACATTCAGGCATGATGTTCAATCCTTTAGACATGATGAAATTGTAAAAAAAAATGAGCAATCTAGTTTTTCAAGTGTCATTGCCTCAAGATAAAGAAACAATTTAATTTTCAAAGTTTCAATGTCTCAAGTTGAAAGATCAATTTATTTTCCCAAAGTATCATTTTCTCAAGTTGGATGAGCAATTTTTTTAAAAAAAGTTTGACTACATCAAGTTGAAGGAGCAAGAGACATCACTCATCGTTTCAAGTTGGAGGAGTGATCTATTTTTTCCGAAGTTTCATCGCCTTAAATTGAAGAAGCACAAGTCATCTCTCATCGATTCAAGTTGGAAAAGCGGTTTACTTTTTTAAAATCTCATCGCCTCAAGTTTGAGGAGCGATTTACATTTTTCAAAGTTTCATTGGCTTCAAGTTGGAAGAACAATTTATTTTGAAAAGGTTTCACTTCCTCAATTTGGCGGAACCAACCATTTTAAAATTTCATTTCCTCAAGTTGGAGTAACATATCATATTGAAGGTTCATCTCCTTAAGGTTGGAAGAGCTTTTCTTTGAATAAAGCCAATTAGAGAGCGCAAGCGAAATCTGTATCCTTTGGTCTTTGTCAACACCATATATTTTCCGGATCGACAAAATTGAATCTAAATCCACGGACCAGAAACCCAAAACCCAAATCTAACTAAACCTTAAAGCTAATTGTAACCTGACCCTATCCTAACTTGAAACCTAACCTAATCAAATCCATACCAAACTGACAGACCCACTATCATCCCACGACATTCAACCTCTCCCATAAACTAAGAAAATAGGGTTTCTGGTTACTTTTGTTTGTAAACAAATTAAGATAGAGCCATAGAGATAAAGTTCAACACCTTCAACTTGTTAGATTCTTATTAGTTGTTAGGCAGCTCTCACGAATCACTTCATGTTCCAACGACCGGTAACAGGCCACATCAGGTGGTCCTGACATTTCGATGTTAAAACTTAAAAGAGAAAATAATAAACCTATTTATTTTCCTTTTTTTCGTCTGCCAATTTCATTCCTCCCCTAACATCTCCTTTTCCAAAAACCCTATATATATTGAGCTTTAGCAAATACTTTCTCTACTTTTCATACATATGTGTATGGATATTTGGATAGATTATATATTGACAGTCGTTGTTTGCAGGTGTAGCATCTTCAAGATTCACATGCAAATGAACGACGGTGAATGGTGATTATAAAATACCCCCCCCCCCCCTAATTTTATGCCAAAGTTCTTTGAAAGTGAGAATCTTGATGATGCTGCATCAGCAATTAGTTAACGACTATACTAAAGAAAAAGGCAAAAGGACTCTCTTTTCTTGCAGTTTCAAAGTAGTATGTCATCTACCGATTGTATTTCATAAAACCAACAAAAAAAAGGTTTGTTCTCTGTTTGCTTCTTGCACGTGTTGTAATTCTTCTCTTGTCTTTAAAAAAAATCCTTTTGTATAAGCATGCATCGGTCTTAACTTCATGGGGGTATTCTTCATTAAAGCATATCTCTTAAATCCATTTTACAAAGGGTAATTTTCCGTTCTGCACGTTGCAGGGGTAAGGTAATCATTTATGGTAGCTAATTAGGGGTAAGGTAACCATAACAAGACTGTCTTGCAGATCTATCATTATTCTTCTGAGCTCTGAACCAAATATACTTCTTAGTGGAAATTGATCCTTTTTTCATGGAGAAAAAAAGGTAGTACTACATAAATAATGAATATATAGAGTGAGATAGAGCCTTGACACAAGAAACTATTGAGCTTGAGTGAATATCGTAAAAAATTATAACGTGAATGTTTAATTTTTATTTGATGCTAGTAAATGTAAATCAAATTATACCCATTCTTAATCAACGGGTTGGTACGAATGATAAGCAACTTGATATCACTTAAGCAGGTCTCAGGTTCGAGGAGTTGTGCATGTAGAAAATTTCTGCCGGGGGACTCACTTACCAAAGTAAGATGTGTGACGCGGATTGATTCGGATTAATCTGGGTAAAGCCCTGAGCAACCAGGGGGCAACCAAAAGGAAATTATATCCATTCCTGTACTTAATAGATCTTTGGGTTTTATTTTTTCATTAAGGATTTTTGCCTGTGTGAATAGAGAATTACAGACGTAAAGGAGCAATCTTTCCATAAGTATACGATACTTTTGGAGTCGGAAGAAAGGTGAGAGAAATGGGATTCGATGAATTCAACTAAAAAGCTTACTTCAAGTTGTGTTGTGTTCTTACCAGTTCGCTCCCACCACTTCTGTCTTCAACAGAGAAAATATTCAATCTATATTTGCGGACATTCTTCCAACTGGAGTTTGTCTGCAGAATTAATCAGTCCATAATATTGTTGAGAAGTGGAACTGCAGATATGCGAAACATGAATGTAGAAGATGAGAGAACATGGCGGAGAACATGTCACATTGTGATTGCCATTGTTTTCCGTTGTTTGATAGTCCTTTTGCATTAAATAATCACCCATCACCCATTTATTTCTGGACCAAACACACCACAGGCCGATGCCTGCAACTTGGTCCTCTATGAAAACTATTATTCATATTTCTCTTTCATGCCTTTAAACCATATTACTAAATTTCGTCATAACTGAATCAATTTCCTTCTTTCGTGAAACTGATAACTCAGTCTAAAATGTTATTGATCCATAAATGTGCCTCTTCCATTTCCCAAGCTTTGCCACTCATATTTTGTGCTCTATATATTAAGGGGATACTGTATAGTTTGTACATATGCCTATACTTTTTTTTTTCTTTCAACTTAGTCCTTTTATTGCATATTAATTCAAAGCCAAACTGATTCACAAAGGTTTTGACCACTGATTAAATTATCAACTCTTGCAAAGATAAAAAAAATACTCTTATTTTTTATATAATCATGAGTATCTAACTCATTCGCCATGAAGATAAAAAGAATACTTCTATTAGTTGGCAAGTTTACCAAATTTAGAAAACATTTTGTGCAGTCGTTCTATTTTCTAAAGAGACAAGAAAATATTGAATGGAAATTCAAATAAAACACATCTTTAGAAAATAGGAGACGTGACATATTTCGCAATATATACGCATTATATATAAGAACTGTCTTGAATAAATTATTATAATTTTTATCCATTTAATAATTTTATTGAATTGTTTATCTAATCATAAGCGGATGTTTCAATTTCATTGTCAGAACATGAGTGAGCCACAGACAAAGCAAAAGCATGAGGTTACCGTATTAAAGGAACGAAGACGAATTAATGGTAGTCGTAGCTAAAACAATCATTTTTAACGGTAACTTTGTCGTCTTTTTTTTTTTATGAAAAAAAAGAAAAAACTTAAAGCTTAACAATCATCCCGGTGGATGAGTACAATAATTGTGCAGGCTTACTAAAACTAAATCCGAAGGTGCAATGAACACTCGGAGCTGATCAGAGAAATTTTCTGCATTCTTGGCCAGCATATCCGCCACTTGGTTGCAATTCCTACGCACATAACATATTTTAATCTCCCAGTTCCGATTAACGACGCTGTGAATATATGAAATAATTGTAAATGGAACACCAAGGCTGTTAAGAAAGTAGAAAGAATACTTTCGTATGTTCATTAATTTACTGATTACAACTGTTTATATACGAAGGTCTATAACTAACCATAACCTCTACCGACTAACTACTTCTGCTAACTACACAACTGATTTAACCACTAGGATTCTAACACCCCTCAAGCTGGTGAGTAAAAAATATCTTTTACACCCAACTTGTACATCAAGTATTCATGTTGTGTTACTCCTAGTGCTTTGGTCATTATATCAGCCAACTGCTCCTTTGTAGAAATATGTTCTGCAAGTATGAGGCCTTCTTGTATCTTCTTTTGAACAAAGTGACAATCAATTTTTATATGCTTGGTTCTTTCATGAAAAACTGGGTTGAATGCTATCTGCAATGCTGACTTGCTATCACAAAAAGCTTGGCAGGTTGCTGATGATTTGAATATGGTGCGCAAATTAGAGCAAGTATACCCGTCCATCAAGTAATAAAGTGATAAGTAGAGTGTCGAATCCTCAAGGATTGGAGTGATAAACTCAAAGCAATTGCACTTAAGAGTTAGTGAAATAATGATGGTGTGATGAATAAAATCATAAACTAAATGCAATAAAAGTAAATTGTAGCAATGATCAGAGAAAAAAAATGATTATGGATGTTGTGTTTATTGCCTAGGAAATATACTAACTATCATTTGAATACTATAGCGAAGGTTCGCTCTTATCCATTCGACAATGTTTTCTAATAAACTTCTAAAATCTCTCGATATCTAGAAGTTGATAACATGATACTATGACAATACATGTATGCATAAACCCTAACAACTTATTATCTATTCAAGTTCCCTTCATTAGTCGTTAAAATCCTAAACATATGTCTAAGCCGGATTAAAACCTAAGTTAACAACTTAAGCTCCACTATTCATGTGGTATAACTAAACTCTCTCGATATTAAGTCACAAATCATTAATTAACGACCTCTCTCGATGGCTCTTACAATAATTAAGCATTAAGAATATTATATTTTGACTCAAATTCTAATTGGTAATTAAGTTGACTTTTATTGTAATTCTAGTGGTTGAAGATTACTTCGTAATTAGGATTTACTTTAATGAGTAAATATCTATTTTAGGTAGGAGATCTTATCGAATAAGGTTTCTTGGTAACCAAATGTTTGGGTCTATAAATATAGACTAGGATTAAACTTTTGAATTATGAGAGAACAAGAGAATGAGAGTTAGAGAGAATTATTCTCTGGAGAGATGAAACCACTTTTAGGTTCTCTACAACTATTGTGCCTACATTGTAGAGATGGGTATTGTAGGGATGTTGGGAAGAGTGTTTTGGTTCCACCGGGTCATGGGATTTGTACACCAAGTTTTGGGATTACATGGGTTATTATGTATTTGTACTCTTCGGGTTCTCTACGTTGATAGTGGATTGATTTCTCTCGTCCATGGAGGTAGGCTATGCTGAACCACGTTAAATCTTGTCTCTTGTGTATGTCTTGGTCTATGTCGTTACCGCTTTGATTATTTTGCCGCATACCAAATTTCTAACAAATAGTATCAGAGCTATGGCTCGAGCTGCGCAATTGTGGAGGAATTTTTGCTGCAAATTTTGCGGTGCGATGTTGGAGACATGCCAAAGGAGTATTATTGCAACGAGCTTTCAGTTGTAGGGGGAGTAATTCTTAAAATTCAACGGTGCTTCAACGAATACTACGCAAGAATTGGATTTCTTCATGTAATATCCCAATTTTTGGCTAGTGACCAAAATGTAAATTTTGAAAGTTTTGTGGCTAAAGTATAAACTTTGGAAAAGTTTAAGGACCAAAGTGTAATTTTCAAAAGTTGTGTATTTTTACCCCGTAAACGAATAGTTTACCCCCAAGAATGATGTTTCCACGTTATCCGAATTTTTCATACGGAGTTTGCATTAATGGCTATAAAGCTATAAAGTTCAGAAAAATATTTGAATAATCAGATCGAATCGAATATCCAAGATTTTTGGAAGGATGATAAGGCAAGGTTAATTATGTCATTTTACATGTCTAAGATATTTTCTTTGTGTTGAAAGAATATGAACCCTTGGATTTAAGTTGATTTTCCATGTTAAATATGAGCCGTTGGATGAAAAATGGCAAGATCATAATTTTGGAAAATTATAAGGGCAAAGTTGGTAACTACTAATTTATTGGTTTATTTATGACCATGTGATGAATATTTTGACAAGTGGCATGATTTGGAGCTTTGAATTCAAGGGTAAAATGGTTATATCCCTATTAGGAGGATATTTTTATAAATTATGGAAAAAAATGCCAATTGGCGTAAATAAAAAAATGAAGAAATATCTTCATTTTTCTTCATGCTTCACGTCAAGAAGAAGAGAACAAGAAGGGAAGCAAGGTAAGTTTAGGGTTTTGCATTTTTAATCCCTAAATACTAGAATTTAAGGTTAGCTTGTGAAATATGAAGTTGTTCTTCATGAAATTCTCTTTCAATTGGTATAAAAATTTCATGGAATTGTTGAAGGATACTCTTGAATTTTGAAGAGAGATAATTTAGGGTTTATAGATCTAAAAGAATTAGGATTGAATTATGGAAGATTACGTGATGTTCTATGATTTCCATGCTTGATTGAAGTTGAAATTGATGTATTCTTCATGGAATACCATTTGGTTAATTAGGGTTTAATTTAGGGTTATTGGATTCAAGTTGAATTTGGAGTTTTTCATGAAAGGAAAATGTTGGAATAATGTAATTGAAGGTTAATTTGAAGTGTTGGAATAGTTAAAGGATGCTAACAATGTGAATTATGAATCTGCCCAGAATTTTAGTCATTGACAGTGAGTTTGGAAATTCACCATAAATTCTAAAACAATAATTAGAAAGTGATCCTTATATCATTGTATTCGTGGTTTAGTCTAGTTTCCTTTAAAACAAACGGTGACTAATTTTGATTTGTATATCAAAAGATATGAATTTTTAAGTGATGAAAGGTCAGAAAATAGAGTACCAGTCTGCTCCGAAATTTAGCACTGTAATTGACTTTAAAAATTCGTCATAAATCGTATGAGTTGAATTTGGGCTATTAAATTATATGTTTGAAAAGCTTATCGAATCTAGTTTCTTTTAGAACAAACATAATCAAATTCAGAGTTGTAGTTTATTTTATAGAAATAAATCTTTGAAGGTAGCGCAAGCTGTCAGAAAATGAATTTTGAATGTTAGTCAGCAAGCTCGGAAGAATTAATGGAAGTTCAAATTGGTCACTAAGGACCATAATGAGTTTTTGAACAGTACAAGAAAGAAAGAAAATATTTGGAAATTTTATGTTCGAATGATATATTAGATAGCATGTTTAAGGTATGTTATATTTGAATCTAACAAATATTTTATTGTCTTTATGTGATTAATGAAGTCAAGTCCGAATCAAAGAAGGTTCAAAGTTCTATGAAAGAAACGATAGAACTAGGACTTAGTGAGGCATTGTGTTAAGTGGCCAAGGTGAGTGCAATTGCATACATATCATAATACATTGATATTTTGTACATTATTAAGATGGCTTGCGACGAGCCTACCTGAATGTTTATTGTCATTATATTTATGTCATTGAGCATATGATTGACATAATATAAATATGTCAAGATTTGAAATATAAAATGCATTGATCATTTGATTACTTACATCGGTAAGTTTGTAATGCTATTTCGGGTATGAACTTCCAATGTTGATATATATTGATATACATTGCAATGGATGAAATATTTGATGATATAAAGCCCAAGTATGATATAGAGATTCAAAGGTATTGTTGGCTAGCCGTAGAGTCATAAATAGCTGTATAAATATTCTAAGCACTACGGTGCAATATTCATATATACTCAAGGAAGGTTGGTATATGTATATTCAAGGAAGGTTGGGTATACAGAAGTACTTCGGTACATATTAAAGCACTTCGGTGCAAAATTCATATATACTCAAGAAAGGTTGGGTATATGTATACTCAAAGAAGGTTGGGTATATAAGGATGACTCGTGTACTTAGATTCTCTTATTTTAATACTTTAGGCTAAATAAATTGAAAAACAAGATATCAGGCTTGATAGCTTGTTAATACAAATGGAAACAATATTGTTAAGAATTAAACTTACTACTTTGATAAATGTTAGTACATGTGATGTTACTTAGGTTAATATACACGAAAATGGTAAGTAAGTTAAGCTTGAAAGCTTAACATTAATGGTAAGTATTGATATGGTGTTAAAGGAATTGAACAAGCATATTCATTAGCTTGCATCATGGTATATATATATTCATGCATTGACGCATAGATAACATATTATGACAAATGAACAAGCATGAAACTCTTATGACATTAGCATGTAGTAAATCATTAATAATGCAATGTAAAAGTTAATGCATTGGCATATATCATGTTATATAAATGTAGCCATGAAGTTTAATAAGTTTAAATTATTGTTATTAACTTCGTTCATGGCCTCACTAAGTTATACTTAGCGTGTGTTTGATTGTGCACACATAGGTAAATCAAGATGAGAGTGAGAAGAGCATGGTATCAATATTGGAAAGCTCAACAGGTAATCAGAGTAATGAAATCCTAATTGAGGTTTGATTATTATAGTGATATGTATACTTGCTAAACCTATTTGAGTTGTGATTGGACTTTAAAGTTCGTTATGGTTTCAAGATAATTGGCGTTTTTGGAAAGACTCAAAGTTAAGAGTAACCTCAAGCGATAAGTTGCATGCTAAGATAATTGAGAGCATGTATGTTTTATGATAGTCAATTGTTCCCTATAAGCATACATAACATTTGAAGTCATTTGGAAATTGAATTAGGATGAGTTAGAAATATAAAAAGCAAGAATGTGCATTTTGGGACAGGGTTTACCAGTACTCAAGATTTGGGTTCGAAATTATCAAAACTTGAATTTTGTTTCAAATATCATTAATATTTAAGGATAGTAATGTTGTGACATTCCTGATTCGTGTTCGTCGCATGGATACGAAAAGGGGTGTTACATTTATTAGTATCAGAGCTACAGGTTTAGCCGGTTCTTGAGTTAAACAAAGTATGGTAAAGGTCAAAAGTGTATACATGCCACTAGGATGTCAGAATTACTGCTGATTTTACTTGTTTGAATGGATGCAATTGCTTATTTCATTATGATAATAATGTTAAATTTCAATGTGTGAGGGTAAAAGAATTGTGTTAGGTGTTTAGGCGAGTGGATCAACAAGAGATTCACGAGAATCATAAGGTTAATGATAATATTCTACCCTCAGCTTAGCATGGTGCAGAGGCACCAGAGTAACATGATATGCATGTTCTGGATTAAGAGCTTTTCTTCCAGACAATAGATGCGATCATAAATCAACCTGCTTAAGCACCAATTGCAAAAGAATTGAGAGTTCTGGCACACTAGATTTTTAGAGAGATATTAATGGAGATCCTATGATTGTTAATCTATGGTTTAATGATATAAAAGTTATGTTGAAGGAACTCTGTATTAAAGATCAGAGGAGACCAAAAAAAGTATTATCTCATCTGAAAGGATTAGACCCGTATTTGATAAAGTAATATTACGGTACATACTCAAAAGTCTATCAATTAAAAGTTCTTTCTTTGAGTGTTCCGTAACAAAGTTTATCCTAGAGATGCAACAGAGTATCTTGCATCTTAATTAGGGCAATTTGATTACTTACGGGTATGAGTGCAAGTTTAATAAACTGAGCTGAATTGCTTTCTACAGACAGAAAGAGAGCCTATTATGACAACTCATAGAGGGCTGAAGGTCAGGTACAAAGAAGTACTGACTGCCCTATGTATTTCAAAATTCCATGAAGCAGTAAATTATAGCAAATGCAATGCAAAGGGTTCAGAATAAGAAAATATCTAAACATATGTTACAACTCGTAAAGAGGAAGAGTGAATCATTATTTATTTCACCACTTCTAAAAAGTGGTGAGGATTCCCGATAAAGATATCAAACTAAATTTATTACATAGTTCTGCTAAGAGATCGAGACAAGGAAAATTAGGAACTCTTTGACATTTATAATTAATGTTGGAGATTCAAGAAAACCACAAAGCCAATCATGTGAGTGTTGTAATAATTGGCATGCATGAGCATGTAGAGTTTTTATTGGAATTTGTTGCCAATGTGAAAATTATTTAACTTATGCTATGGATACCAAGCATCAAGGGTAAGCTGGGAGAGTATTCCTATTGTCTGTGAGTTTTAAATGGGTTGCCCAATAGGAGCTGTCAGGCTTGACGCTTAATCGAGAGACTAAGTTTATGAAAGGATTTTAATCAAATATTGGACCTATATCGATTGCACCCTACATAATGGCTCTTACTAGATTGAGAAATCTAAAGGTCTAGTTGTAATAGTCATTAGATTGAGGTTTTATAGGACCTAGTATATCATATTAGGAAGCTCTAGTGATGTTAGTCAAAAGAAGTAGTAATATTCCTCGAAGATTAAATTACGATTATATTATTACCAGTAGAATAAGATTTGATAGTAGCACTAGTATTAATGCAGTATGAATATAGTAAGGATTCTACCTTATTCAATAATACGCCCCATAATAGGTTGGGATGTGTGTTGATGTAATAAGGCTAAAGTAGTAGTTGATGTATTTAGTCAAAAGTCATTCTTTGGCTTATAAGCATTAAATGCCCAATTACTTTTGGAAGAAAATAGTATATTGATTACACAACTTTAGCTCAAGTCTATTTTGACAAATCGGATAAAAAATATTTTACAGATGAAAAAAAAGATATACTTCAAAAGAATTCAGTAAGGTGAAAAGGGAAAATTAAATACTTCGATATTAAGTCTAAAGAATGTTCATATTATCGAGGGGTAATTTCTATCCCCAATGATAATGAGTTAAAAAGAGAATTAAGAGGTGTTTGAATCTAATTTATTTCAGGATGCGAAGAATAAAGAAAGAATGGTTCGAAGCAATCTAGAATTACTTTAGAATGATGGATATTATCTGGTGATCTTGAAAGAAAAGATATTTAATATGAAGGATAAAGTATTCCGTAAAAGTTTCACCTTGGAAGGAGGTGTTATAGTTTGGACAAAAAGGGAAGCTGAGTCCGAGATTTATTGGACCATATAAGATTGTGAAAAGAGTTGGTCACGTAGCTTATTAGTAGCCTTACCTCCGAAAATGGACAAGATTCACAATATATTCATGTATCGATGCTTAAGAAGTATCGATCAGATCCTTTACATATCATTACCCCGGAGGGAATAGAGGTTCAACCGGATTTGATTTACGTGGAAGAATCGGTAAAGATACTGGCACATGGATTCAAATAACTAAGAAATAAGATGATCTCGCTTGTTAAAGTTCTTTGGCAAAATCATGAAGTCAAAAAAGCGACTTGGGAAAGAGAAAAAATATGAGAAAGTAGTTTCCTCACCTTTTTGAACCAGGTACGTATTAAAAATTCGAGGATGAATTTTTTTTAAGGGGGAGAATTGTAATATCCCAATTTTTGGCTAGTGACCAAAATGTAAATTTTGAAACTTTTGTGGCTAAAGTATAAACTTTGGAAAAGTTTAGAGACCAAAGTGTAATTTTCAAATGTTATGTATTTTAACCCGTAAATGAATATTTTGCCCTCAAGATTGACGTTTCCATGTTATCCAGATTTTACGTACGGAGTTTGTATTAATGGCTATAAAGCGATAAAGTTCAAAAAAATATTCGGATAATCAGATCGAATCGAATATCCAAGATATTTGGAAGGATGACAAGGCAAGGTTAATTATGTCATTTTACATGTCTAATATATTTTATTTGTGTTGGAAGAATATGAACCCTTGGATTTAAGTTGATTTTCCATGTTAAATATGAGCCGTTGGATGAAAAATGGCAAGATCGTAATTTTGGAAAATTATATGGGCAAAGTTGGTAACTACTAACTTATTGGTTTATTTATGACCATGTGATGAATATTTTGACAAGTGGCATGGTTTGGAGCTTTGGATTCAAGCGTAAGATGGTTATATCCTTATCAGGAGGATATTTTTATAAATTATGGAAATAAAAGATGCCAAATGGCATAAATAAAAAATGAAGAAATATCTTCATTTTTCTTCATGCTTCACATCAAGAAGAAGAGAACAAGGCAGTTTTAATCCATAAATACTAGAATTTAGGGTTACTTATGAAATATAAAGTTGTTGTTCATGAAATTCTCTTTCAATTGGTATAAAAATTTCATAGAATTGTTGAAGGATATTCTTGAATTTTAAAGAGAGATAATTTAGGGTTTATGGATCCAAATGAATTAGTATTGAATTATGGAAGATTACGTGATGTTCTATGATTTCCATGCTTGATTGAAGTTGAAATTGATGTATTCTTGATGGAATACCATTTGTTTAACTAGGGTTTAATTTAGGGTTATTTCATTTTAAGTTGAATTTGGAGTTTGTCATGAAAGGAAAATGTTGGAATAATGTAATTGAAGGTTAATTTGAAGTGTTAGAATTGTTAAAGGATGCTAAAGATATGAATTATGAATCTGCCCAGAATTTTAGTCATTGACGGTGAGTTTGGAAATTCACAATAAATTCTACAAAAATAATTAAAAAGTGATCCATATATCATTTTATTCATGGTTTAGTCTAGTTTCTTTTAAAACAAACGGTGACTAATTTCGATGTGTATATCAAAAGATATGAATTTTTAAGTGATGAAAGGTCAGAAAACATAGTACCAGTCTCCTCCGAAATTCAACACTGTAATTGACTTTGAAAATTCATCATAAATCGTACGAGTTGGATTTAGGATATTAAATTATATGGTTGAAAATCTTATCAAATCTAGTTTCTTTTACAACAAACGAAATCAAATTCAGAGTTGTAGATTATTTTATAGAAATAAATCTTTGAAGGTAGTTCAAGCTGTCATAAAATGAAAATTGAAACATTTTGTATTTAAATGTTAGTCAGCAAGCTCGGAAGAATTAATGGAAGTTCAAATTGGTCACTAAGGAACATAATGAGTTTTTGAACAGTACAAGGAAGAAGGAAAATATTTGGAAATTGTATATTCGAATGATTATTTAGACAAAATGTTTAAGGTAATGTTAGATTTGAATCTAAAAAATATTTTATTGTCTTCATGTGATTAATGAAGTCAAGTCCGAATCAAAGAAGGTTCAAAGTTCTATGAAAGAAAGGATAGAACTAGGACTTAGTGAGGCGTTGTGTTAAGTGGCAGATGTGAGTGCAATTGCGTACATATCATAATACATTGATATTTTGTACATTATTAGGATGGCTTGTGACGAGCCTACCTGAATGTTTATTGTCATTATATTTATGTCATTGAGCATATGTTTGACACAATATAAATATGTCAAGATTTGAAATATAAAATGCATTAATCATTTGATTACTTACATAGGTAAGTTTGAATTGCTATTTCAGGTATGAACTGCCCAATGTTGATATATATTGTTATACATTGCCACGGATGAAATATTTGATGATATAAAGCCCAAGTATGATATAGAGATTCAAAGGTATTGTTGTCTAGCCATAGACTCATAAACAGCTGTATAAATATTCTAAGCACTACGATGCAATATTCATATATACTCAAGCAAGGTTGGGTATATGTATACTCAAGGAAGGTTGGGTATACAGTAGTACTTCGGTACATATTAAAGCACTTCGGTGCAAAATTTATATATATACTCAAGGAAGGTTGGGTATACAGGGATGACCCATGTACTTAGATTCTCTTATTTTAATACTTTGAGCTAAATAAATTGAAAAACAAGATGGCAGGCTTGAGATCTTGTTGATACAAATGACAATGATATTGATAAGAATTAAACTTACTACATTGATATATGTTAGTACATGTGATGTAACTTAGGTTAATATACACAGAAATGGTAAGTAAGTTAGGCTTGAAAGCTTAACATTAATGGTAAGTATTGATATGGTGTTAAAGGAATTGAACAAGCATATTCATTAGCTTGCATCATGGTATATATATATTCATGCATTGACGCATAGATAACATATTATGACAAATGAACAAGCATGAAACTCTTATGACATTAGCATGTAGTAAATCATTACAAATGCAATGTAAAAGTTAATGCATTGGCATATATCATGTTATATAAATGTAGCCATGAAGTTTAATAAGTTTAAATTATTGTTATTAACTTTGTTTATGGCCTCACTAAGTTATACTTAGCGTGTGTATGACTGCGCACACGCAGGTAAATCAAGATGAGAGTGAGAAGAGCATTGCATCAATATTGGAAAGCTCAACTGATAATCACAATAATGAAATCCTAATTGAGGTTTAATTATTCTAGTGGTATTTACACTTTCTAAACCTATTTGAGTTGTGATTTGCCTTTAAAGTTCGTTATGGTTTTAAGATAATTGGCATTTCTGGAAAGATTCAAAGTTAAGAGTAACCTCAGGTGATGAGTTGCATGCTAAGATAATTGAGAGCATGTATATTCTATGATAGTCAATTGTTCCCTCTAAGAATACATAACATTTGAAGACATTTGGAAATTGAATTAGGATAAGTTAGAAATATAAAAATGCAATAATGTGCATTTTGGGACAGGGTGTACCAGTACTCAAGATTTGGGTTCAAAATTATCAAAACTTGAATTTTGTTTCAAATATCATTAATATTTAAGGATAGGAATGTTGTGACATTCCTGATTCGTGTTCGTCGGATGGATACGAAAATGGTTGTTACAATTGAAGACTTGGCGATGGTGCTTCAACGGATATTTGGCTTACGTAAAAATTGAAGCTGTTGAAGACTTGAAGACCAATGCTCGAATAGAATTTGTGTCAAAAGGGAGATTTGTTATATTTTGACTCAAATTCTAATTGGTAATTAAGTTGGGTTTTATTGTAATTCTAGTGGTTGAAGATTACTTGGTAATTAAGATTTACTTTAATGAGTAAATATCTATTTTAGGTAGGAGATCTTATTGAATAAGGTTTCTTGGTGACCAAGTATTTGGGTCTATAAATATAGACTAGGATTAACCTTTTGAATTATGAGAGAACAAGAGAATCAGAGTTAGAGAAAATTATTCTCTAGAGAGATGAAACCACTTTTAGGTTCTCTACAACTATTGTGCCTACATTATAGAGATATGTGTAATATCCCAAATTTTGGCTGGTGACTAAATTGTAAATTTTGAAAGTTTAGGGGTTAAAGTATAAACATTGGAAAAGTTTGGGGAATAAAGTGTAAATGTCCCCAACAAGTAATTTTATTTAGTAGAATAGTGAATTGGATCGAAATAAGTACCTTGATATTGGTTTTAAGAATTAAGATGTAGAAAAAGGTTCTGAATTTGGATCGAATGAAATTGTTAAGCATGCTCAGGCCAGAGAAATACAAGGATTGGTCGGGAAGGTCCTATAAAAGTGTTTCTAATCGATATTTTGGACTCAGTAAGAGTAGAGAAAACTCATATGGATTATCGATAAAGGAATTTTAAGAGGAATTTTATTATATAAAGATTTTCGATAAGTATCGAGAAAATAGACTAAGTTAAGAAAATTCAGTATAAGTCCTTGGAAAAGGAAGTTTTATAGGATAATAGAGTTTATTCCCGAATATGGAAATATAGAATTTTCGGAATAAATCCAATACCTCAGAAAAAGCTAAAACCGCAGTAGAAGTATTTTACGAATATCAGGAGATCAGATCGAATCAAAATTTCAGAGGCTGTTCCATAAACCATGGAAAAGTCATAAAATAATATTTATGGAATAGATTCTGGTTGGAAATGAACTAATTTAGTTGGATTGTAATGGGATGGCAAATTTGAAACAAGCTAGTAAATAAAAACTAGTTGGAGGGCAAATTGGTCATTTTGCCCCAATGGCATTTTTGAAATATTTTAAAAGTTACAAGGGCATTTTTGGAAGAAGGAAATGGAAGATTTAATCTTGGCCCTTGATTGATGATAAGATCAATCTCAACCGTTGGATTAAAGGGTATTTTAGTAATTTCACTATTTAAATGAATTTAAAATTCATTTATACTTTACAAGTGGCTTAATTGGATGAAATAACAAAGATGAAGACAATTCTTCATCCCAAAAATTCGAAATTTGAGAGGGGAGAAGAGAGAAAATTTTTCTAAGTTCGATTCAAGCCCCGAAACTCGATTTTCATGTAATCTTTCGAACTACAAAGTTGTTCTACTCATCAAGCTCTATCTTTTGGTGTAAATAATTTGTATAAAACATGCTTGATTGATGAGAATTTTGTATGAGAAGAAATTAGGGTTTATGGACTCAATTGGGGGTTTTGAGATTTTATGATTCCATGTTGAAATTCAAGTTGAAATCAAGCTTTTGTGATGTTAAAATCATTTTATTGTGTTGAGATTTAAACTCTACATGTTTTGATTATTATGAAGATGATTAGGGTTTATGGATTCAAGTTTGATTTAGGGTTTTTGATGTTGGATAAATGATCTAGTAAGCTTGATTTGTTGTTTGGAAGCAAAACCATAATTTAAATGTTTAGGGACCAATTCAACAAGTTTAAAATTTGAAGGACTAAATCTGATTTTTATGTAATTGTTGTGTATTTATGTTATTAGGGATGTTGAAGATATGAAATTGAAGTTAGAATGCAAAACCGATGTTAAATCGAGTTAGTGACCATTTTGACAAATTGTTAAAGTTAAGTGACCAATTCGGAAATGAGGTTTTAGAGAAGGATTAGATCTGATTTTTAGTTATAATGATGGAATTAAGATAGTAATGTTGATTTGAGGACTAAATTTCAAAGTTAAGAAGCGAGAATCCTTATCTTTGTATTTTAGTGACTATTTTGGTAAAGAAGGAAAATTAAGGAGAATTATTGTGAATAATTATTTGATGAAGAAGGGTATAAGATGGTGGTTTAAATAAAGTAATTGGACTAAATTGAAAAGTAAAGAAGTAAGGAGAAGTTAGTATAAAAGTTGAAGTTGTTTATGGAAGCTGTGTAGAAAAACTGATTTATGGCAGTAATTTTGAAAATTCACCATAAATTCTACAAAACTGGTTAGAAGGTGAATTTTATACCGATATCAAGATTTGTTCGTCTAGTTTTTCCTCCAACAAACGGAAACTGATTTCGAGTTCCGAGTCAAAAGATATGAATTTTTAAGTGACGAAAGGTCAGAAAAATAGTATGCAGTCTGTTCCGAAATTAGCACTGGAAATTGACTTTGAAAATTCTCCATAAATCGTACAAGTTGAATATGGGCTATTAATTTATATGTGTGAAAATCTTATTGAATCTAGTTTCTTTCAGAATAAACAGAGTCAAATTCCGAGTTGTAGATTATTTTATAGAAATATTTCTTTGGAGTTACTGCAAACTGCCAAGAAATGAGAATTGATACACTTTGTATCTAAGGTTGATTAGTAAGCTTAAAAAGGGTTAATGGAAGTTCAAATTGGTCACTAAGGACCGTAATGAGTTTTTGGACAATACAAGGAAGAAAGGAAAAAACTTTGTAAATTTTGTATATTCGAATGACTAGATTCGTTAGCATGTTTAAAGTATTGTTAGATTTGAATCCAACGAATGTTATTCGTATTTATATGATCAATGAAGTTTGATTTGGATCAAAAGAAGGGTCGAGGTATTATGAAGGAAAGGATCGAGTAGAGCTTAGTGAGGCAAACAAATAAATGGCCCAAGTGAGTGCATTTTTATTTATTTATTATTATGCTATGAGATAGACTTGTGATAAGTCAATCTCGAAGGTTAAAGGTAAAGGATTTGAATTATCTAAAATGTTTGAATGGTTTATATATGATTTAGGGTATGAACTACCCAATGCAAATTTCTATATATGAAAGTAATTTTTTTATGATTTATTGGTATTATTGATAAAAAGGAAAGTTCATATTATTGAAATGTTGAATGCCCATTGTATGTCTATTGAGAGTCTTGGTATATTGTCATGCCAAAGAGTTAGAGTATATTGGTTTAATACTACTACTAAGTAGGCGATACATTTAATACTGCTACGGCAAGTGAGACGGTGAGTCATGTTTTACAACTATGATCCAGTAAAGGTTATTAATGCCGTTAAGTTACGGTAGTATTTCTAGTGATACACTAGCATTGATCTATTGATCCAAACACAACTGATTAGTTGTTGCGGGCACATGTGCATTACTCATCATTAAACTCGCATACCATGCATTCTCAATTACATTACTTTGGGCTATGAAATGAATAAAAAGTAACAAGTACAAGTGATCTAAAGTAAAGTGAAAAGTGAAAGTGATATGATTCAAATGAAAATAAGTGATTTACTGGATATTTGATTTGATGTGACATTGCCTTATATATGTATATGAGATGTTGATTTTTACAGGTTACATGACAAAGGAACGACTTCGATAAGTCATTCTATATGATTCTAAATTCTTATATGTTATATTCAGTATTTTATTTATTATGCAATTTTTATTAAAATTAAAGTGCTTTAATTTATAAGTTTTGCCTCACTAAGTTTGTACTTAGCGTGTGTTTGTTTCACACGTAGATTAAGATGGAGTATTTGAAGAGGATTCGAGCATGCTGATCAAGCTTCAATCTGCAAAACATCAGTAAGATATTCTATCTTATGATAATCTTTAGTGGGCATGTAATTATTTAATTGTTAGTAGAGTATGATGCATTAAATTAGACTAAAGGATAGATAAGTAATCAGTTTTGATGATGAATCGTACATGAATAAAGCAAAATAAGGCATTAGCATCGTAACAGAGTACAACTAAGGTAGAAAGGATGATTACTTTGCTAATAAGAATAATCGGTAATCACATAAAGATTTTAAAGTCAAGAAAGGGCCTAGATAGCGAACCTAGTTTTCACCCTGAATTGAACTATTGTTTTTCAATAATTGCCAAATATATTTTAAAATAATTAATTCAGGGTTGAAACTAGCTAATTTCACATACGTTATGTTTTCAAGAAAACCGAGAAAGGATTAGATTTACAAACTAAAATTTGTAAATACTTGTAAAAATAAATTTATAAGTCGAGATTTCTTTAAACGACTCTGTAATATCTTTAATGTATATTCGATTTACGAGTATACATTGAGGGTGTTATATTAATGGTATCAGAGCAAAATTTTAACCGGTTCTAGATGCTAAACCAAGTATGATATGATTTTTATTAGTAAATACATGCCCCTAGGACGTCATATTACTGATGTACTGATTATATGACTTGATGCATGATACTAGAATAAGGAAAGTAAAAACGATAATGGATTTTGTCAGTTGACGAATATTAGAGGTTAAGAAAGGAACCATAGAGGATATGATATAGTAATTATAAGATACTCAGATACGAAGGAGTAAGAAGATAAAGTATCTTTACTTTAGAAATATATATGTTTGAAGATAACAATGTCACTAGATGCCGCAGATGTAATCTGGTGATATACTCAAGATAAATTAAGGATTGAAGTTATGATGAAAATAACTCAGTGGTATCTTATTATAAGATGTTTGTACTGTCAGTACATAAGGGAGCGTTGGAAAGTTAAGTAATGATACTACTGAGATGATTAGAAAATAAATTAAGAAAGAAATTGATCTGTTAAGAGATTATATTTGAAGATCAAAAAGAAGATGTTAGGTATGAATCAGTCAAATGTTTTAACTTCCGGCATCTGTATATAATAAAGCATTGACTGTGAAAAAGTTTAAGTTTTGGGAACCTTAAACGTTATGATGAAAGAGGATTTATAACTGCTTATTTGAAGACGAAAAATGACAAAACTTCTATAGAAGATTTGAGATGTATTAATATTGAAAAGTTAGAAGAAGTAATGTTGATACAGAGGAGGAAGTTTGGAAAACTTCTTAGAAAAGTGATAAAGAATTGGATATGGTGAATTGTTCATAAGGAAATTATTTCACTGATTTCTGAACTTTGACAAGGTACTCACATTATTTATGAGGAATAGTGTGAGATCAGTGGGTTAAGCCAATATGCCAAGGGCATATTAATGGATCTAATCTTCAGAAGTGAGCAAAAGTCTATAGTATATGTACTTACGTTTTGGGGGCATTGACTGAATTGTTTACATGTCAATACTCCTGAATAAATTGAGTGCAATTAGATTTGATACATGAAGAGGAGTTAGTAGAAATATCGGTTTATGGAATTAAAGAATTAAGGAATAAGAAATTTCATTGACTGAAGTTTTGAGGAAAAATCACAAGGTCGAAGAAGCCACTTGGGAGGCTAAGAAGAAAATAAGGAAGTAATATTCGCAAATGTTTGGAACAGGGTACGCATTGAAAATTCGAGGACGAATTTTATTAAGGGGAAGAATTGTAATATCCCAAATTTTGGCTAGCAACTAAATTGTAAATTTTGAAAGTTTAGGGGGTTAAACTATAAACCTTGGAAAAGTTTGAGGAACTAAAGTGTAAATTTCCACAACAAGTAATTTTATTCAGTAGAAGAGTGAATCAGATCGAAATAAGTACCTTGATATCAGTTTTAAGAATTAAGATGCAGAAAAAGGTACCGAATTTGGATCGAATGAAATTGTTAAGCATGGACAGGCCAAAGAAATACAAGGATGGGTGACCTTCGGGAAGGTCCCATAAAAGTGTTTCTAATCGATATTTTGGACTCAATAAGAGTAGAGAAAATTTGTATGGATTATCGATAAAGGAATTCTAAGAGGAATTTTATTCTATGAAGATTTTCGATAAGTATCGGGAAAATAGATTGAGTTAATAAAATTCAGTATAAGTCATTGGAAAAGGAAGTTTTATTGGATTTTCGAAATAAATCCAATAGCTCAGAAAAAAGATAAAATCACAGTAGAAGTATTTTACGAATATCTGGAGATCGGAACGAATCAAAATTTCAGAGGCTATTCAATAAGTCATGGAAAAGTCATAAAATAATATTTATGGAACAGAGGCTGGTTGGAAATGAACTAATTTAGTTGGATTGTAATGGGATGGCAATTTTGAAACAAGCTAGTAAATAAAACTAGTTGGAGGGCAAATTGGTCATTTTGCCCCAATGGCATTTTTGAAATATTTAAAATGTTACAAGGGCATTTTTGGAATAAGGAAATGGAATATTTAATCTTGGCCCTAGATTGATTATAAGACCAATCTCAACTGTTGGATTAAAAGGGTATTTTAGTAATTTCACTATTTAAATGAATTTAAAATTCATTTATACTTTACAAGTGGCTTAATTGGATGAAATAACAAAGATGAAGACAATTCTTCATCCCAAAAATTCGAAATTTGAGAGGGGAGAAGAGAGAAAATTTTCCAAGTTCGATTCAAGCCCCGAAACTCAATTTTCAGGTAATCTTTCGAACTACAAAGTTGTTCTACTCATCAAGCTCTATCTTTTGGTGTAAATAATTTGTAGAAAACATTCTTGATTGATGAGAATTTTGTATGAGAAGAAATTAGGGTTTATGGACTCAATTGGGGGTTTTGAGATTTTATGATTCCATGTTGAAATTCAAGTTGAAATCAAGATTTTGTGATGTTAAAATCATTTAATTGAGTTGGGATTTAAACTATACACGCTTTGATTATTATGAAGATGATTAGGGTTTATGGATTCAAGTTTGATTTAGGGTTTTGATGTTGGATAAATGATCTAGTAAGCTTGATTTGTTGTTTGGAAGCAAAACCATAATTTAAATGTTTAGGACCAATTCAACAAGTTTAAAATTTGAAGGACTAAATCTGATTTTTATGTAGTTGATGTGTATTTATGTTATTAGGGATGTTGAAGATATGAAATTGAAGTTAGAATGCAAAACCAATGTTAAATCGAGTTAGTGACCATTTTGACAAATTGTCAAAGTTAAGTGACCAATTCGGAAATGAGGTTTTAGAGAATGATTAAATCTGATTTTTAGTTATAATGATGGAATTAAGATAGTAATGTTGATTTGAGGACTAAATTGCAAAGTTAAGAAGCTAGAATCCTTATCTTTGTATTTTAGTGACTATTTTGGTAAATAAGGAAAATTAAGGAGAATTAATGTGAATAATTATTTGATGAAGAAGGTTATAAGATGGTGGTTTAAAGCAAGTAATTGGACTAAATTGAAAAGTAGAGAAGTAAGGAGAAGTTAGTATAAAAGTTGAAGTTGTTTTTGGAAGCTATGTAGAAAAACTGGTTTATGGCAGTAAATTTGAAAATTCACCATAAATTCTAAAAAAATGGTTAGAATGTGAATTTTATACCGATATAAATATTTGTTCGTCTTGTTTTTCTCCAACAAACGGAAACCGATTTCGAGTTCCGAGTCAAAAGATATGAATTTTTAAGTGACGAAAGGTCAGAAAAACAGTATGCAGTCTGTTCCGAAATTATCATTGGAAATTGACTTTGAAAATTTGCTATAAATCGTACAAGCTGAATATGGGCTATTAATTTATATGGGTGAAAATCTTATTGAATCTAGTTTCTTTCAGAACAAACGGAGTCAAATTCTGAGTTGTAGATTATTTTATAGAAATATTTCTTTTGAGGTACTGCAAACTGCAGGAAATGAGAATTGATACACTTTGTATCTAAGGTTGATTAGTAAGCTTGAAAAGGGTTAATGGAAGTTCAAATTGGTCACTAAGGACCATAATGAGTTTTTGGACAATACAAGGAAGAAAGGAAAAACTTTGAAATTTTGTATATTCGAATGACTAGATTCGATAGCATGTTTAAAGTATTGTTAGATTTGAATCTAACGAATGTTATTCATATTTATATGATCAATGAAGTTTGATTTGGATCAAAAGAAGGGTCGAGGTATTATGAAGGAAAGGATCGAGTAGAGCTTAGTGAGGCAAACAAATAAATGGCCCAAGTGAGTGCATTTTTATTTATTTATTATTATGCTATGAGATAGACTTGTGATAAGTCAATCTCGAAGGTTAAAGGTAAAGGATTTGAATTATCTAAAATGTTTGAATGGTTTATATATGATTTAGGGTATGAACTACCCAATGCAAATTTCTATATATGAAAGTAATTTTTTTATGATTTATTGGTATTATTGATAAAAAGGAAAGTTCATATTATTGAAATGTTGAATGCCCATTGTATGTCTATTGAGAGTCTTGGTATATTGTCATGCCAAAGAGTTAGAGTATATTGGTTTAATACTACTACTAAGTAGGCGATACATTTAATACTGCTACGGCAAGTGAGACGGTGAGTCATGTTTTACAACTATGATCCAGTAAAGGTTATTAATGCCGTTAAGTTACGGTAGTATTTCTAGTGATACACTAGCATTGATCTATTGATCCAAACACAACTGATTAGTTGTTGCGGGCACATGTGCATTACTCATCATTAAACTCGCATACCATGCATTCTCAATTACATTACTTTGGGCTATGAAATGAATAAAAAGTAACAAGTACAAGTGATCTAAAGTAAAGTGAAAAGTGAAAGTGATATGATTCAAATGAAAATAAGTGATTTCTTGGATATTTGATTTGATGTGACATTGCCTTTATATGTATATGAGATGTTGATTTTTATAGGTTACATGACAAAGGAACGACTTATATAAGTCATTCTATATGATTCTAAATTCTTATATGTTATATTCAATATTTTATTTATTATGCAATTTTTATTAAAATTAAAGTGCTTTTTAATTTATAAGTTTTGCCTCACTAAGTTTGTACTTAGCGTGTGTTTGTTTCACACGTAGATTAAGATGGAGTATTTGAAGAGGAGTTTGAGCATGCTGATCAAGCTTCAATCAAAACATCAGTAAGATATTCTATCTTATGATAATCTTTAGTGGGCATGTAATTATTTAATTGTTAGTAGAGTATGATGCATTAAATTAGACTAAAGGATAGATAAGTAATCAGTTTTGATGATGAATCGTACATGAATAAAGCAAAATAAGGCATTAGCATCGTAACAGAGTACAACTAAGGTAGAAAGGATGATTACTTTGCTAATAAGAATAATCGGTAATCACATAAAGATTTTAAAGTCAAGAAAGGGCCTAGATAGCGAACCTAGTTTTCACCCTGAATTGAACTATTGTTTTTCAATAATTGCCAAATATATTTTAAAATAATTAATTCAGGGTTGAAACTAGCTAATTTCACATACGTTATGTTTTCAAGAAAACCGAGAAAGGATTAGATTTACAAACTAAAATTTGTAAATACTTGTAAAAATAAATTTATAAGTCGAGATTTCTTTAAACGACTCTGTAATATCTTTAATGTATATTCGATTTACGAGTATACATTGAGGGTGTTATATTAATGGTATCAGAGCAAAATTTTAACCGGTTCTAGATGCTAAACCAAGTATGATATGATTTTTATTAGTAAATACATGCCCCTAGGACGTCATATTCGATGATGTACTGATTATATGACTTGATGCATGATACTAGAATAAGGAAAGTAAAAACGATAATGGATTTTGTCAGTTGACGAATATTAGAGGTTAAGAAAGGAACCATAGAGGATATGATATAGTAATTATAAGATACTCAGATACGAAGGAGTAAGAAGATAAAGTATCTTTACTTTAGAAATATATATGTTTGAAGATAACAATGTCACTAGATGCCGCAGATGTAATCTGGTGATATACTCAAGATAAATTAAGGATTGAAGTTATGATGAAAATAACTCAGTGGTATCTTATTATAAGATGTTTGTACTGTCAGTACATAAGGGAGCGTTGGAAAGTTAAGTAATGATACTACTGAGATGATTAGAAAAGAAACTAAGAAAGAAATTGATCTGTAAAGAGATTATATTTGAAGCTCAAAAAGAAGATGTTAGGTATGAATCAGTCAGAGGTTTTAACTTCCGGCATCTGTATATAATAAAGCATTGTGAAAAAGTTTAAGTTTCGGGAACCTTAAAGGTTATGATCTAAGAGGATTTATAACTGCTTATTTGAAGACGAAAAATGACAAAACTTCTATAGAAGATTTGAGATGTATTAATATTGAAAAGTTAGAAGAAGTAATGTTGATACAGAGGAGGAAGTTTGGAAAACTTCTTAGAAAAGTGATAAAGAATTGGATATGGTGAATTGTTCATAAGGAAATTATTTCACTGATTTCTGAACTTTGACAAGGTACTCACATTATTTATGAGGAATAGTGTGAGATCAGTGGGTTAAGCCAATATGCCAAGGGCATATTAATGGATCTAATCTTCAGAAGTGAGCAAAAGTCTATAGTATATGTACTTACGTTTTGGGGGCATTGACTGAATTGTTTACATGTCAATACTCCTGAATAAATTGAGTGCAATTAGATTTGATACATGAAGAGGAGTTAGTAGAAATATCGGTTTATGGAATTAAAGAATTAAGGAATAAGAAATTTCATTGACTGAAGTTTTGAGGAAAAATCACAAGGTCGAAGAAGCCACTTGGGAGGCTAAGAAGAAAATAAGGAAGTAATATTCGCAAATGTTTGGAACAGGTACGCATTGAAAATTCGAGGACGAATTTTATTAAGGGGAAGAATTGTAATATCCCAAATTTTGGCTAGCAACTAAATTGTAAATTTTGAAAGTTTAGGGGGTTAAACTATAAACCTTGGAAAAGTTTGAGGAACTAAAGTGTAAATTTCCACAACAAGTAATTTTATTCAGTAGAAGAGTGAATCAGATCGAAATAAGTACCTTGATATCAGTTTTAAGAATTAAGATGCAGAAAAAGGTACCGAATTTGGATCGAATGAAATTGTTAAGCATGGACAGGCCAAAGAAATACAAGGATGGGTGACCTTCGGGAAGGTCCCATAAAAGTGTTTCTAATCGATATTTTGGACTCAATAAGAGTAGAGAAAATTTGTATGGATTATCGATAAAGGAATTCTAAGAGGAATTTTATTCTATGAAGATTTTCGATAAGTATCGGGAAAATAGATTGAGTTAATAAAATTCAGTATAAGTCATTGGAAAAGGAAGTTTTATTGGATTTTCGAAATAAATCCAATTTTGGAATAAAAAAAGATAAAATCACAGTAGAAGTATTTTACGAATATCTGGAGATCGGAACGAATCAAAATTTCAGAGGCTATTCAATAAGTCATGGAAAAGTCATAAAATAATATTTATGGAACAGAGGCTGGTTGGAAATGAACTAATTTAGTTGGATTGTAATGGGATGGCAATTTTGAAACAAGCTAGTAAATAAAACTAGTTGGAGGGCAAATTGGTCATTTTGCCCCAATGGCATTTTTTGAAATATTTAAAATGTTACAAGGGCATTTTGGAATAAGGAAATGGAATATTTAATCTTGGCCCTAGATTGATTATAAGACCAATCTCAACTGTTGGATTAAAAGGGTATTTTAGTAATTTCACTATTTAAATGAATTTAAAATTCATTTATACTTTACAAGTGGCTTAATTGGATGAAATAACAAAGATGAAGACAATTCTTCATCCCAAAAATTCGAAATTTGAGAGGGGAGAAGAGAGAAAATTTTCCAAGTTCGATTCAAGCCCCGAAACTCAATTTTCAGGTAATCTTTCGAACTACAAAGTTGTTCTACTCATCAAGCTCTATCTTTTGGTGTAAATAATTTGTAGAAAACATTCTTGATTGATGAGAATTTTGTATGAGAAGAAATTAGGGTTTATGGACTCAATTGGGGGTTTTGAGATTTTATGATTCCATGTTGAAATTCAAGTTGAAATCAAGATTTTGTGATGTTAAAATCATTTAATTGAGTTGGGATTTAAACTATACACGCTTTGATTATTATGAAGATGATTAGGGTTTATGGATTCAAGTTTGATTTAGGGTTTTTGATGTTGGATAAATGATCTAGTAAGCTTGATTTGTTGTTTGGAAGCAAAACCCTAATTTAAATGTTTAGGGACCAATTCAGCAAGTTTAAAAGTTGAAGGACTAAATCTGATTTTTATGGAGTTGATGTGTATTTATGTTATTAAGGATGTTGAAGATATGAAATTGAAGTTAGAATGCAAAACCAATGTTAAATCGAGTTAGTGACCATTTTGACAAATTGTCAAAGTTAAGTGACCAATTCGGAAATGAGGTTTTAGAGAATGATTAAATCTGATTTTTAGTTATAATGATGGAATTAAGATAGTAATGTTGATTTGAGGACTAAATTGCAAAGTTAAGAAGCTAGAATCCTTATCTTTGTATTTTAGTGACTATTTTGGTAAATAAGGAAAATTAAGGAGAATTAATGTGAATAATTATTTGATGAAGAAGGTTATAAGATGGTGGTTTAAAGCAAGTAATTGGACTAAATTGAAAAGTAGAGAAGTAAGGAGAAGTTAGTATAAAAGTTGAAGTTGTTTTTGGAAGCTATGTAGAAAAACTGGTTTATGGCAGTAAATTTGAAAATTCACCATAAATTCTAAAAAAATGGTTAGAATGTGAATTTTATACCGATATAAATATTTGTTCGTCTTGTTTTTCTCCAACAAACGGAAACCGATTTCGAGTTCCGAGTCAAAAGATATGAATTTTTAAGTGACGAAAGGTCAGAAAAACAGTATGCAGTCTGTTCCGAAATTATCATTGGAAATTGACTTTGAAAATTTGCTATAAATCGTACAAGCTGAATATGGGCTATTAATTTATATGGGTGAAAATCTTATTGAATCTAGTTTCTTTCAGAACAAACGGAGTCAAATTCTGAGTTGTAGATTATTTTATAGAAATATTTCTTTTGAGGTACTGCAAACTGCAGGAAATGAGAATTGATACACTTTGTATCTAAGGTTGATTAGTAAGCTTGAAAAGGGTTAATAGAAGTTCAAATTGGTCACTAAGGACCATAATGAGTTTTTGAGCAATACAAGGAAGAAAGGAAAAACTTTGGAAATTTTGTATATTCGAATGACTAGATTCGATAGCATGTTTAAAGTATTGTTAGATTTGAATCTAACGAATGTTATTCATATTTATATGATCAATGAAGTTTGATTTGGATCAAAAGAAGGGTCGAGGTATTATGAAGGAAAGGATCAAGTAGAGCTTAGTGAGGCAAGCTAATAAATGGCTCAGGTGAGTGCATTTTTATTTATTTATTATTATGCTATGAGATACACTTGTGATAAGTCAATCACGAAGGTCAAAGGTAAAGGATTTGAATTATCTGAAATGTTTGAATGGTTTATAAATGATTTAGGGTATGAACTACCCAATGCAAATTTCTATATATGAAAGTGATTGTTTTATGATTTATTGGTATTATTGATAAAAAGGAAAGTTCATATTATTGAAATGTTGAATGCCCATTGTATGTCTATTGAGAGTCATGGTATATTGGCATGCCAAAGAGTTAGAGTATATTGGTTTAATATTGCTACTAAGTGGGCGATACATTTAATACTGCTACGGCAGGTGAGACGGTGAGTTGTATTTTACAACTATGATCCAGTGAAGGTTATTAATGCCGTTATGTTACGGTAGTATTTCTAGTGATACACTAGCATTGATCTATTGATCCAAACACAACTGATTAGTTGTTGCGGGCACATGTGCATTAGTCATCATTAAACTCGCATACCATGCATTCTCAATTACATTACGTTGGGCTATGAAATGAATAAAAAGTTACAAGTACATGTGATCTAAAGTAAAGTGAAAATGATATGATTCAAATGAAAATAAGTAATTTACTGGATATTTGATTTGACGTGACATTGCCTTTTATATGCATATGAGATGTTGATTTTTATAGGTTACATGACAAAGGAATGACTTATATAAGTCATTCTATACGATTCTAAATTCTTATATGTTATATTCAATATTTTATTTATTATGCAATTTTTATTAAAATTAAAGTGCTTTAATTTGATTTATAAGTTTTGCCTCACTAAGTTCGTACTTAGCGTGTGTTTGTTTCACACACAGATTAAGATGGAGTATTTGAAGAGGAGTCGAGCATGCTGATCAAGCTTCAATCTGTAAAACAGCAGTAAGATATTCTATCTTATGATAATCTCTAGTGGGCATGTAATTATTTAATTGCTAGTAGAGTATGATGCATTAAATTAGACTAAAGGATAGATAAGTAATCAGTTTTGATGATGAATCGTACATAAATAAAGCAAAATAAGGCATTAGCATTGTAACAAAGTAAAGCCAAGGTAGAAAGGATATTTGCTTTGCTAATAAGAATAATCGGTAATCACATAAAGATTTTAAAGTCAAGAAAGGGCCTAGATAGCGAACCTAGTTTTCACCCTGAATTGAACTGTTGTTTTTCAATAATTGCGAAATATGTTTTAAAATAATTAATTCAGGGTTGAAACTAGCTAACTGCACATAGGTTATGTTTTCAAGAAAATCGAGAAAGGATTAGATTTACAAATTAAAATTTGTAAATACTTGTAAAAATAAATTTATAAGTCGAGATTTCTTTAAACGACTCTGTAATATCTTTAATGTATATTCGATTTACGAGTATACGTTAAGGTTGTTACAATATGTATTGTAGGGATGTTGGGAAGAATGTTTTGGCTCCACCAGGTCATGGGATTTCTACACCGGGTTTTGGGACTACCTAGGTTATCATGTATTTGTACTCTTCGGGTTCTCTACGTTGATAGTGGATTGATTTCTCTCGTCCGTGGAGGTAGGCTATGCTGAACCACGTTAAATCTTGTATCTTGTGCATGTCTTGGTCTATGTCGTCATTGCTTTGGTTATTTTGCTCTTTGCAAATTCCTAACAAAGAACAATAAACATAATAGATAAGAAACAAGTATTATAGCATTAAACAATAATTAAAACATAATATCCTAAAAACAATAAACCTAACAAAAGAGTATTTAGCTCACGTCTGAACAAATATCATCCATAATAATATAAGTGTATATCGTGGAAGTTTATCAAGCAAGAAAGAAAGAGAATTCAAGCGTCCTCGAAATCTTTCTTCAAGTCCTTGAACTGATATTGCAGTGCTCCAACTCCTCAAGCTTCTCTCGATAGCTCTTCGTCATTGGAGACTCATCTGGACCTTCGACAATAGTGGTTGTCCGATTGATAAAGACAAAGGGTCGTTCTATCCTTGATCAAACTCCCTTAATTTGTTGTCCAATTTGTCTCTATATAGGAGGCAAAACTAGGTTTGAGAAACACTAAAGCGCATGCAATCTTTTAATAAAGATCTAGCTTTTTGCATCATTCAATGAAGTCCATAAAGGAGAGGGGTCCACACGTTAATTGTTTCGTCAAGGGTCAAAAAGTTTTCTCTAGCTCCGTAGCGATGTTGTGGCATCAAGTCCATCACGAGAGATACATCTCCAATGCTCCTTACGCTCTACAGCTTCCTTTCACTACATATCTTCATGCACAAGCACCACTAATACACTACCTCATTAAGCTCAAGAACAAAAACTCCATAACTACATGCAAACTACTTCTAAATGCTACTAAATGAGCTCGAACACATGCAATATGCTAGGTGAAAGTGTCTAAAATATAAGTTCTCTACGCTGTAATAAAATACCCCCAAACTTAAGTTGTTGTTGTTACAAATATAACAATCCGAGACACTAAAAAGAAAAATAAAATATTATTTAAATAATCAAAATATAAATTAAGAGAAGCAAACTCTTGACTTGATTGAAAGAACCGTAAGAAACGTGATGAGGCCTGCAGCTATGCAATTTCCTTAAGATGGATTTTGACCACTCTGGAGTGCTTGAGTTCGTCGGTCGTCAGTCTCTCGAGATACAAAAATAAGATGATCTTCAACAGTAGCACGGCTATAGAGATCACGAACTATTCTCTTGACTTTGCCATCACCGAAAAGACTAGAGGAAAAGAAAATATTTTCGAGTTTTGTTTAATACTTGAGAATGGCACGATATTTATAGGGGAGTGGAGGAGGAAAACATGGAAAAGAAATATTCTAAATTTATGGTCATTAATTTCGTGTATGATTTAATTCAAAAATTATCAATTAATACTATGTTTAAGCAAATATATTTTTGTGAATTGAAGCTGTTGCCTCTTTAATATTTGAATTTAAGGAAACTAGAAATTATCCCTTTAAATTCAGAATATTAAAAATGATATGCCATTTTAAGGAAAAATTTAATTCGACGTGGGTAAAATATCCGTGGGTCCTCGAAGGGCCTGACCGGTCTGGACATTCATGTCGCCCAAATCGTGCGGGTGCGCCCCAACTCGAATAGGTTTGACGAGCTTTGATTCGCACCCTCTTACGCCTTCTCTCTAGGTACAGTTTCCATCTAAGTCATTCAATGACTAGAAAGTAGGTTGGTGTATTTAAACACTTCTCATGCTTGTTATCCCACCAATGTGGGATAAGAGGGTTTTATTTTCCTTACACAATTCACAACTACCTTACTTTGGGAATCAATTTCTCATTCATCACTTAACCATTTTGAACGTATAAAATACCCTTGTAAAAGTCTCATGGAGTATAATATGAGCCAATAAATTCATTATTTGAATCTCCACTTTTACCCATAGAAAATATGGTTCAAAGTTAACAAATTCTCACATTTTCCAACAATCCCCAGCATGAATGAAATTGGTGATTTTATCAAAACATTTTGACTAGATGTGGTGATAGGTTCTACGATCGATAGCTACATATGATAGGTAGGTTTCATCCTTTGAACCTTTCTTTGTGAAAGTATATTTACTTTAATGGTTAACCAGTAAACATGATGTATTTTAACTGTTCTGTCATTTGTATAAGCAGTGCTATACTTCACACAACTATCTCTCTAACAAAAGTATTAGTTTTTATAGTCATGTCTATATGGCTGTTGACATCACCTGGTTCTGCAAGAGTTTAAAAGAATTATGCCTAATAGTCTCATTGAAGCAGGCCCACTTCACTCTCACATAGGTGACTTATGTTGCTCGGATCACCGAAGCACACAATGGTCATTAAAAGCTTTTGCTTAGCCTATTCCACTTTGATCACTGTTTACATCATAAGAATAGACTTGGGGATAAGTAACCTATCGAATAACTAACACTTGGCAAATAATTGATAAATAAGTGTAAATATGCCAACAAATAATGCCAAGTATAAGTTTTTTGCATGCAAGTATACACGGTCAGGAAGTAATACAACAATAAGCTGAGTATCTTATCCACATGGATTGACCGGGAATTAAATGCCACGATTTTACTTGTGAAATGAGGTGAATATGTTTGAATTGAATTTTTGATTGTAGTTTTAAGAAAAATAACAAAGGAGAATGTAATGAGAATTCAGGCAAGTTTGGCAAATAAGTGTATTCAGACGGTGATTAGCGTTGGCAGGGGATGCTTGGATTTCACACTAACTATGCCAGCCTTTTAATAACTTCTAGCCTTGGTTTTTATTGTTGAGCATATTTTAGAGTAGTAAAGCCTCTGTCGATAGCAATATCGTAAGTTAATTATGATTAACCCTTATATGTCTATAGTGATGTCTTTCATCTATAGTGAAGTAAGCTCATCTACTTGAACATCTTACGTAGAAGCTTCTCACCTTAGTATCTTGGCAATTAATTTTTATCTCCTAAGTCTGTTAATATATTAGAAGATAGTGTGCATGCAACACAAACTATCGTATGGCAAATAATTGAAGAAAATAAGTACTAGCAAGATATACAAAAAATGCCAAGGCATTCAATTATTTAAAACTAGAAAATGGCATAGCGTTCATCGCAAAACATCCCCAACTAACTCAAGAAATTATTTCATGGTTAAACAATATTAAGGTCATTTGGTATTAAGTTAATAGCTTAAAAGCTAACTTAGTGACTAAAATGACAAAAATGGAAAAGTTGGGATTTCTTTAATTAGGAGCTTTAGAAAAGAAATTTTGAGGTTTAAAGGTATCATGAGATTGAGTATAAGCAGATCAGGGTACATGCAAAATTTGGTTGAAATCCGATAAAATTGGAATGAGAATTGAAGGTTAAAGTTTAGTGACCAAAATGACAATTTTCAAAAGTTGGTTGCTAAATCATAAAGAGAGGAAAATTTTAAATCCATAATAAAGGATTTGCTCAATAACTAATATCATCATGTAGATGGATAAATTCAGTCAGCGAGTAAAATCTAACATAGGTCCCGAGAATAAAAATGCAGAATAAGATATCGAATTTTGATCGAACCCTATTGTTAAGCGTGCTCAGACCAGAGTAACACTAGAATGGGTGAACTCCAGGGAGGTCCCATTTCCGTGTTTTTGATCGATAAATGACTGAGAAAAATTAGAAATTTTAAGGAAAAAATTTATCCGAAAGAGATTTTGGGTAATTATCGGTATTTTAGACTGAGTCAAAGTTTTAGAGTTTGACTCCATAAATATGGAGATTTATTATGACAATATTATTTATTTATGGAATTTAGAGATATAAGATTTTTGGATTAGATTGATAATTCGATCAATGAAAAATCGCATGAGGTGATTATCGGGTATTTGGATCGAATAAAAATCATAAAATAAAATTTATGATTTCTTTGGGAATGGCCGGTTATGAAGGAACCAAGGTTGGTTCAAATTTAATGGAGTGACACTTTTGAAGAAGGATTGTAAAAATGAATTTAGTTGAAGGGAAAATTAGTACTTTGGATTAAAATGAATTTAATATTCATTTTAATTTTTACAAGTGGAAAAATTAGAAAAACTCAAAGTATTATAGTCAAAAGATGAAGCAAATTTTGTTCATCTTTTCTCATGTCAAACCGTGAGCTATAGGAAACCATGGGAGAAAGAATACACAAATTTTCTTTGGTAATTTTGAAGACTTTCAAGCAAGAACCAAGGTTAGTTCATGAAGGGAAAATTAATCCTTGTTCAATTCTCTTTCATTTGGTAGTAATTTTAAATGGTACTATGAAGAAGTGTTCATGGTTTGATGAGAGAGAAAATCTAGGGTTTATGGATTTGTTTGAATTAAGGCTTGATTTAGTTGAATCAAGCATAGAAATGATATTTACAAGCTTTGATTTGAATTAATTTTATGCTAGATGCAAAACCCCTAAAATTTGAAAATTAGGGTTTATGTTAGGGTATGGAATTTTAGAACATGATTGAAGAATAAATGGTTCTATGTGTTGTTTTAAGGTGATTTGAATGAAAATCCCTAATTAGATTATAATAGGGACCAAAATGTCAACTTTGTAAAGTTCAAGGATTTGATTGTTGAGCTTGTATTTGATGAATACTATGTTAGAAAATTAACTTAAGTGATTGGAATTGAAGAGTTTGATATTGTACAAGTTTAATTTTGATGTTTGGATCAAAATAAAGTTCTTGAATGATAGAAGGACCAAAACGGCAAGCTTGAAGAAGTTTAGGGATTGAAGTGTGATGTTGAAAATTTATGAGTACTTAAGTTAGATTATTGATTTAAGTACTTTAATTGAATAAAGGAAGGGAATAGTAGCTTAACTTCTTGAAGGACTAATTTGGCCAAGTATGAAAGCTTAGGGACCAATCCGACAATGTAGTTTTTGATGGAGACTAATTCTGATTTTTAGTTAAAATGATGGAATTAAGGTAGTAATTTTGATTCGAGGACTAATTTACAAAGTTAAGAAGCTTGAATCCTTATATTAGAAATTTGGTGACCACTTTGACAAATCAAGAGAAATTAGAGGAGTAAAGGTTTAAGCTTATTTTGATGAAGGATGTAAAGAGAACATATGAATACAAGCTTTATTCTAGCCATTTGAAGTAAAGTGATGGGACTAAATTGACAAGTAGAGAAATAAAGAGAAGTTGGTGTAAATTAGAAGTTATTCATGGAAAGTTATGTTGGAATTTGAATTATGAAAGTAAGTTTAAAAATTCACCATAATTTTTATAAAAATGGTTAGTTGATGAATTTTATACCGTTGTAAAGATTTGTTAGTCTAGTTTCGTTTCCAACAAACGGGAACTGATTTCGAGTTCCGAGTTAAAAGATATGAATTTTTGTTCGAATAAAGGTCAGAAAAATTATAGAGCAGTTTTCTACATGGACAATATGTAACGTGAATTCAGTGATTTTTCATAATTTTTGTAGATTTTATTAATTTATGTGTCTTATACTGTTAGAACCATTATCTAATCTAGTTTCTCTAATATAAAAGAAATTAAGATCCAGTATGTATTTTGCACTGTATAAGTGAATCTTTGAAGGTAGCGCAAGCTGTTAGAAAATGGAATTTGAAACATTTTGTATTTAAATGTTAGTTACCAAGCTCGGAAGTATTATTGGAAGTTCAAATTGGTCACTAAGGACCATAATGAGTTTTTTAACAGTACAAGGAAAAAAGGAAAATATTTGGAAATTTTATATTCGAATGATTATATTAGACAACATGTTTAAGGTATTGTTAAATTTGAATTTAACAAACATTTTATTTTATTCATGTGATTACTGAAGTCAACTCCGAATCAAATAAGGTTCGAGGTACTATAAAAGAAAGGATCGAACTAGGACTTAGTGAGGCATCATGTTAAGTGGCCAAGGTGAGCACATTTTTACTTATTTATTATATATGGGAAATGAATGAGTGCATTTTTATTTATTTTATATATATTACATGAGAGAGATTTGCGAGAAGTTGACCTTAATATCAATGAAAATGTATGTTGATCAAAGTTATGTAAATGGCATGAACTATTAAATGGCATATGTGATACACTAATATGGCATAATGATTTACTCAAGGTAAATCGAATTTTAGATATTGGGAATAAACTGCCCATTATCGAATTATGGATAATAGTATTGATGGATTGGATACTGAACATGAAAATATTATATTGTTATGCCCAAGTACTAGTGTGAAAGTCTTTGGTATAATTGATATCCAAAGAGTCATAGCAGCTGCAATCCAGCACTTCGGTGCGAACCAGACACTTCGGTGTTGATAACAGACGCTACGACATTTTAGACACTACGGTGTCGATTAGCGCAAAAATATGCTATAATGAGGATCAAAGAGCATCCTCAAGTACGTACTTATCTCAGTCACTAAGGCGATGCAAACGCTACAATGTTGTAGACACTACGATGTCTTATGATGAATCGTATACCATAGGTTCACATGAAATTGCATGAGAATCTTAGGTATAGTTGGATATCCATAGGGTCTTAGCAGCTGCGTCCTAGCACTACGGTGCGTTTCAGTCACTTCAGTGATGTTTAGACACTTCGGTGTCGACTTAGTCGCTACGGCGTTGTTCAGACACTTCTGTGTTGATAGCACAAAATGTGTGATTATAAAGAACAAAGAGCGCCCTTGATTATGAGGAGCAAAGAACGTCCTCGAGTACATACTCATCTCAGTCGCTTCGGCGATGCAAACGCTACGGCGTTGTAGACACTACGGTATCGTGATGACTCGCGTACCATAGCATCACATGATTTTGTACTTTCGGCTATAATACATAAAATGCATTTATGCAGGCAGCTAAGCTAAAAAGCTTAACATATATTTGATTAATAAAATAAAGGTTTGGTGATATGATATAAACTACAATTGGGACATGCTTGCCTTTTTGCAGGAACTGTATTGCACTGTTACATGGCCGAGGAACGACTTTGATAAGTCAGTTTTATACGATTCTATATTTTTATATAATAACAGAAATTTGTTTATTTATCTTATTTCTATACATTGAAATGTTTTACTTTAATTTATAGTTGCCTCACTAAGTGAATACTTAGCGTGTGCTGTTTCACAAGTAGGTTATTAGAAAATTACCAGAAGAGGAGTCAAGCATATTGATCAAGCTGCAATCTGCCAAACATTAGTAAGGCATTTTTTTTGATATTTTCTAATGGGCATGTATCTCTTATATGTTGGTATTTTGTGAAGCCAAGATTAGACTAAAAGTCAACTTAAATAATCAGCCTTGATAATGAGTCTTAACTTAATAAGAATAAGATAAAGAATAAGTAATAATGTGAGAAATTAGTTTGAGCAGTATGGATATTAAATTGTGGTAGTAAAGACTATTCGAATAGTATGTGAAATTTCGGTAAATAAGTTTTAATTAATTAAATTTTTACGAGTCTAAAATTCTGTCAGAAAATATTGTGACATCCTTAATGTGTATTCGTACTACGAGTATATGTTAAGGGTGTTACACAACCAACTTAAGAAATTAGTTCATGGTTGGGGGAACCATCAATATCAAATCGTTTTTAACAAACACCATCATAAAAATAGAGTAAACACGAAGAGAAACGGTTAAGGAATGAGGTCCGTCGATATAACCATTCACTAGATCTAGAGCTCTCAGTCTTAGCCTGGTCAAACCATAATTTGCCCTCTTTACCATGGTGCAGCCTCCTTGAGTAAGTCGATCGATCCCCTTTGTTCATTGTTAGGACTCCTTTAAATAGGCACATGTGAAAAACCCTAGATTGGGTTTTGAATATGAAAATTGGTTATACGCTTAAGATGAGCGCATTATCCTCTTTATCTTATTATCCTCTTTTGAATTCTAGGGATAACTAGATCTTTGACCAACGGTAAAATATCCGGACATCAGCCATCCTTCTTTTGCCAACCAAGCCTGGCATTAATCGTCATTCTTTTTCCATCTCGACTTGGCATTTCTCTTTAGGTTCCTTGCCTCACTCTGCCAGCTGCTCCTATCCTGCTCTTGTCATGCTTCTGCTCCTACCCTTTCCTGCACACCAACGGAATGAAATACGCCTTTACTCTGGCAAGAGAAATGTTCCCCAACTCCTTAATGCAAATGCATGATTTTACTAACTAAATGCATGGATGTATACTCAAAGGCAAACAAAACATGGCAATATGTATAGAAAACATAGTACTTTTGAATAGTTAACATAACCCCACAGTGACCGAACAGGTCTATGCAATTAGGTTGTCCCTTTGAACCTAGATCTTGGGATCTCCTATCAGCTAGGTAGGGTTTTCCTTATTATAACACCTTTACTTTCATGGGCTTTAGTCTCATTCCTTTAGATGTTTTCTCAACTTGATCTTGATTTAACCCTTTGATTAACAGATCCACAATGTTATCTTTTGATGATACATAGTCAAAAGAGATAACTCCATTTGATATCAATTGTCTAAAGGTATTATGTCAATGACGTATATGTCTCGATTTATCGTTGTACATAAAATTCTATGCTCTAGAATTGTTGCTTGGTTGTCACAGTACATGCCTGCCGTGGGAACAGGTTTCGGCCATTCAAGAATATCCTCAAGAAATTATCGAAGACATTCGGCTTCTTCTCTAAATTTTTCTAGAGTAACAAATTTAGATTCCATTGTGGATCTAGTTATAATAGTTTTTCTTGAAGATTCCCATGACATAGCCCCCCAATGTGAATGTATGTGCATTTGTACCTTTGGTATCTTGAATATCAGATATCCAACTGGTATTGAAGTATCCTTCTAAGACAATAGGGTTTCTGGAATAATGCAATCTATAGTCCCTGATATGTTTGAGATATCTCAATACCCTCACAATTGCTATCCAGTGGTTTTTCCCTGGATTGCTTTTGAATCTGCTTAGACTACTCATAGTAAAAGCGATGTCTAGTCTAGTACAGCTCATGAGATACATTAAATTGCCTATGACTATTGCATATTCCACTTGGTGAATACTTCCCCCTTGATTTTTAGACAAATGTGAACAAGAATCTAACGAAGTTAGGGCTATGCCATAATCATCCTTGTTAAATTTCTCGAGAATCTTGTCCACATAGTGTGAGTGAGTCAGTATGAGACCTTTAGTTGACCTTTTGATTTGGATGCCCAAAACTGTTTCGGCCAGTCTCATATCTTTCATGTCAAAACTTGAATTTAACATGTTTTTGGTACGTTTTACTATTTCATTGTTGCTTCCAACAATGAGTATGTCATTAACATACAAACATAGAATGATGTATCCAATGTTTTTCGTTTTGACATATGCAATTTGTCACACTCGTTTATCTTGAAGCTGTTTGTCATCATGACATTGTCAAAATTCTCATGCCATTGCTTTGGTGCTTGTTTAAGTCCATACAAAGACTTCACCAATCTACATACTTTCGTTTCTTGACCTGAAACTACACGACCCTCAGGTTGTTCCATGTATATTTCTTCATCAAGATCTCCATTTAGGAAACCTATTTTAACATCCATTTGATGTACTTCTAAATTTTGCAAAGCAATAATTGCAAGTATCGTTCTTATGGATGTTATTCTTGATACATGAGAGAATGTATCAAAGTAATCAATGCCTTTTTTTCTCGGTATCCTTTCATTACCAATCTTGCCTTGTACTTATCAATTGTTCCATCTGCTTTTATTTTCTATTTGAAAATCCATTTTGAATTTAGTGGTTTAATTCCAGGAGGAATGCCCACTAATTCCCATGTATGGTTTTGCATGATGGAATCAATTTCACTTTTAATGGCTTCCTTCTATAAGGTGCCTTCAGAGGAGCGTATAGCGTCACTATACGTTTGAGGTTCAGCCTCTAGCATATAGGTTAGGAAATTAGATCCAAAGGATTTTTCCACCCTTGCTCATTTGCTCATTCTTGGCTCTATTTTAGTTTCAACCTCTTGTTGACCATTTGGACTAATTTCATCTAAAGTCTATTCTATTGAACTTTGATCAACTTCCCTAGATTTATGAGGGAATATATTCTTAAAGAATGATGCATTCTTTGATTCCATTATCGTGTTCTTGTGAATCTCAAGATTCTTTGATTCATACATAAGAATCCGATAAGCATTGCTATGTTCTGTATATCCAATAAAAGTACAATCCACAGTATTAGGACATATTTTCATTTGTTTTGGTAATGGGGTCATTACCTTGGCAAGACACCCCCACATATTCAAGTGTTTGTAGGAAGGTTTTTGACCTTTCCATAACTCATATGGTGTCTTATCCTTTTTCTTTCGGGGAACCTTATTTAAAAGGTAATTAGGTGAAAGAATAACTCCCCTCACATGTTCTGTGATAACCCAGAGCTTTTGAAAAAACATTCATCATTTCTTTTAGAGTCATATTTTTTGCTCTGCTACTCCATTTGATTGAGGAGAATATGGTGGTGTTACTTCATGAATAATACCATGTTGCGAACAATATTCACCAAATGGTTTAACGTATTCACCACTATGTTCAGTTCTTACCATTTTAATCTTTTTATTAAGTTGGTTTTTGATTTCTTGCTTATAGAGTATAAATTTCTCAATAGCTTCATCATTGGTTTTAGGCAAATACACATAGAAGTACTTAGTACTATCACCGATGAAGGTAGTGAAATATTTATTTCCTCCTCTAGTTTGAACAAATTTCAAATTAGAAACATCGCTATGTATTAGATCAAGCGGTTCAGTACTTCTTTCAATAGTTTGAAATTGAGACCTTTTTAATTTTGCTTCAGCGCATATTTCACATTTATGATTATAATTAATATAAAATGGATGGACGTGTTCCAAGTTCATTAATCTACACAAAGTGCCATAATTAACATATCCGAGTTTACCATGCCATAAATTAAATGACTCAAATATATGAATGAAAGAAGAAGCGATATTCTTATTCATGCTTTTGTATTTTATAGAGATAGCACTGAGTTTCCATATTCCATTCAATACATATCCCCTACCCACAACCATCCCCCATTAGACAAAATCAACTTATGGGATTCAAAAACCATTCTAAAGCCGTGAACACTTAAAAGTGTTCCCAAAACAAGGTTTTTGCGTATGTCAGGCACATACAACGTATTCTGTACCTTGAGTTCTTTTCCAGAAGTCATCTTCAAGACTACAATTCCCTTCCCCTTGATCTTGGAAGTCGCAACATTTCCCATTTAGAGCTTCTTCCCATTGTCCCTAGGTATCATCTTAGAAAAAGAGTTCTCGTCACAATAGATATGATGTGTGGCTCCAGTGTCAGGCCACCATTATCTTGGGTTGGAGTCGACCATGTTGCCTTCAAAGATCACAACACATAGATCCTCTTCCTCCACAACATTGGCCTCTTTGGCTTTCTTTGGATGTTTGTATTCAGAGGACCTATGCCCCACCTTGCCACAGTTGTAGCATGTCCCTTTGATTTTTTGTTTCTTGGAAATTCCACCATTAGGTCCCAGCTTCGACCTATTTTGGGGTTGTTTTCCCTTCTTGAAGTCCTTAACTTTAACAACGTTTGTCTTAGCCTCCTTGAAAGTTTCTCTATTCAGCTTTCTAGCATTGCCTCTGTTGTCCTATTCTATTTGAAGTCTGACAAGCAGTTCCTCCATTGACATTTCCTTTCTTTTGTGCTTTAGGTAATTTTTGAATTTATTCCATCCAAGAGGTAGCTTTTTAGTGATAGCTGCCGACGAGTGCGTAAATGATCTATTTTGTATGCCCTTTTTACTTGTTTTTTCATGTTTTCAAGCTCATATAGTTTGCATTTAGGTTAGATTGTACGTAATTGCATATAGATAGGGAGTTACACCACTTGTGCTTTAAATGTCCTATATATTGGTGCTTTTTACAGGAAAGGTGGTGCTTTGTGGTGCATGTTCAGGATGCTGGTAGATGCTGGAGGAGTGCTGGAGCGGAAGAGTAGCAGATCACATGGCTGAAGCTGACGAGGTATAAAAGAGTTGAAGATGAATCTACTTTTGCCCACATAGACTTTCTACTAGATACAAAACATTAAATATAGCGGGAAATCAATGGCTTTCTTTAATGAAGCTGTACGCACTTTAGGGTTCCAAAAACCCTAGTTTCACCGCCTATTTAAGAGAGACTTGGACGCTACTTTAAAGAGAGCATGATTATAGACAACAGTTCTAGTCTAAACCTTGTAAAGAACAACCAGGGTAGAAGACTAGAGAATTCGCCTCACGACAGACACCATCGAGAGAGGCTGACGAAGTGCGAGATCTGCAACACAATTGGACTGCACAGAGGGAGCTTGTCGAGGACGCTTGACTCTTTTCTTTTCCTTTCTTGATAAACTACCGTACTTGATACATTTTATTATGAATGTTTTAGGCTCAAACAGGAGCTAAATACTTTAGTTGGGATTATTACGTCCTAGGATTTTATGTTTTGATTACCTTTTTATAATGCTATAGTTGTTTTCCCTTTATCTATTATGTTCATCGTCTTTTATGCATAGTTATAGTTAGAGCTATCAAGAGATGCCTTTTAACTATTGATCTGTGACTTAATATCGAGAGAGTTAGGTTATACAAATGTGAGCAGTAGGGCTTAGCTTTAACTTAGTCTTAATCCAGCTTAGACATAAGTTTAGGGTTTCAACTACTAAAAGTTAGTTCTTAAACAAATAATAGAGTTGTTAGGGTTCATGCAAACATGTATTACCTTAGTTCCAATATTATTAACTTCTAGGCATCGAGAGAGTCGAAAGTTCATTAGAAAATCTCGTCGAGTAGATAAAGATCTTAATGGTCTACGTAGACATCTATTTCCAGTCGCTATAACATTGTAATAGGTAATCAAGCATATATCTTTATCAATAATCCCAACTGCTATAATTATTTGTTATTTGCCACATCTGTTTGTCTTAATCATAACTATCTTTAGTTTAATTGTTTTAATTTTAATTAAACCTTCAATCACCAGTACTTACAAACACATTCTTAAGCATAATAACTTCGTGGTTATTGATCCAATCCTCGTGGGTTCGAAACTCTACTCATCACTTTATTACTTGATACGACAAGTATACTTGCTCTAAAGTGCATCACTATTCGACAAGCATCAAGTTTTGGCACTGCTGCCGGAGATTGGGAATTGATAATTATGTTGTAATTCGCTTAAGAATTTATTGTATTTGCATTTAATTTTTGTTTCTATTTTTTTCTTTCTCAGGTGTGTTCTAGTACATGACCAGAAGGTCCGACACACAACCTATTCTTCCATACAATTCGGAGATCAAAAGAACTTTTAGGAGACTACGCCATGAGAACAAGAATATGGTGAACGAAAATGAAGTGAACGACCCTGAGAATGTGCATAATCAAGGTATACACCCAGTTCGCAGACAATGAGCTGTTGGAGTGGTCCAAAAATAATGGCCAAATACGACAGGAGGACCCACCACCTGCCAGACCGAAAAGGGTCATTAGAGAGATCATTGATCATGTTATCAACAACCTCAATCAACCGATTGTTGTGACTAATCTAGGGAAAGCTCACTTTGAGCTAAAGCACGTTATGTTCAACATGCTCAACTTGTTGGGTCACGCTGGCACACCCCATGGCGCAACGAAAAAAATATCCGGCAATCACCACCAGAGATCCATGTACGAGGAACGAATCGGGGTGAATAAGGGTGATGAATTACCTGTTTAAAATCTAGAATTATAAATTTGGAGTAAATAGATATCCAATCATGATTCCACGATGTCGATTCCTAAGCCATAACGATAATGCTTCGACCTCTACGTAGTTCACCCAGTTAAAACGAGCATATAAAATTCTCTAAACTATTTAGAAGGTTTTTCCAAAAAGCATTAATGACTGCTAGATCTGTTATGCCTTTATATATCCTTTGAAATCCTAATTTAACTCATATTATGATTACAATATATATATATATATAATCCCAATTCAACTTAATTAGGATTTCAATATATATATTAACTATATATAATCCCAATTCAACTTAACTATGATTTCAATATTTATATATTAAATATATATAATCCCAATTCAACTTAATTAGGATTTCAATATATATATTAAATATATATAATCCCAATTCAACTTAATTAGGATTTCAATATATATATATATATATCGATTTAAACTGAAATATTATTTATATATTAAAAAAGTCATAATTACAATAATTATTTTTCTTTTAATATTTACCCAATAGTTAAATTATATATATCAAATATATATTAATTTAACTAAATTCGTGTACAACAAATTTGTACATATATAATTCATTTAATATATGCTCATTTCAACTGTGGGTGTGACCCTGTAGGTTCATGTAACGTTAGTAGTAAATATTAGAACATTTCTAATATTACAAATAACGAGTGACATCTAGCAATATGTCATTGTCACTGTTAACTCCTCAAAAGTACTAAATCTTAAGCTTATTTCACATCGTCTTTGCTTGCCTTTAAGTACATTTAGCCTTAAAATTCATGCATTTGCATAAGGAGTTAGGAATTGTGCTATGTCAGGGTGAAGGTTTGCTTTGTTGGCATTATTGCAGGCATGTCAGAGCAGTGCAATGCAGAAAGGAAGGAATGCCAGAGAGAATGTCGAGTTTCTATTGGCAACGATGGACCAAAAATTGCTGTAGCACATGTTGGCAGCAAATAGGAGTTTGATGCCCGACCAAGTAGCTGTTGGACCTTGATGACGTCAACCCTAGGATTCAAATATAGGATAAGATGATCACATCCCTTATCCCTTGAGCATTCAAAATTCAATTTTCAAGGCTTATCCTAGGTTATCCTTACACACCTATTTAAAGAACTCAAGCAAACACATAATCGACATTCATCAATCATCAACGATTGGCTTGAAGAGGCTGCACCAAGGAGATGTGGTTCAACCAGGTTGACCGAGATCCTAGACCTTGAAGGGCTATATCGACCGACCATCTTCTAGCCCATTCTCTTTGTCTAGTTATTTTTATTTTTAAATGATGACGTTGTTAGAAGACAATGAAGGTTTTTGGTTTGATACCCCCACCATGAACTAATATAATAGTTGGTGGGGAAGTTTGCGTTAAACGTTGTTTCTATGTTTTGTTTTTAATAATAAAAAATGCCTTGGCATTATTTCCCCTATCTGGAATGTTCTTCAGTTTTCTAAATTCTTTGACAAGCGGCCGCTAGCATTGTTTGCTTATTGCACCTTAATATCTTAACAGACTTAGGAGGCAACGATCCATTGCCAGATACTAAGGCGAGATGCTTCGGCGAAAGATGTTCAAGTAGATGAACTTACTTTAGGAGTGAGTCTACCCCTTAGGAGTATAGATTGAAACTTAATCAAATTGATTTATGAAAAACTTCATTATAGAGATATAAGGGGTTTTTTCATGGTTAATTTCGGGCATGAAAAGCGTGAAAAACAACCATTCTTTGCCAACGCTCATCACTCATTTAAACACTCCTTGTGCCAGCACTATTTTCCTTTCATTTCTTTCCTTTTAATCACTATTTTCAAACAACCTCAAATCAACCAACGCTTTTTCCCTGACAAGTAAACAAGCAAAGCAATCAAACTCTTGGCTAATCCTTGTGGGATCGATAACCAGCTTACTACTGTATTACTTGCAGACTGTGTATACTTGCATGCAAAAGACTTATTCTTGGCACTGTTTTCATACATTTCCAATACATTTTCCACCCTTTTGCCAAGCACTCACACAGTCGAACAAGTTTTTGGCGTCGTTGCCAGGGATTGCAAAGGAGTTTGTTGTTTTAAATTTTTACTTGTCTTATTTTTATTTTTGTTCTTTATTTTATTTCTTTGTTTTGACTAGTGTATAACCAAAAACCACCCTGTGGTGGAAGATTGGCTATAGGATCCGAAAATCGAAAAACCCTGTGAAGGTTAAAGAAAAAGATTCAAGAGATGGCTCAACAAGGCAATGAAGGAAATGGTGTGTTAAAAAATGAGGAAAATCCACCCAATAACAATGGAATACCACCAATTCCTCTTGCTCCAGCTGTTAATGTGGAGCAAGAGAGACCTATTAGAGAACATTCGACACCAAACATTGACAATTTGATGCCAGGACTAATTGGTCCCAAGGTAAATAAACCTAATTTTGAACTCAAACAAGTAACAATACAAAAGCTTTTGAATGTAGGAAAATTTGATGGAGCACCTACTAAAGATCCAAAGCAACACTTGAAGTAGTTCATGGAAGTCTACCAGCTATTTCAGTAGCCTGGAGTATCAGAGGATACAGTGTAGCTAAAGTTGTTTACATTTTCTTTGAGAGATGGAGCAAAAGCGTGGCTAAGTTCTTTGCCACCTGGTTCTGTCACCTCATGGGGGAGATCTATGCCAAATTTTTTTTTACGATTTCAGCCACATAAACTCACCGCCAAGTTGAGGGGTGAGATCATCACATTTAGGCAGGATGATGATGAGACCTTATATGATGTCTGGAGAGATATAAAGATATGTTGAGAAGATGTCCCATGCATGGATTCCCGAAATAGACCCAAATGGGGACCTTCTACAATGGACTTAATGCATAAACCAGAACAGTTGTTGATGTGACGGCAAATGGCTCACTGCTTGACAAAAACTATACAGAGGCAGTTAGCATCCTTTAGAGGATTTCAATAAAAAAATTTGAATATCATACTGCCAAACTTGGGACCGACACTAAAACTGGTGGGAAATTACAGATAGATGAGCTCACATCCATCCAAGTTGAGATTTCCAATCTTACTAGCATGGTGATAACTTTGCAAAAGAGTTATGAGGCCCAAAAAGTTAAGACATTAGTCCTATTCTGTACAATATGTGGAGAGGACCATCACACAAAAGATTGCCTTGCCAACCCTGAGTCTGTAAATTTTGTTGGCAATTTTAATCGTAATTATAATCCAAATTCTAATATTTACAATGCAGGATAGAGGCAACACCCAAATTTAGCTTGGGGGAATCAAAGAAGCAACCAATATAATGCCCAACAATAGAACAACAATGCCTAGCATCAATACAATGCCCAACATCAGAACAATGCCATGCCAGGGGTCAACCAGAATGCCATGATACAAAGGGCACAAAACAAGTTCTATGCAGGGCAAAGGAACAACCAAGGGACTTTGACAAAATACATGGAGAAGAGAGATGCAACTGTTCGGAGTTTGCCAGCATCGATACGAAACTTGGAGGTACAAATTGGACAGATTGCCAATGCACTCAGTAATAGACCCTAGGGAGCTTTGCCAAGCGATACAGAGGATGCCAGGAAGAACCATAATGAACAATGCAAAGTTGTGACTCTACGGAGTTGCAAACAATGCGAGATTGAGACATCTGTCAAGCAGCCAAATAGTTTTCAGGAGAAGAAGAAACTACTAGTAGATGAACCAAAAGAACCAAAGAAGAAAGAAGTGGACAAAAGCAATGCTAGACCATAGTTTGATGCCAGACCTTAGTCGGATGTCAATAGAACCTTGGCAATGCTGGTTCAACCAACATATGTTTATCCACCTTCACCCTTTCCACAAAGATTACAAAAGCACAAGCTAGATCAGCAATTTAAGTGCTTCTTAGAAGTACTTAAATAATTGCAAATCACTATTGGTGGAAGCTCTCGAGCAAATACCAACTATGTCAAATTCATGAAGGACATCTTGTCCAAAAAGAGAAAGCTGGGTGATTTCAGAACTGTAGCCCTCACCGAAGAATGCAATGCAATAATACTCAATCGGTTACCACCAAAGCTAGAAGATCCAAGAAATTTTACAATTCCCTATACCATTGGTAACAGATTCATAGGTAAGGCACTGCGTGACTTGGGAGCCAGCATCAATTTGATGCCAATGTGTGTTTTCAGGAAGCTTGGCATAGAAGTAAGGCCTACCACGATGACACTTCAGTTGGCGGACCGATCATTTGCACATCATAAGGGGAAGCTTGAGGATGTGTTGGTAAAGGTAGATAAATTCATATTCTCAACTGACTTTATTATCTTAGATTTTGAGGTAGATTTAAATGTCCCAATTATATTAGACAGAACGTTCCTTGCCATAGGTAGAGACTTGATTAATGTTCATAAAGGTGAATTAACTATGCGCATGAATGATCAGCATGTTATATTTAATGTCTTTCATGCTTTGAGATGTGAAGATGAATCAGACGAATACCAAGAAAATGATAATATGGAGTCCATTTTAAGGTGGACGTGGCACAGCTATGCCAAGATACTGATGATGATGCCAGGGAAATAATAGTGAAGGTGAAACAAGTGAGGACACTGAAGGAGTAGCCTTAGTAGAAGTAAGCTATTTTGGATAACTAGAACAATTAGAGTTGGCTGGTAGAGAGATCGTGGCACCAAAATCATCCATTGAGGAGCCACCCAAACTAGAGCTTAAATCACTTCCAGACTATCTCAAGTATGCTTGCTTAGGTAAACTGTAACACCCTAAAATCTGGTCTAGTCGAAACTAGGTTCCAGTGATCAGAAATTTTGTATCAGAATGGTCCAATCAATGTATTGACTCCTTTATTGTACTCAATTAAAATAAAATGAACCTCATTTGAGTCTAATGATTGGTTTTATACCTTTTTGGAATAATTGAAAGTTGATTAGTGACTAAATTACAAAATTTGAAAGTTTAAGGGTAAAAATAAAAATATTGGAAAGTTGAGGGACCATCCTCGTAATTATACCAATTAGAAGTATGAGTTACCTCCTTGTTTGGCTTAGTTCACGTGGGTTTGGTGGCTATTGTCTTAAAAGATGACATAAATCATTCTATAGAATTATTTTCGTGAAAGAAATGTTTATTAAGGTTTCCACCCAAGCTAGGAAACCTTTTGATTGGTTGCTTGGGAGGCAACCATTTATGTAAGGAATTATACATATAAGTTGAGTGAAAGGGAAAAAGGAGAAAGTGTATTAGATACACTATCATATGAAATAGCAAACCGAGACGACGGCTTCCAAGACTCCTTCATCCTTTCACCAAGTTAAGAAAGCACCACTATTTCCATCTTCTTCACCAAGCTCAAGCAAGCACCTCCCTTGGTTTCTCAAGCTTGAATTGGTAAAAATTAGCATGTGTTGAAATTCACTATCCCATGGATCGTTGAAGTTTAATTCTAAGATTAAAGTCTTGAAATTCAAAACTATACCCATGTGTTGGAAGCTTTAATCCATGGAGATAATATTGTCTACAAGCTTTAATAAGCTTGAATATCAATTTTGGATTAATAGTTTCAATTCTAACTATTTCCCATAATTCTTGCCTAGCTCAAGTATTGGAGGAAAAGCCATAATCTCCTACAAAAGCTAAGGGAAATGAGTTGTCATCTGAGAGCCGTAGTAGCTTCAGATTTTAAGGTGATTGTAGTCGTAGTCTCAGGATTAGGCTAGGTGCCTTTCTCGGTTTCATTTTCACTGAATATATTATTCTAACATTGATAGTAACGTCATGGCATCGAACCCTTTGGAGGGTGTATTGGTAAGCTTTGGTAAGCTTCTTTATTATTGAAACATTGACTATCGACCATTGTCATTGAATATAGAAATATTGTCATTGAATATTGACCATTGACATGCCATTGAAAAGATTATTGTGTTGTTATTGATTATTGGATATTGACCATTGAACTCTTACCATTGCCATTGAATTATTGAACATATTGTTATTGGCCAACTATTGTTATTGAACTCATCGGATCATTGAAATGGACCTAAGGGTCAACATATTGTTATTGAATCATTGAACCTATTGATATTGATAATGTATTCAATATTGGCCTAAATTACCGGACCTTGGATTCGAGTGGACATTGGATACAATTGGCATGCCATAAGATTTATGAGCTCATAAGTACGGGTGGACTATAGTCCTTGGGCTATGGCCTTTATATTGGCGAGACGGAGGGATGTTGTGTTGGTCAATTAGTGAGGCGGAGGGATTAGACCATTATTGATTTAGCGAGGCATAGGAATCCACGTATCCACTATCTTGATCGATCCAAGGGTTTTTATTAAACTATATGAATTATTGATATTGAATAAAAGAGCCATTGATATTGAAATGTTTGCATTTATATTGAACATTGATGAAATGCCATGAAAATATTACCTAAGCATGCATTTGAATGCATATTGTATTTTGGTATTGTTGAGACTACCTCACTAGGCAAAGTTTGCCTAATGCATTCACCTTCATGCATTTTCAGGTTAAGCATGGTGTTTGGGAGATCAGAAAACCTTTTTGAACATTTTGGCAAGTCTTACAAGGGTGAATGTAATGTATACTTCCTTTGCATACTCCTAGAATGGTGGCATAGTTGTTGTAATAGTCACTTGTATGCTTTTTGTTATGTGTATGATATGCATGTTATGATAATGCTTAAATAGGCCTAAAATGACTTTTGGTAAAGGTTTAAATTGGTAAAAATTAGCATAAATGGCTAAAAAGGTGAAATCATGGTAAATGGACTCATATGATCATGAAATTCGACATGCTAGTAGATTATGTTGATATTAATTTGCTGGTAAAATATCATTGCATTTGGACATTGTTTGATAGGCCAAATTGGATTAAAACCAAAATAAATCTATCATTTTAGTGCAGGGCGTATCGATACGGGTGATGGAGTACCGATACGGGTATGCATATTTGGACATAGTCAACAACGGTTAACAGGGTCTATCGATACGTCAAAGGGCATATCAATACGAAAAGTCAACACTGGAATCTAGAAATTAAATGCATCGATAGGGCCTTTAGGGCGTATCGAAATGGGTCAACCTGGTCAACCCATACCGGTACGGTTCCCTAGTCGTACTGATACAAGTATTATTTATTGAATTTTGATAATTTTAAATATGCATTACGTATCAATACAGGCTCATTGACCCTTAACCATTTTAACGGCCATGATATAGGCGTATCGGTACGGCCTATCGAGTACCGATATCGATAAAGGTAAGTCTGTTAAAAGTTAAGTTGAATAAGTTTAAAACATTGCATATTGGTCACTAAATATTGTATGGTGTAATTGAATGGGTAAATGAACTCCGTTTAACACGAAAATTCGTATGATCATTGCATATAGGTTGAATTTCATTATAGTAAGGTTAATTTTAGAAAAGAGGACCTTTAAAATAGCAAAATTATCATTTAGCCCCTAAAACTTATAAAAGTTTAAAATTGGTCCTAAAATGATAAACATGGTTTCACATTGGTTTGTTGAACTTATCAAATTTATTATATTGTTTGTAAAGCATGACAACATGAAATTATCAAATATTGAATAAAAATTATTGCACCGATCACCGTTATTGTTCCGGTAACGCCTTCTGACCTGGATCTCGACCAGACCAGGAAAGGGTGTTATATTTGTGGTATCAGAGCTAGAGTTTAGTCGATTCTAGGATTAAACTAATGGTTATTGCATTATTATTGCATTTCATTATGCCACCTAGGAGTTACTATTATATATTGTGACCTGCCGAATAATCTGATCTCTCTCTTATGGATGTCTAACTCTGTTGAAGCTCATATAGATGAGCATGTTACATGCTCCTCTACCCATGATGAAGAGATTAGAGGTGGAGACCCTTCATCACAGCAGAACCCTCCGGCACAAGACCCTGAGCTGGAGGTAATGACTTCTCAGGACGAGTGTTATCGGAACATGGCTGAAATGTTCAAACAATTTTTGACTTCTATGAGAGCCGAGCAGGCTGTGCAACCTACTGCATCAGTTATCCAATATGTTTAAGCCCCTATTAACAAGCTATATCAGCATCGGGCTTATACCTTTACCAGACAGGATGATGACAATCATAAGGTTGCTGAATACTAGTTGGATAACACGTTGCAAATTCTAAACAAGCAATTACAGTGTTCAAATGAACACAAGCTAGAGTGTGCCCTCGCGTTGCTGGCCGACGAGGCACTCCAATGGGGGAGACTACTATTCTCGCGGTCCCTAAAGAAGCTGTAACCTGGGAGTTCTTCCTTCGAGAATTCTACAATAAATATATCAGTGAGTACTACCTCACGGAGAGGCGTAACATCTTCCTCCATCTTAAACAAGGTGGACAACCCATAGAGCAGTATATCCATAACTTTTACAAGTAATATCGATACAGAGTTGAATATATCAAGAAGGAGGATGAGAAGTGCATAATGTTTATTGCTAGGCTCAGCGATGAGCTGCGCCCTATGTTCACAGCACTGTGCATCACAAACTTTTAGGACCTGGTGAATCGGGTCAAGGTTACTTAAGCTGCTCAAAAAGCACAGAGATTTAGAGGATCTAACAGATTTGAAAAGAGGTAATATGATGATTCTCGTACTCCAAAGATTAACAAAAAAAGAAAGTATCAAGGTCTAACGTAGAGTGTGTATCCTCAGCCTTCTCGATATGGAAATATTGTTAGACCGCAGATGATGACCCAGTCATTTGTCAAGGTTGCTTTGGTTGAGAGTACCAGAGGTTCGGGATGAGCTGTATAGCATCCATTATGCAATTACTGCTAGAACAAACATCATACAAGACAATGTCGCAAGCAATCTGGAGCTTGCTATTTCTGTGGTGAATAAGGTCATTTTATCTGAGACTATTCACTGAATACCAACAAGCCTGTTGCTACACCAATCGCTACAGCATCACCTGCTTAATCTTATTCAGGAAAAGGATCAAAGCAGGGTTCTTCGGGAGCTACGAGAAGAGCCAATGGCTCAGCTAAGGTATCAAATAGACATGATTCAAAGGCCCCTGCTCAAATGTATCATGTAAGGAGCCGAAAGGAGGAGGATGACCCTGGCATCATTGCAAGTACCATTGAGTTGTACTCTCATACTATTTATGCTTAGATTTATCCTGGCTTCACACGTTCTTTCATTAGTATGATGCTAGCTAAGAAACATAAGATGTCATTTGAACCCGTAGTATCTAAGATCACCATAACCAATCCATTAGGTGATCGTGTCACCATAAGCCTTGTATGTAAGAATTGTCCCTTAATGATTTGAGGTATTCCTTTTCCGGCCAACCTATTGGCATTGCCGATTCATGAGTTCAATGTTATACTGGGACTGGATCGGCTAAGTGAACATCAAGCTTGGGTGGCTTGCTCTAAAAAGAAGTTTACCTTCGAGTTCTTGGTAAGGAGAGTGTCACCCTGATAAGTTTGAGAAACCCATACTTGCATGCTTTGACCTTGGAAAACAAGGATGAACCTTAGCTGTTCAATATTGATATTGTGTGTGAATTCCATAATGTCTTTGCTGATGAACTTCCAGGTTTACCTTCAACCCGTGAGGTGGAATTAGGCATCAAAGTGCAACCTGGAACGGGCCCAATTTCTATTGCACCTTACCGTATGGCTGCAGTCGAGCTTAAAGAGCTAAAGAATCAAATTCAAGATCTACTCAACAAGGGTTTCATTCGACCGAGTTCTTCACCTTGGGGTGCTCCGGTCATCTTTGTGAAGAAAAAGGATGGATCCGCGAGGCTGTGTATTGACTATCGGCAATTAAACAAGGTAACCATAAAAAATAAGTATCCCCTACTAAGAATTAATGACCTGTTCGATCAGCTTAAGGATGTCACCATATTTTCCATGATCGATCTAAGATCAGGGTACTATCAAATGAGAGTTAAAGAATGCAATGTACCCAAAACTGCCTTTCCTACTAGGTATGGGCACTATAAATTCTTGGTGATGCCATTTGGGCTAACCAATGCATCGACAGCCTTTATGGATTTGATAAACTGGGGTTTTAGACCCTATCTGGATAAATTTGTAGTGGTGTTCATCGATGACATATTGATCTATTCCAAGTATGCTACGGAACATCGAAACCACCTTCGAATTATATTGTAGACCCTAAAGGAGAAGTAACTATTTGCTAAGTTCTCAAAGTGTAAATTCTGGCTCATCGAAGTGGCATCCCTTGGGCACATTGTATCGGCTTCGGGCATCCAAGTGGACCCAAAGAAGATCCAAGCTATCCTAGACTGGAAATCACCGAAGAACATTAGAGAGGTAAGAAGCTTCCGTGGTCTAGTTGGCTATTATAGGATATTCGTGAAAGGATTTTCCATGATAGTAGCTCCATTGACAAAGTTATTGAGAATAGACACTCCTTTTGTTTGGGCCGAGGAGCAACAAAGAAGCTTTGATCAGCTAAAGCAAGTATTAACTCATGCACCCATCCTAACCCAACCCGAGTCTAGCAAAGATTACATAGTCTATAGTGATGCATCGCATCTTGGGATAGGATGTGTTCTTATGCAAGAGGGCAAGGTCATAGCTTACGCATCCTGACAACTTAAGCCATGTGAAATGAGCTATCCTACGCATGACCTGGAATTGGCCGCAGTTGTCTTCGCGTTGAAAATTTGGAGACATTATCTCTACAGAGAGAAATGCTACCTCTTTACCGATTACAAGAGTCTTAAATACCTGTTAACTCAGAAGGATTTGAATCTTCGACAACAAAGATGGATGGAACTCCTCAAAGACTATGATCTTGTTATTGATTATTATCCGGGCAAGGCCAACGTTGTGGTTGATGCACTCGGCCGTAAACCTCAGCTTAGTGAGTATCGTCATTGATCATTGAATCCTATATTTTTAATATATTAAAATCATTGAATAATCTTTCTATTTTAGCCCCTTGCGCTATCAATGCTCACTTCTGACTTTGGAAACATCCTTGTCTTGTAGCTGAACTCCAAGTTCAGTCTACTAATGTATCGAAAATCAAAGCTTTGTAGGATCAAGATCTTCAGTTATAGTCTATTGTTTCCAAACTGCAAAGTAGTGATGAACCTGAATTCATAATTAATTCTGAAGTTTTCTGTGTTATTGTAATCGAGTTTGCGTGCTCAATGATGAATCTCTCCAAATCGATATACTAAAGAAAGCTCACTCAAGCTCTTTTTCTATACACCCGGGTTCGATAAAGATGAACAAGGACCTCCAAAAACTGTATTGGTGGCCAGGCATGAAACAAGCCATAGTTGATTTCGTGTCTAAGTTCCTTATGTGTCAGCATGTAAAGGCTGAGCATCGTGTTCCTACCGGCCTATTGCAACCCATCGATTTACCACAGTGAAAGTGGGAGAAAACTACAATGGACTTTGTCAGTGGTTTGCCTTTAACTCCCACCAAACATGATGCTATATGGGTCATTGTAGACCGTTTCACCAATTCAACACATTTCTTACCGGTTAGGATGGACTACGGTATTCTAAAGCCAGCTGACTTGTATATCAAGGAAGTTGTAAGACTTCATGGAATACCAAAGTCTATCATCTCCGATCGTGAACCAAATTTTGCTTCTCAATTTTGGAGATCTCTGCAAGGTGCTATGGGTACCAGATTTAACCTTAGTACTAATTTTCACCCTTAGTCTGACGGCCAGTCAAAAAGGGTAAGCCGGGTAAATATCAAAAACTCCTTCCATCGAACCAATGAAAACAAGCATTATTATTGAAATCCTCCATTGCAAATTCTGGAAGACATGCTTCGAGCATGCATCATGGAATTTGGTGGATCTTGGGAGAAAACCCTATCTCTTATCTAGTTTTCCTACAACAATTGTTATCAGGCTTCCATCAAAATGGCACCTTATGAGGCGTTGTGTGACAGACATTGCCGAACTCCACTGTGTTGGTCTGAACTCGACGAAGGCAAATTGTTGGGCCCTGACCAACTTTGAGAAATCGAGAAACGGGTTACCACCATCTATGATAGCTTGAAGGCAGCCTTTGACCGACAAAAGGCCTATGCTAACCTTAAAAAAAGGGATATCCAATACGAGGTTGGTGAAAGAGCTTTCCTCAAAGTATCACCGTGGAAGAAGATCCTAAGGTTTGGCAAGAATGGGAAACTGAGTCCTCGAATTATTGGACCCTTTGAGGTTATCAAAAAAGTTGGCCCGGTTACATATCGTTTAACATTACCCTTAGATTTAAGTAGGATTCATGACGTCTTCCATGTTTCCATGCTATGCAAATACGGATATGACCCTTAGCATATCATTGAGCGAGAATTTGTGCAGATCCATCCAAATTTGACCTACGAGGTAGAACCGGTTCAGATTCTTGCAAGAAAAGTCAAGAGGCTTCGAAATAAATATGTGCCTTTAGTCAAAGTGCTCTGGAGGAGCCATTTAGTGGAAGAAGCCACTTGGGAACCGGAAGAGTCGATGAAGACGCAGCACCCTCATCTCTTTGGTTCGGAGGAAAATTTGAGGACAAATTTTTCATAAGAGGGGGAGAGTTGTAACACCCCAAAAACCGGTCTAGTCGAAACTAGGTTCCGGTGATCAGAAATTTTATATCAGAATAGTCCAATCAATGTATTGACTCCTTTATTGTACTCAATTGTAATAAAATGAAATTAAATTGAGTCTAATTATTGATTTTGGACCTTTTTGGGAGAATTGAAAGTCGATTAGTGACTAAATTGCAAAATTTGAAAGTTTAGGGGTAAAATGCAAATGTTGGAAAGTTGAGGGACCATCCTCATAATTATACAAATTAGAAGTATAAGTCACCTCCTTTTTTGGCTTAGTTCACGTGGTTTTGGTGGCTATTGTCTTAAATGATGACATAAATCATTCTATGGAATTATTTTCATGAAAGAAATGTTTATTAAGGTTTTCTCCCAAGCTAGGAAACCTTTTGATTGGTTGCTTGGGAGGCAACCATTTATGTAAGGAAGTATACGAGTAAGTTGAGTGAAAAGGAAAAAGGAGAAAGTTTATTACATACACTATCATATGAAATAGCAAACAGAGACCAAGGCTTCCAAAACTCCTCCATTCTTTCACCAAGTTAAGTAAGCACCACCATTTCCATCTTCTTCACCAAGCTCAAGCAAGCACCTCGCTTGGTTGCTCAAGCTTTCTTTGATCCTTGTACATCGTTAGAAAGCTATCAGATTGGTGAGTTTAATTCCCCAATCAATTTATCGATTCCATGGATCTTTGAAGTTTAATTATAAGATTAAAGTCTTGAAAGTCAAAACTATACCCATGTGTTGAAAGCTTTAATCCATGGAGATAATATTGCTTACAAGCTTTAATAAGCTTGAATATCGATTTTGGATCAATAGTTTTGATTCTAATTATTTCCCCTAATTCTTGCCTAGCTCAAGTGTTGGAGGAAAAGCCATCACCTCCTACAAAAGCTAAGGGAAATGAATTGTCATCCGGGAGCTGTAGTAGCTTCGAATTTTGAGGTGAATATAGTCGTAGTCTCGGGATTAGGCTAGGTGCCTTTTTTGGTTTTATTTTCATTGAATATTATTCTAACATTGATAGTAAGGTCATGGCATCGAACCTTTTAGAGGGTGTATTGGTAAGCTTCTTTATTATTGAAACATTGAGTATCGACCATTGTCATTGAATATGGAAATATTGTCATTGAATATTGACCTTTGACATGCCATTGAAAATATCATTGTATTGTTATTGATTATTGGATATTGACCGTTGAACTATTACCATTGCCATTGAATTATTGAACATATTGTTATTGGCCAACTATTGTTATCGAACTCAGAGGATCATTGAAATGGACCTAAGGGTCAACATATTTTTATTGAATCATTGAACCTATTGATATTGATAATGTATTGAATATTGGCCTAAATTACCGGACCTTGGATTCGAGTGGACATTGGATACAATTGGCATGCCATAGGATTTATGAGATCATTGGTACGGGTGGACTACAGTCCTTGGGCTACGGCTTTTATATTGGCGAGGCGGAGGGACTAGACCATTATTGATTTGGTGAGGCGTACGAATCCATGTATCCACTATCTTGATCGATCCAAAGGTTATTATTGAACTATATGAATTATTGATATTGAATAAAAGAGCCATTGATACTGAACTTGTTGTGTTGATATTGAAAATTTATGAAATGCCATGAAAATATTGCCTAAGCATGCATTTGAATGCATATTGTATTTTGGTATTGTTGTGACTACCTCACTAGGCAAAATATGCCTAATGCATTCACCTTCATGCATTTCAGGTTAAGTATAGTGTTTGGTAGATCTGACAACCTTTTGAGGGTGAATGTAATGTATACTTCCCTTGCATACTCCTGGAATGGTGGCATAGTTGTTGTAATAGTCATTTGTATGCTTTTTGTCATGTGTATGATATGCATGTTATGGGAATGCTTAAATAGGCTTAAATTGGTAAAAATTAGCATAAATGGCTAAAAAGGTGAAATCATATTACATGGACTCATATGATCATGAAATTCGACACGCTAGTAGATTATGTTGATATTATTTTGTTGGTAAAATCTCGTTGCATTTGGACATTGTTTGATAGGCCAAATTAGATTAAAACGAAAACAAATCTGTCATTTTAGTGTAGGGTGTATCGATACGTGTGATGGCATATCGATACGGGCATGCATATTTGGACATAGTCAACAACGATCAATTGGGCATATCGGTACTTCAAAAGGCGTATCGATACAAAAAGTCAACACTGGACTTTGGGAAATTAAATGCATCGATACGGTCTTTAGGGCGTATCGAAACGGGTCAACCTGGTCAATCCGTACTGGTACGGTTCCCAGCCGAACCGATACGAGTACTATTTATTGGATTATGATAATTATAACTATGCATTGTGTATCGATACAGGTAGACACCATATTGATACAAACTCATTGACCTTTAACTATTTTAATGACCATGACACAGGCGTATCGGCATGGCATCTAGAGTACAGATATCGATACAGGTAGGTCTGTTAAAAGTTAAGTTGAATAAGTTTAAAACATTGCATATGATCATTGTATATAGGTTGAATTTCATTATAGTAAGGTTAATTTCAAAAAGGACCTCTAAAATACTAAAATTACTAATTAGCCCCTAAAACTTATAAAAGTTTAAAATTGGTCCTAACCTGATAAACATGGTTTCACATTGGGTTATTGAACTTATCAAATTTATTGTATTGTTTGTAGAGCATGACAACATTAAATTATCAAATATTGAATAAAAATTATTGCACAATTACCGTTATTTTTCTGGTAACGCCTTCCAACTCGATTTTTGACCAGGCCGGGAAGGTGGTGTTACATAAACACTCAACCTTGCCAGTGATCATTGCTGCTGATCTCACTAATGATCAGAAGGAACGATAGTTGGAAATTCTAAGCAATCACAAGCAAGCGTTGGGATGGACCTTGGCTGATATCCAAGGAATAAGCCCAACCATTTTCATGCACAAAATCATCTTGGAGTAATATTATGGGAAGACCATTGAGGGTCAAAGAAGATTAAACCTGAGCATGAAAGAGGTTGTTAAGAAAGAGATTATCAAGTGGCTAGATGTCGGGATAATCTATCCCATTTCTGACAGCTCGTGGGTCAGCCCAGTGCAATGTGTGCTAAAGAAAGGTGGCATGACTGTAGTTCAAATAGCAACAATGAGTTAATTCCTTCCAGGACCGTTACCGATTGGAGAGTGTTCATGGATTCTAGGAAGCTGAACAATGCCACCAAGAAAGACCATTTTCCATTACCCTTCATTGATCAGTTGTTGGGCAGGCTGGTAGGTAAGGCATTTTGCTATTTTCTAGATAGTTATTTAGGATATAACCAAATTGCCATAGCTCTAGAAGATCAAGAGAAGACCACGTTCATGTGTCCTTATGGGACGTTTTCCTTTAGAAGAATATCATTCGGGTTGTGTAATACCCCGACAACATTTCAATGTTGCATGATGCCCGTTTTTTTTTTGACATGATTAAACAAAATTTGGAAGTATTCATGGATGATTTCTCAGTGTTTGGAAAAACATTTGAGGAATGCCTTCAGAGTTTGGAGCAAGTCTTGAAGAGATGCATTGAGACAGACCTAGTGTTGAACTGGGAAAAATGCCACTTCATGGTGAAAGAGGGCATTGTTCTTGGGCACAAGGTAACCAAGAAGGGATTAGAGGTCGACCAAGCAAAAATTGAGGTAATCAAGCAATTGCCACCACTGACAAGTGTAAAAGGCATTAGAAGTTTTTTGGGACATGCAGGTTTTTACCGTCGTTTCATTAAAGATTTTTCTAAAATTTCTAAACCTTTATGCTTGCTTTTGGAACAAAATGCCACTTTTTGCATTTGGTGATTTTTGTTTAAGAGCGTTTCGAGAACTTAAGGAGAAGCTGATTAATTCCCTTATAGTCATGGAACCAGATTGGAATGAGTCATTAGAGCTCATGTGTGATGCCAGCGATTATGTCGTTAGAGCAGTATTAGGACAACGGCGCGGTGAAGTTTTTCATACCATCTACTATGTCAGTCGAACACTAAATAAAGCTCAGCTAAATTATTCTACAACCGAGAAAGAATTTCTTGCAGTTGTATTCACTTTTAATAAATTCAAATCTTATTTAGTTGGTAACAAGGTTGTGGTGTATACAGATCATTCAGCACTAAAGTACCTTTTGAAAAAGAAGGATGCCAAGCCCAGACTAATCCGATGGACGCTTCTACTACAAGAATTTGACCTAGAGATCTGAGACAATAAGGGCAGTGAAAACTTAGTAGCTGATCACCTATAAAGTCTAGAGCATCACCTTGAAAATGGTAAAAATGCTACCATAAGAGATGAATTTCAGATGAGTATTTGCTTGCAGTCAATGTCGTGCCATGGTACGCTGATATAGTCAACTACCTGGTAGGTAATATTATGCCACCAAATCTGGCATACAATGCCAAGAAAAGATTCCTACGAGATGTTAGGCAATACTACTGGGACGAGCCAATATTGTTCAAACAGTGTGCCGACCAAGTGATAAGACGATGTGTGCCAGAGGATGAGCAGTAAAATATTTTGCAACTATGCCATGTCGCACCATATGAAGGTCACTTTGTTGGGATGAAGACAGCTACCAAGGTGCTACAGTCAGGATTCTTTTGGCCCACACTATACAAAGATGCCCATAACTATGCTAAGACATGTGATCGATGCCAGCGGACAGGAAACATTTCTGGCAAACACCAACTGTCGCTCCAAAACATCATGCATGTGGACTTATTTAATGTATAGGGGATAGAATTCATGGGTCAATTTCCTCCATCATTTGGTAACTTATACATCATCATGGCTATTGACTACGTTCCAAAATGGGTTGAGGCTGTTGCATTGCCAACGAACAATGCCAAGGTCGTTGCCAAGTTCTTGCACAAACATATTTTTACTCGATTTGGTGCCCCCGAAGTGATTATTCATGATGAGGATACCCATATTAAATGCAATCTAATCTCTAAATCTTTATGCAGATATGGAATTCAGCAAAGGATTGCCATGGCATACAATCCCCAAACAAATGGGCAAGCCGAGATTTCAAGCAAAGAGATCAAGAGTATCCTTGAAAAGACTGTAAATCCATCTAGGAAGGACCAGTCCTTGAGTACAGGATATCTTTTAAAACTTTCTTGGGTACGTTACCATTCAGACTCGTTCTTGGAAAAGCATGCCACCTACCAGTGAAAATGGAGCACCGTGCATATTGGGCAATCAAGACACTTGATATGGCATGGAAAGCTACTGGAGAAAAAAGACTACTAGACCTAAATGAGTTGGAAGAGTTCAGAACACAAGCCTATGAAAATGCCAAACTCTACAAGGAGAGGACCAAACGTTGGCATGACAGTAGGATAATGCCAAGACAATTTGAGGAAAGCCAATGTGTTATGTTATTTAACTCAAGGCTTAAATTGTTTCCAGGCAAGCTTAAGTCAAGGTAGTCAGGCCATTTTGAAGTTGTAAAGCCATATGTCCATGGTGCTGTGGTCATTAAAAATTTAAATTCAGGAGAAATTTTCAAGGTAAACGGTTAACGGTTAAAGCACTATTTGGAAGGCGATCCGAGGAATGCGAAAGAGGTTATCCTCTTGGCAGAGGTACTATAACATTATCATCAGGTTTTGAAATTTGTGTACATAGTAGGTTAGATGTTTTTATTTTCAATAATTTTATTTCTTTCTTTTTCGATTAGTTTTAAAATTTTCTTTTTATTTTGATTTTTTTGCGTTGAGAGGTTTTCTTTAAGAATGTGCAGATTTAGTGTGCCAGACATAGTACCGAGACAGGGACCTGGCAAGAGGCGATTGTAAACTGGGAGAATTCTGTGTGCCAGATACAATGCCAGGGTGGGGGTTTGGCATGTGGAGATTGGAAATTTGGAAGAAAAAGGTTCACCCTAGCTTGGTGAAAAGTCAGCCCATGAGAAAGTGAAAATAGTCTTTGAACCTTTACCCTAGCCGCCCAAATTGGATAAGTTAAAATTTAAATTCAACTTAAACCCTTATCACCTAAATCCTTATCATTCCACTGTTTTAAACCTACCCTATCATTTAAACCCTTATCACATCATCCTTATCGCTTAAACATTTTTTTCTTTTTCCCATAAACATTCAACCTTTTTACTTTTAACCTACCTTATCCGTTCAAAGAGTTAAAGACCCTTCACTTTTCTTTTGTTTTTCTTTATCACGAAAGAACACAAAGATTCATTCTCTTTTCCTTCTTCTTTTTTTCCCAAACCGATCAAGCTTTCAACTTATTTCCATGGCTTCCTCATCCACGCACTTCAGAATCTTTTTCAATGAAGAGATTCGCAAAAAGTATGAAGCGAACTTTACCTCAAGATCATTTTTCTATGAGAAGCACTTTGACTTAAAAGATGAGCCAATCGTGGGATTTCCACTGGACTTTATGGAGGTCATAAGCAAGAATAAGTGAGAACTCTTCTGCCAAAAATGGAGAGGTTATTGGAAATATTGTCCAGGAATTTTATGCGCACTTGACCATCAAGGATAACCTTTTCTTGATGATTCGAGGCACATGCGTGCATTTTGATGGGGGTTATATGAATGCCATGTTCAAATTGGGGGATGCCGAGGAGGAATATCTAGAGTATGCCGAGTCAATAACTACTGCCAAGAGGAATAAATTATTGGCAGATCTGTGCGAACCAGGCACAAAATGGATTGAGTCCGCCAACGGACACCGAACAGTCAAGAGACTGGCACTCAAATCTCAACCAAAAGGGTGGAACCACTTTTTGAAGGCAAATGCCAACCACCCACAATGAAACGGTGTCGGAGGAATGGCTAGCCTACTACACTCAATCATTGTTGGCTGAAAAATCAATTCTGGCCAGATCATCATCGAGGAGACATATAAATGTGCTGGTAAGCCTAAAGGTAGTTCATTCTTTTCTTTGTTAATTTTTAACATTTACATGAGGATGGTGTGCCCAATATTGACTTAGAAAAAGGCCAAGAAATTAAGGGCACCACAATCATGTCGTCCCTATAGAGGCAACTTACTACCACCGAGTCAAAGGACATGGGAAAGAGGAAAGAAAAATAATCAATGCCAAAGCCCAAAGTTTCGAAGGTAGAGCTTGAAATTCCATGCCAGCTTATTCCGTGGCATTGCTCTGTCAGATCCACCATTGTCAGGAGATAATTCTCTAGAAATTAGAGAGAGCTGAGGAGAAAAATGTCAAACTGTGGTAGTATACTCATGCCACGGATGTTGCCATTAGGGAAACCCTTAAAAGATTATCCCCGAACTTTTTGCCAGCCTTTCCAGATTTTCCTATAGAAATATTTGCCAATGATGATGCCATGCTAGCCAGTCCCTGATCAATTTATAACCCAACACACTCAGATGCCACCGTCTTAGTCTCGCCAGTTCAAGTTGAATTCGTTTAGTCAAAAATGCCACCAAATTCAGAAGAAGAAGTTTAAAAGAAGTCTGCCACAACACCTACTGCCCCAGCCTCATCTGCCGCCACGCTTGCCACGTCAGAGCCAGTGCAGATTGTCAAGGAAGTTAGAGCTTCCACTGCTACTTCAAAGCCAAGCATGACAGGAAGGAAAAGAATGGCCCTTGATCGTGGGACATATATCAGGAGAAAAACTCGTGTCACACTAGAGGAATTCTCCACAGGGAAGTCCTCTTCTTTCTAAACTCCTTTGTATTTCATTCATTTGCATTTCACATGTTCATGCATTTTATTTTTCTGTTATTTGTATATATGTGTTGTTTTCATGCATTGAGGACAATGCACATCTTTGGTTTGGGGTGTGTGTTGCCTCACATTTATGCCATGCCATGCGTTCATGTTTACATTTCTGTTGCCATGCTTAGATTAATTCCACGCATACTGAACCACAAAAAAATAGAAAAAGAAAATTTTGTCTAGGATAAATTTTGAAGAATGCTAACACTTTGTTAGGCAAGTTTAATGTGTTTTAAGGTAGTATGTCCGATGAAGGAATTTTTTTATTTAGTTGCCTATGCCAGCAGAATAATAATGCCAGGTCTGCTTGGAAATTGATCTCTAGCTTAAGGAGTTGACTTTCACTTAACACGTCGTATGCATCTAGTTCCTAAGCAAACTTAAAATTTTTTAAACTAAGCTCAGAAAAAAATTATGCCAGGGTAAAAGAAATTAATAAGGCAACAATGTTTTGCCAAGGAAAGAAAAAATGGAACACTCCTCTGCCTTAGAGATAATAGGTAGCCTGGGGCTTGGTGGAACTCCCTCGTTAGTGCTCAGGTCAAAAACTTTATAGGTGTGAGTGTAAATGGTTAGTTTGGTGATGTAGTCTGGACTAACGTAGGGATTCGTGGAATGCTCCCTCTTATTACTCAAGCCAAAAAGTGCCAGGATGCGAACCCTAATTTAATACCAGTTGAAAAAAAGAGAAGAACCCCTTGGTAGGAATAAAAGAAAAATTCTGAGTTTAGGTAGTAAATTTGACTAATGGAGTCAATGGCTACTTGATGTATATTACCTACAGTTTGTGCACTTGTCATGCCCTAGACTAGATTTATATTGCTGCACTTGAATTTACTACCTGCTTGGCATTATTGCAATGAGATATCTGAAGACAGAACTAGAACTTTATTCCACTTGCCAGCACGTGTCGCCATTTCGATCAAAATTTTGCCTAGGTACTATTTTCACCATTTTTGCTTTTAGCTTACTTGCATTAATTGAGGATAGGCAATGAGCTAGGTTTGGGGGTGTGTTAACTCTTCAAAAGTACTAAATCTTATGCTTATTTCACATTTGCTTGCCTTTAAGTACATTTAGTTGCATTTAGCCTTAAAATTCATGCATTTGTATAAGGTGTTAGGAATTGTGCTATTCTAGTGTGAAGGGTTGCTTTGTTGGCATTATTGCAGGCATGACAGAGTAGTGCAACACAAAAAAGAAGGAATGCTAGAGACAATGCCGAGTTGATGTTGGCAGTGATGGACCAAAAATTGCCGAAGCACCATCGGCAGCAAAGGGGAGTTTGATGCCCGGCCAAGTAGCTGATGGACCTTGATGATGTCTGATAAGTGTTCAAAAGTACTATTTTTCTTACCCTTTTTACTCATATTATTTTTAGACTTAGGCTCATAATAGTTGCATAATTAGCCATTCATGCATTAATCCATGTTTCCTTCCATCATTGAGCTTGATTACATAACTTGGTAGTTTTTGTGGGAAAAGATGCTGCTTTCGTGTGTTTTGTGTGTATGTGCAGGATCACTTGCCAAAGCAAGGCTAGAGCTAGTTGCCAGGGCAATGCTGAAGGAGACGCCGAGCCAGTTTCCAGGGCAATTGTCGACAAAGAATAAGGTGATATGGTAGTCAAAATTGATGACTAGACAAGCCCAAGATCGCGTGGAGCAAAGCTAAATCCCAAAGGAGTTTGATTTCTATGAAGAGATTAAAGAAGAATTAAATTCCAAGAAGATAGGAGAAGTTCTAAAAGGAATATAATTATAATAAAGAATTATATTCTTTAATGATAATTTAATTCTAACTTAACTTCCTCCTCAAAGAAGGACTTTGACCTAGCCCTATAAATTAGAGGCCATGCCGTCAACTCCAAGAGAGGGAGAGAGGAGAGAATTTTCGACAAGCATCTAGGGCAAGGAGGATTTCGACAAGCTTCATCCTTCATCTTTTTCTTTCTTGTTCAATTAGGATCATGCTAGGGATTCTTCATCTTGTGCTTCTTTGGAACCTAGCCATGAACTAAATCTATTTGGCTAAGGTTATTGTGTCTTGTGGTTGTGAGAAACTATTGGATTTTGTTTAGGTAATAAGAGTTTGCACTTTTCTATTCAAGGTTTATTCATTCTTGGTTCTTATTCTTGTTTGCGAGTGAATTGGGAGAGGATCTCGTAACTTCATCTATTTATCTAATATCGGGAGAGTTAGATTCAAGAAACGAATGAATATGATCTTTATTCAATCTATTGATGGTGAAGATTAATCTGGCTTAGGAATAAGTTAAGGATTTCAATGGCTAAGAGGAGCGCAAGATTGGTTGTTGTTCACCCTTGATTCACGTAGGGATGTATTATCAAGGCATGTACAAGTAGCTAGAGTTTCGACTTAGGGATAAGAAGAAACCATTAAAGAACGCTCTGCCGAACCTTGAAGGTTGTTGCCCATACGCCCAAGTAGTTGCCCAACTAGTCGCCCAGGCAACCATCGATTAGTTGCCAAGGCAACCCCGTTGTGCAAGTTGACACGACAATTGAGTTACCCGTGCACTCTTTTACCAAGACAATCCAGTCGGCTATCACACATCTACTCACGATAACCTGGCCTATCTCTCTCATTTAATTACATCACCTTTTACTTATTTGCTTTCTAGATTAGTTATTAGTTAAAACTCCTATAATCTTCTACTTGTGTTTTCTTTTACTTTTTACAGTGCAAGAGACTAGATTCTTGAAGTGGAACCAATCCCTATGGAGACGATATCTTTTATACTATAATTTGCAATGTGTATGCTTGCACAATTGCGTAGCACTTACTACGCGCAACAAGTTTTTGGCACCGTTGCCGGGGATTGGCAATAGCGACTTTGTTTTTATTTTCTTGCACTTTCTTTTTACTTTTCTTGTTTAAGATTCAAAGGGCTAACAAACTTTTGTTTTGCATTGGTATATGACCAGGGCGAGACCGATTACACCAGAATATCCCTTTGATCCAAAAATCGAGCGAACCTTACAAAGACTTAGACGAAGGATAAGATTAGCAATGGCTAATCTAGACGGCAATATGAATCAAGATGTTCTAGCAAAAGGAGGAGTGATTCTTGCACGGAACAGAACTATTCGAGACTATCTTGAAGAAGATCTTGATGGACTTAATCCAAGATTTGTCGCACCTGAAATTGAAGCTGACCACTTTGAGTTAAAACCGGTAATGTTTAATATGATCAACACAATTGGTCAATTTGGCGGCTCAGCAATAGAAGATGCATGGCAACATCTTAAATCTTTCCTCGAGAATTGCAACTCGTTCAAAATACACGTAGTCATTAAGACTAGATGGCGCACTTTGGGCATATCGCACTGTATTCAATACTCGAGAAAGTTGTAAATCCCTCTAGGAAGGATTGGTCATTAAGACTAGATGACCAGTTACATACTTTGAACCACTGGATTACTCAGGTAAGGAAGTAAAGCTCGAAAAGCCCTCTATTGAACAACCACCAATTCTTGAGTTGAAACAATTGCCAGAGCAATTAAAATATGCATACTTAGGAACCGATAATACATTGCCTGTAATTATTTCTTCTAAGTTACAGCCTGAGCAGGAAAAGAAGCTGATCAAAATGTTGAAGCTACACAAAAAGGCAATAGGATGGACAATTGCCGACTTGAAGGGAATTAGCCCGGCAGTGTGCATGCACAAGATTTTGTTGGAAGATGATCCCAAACCTTCAATTGAGGCCCAAAAGAGACTGAACATGCCATGAAAGGGGTTGTAATGACAGAAATCATCAAGTGGCTTGAAGCCGGCATTATATACCCTATGTCTGATAGTACATGGGTAAGTCCGGTACAATATGTACCAAAAAAGGGAGGTATAATAATGGTAAGTAATGAAAACAATGAACTCATTCCAACCAGGATTGTGACCGGTTGGAGGGTTTGTATGGATTATCGAAAGTTAAACAAAACCACTAGGAAATATCACTTCCCATTACCCTTTATTGATCAAATGCTTGACCGTCTTGCAGGTAAACCCTTTTATTGTTTTCTTGATGGTTATTCAGGTTACAATCAAATTGCCATAGCACCAGAAGATCAAGAAAAGACAACCTTCACATGCCCTTACAGTACTTATGCTTTCCGAAGGATGCCGTTCGGATTGTGTAATGCCCCGGCAACCTTCCAAAGATGCATGATGGCACTCTTTTTAGACATAGTCGAAGACTTCCTTGAGATCTTCATGGATGATTTTTCTATTTTTGGTAATGACTTCGACAGCTGCCTCGGCAATTTAGAGAAGGTGTTGGCAAGATGTGAAGAAACTGATTTAGTCCTCAATTGGGAGAAGTGCCATTTTATGGTAGATGAAAGAATAGTGCTCGGCCACAAGATTTCATCCAAGGTAATTGAAGTAGAAAAAGCTAAGGTGAACGTGATCGAGAGATTACCCCCACCAAGTTCGATTAGAGGAATTCGAAGCTTTCTTGGACATGCAGGTTTTTACAGGAGGTTCATTCATAATTTTTCTAAAATCACTATAACCTTGTGCAATTTGCTTGAACAGGATAAAGTCTTCGATTTTGACGATTCTTGCACCCAAGCATTCGAAACCCTAAAGGAAAAGCTTGCCTCGGCACCCATTGTCGTTCCACCAGATTGGATGCTACCTTTTGAGCTCATGTGTGATGCAAGTGATTACGCGGTAGGAGCAGTCCTAGGCCAACGCACAGGAAAGGCCTTCCATGTGATGTACTACGCTAGTAAAACTCTTAATAGTGCTCAAGTGAATTACACAACAACGGAGAAAGAGTTACAAGTTGTAGTTTTCGCATTTGACAAGTTTCGATCCTATTTGATTGGTACAAAGGTAATTGTTCATACGAACCATTCGACAATCAAATATCTATTTGCTAAAAATGATGTCAAACCTCGTTTGATTCATTGGATATTACTTTTACAAGAATTTGATATTGGAATTAAGGACAGGAAAGGAACAAAAAATCAAGTGGCCGGTCACTTATCACGTTTAGAACGCAATAGGGAGGAGTACGCGGATCTAGAGATATGCGATGCATTCCCGGATGAACAATTTTTAGTTGCCTCGACAACCATGGACGCACATGTCTCGGCAACCCTCGATGCCTCGACAACTCTCGACGCCACAGCAGCCCTTGACGCGCACGCCTCGGCAATTTTGGGAGCAGTCGCCACGGCAGCACATGCCTCGACAATACCCTGGTACGCGGATTTAGTTAATTTCCTTGTTTGTGGTATTTTACCTTATGGCCTTACTCACCAAGGGAAGAAGTGGTTCCGCCATGATGCTAAGCATTACTTTTGGGACGAGCCTCTTTTGTTTAAACAATGTACAGATCAGGTTATACGCCGATGTGTCCCTGAAGAAGAGCAACAGAATGTACTCCGGCAATGCCATTCTTCACCCTATGGAGGATATTTTGGAGGAACTCGTACCGCAACCAAAGTTTTGCTATCCGGGTTGTATTGGCCAACATTGTACAAAGATGCCCAAAACTTTTACAAGCAATGTGATCGTTGCCAGAGGACGGGCAATATCTCTAGACGACATGAGATGCCGCTCCAGAACATCATCAAGGTGGAATTGTTCAATGTATGGGGGATCGATTTTATGGGACCATTCCCATCTTCATTCGGCAACCTCTACATTCTACTTGTCGTCGACTACGTGTCTAAATGGGTTGAGGTAGCTGCAGTTCCCAACAACGATTCCAAGACCGTGCAACCATTCTTGTAGAAAAACATATTTACAGGGTTTGGGATGCCGAGAGCAATTATCAGTGACAAAGGCAAGCATTTTGACAACAGACTTATTGCCAAGATGTTGCAACACTTCGACATCACAAACCAACGGGCAAGCAGAAATTTCCAACAGGGAATTGAAGGGTTGGTCATTAAGACTAGATGACGCACTTTGGGCATATCGCACTGCATTCAAAACACCCTTAGGTATGTCCCCCTTCCGACTTGTCTATGGCAAAACATTCCATCTACCGGTGGAAATCGAACACAATGCATATTAGGCAATCAAGACCGTGAATATGGATTATGAAAGTGCTGGACAAAAGCGTTTGTTGGACCTCAACGAGATAGAAGACTTCGGTGCACTCGCCTATAACAATGCACGAATCTACAAGGAGAAAACAAAGCAATGGCATGACAAGAAACTATTGCCGCAACAATTCATGACAGGGCAACTAGTTCTCTTATTCAATTCTCGGCTAAAACTTTTCCCGGGAAAGCTGAAATCAAGATGGTCGGGACCATTTGAAGTTGTTAAAACATTCTCCCAGGTGCCGTGATAATCAAGTTCATCATTGACAAACATGAATTCATAGTTAATGGACAAGGATTAAAGCACTACAATGGTGCCCATGTGGACAGTAACAAAGAAGTGGTCAACTTAGGAGATGCATGAGCATGCTCTCCTTTCGATATTTTTTTTATTTTTATTTTTATTTTATTTTTGATTATTTTTGTTTTTAGTTTTTTTCAAGCTAATTTTTTTATTTCCGATTATTATTATATTTTTAGGATAGATTTATTTTCTTTTTTTTATCTTTTTAAGTTCAAGAATCCCTTTAGACATCTTTATTTATTTTCTTTTATTAGTTTATCTTTAATTTTAATGCTTATTTGATTTGTCTTTGAATTGTAGGAAAAGAGTTCAAGATAAAGAGGAATTTTGATCCAAGAAGCAAAACATCTTCAACAAGGAAATTAATGGGCTGAATCTAAGGCTTATATAAAGCCTCCAACTTACCCTAATTAAACCCCCTTGTCGTCACCCTTCCCCTAAACCAAAACCCTCTTTTTCATCTTTCCAAAAATTAATCCCACCCACCATATTTACTACTTATCTTTTCTATAAAACCCATCACCCTTAACCTATTCCTACTTTTCATCTTGCAACTCTTTAGTTTCTTTTATTTTATTTTATTTGTTTTTACAAAACTCACAACCAAGATCATCTATGGCATCCAAAATTAAATTTTTAGTTCATCCAAGTTCCTCCAAAGAACCAAGATACAAGAAGTTTGCTACACCGGTGGTTCAAGAAAGATTTCACTCCAAGTTCGAAAGCTGAAAGATTTACGAAGAACAAGGCTTTGAATACTCCAACTCTCATCAAGGTTTCAGCCTTGAACTATTCATCTTTGAGAGGATTGCACATCAAAAGTGGCAAATCTTTTGCCATCAATCGGAACCGGGCAACATCTCATGCGTAAGAGAATTCTATGCTCACTCACCTAACCCGAATAATCCTTATGTTTTTGTTCGTGACAAGGCCATACTCATAAGCCCTAAAAACGTCAACACCTTTTACGGGCTCTACATTGAGAATGACGAGCATCAAGCCTTTGTTGATCAAATCACGCCCAAGCAACTCGACAAGGTGCTTCAAGAACTCACTCAACCAGGAACTCATTGGAACGGCGGTAAATACAAGGGCACGGTAAATCGCCTTCGGCTTAAACCCAAGGCAAAACCATGGAATAAGTTTGTTAAAACTTCTTTAATGCCCACCACACACAATACACTGTTGATATACCACGTCTTTTGCTCATACATTCTATTTTGCATAATCGCGTCATTAATGATAAGTGTTCAAAAGTACTATTTTCTTACCCTTTTTAGTTATATTATTGTTAGACTTAGGCTCATATTAGTTGCATAACTAGCTATTCATGCATTAATCCATGTTTCCTTCCATCGTTGAGCTTGATTACTTAACTTGGTAGTTTTTGTGGGAAAAGATGCTGCTTTGGTGTGTTTTTGTGTGTGTGCAGAATCACTTGCCTAAACAAGGCTAGAACCGGTTGCCAGGGCAGTGCATGAAGGAGATGCCGAGCTAGTTGCCAGGGCAATGCATGAAGCAGACGCCAAGCCAGTTGCAGGGCAATTGTCGACAAGGAATAAGGTGATATGGTAGTCGAAATTGATGACTAGACAAGCCCAAGATGACGTGGAGCAAAGCCAAATCTCAAAGGAATTTGATTTCCATGAAGAGATTAAAGAAGAATTAAATTCCAAGAAGATAGGAGAGGTTCTAGTAGGAATATAATTATAATAAAAAATTATATTTTAAAGATAATTTAATTCCAACTTAACTTCCTCCTCAAAGAAGGACTTTGACCTAGCCCTATAAAAGAGAGGGGAATTTCGACAACTCCAAAGAGAGCAAGAGGAGAGAATTTTCGACAAGCATCTAGGGCAAGGAAATTTCGACAAGCTTCAATTCTTCATCTTTTTCTTTCTTGTTCAATTAGGTTCATGCTAGGGATTATTTATCTTGTGTTTCTTTGGAACCTAGCCATGAACTAAATCTATTTGGCTATGGTTATTGTGTTTTGTGGTTGTGAGAAACTATTGGATTTTGTTTAGGTAATAAGAGTTTGCACTTTTCTATTCAAGGTTTATTCATTCTTGGTTTTTATTCTTGTTTGGGAGAGAATTGGGAGAGGATCTCGTAACTTCATCTATTTATCTAATATCGGGTGAGTTATATTTAATAAACGAATGAATATGATCTTTATTCAATCTATTGATGGTGAGGATTAATCCAGTTTAGGAATAAGTCAAGGATTTCAAAGGCTAAGAGGAGCGCAAGATTGGTTGTTGTTCACCCTTGATTCACGCAGGGATGTATTATCAAGGCATGCACAAGTAGCTAGAGTTTCGACTTAGGGATAAGAAGAAACCATTGAAGAATTTCGGCACAATTGGCCACATTAACCAAGATGGTCCAGAACATGCAAAAACCAAACAACACACATGAAGTCAAGGTAATGGATTCTTTTTGTGAGTTATGTGGTAATAACCATGATTCTTCTGAATGTATGCAGAATCCGGAATTCAGCTTCTATGTGAGGAATTATAATCGGAACAACAATGTGATGTCCAATACATACAATCCAGCTTGGAAGAAGCACCCAAATTTTTCATGGAGTAATCCCAACAATGCTCTAAACCAGAACAATCAAAATGCACAAGCATCGGGATTCCAGCAGAATATGCCACGACAACAGTTACCGCAGCAACAACTGACAACATCTAGTTCTTTGGAAAATTCTCTAAATGCTTTTATGATGAAAACTGAATCTTATATGGCTGAGAATAATAACTTCATAAAAAGAATTGATGCTTTTATTAACAGGACTGAGATGAGATTGCAAAACCAAGAGGCAGCAATCAAATCATTGGAAAATCAAGCCGGACAGTTTGCTAAAAATATGAATACTAGACTGCAAGGAGGTTTACCTAGCGATACTGAAGTCGCAAGAGGAACTCGCCATGAGCAATGTAAGGCAATCACCACTAGAAGTAGCCAACAACTTAGAGAGGCTCAAACCCGCTCATCAAACAAAACTCCACAAAAAGATCAAGACAAACCTAGCGGCAAAGCCTCAGATGCTGAACCAGGAATTGCTGCGGCAACCGGCAATAAGCATGCCTCGGCAACCGACGATAAAGATGCTTCAGAAACTTGTGATAAGCATGCCTCGGCAACCCCAATTGATAATTCCTCGGCAACTCCAGTTGTCCCAGCAATGTCGTCAATCAGGTTCCAAGCCAATGAAAGGATCGATGATATCCGACTTCCACCACCATTCCCACAAAGGTTGAAGCGACAAAAGCAAGAATACCAATTCAAGAAGTTTCTTGATATCCTAAAGCAAGTCCACATCAATGTGCCATTGGTGGAAGCAATTGAACAAATGCCAAACTATGTCAAGTTTCTTAAAGACATTGTTTCCAAGAGAACAAGGCTAGGAGAGTTTGAAACAGTTGCTGCAACAGAGAGATGCATGGCAATGTTGCACAATCGTATGCCACCCAAGTTGAAGGATCCCGGAAGTTTCACAATACCCTGTTCTATTGGAAATCACTATGTCGGGAAAGCATTATGTGACCTTGGGGCTAGCATAAACTTGATGCCTAAATCAGTTTTCCAGAAACTAGGAATCGGGAAGAAAAGACCTACAACAATTATGCTACAGCTAGCCGACAGATCCTATGTGCACCCAGAGGGAAAAATCGAGGACATACTGGTAAAAGTTGATAAATTTATTTTTCCCGCTGACTTTATTGTTTTGGATTGTGAAGCAGATGAGCATGCACCCATCATTCTCGGGAGACCATTCCTAGCAACAGGGAGAACCTTGATCGATGTTGAAAAGGGAGAACTCACAATGAGGGTGAATGACCAGCAAGTTAAACTAAATGTGTTCCAAACACTAAGGCATGCCGATGATCCTGAAGAATGCCAACTTCTTCAAGCCACGACAGAGTTTAACTTCGACGAGGAATTTAGTTGCCTCGGCAACTACGTTGCCGATCAAGAGGAACCTGAGGAGTATGAAGAACCGGTCGATGAGGAACAACAAGAAGAGGCAAATTGGCTAGTCAATCGACCAGGTACATACTTTGAACCACTGGATTATTCAGGTAAGGAAGGTAAGCTCGAAAAACCCTCTATTGAACAACCACCGATTCTTGAGTTGAAACAATTGCCAGAGCAACTAAAATATGCATACTTAGGAACCGGTAATACATTGCCTGTAATTATTTCTTCTAAGTTACAGCCTGAGTAGGAAAAGAAGCTGATCAAGATGTTGAAACTACACAAAAAGAAAATAGGATAGACAATTGCCGACTTGAAGGGAATTAGCCCGGCAGTGTGCATGCACAAGATTTTGGTGGAAGATGATCACAAACCTTCAATTGAGGCCTAGAGGAGACTAAATCATGCCATGAAAGGGGTTGTAATGAAAGAAATCATCAAGTGGCTTGACGTCGGCATTATATACCCTATCTCTGACAGTATATGGGTAAGTCCGGTACAATGCGTACCAAAAAAGGGAGGCATAATAGTGGTAAGTAATGAAAATAATAAACTCATTCCAACCAGGACTGTGACCGGTTGGAGGGTTTGTATGGATTATCGAAAGCTAAACAAAGCCACCAGGAAATATCACTTCCCATTACCCTTTATTGATCAAATGCTTGACCGTCTTGCAAGTAAACCCTTTTATTGTTTTCTTGATGGTTATTCAGGTTACAATCAAATTGCCATAGCACCAGAAGATCAAGAAAAGACAACCTTCACATACCCATACGATACTTATGCCTTCCGAAGGATGCCGTTCAGATTGTGTAACGCCCCGGCACTCTTTTCAGACATGGTCGAAGACTTCCTTGAGATCTTCATGGATAATTTTTCTATTTTTGGTAATGACTTCGACAGCTGTCTCGGCAATTTAGAGAGGGTGTTGGCAAGATGTGAAGAAACTGAATTAGTCCTCAATTGGGAGAAATGCCATTTTATGGTAGATGAAGGAATAGTGCTCGGCCATAAGATTTCATCCAAGGGAATTGAAGTAGACAAAGCCAAGGTGGACGTGATCGAGAGATTACCCCCACCAAATTCGGTTAAAGGAATTCAAAGTTTTCTTGGACATGCAGGTTTTTACAGGAGGTTCATTCATAACTTTTCTAAAATCACTAAACCCTTGTGCATTTTGCTTGAACAGGATAAAGTCTTCGATTTTGAGGATTCTTGCACCCAAAAGAAAAAGCTTGCCTCGACACCCATTGTCGTTCCACCAGATTGGACGCTACCTTTTGAGCTCATGTGTGATTCAAGTGATTTCGCGGTAGGAGCAGTCCTAGGCCAACGAACAGGTAAGACCTTCCATGTGACATACTACGCTAGTAAAACACTTAATAGTGCTCAAGTGAATTACACAACAACGAAGAAAGAGTTACTAGCTGTAGTTTTCGCATTTGACAAGTTTCGATCCTATTTGATTGGTACAAAGGTAATTGTTCATACGGACCATTCGGCAATCAAATATCTATTTGCTAAAAAGGATGCCAAACCTCGTTTGATTCGTTGGATATTACTTTTACAAGAATTTGATATTGAAATTAAGGACAGGAAAGGAACATAAAATCAAGTGGCCGATCACTTAGCACGTTTAGAACGCAAGAGGGAGGAGGACGTGGATCTAGAGATATGTGATGCATTCCCGGATGAACAAATTTTAGTTGCCTCGGCAACTATGGACGTGCATGCCTCGGCAACCCTCGACGCCTCGGCAACCATGGATGCACATGCCCCGGCAACTCTCGACGCTGCAGCAGCCCTTGACGCGGACGCCTCGGCAGCACATGCCTAGGCAATACCCTGGTACGCGGATTTAGTTAATTTCCTTGTTTGTGGTATTTTACCTTATGGCATTACTCACCAAGGGAAGAAGCGGTTCTGCCATGATGCGAAGCATTACTTTTGGGACGAGCCTCTTTTGTTTAAACAATGTGCAGATCAGGTTATATGCCGATGTGTCCCTGAAGAAGAGCAACATAATGTACTCCGGCAATGCCATTCTTCACCCTATGGAGGACATTTTGGTGGAACTCGTACGCGGCCAAAGTTTTACAATCCGGTTTGTATTGGCCAACATTGTACAACGATGCCCAAGACTTTTACAAGCAATGTGATCGTTGCCAGAGGACGGGCAATATCTCTAGACGACATGAGATGCCGCTCCAGAACATCATCGAGGTAGAATTGTTCGATGTATGGGGGATCGATTTTATGGGACCTTTCCCATCTTCATTCGGAAACCTCTACATTCTACTTACCGTCAACTACGTGTCTAAATGGGTTGAGGCAGCTGCAGTTCCCAACAACGATTCCAAGACCGTGCAACGATTCTTGCAGAAAAACATATTTACACGGTTTGGGATGCCGAGAGCAATTATCAGTGACGAAGGCAAGCATTTTGACAACAGACTAATTGCCAAGATGTTGCAACGCTTCGGCATATCACACAAGATCGCCACGGCATATCACCCACAAACTAACGGACAAGCAGAAATTTCCAACTGGAATTGAAGGGTATACTCGAGAAAGTTGTAAATCCCTCTAGGAAGGATTGGTTATTAAGACTAGATGACGCACTTTGGGCATATCGCACTGCATTCAAAACACCCTTAGGTATGTCCCCCTTCCAACTTGTCTATGGCAAGACATGCCATCTACCGGTGGAAATCGAACACAAGGCATATTGGGCAATCAAGACCGTGAATATGGATTGGGAAAGTACCGGATAAAAGCGTTTTTTGGACCTCAATGAGATAGAAGAATTTCGTGCACTCGCCTATAACAATGCACGAATCTACAAGGAGAAAAAAAAGTAATGGCATGACAAGAAACTATTGCCACGACAATTCATGCCATGGCAACTAGTTCTCTTATTCAATTCTCGGCTAAAACTTTTCCTGGGAAAGCTGAAATCAAGATGGTCTTGACCATTCGAAGTTGTCAAACCATTCTCCCATGGTGTCGTGATAATCAAGTCCATCACTGACAAACATGAATTCAAAGTTAATGGACAAAGATTGAAACACTACAATGGTGCCCATGTGGAACGTAACAAAGAAGTGGTCAACTTAGGAGATGCATGAGCATGCTCTCCCTTTGATATTTTATTTTTTATTTTTTTTATTTCCGATTAATATTTTTTTATTTTATTTTTCAAACTTTTTTTATTTTTTATTATTTTCGATTGTTATTATTTTTTAGGATAGAGTTTCTTTTTTTTTTATCTTTTTAAGTTTAAGAATCCCTTTATACATCTTTATTTATTTTCTTTTATTAGTTTATCTTTAATTTTAATTCTTATTTGATTTGTCTTTGAATTGTAGGAAAAGAGTCAAGATAAAGAGGAATTTTAATCCAAGAAGGAAAACATCTTCAACAAGGAAACTAATGGGTTGAATCTAAGGCTTATATAAAGCCTCCAATTTACCCTAATCAAACCCCCCTTGCCGTCACCCTCTCCCTAAACCAAAACCTTTTTTTTCGTTTTCCTCTAATCCCACCCACCATATTTACCACCTATCTTTTCTATAAAACCCATCACCCTTAACCTATTCCTACTTTTTATCTTGCAACTTTTTAGTTTATTTTCTTTTATTTTCTTTGTTTTTACAAAACTCACAACCAAGATCATCCATGGCATCCAAAATTAATTTTTTAGTTAATCCAAGTTCCTCCAAAGAACCAAGATACAAGAAGTTTGCTACACCGGTGGTTCAAGAAAGATTTCACTCCAAGTTTGAAAGCCGGAAGATTCATGAAGAACAAGGCTTTGAATACTCCAACTCTCATCAAGATTTCGTCCTTGAACCATTCATCTTCGAGAGGATTGCACATCAAAAGTGGCAAATCTTTTGCCATCAACCGGAACCGGGAAACATCTCATGGGTAAGAGAATTCTATGCTCACTCACCTAACCCGGATAATCCTTATGTTTTTGTTCGTGACAAGGCCATACTCATAAGTCCCGAAAATGTCAACACCTTTTACGGGCTTTACATTGAGAAGGACGAGCATCAAGCCTTCGTTGATCAAATCACGCCCAAGCAACTCGACAAGGTGCTTCAAGAACTCACTCAACCGGGAACTCATTGGAACGACGGTAAATACAAGGGCACGATAAATCGCCTTCGACTTAAACCCGAGGCAAAACTATGGAATAAGTTTGTTAAAGCTTCTTTAATGCCCACCACACATAATACTACCGTTGATATACCACGTCTTTTGCTCATACATTCTATTTTGCATAATCACATCATTAACATTGGAAAAATTATTTGTGATGAGATTTTTGTATGTAGCTCAAAAGATAAGGGTTCTCTTTTCTTCCCTTGCTTAATTTCTAATCTTTGCAAGGAGATGCATGTCCCAAGTGAGTCCACCGACGAAAAGGCCGTACCAAAGTCCGGTTAGAATCAAGCACAAATCCAAAAGCTAATGGGAGAGACACCGGGAAAATCTTCAAGGCCTCCAATTGTCGCGGCAACTCCTGCCGCCCCGGCAATCCCTAATGCCCAAGCACCTAACACCCGGGCAACTCGGCCATCAACCCCGGGACACTTTGAAGCACTCTTGCAACCATTGGTGAGCCACCTAAGGCAAATTGAAGACCGGCAACTAATGTTCATGCGGTACATGAAGGAGCATAACAATGCCATCACCCAAGTTATCCTAGAAAAGTACCCGGACAATCGCGTGTCATTCCCAATCTTTCCTGCAAAGATCCTTGCCCCGGCAACCAATAAAGCAGTCGCCACGGCAACCGCAACAGATGATGCCCCAGAAACCTATATCGTGCCTGCACAAGATGATGCCACGGCAACCAAAGCTAAAGACATCCCGGCAACCACTGCAAAAGCCAGAGGTAAAGCACCTATGCCCGAATCAACTCCTACGGAATCATTTTATGATTTTTTAGGTTCGGACGAGTCCTCCATTGCACCAACAAAGACCGCATCAATTGAATCCTCCAAGCAAAAAGCCAATGACACTGATAAAGAGGACGATGAAGACAACCCCGTACGAGGATCGATTCCACCACCGACAACAAGAAAACAACCATCGCGTTCAAGCAAGAGAATCAAGACACCGACCAAAAAGAAACTAATCATCTACGATGACGAACTCTTGGAGTAAGTCATCGTATGCATTTTATTTTTCGGCATTTTTATTTTTCTTTAATGAATGCATTGAGGACAATGCCTCACTTAAGTTTAGGGGGGGATTGTTATTAGTAGTTACCATGTTTAGTTACATTCATCTTAAGTATTACATTTAGGATACATAAATTGCTTGCCATGCCTTTAGTTGGAACAAGAATTGCTTAGATTTGATGAATATCCGATGATGACTTTGCCAATGCACTTAATTGATAGAATTTTTATTCTAGGATAACCATGGAAAAACTTAGAATTTTACTATGATGCTAAATTTGATGAAACACTGTTGTGGTTTGATTGATTTAAGGAATTCTAGTGAACTTAGGTTGATAATTAAACAAATTGGGGGATTAGAATAAAAATTGGATGAATGCTAGAGGTGCCCGAAATTGTCTCTAGCATGTGCTAAAAAAATTGATCACTAGAGGTGCCTGAAACTGGCTATGTGCTAAAAATTTTTGATCGCTAGAGGTGCCCGAAACTGGCTCTAGTATGTGCTAAAAAATTTTGATCGCTAGAGGTACCCGAAACCAACTCTAGTCGAATAAAACTAAAAACAAAACACTAGAGGTGCCCAAAACTGGCTCTAGTTAAAACATGTTAAAAAGAACCCAATGAAGTAATTTGAAAACCTCTTGTTTGCATAGAATCCGAAAAATCAACTTGCACACAACTCCGCACACACTCACAAGCATTATAGTTTGACTCTGAGTAACTCCTAAGTTTTCCGAAAAATCAAAAGCCAATCATACTTTGTGCCCCGGTTCTGAGAATTGAAATCAAGTTCAAAGCTAAGTTTGTGAAAATTAAAGTCTTGGCAGGTAATTATTAGTTGGCATTGCTTGAGGACAAGCAATAGTTTGAGTTCGGGGGTGTGATAAGTGTTCAAAAGTACTATTTTTCTTACCCTTTTTACTCATATTATTGTTAGACTTAGGATCATATTAGTTTCATAATTAGCTATTCATGCATTAATCCATGTTTCCTTCCATCATTGAGCTTGATTACTTAACTTGGTAGTTTTTGTGGGAAAAGATGCTGCTTTGGTGTGTTTTGTGTGTGTGCAGAATCACTTGCCTAAACAAGGCTAGAACCAGTTGCCAGGGCAGTGAATGAAGGAGATGCCGAGCTAGTTGCCAGGGCAATGCATGAAGGAGACGCCGAGCCAGTTGCCAGGACAATTGTCGACAAGGAATAAGGTTTATTCAAGGTTTATTCATCCTTGGTTTTTATTCTTGTTTGCGAGTAAATTGGGAGAGGATCTCGTAACTTCATCTATTTATCTAATATCGGGAGAGTTAGATTCAAGAAACGAATGAATATGATCTTTATTCAATCTGTTGATGGTGAAGATTAATCCATCTTAGGAATAAGTCAAGGATTTCAATGGCTAAGAAGAGCGCAAGATTGGTTGTTGTTCACCCTTGATTCACGCAGGGATGTATTATCAAGGCATGCACAAGTAGCTAGAGTTTCGACTTAGGGATAAGAAGAAACCATTGAAGAACGCTCTGCCAAACCTTGAAGGTTGCTGCCCAGACGCCCAAGTAGTTGCCCAGGCAACCATCGATTAGTTGCCCATGCAACCCCGTTGTGCAAGTTGCCACGGCAACTGAGTTTCCCATGCACTCTTTTACCAAGACGATCCAATCGGCTATCACACCTCAACTCACGATAACCTGGCCTATCTCTCTCATTTGTTTTCATTTATTCTTTTACTTTATTGCCTTCTAGTTTAGTTATTAGTTAAACTCCTATAACCATTTATTTGTGTTTTTACTTTTTACAGTGCAAGAGACTAGATTCTTGAAGTGGCACCAATCCCTGTGGAGACGATATCTTTTATATTATAACTTGCAACGTGTATACTTGCACAATTGCGTAGCACTTATTACGCACAACAATTAACATTGGAAAAATTATTTGTGATAAGATTTTTGTATGTAGCTCAAAAGATAAGGGTTCTCTTTTCTTCCCTTGCTTAATTTCTAATCTTTGCAAGGAGATGCATGTTCCAAGTGAGTCAACTGATGAAAAGGCCCTACCTTGACCCGACAATGCAAGAAGCAGTCGCCATGGCAACCGCAACAGATGATGCCACGGTAACCAAGCCTGAAGATTCCACGGTAACCAAAGCTAAAAACATCCCGGAAACCACTGCAAAAGCCAAAGGTAAAGCACCTATGCCCGAATCAACTCCCACGGAATCATTTTCTGATTTTTCAGATTCGGACGAGTCCTCCATTGCACCAACAAAGATCGCAATAATTGAATCCTCCAAGCGAAAAGCCAATGACATTGATGAGGAGGACGATGAGGACAACCCCTTACGAGGATCGATTCCACCACTGGCAACAAGGAAACAACCATCGTGATCAAGTAAGAGAATCAAGACACTGACCAAAAAGAAACTAATCATCCACGACGATGAACTCTCGAAGTAAGTCCTCGTTTGCATTTTATTTTTTGTTATTTTTATTTAATACAAGTGTTGCGTGTGATACGTGCTACGCAATTGTGCAAGTATACACGTCGCAAGTAATAAAGTGATACGAGTATCGAGTATCGTCTCCATAAGGATTGGTTTGGGCCACTTTGCTTAAGTTACTGCACTGTGAAAAGTAAAAACACAATTGATAATAAGAGATCTATTTAACGAGTAAACTAAGAGCAATAAACTAAAAGAATAGATGAAATCAAAAGAGAGAATAGGTCAGGTTATCATGAGTTGAGGTGTGATAGCCGATTGGGTCGTCTTGGTAAAAGAGTGCAAGGGCAACTTAGTTGTTGTGGCAACTTGCACAGCGGGGTTGCCTTGGCAACTAATCGATGGTTGCCTGGGCGACTAGCTGGGCAACTACTTGGGCGTCTGGGCAGTAACTTCAAGGTTCGGCAGAGCGTTCTTCAATGGTTTCTTCTTATCCCTAAGTCGAAACTCTAGCTACTTGTGCATGCCTTGATAATACATCCCTGCATGAATCAAGGGTGAACAACAACCAATCTTGCGCTCCTCTTAGCCGTTGAAATCCTTAACTTATTCCTAAGCTGGATTAATCTTCACCATCAATAGATTGAATAAAGACCATACTCATTCGTTTCTTGAATCTAACTCTCCCGATATTAGATAAATAGATGAAGTTACGAGATCCTCTCCCAATTCACTCGCAAACAAGAATAAGAACCAAGAATGAGTAAACCTTGAATTGAAAGTGCAAACTCTTATTACCTAAACAAAATCCAATTGTTTTTCACAACAACAAAACACAATAACCCCAACCAATCAAGTTAGTTCATGGTTGGGTTCAAAAGATATACAAAGAATAATCCTCAAACCATGAATCTAATGGAAGCAAAGAAGAAGAAGAAGAAATCAAACTCTCTCCCCCTGCTCTCTTGTCAAAATTTCTCTCCTCTTGCCCTATGGAGTTGTCGAAATTTTCCCTCTCTTCTTCTCTATGGATTGTCAAAATCTCCATCTTATTTATAGGGCTAGGCCAAAGTCCTTCTTTGAGGAGGAAGTTAAGTTGGAATTAAATTATCTTTAAAGAATATAATTCTTTATTATAATTGTATTCCTACTAGAACTTCTCCTATCTTCTTGGAATTTAATTCTTCTTTAATCTCTGCATGGAAATCAAATTCCTTTGGGTTTGGGCTTTGCTCCACGTCATCTTGGGCTTGTCTAGTCATCAATTTCGACTACCATATCACCTTTGCTCTTGTCGACAATTGCCATGGCAACTGGCTCGGCGTCTCCTTCATGTATTGCCCTAGCAACTAGCTTGGCATACCCTTCATGCATTGCCCTGGCAACTAGCTCTAGCCTTGCTTTGGCAAGTGATCCTGCATATACACACAAAACACACCAAAGCAGCATCTTTTCCCACAAAAACTACCAAGTTATGTAATCAAGCTCAACGATGGAAGGAAACATGGATTAATGCATGAATGGCTAATTATGCAACTAATATGGGCCTAAGTCTAACAATAATATGAGTAAAAAGGGTAAGAAAAATAGTACTTTTGAACAATTATCACACCCCCAAACTCGAACTATTGCTTATCCTCAAGCAATGCAAACTCATAATTACCTGCCAAGACTTCAATTTTCACAAACTTAGCTTTGAACTTGATTTCAATTCTCTGAACCGGGGCACAAAGTATGATTGGCTTTTTATTTTTCGGAAAACTTAGGAGTTACTCGGAATCAAACTATAATACTTGTGAGTGTGTGCGGAGTTGTGTGCAAGTTGATTTTTTGGATTCTATGCAAACAATAGGTTTTCAAATTACTTTATTGGGTTCTTTTTAACATGTTTTAACTAGTGCCAGTTTTGGGCACCTCTAGTGTTTAGTTTTCAGTTTTCTTAAGTTAATTTATTCGACTAGAGCCGGTTTCGGGCACCTCTAGCTAAATAGTACTTTTTTAACACATACTAGAGCCAGTTTCGGGCACCTCTAGTGATAAATTTTTAGCACATGCTAGAGCCAATTTTGGGCACCTCTAGCATTCATCCAATTTTTATTCTAATCCCCCAATTTGTTAATTATCAACCTAAGTTCACTAGAATTCCTTAAATCAATCAAACCACAACAGTGTTTCATCAAATTTAGCATCATAGTAAAATTCTAAGTTTTTCCATGGTTATCCTAGAATAAAAATTCTATCAATTAAGTGCATTGGCAAAGTCATCATCGGATATTCATCAAATCTAAGCAATTCTTGTTCCAATTAAAGGCATGGCAAGCAATTTATGTATCCTAAATGTAATACTTAAGATGAATGTAACTAAACATGGTAACTACTAATAACAATCCCCCCCAAACTCGAGTGAGGCATTGTCCTCAATGCATGCATTAAAAAAAAATAACGAAAAATAAAATGCATACGAGGACTTACTTTGAGAGTTCGTCATCGTAGATGATTAGTTTCCTTTTGGTCGGTGTCTTGATTCTCTTGCTTGAACGCGATGGTTGTTTTCTTGTTGCCGGTGGTGGAATCGATCCTCGTACGGGGTTGTCCTCATCGTCCTCTTCATCAGTGTCATTGGCTTTTCGCTTGGAGGATTCAATTGGTGCGGTCTTTGTTGGTGCAATGGAGGACTCGTCCGAATCTGAAAAATTAGAAAATGATTCCGTAGGAGTTGATTCAGGCGTAGGTGCTTTACCTTTGCCTTTTGCAGTGGTTGCCGGGATGTCTTTAGTTTTGGTTGTCGTGGCATCTTCAGGGTTGGTTGCCGTGGCATCAGCTTGTGCAGGCACGATGTAGGTTGTCGTGGCATCATCTTTTGTGGTTGCCGTGGCAAGTAGTCGGCAGTAAATTTCCTTAGCATGGTGGTTGTGAGTCTTGTTGTGAAAAAGAAAATAAAGAAAACCTAGAAACTAAAGATAATGAAGAAAAAAATATCTCCTAAAAATAAAAATGAAAATAAAAAGAAAAAGAAAATATTGAAAGGAGAGCATGCTCATGCATCTCCTAAAGTGACCACTTCTTTGTTACGTTCAACATGGGCACCATTATAGTGCTTCAATCTTTGTCCATTAACTTTGAATTCATGGTTGTCAGAGATGGACTTGATTATCACAACACCATGGGAGAATGGTTTGACGACTTCGAATGGTCCCGACCATCTTGTTTTCAGCTTTCTCGGGAAAAGTTTTAGCCGAGAATTGAATAGGAGAACTAGTTGCCCTGGCGTGAATTGCCGCGGCAATAGTTTCTTGTCGTGCCATCGCTTTGTTTTCTCCTTGTAGATTCGTGCATTGTTATAGGCGAGTGCACAGAATTCTTCTATCTCATTGAGATCCATCAAACGCTTTTGTCCGGCACTTTCCTAATCCATATTCATGGTCTTGATTTCCCATTGGTTTGTAGGTGATATTGCCCGTCCTCTGGCAACGATCAGATTGCTTGTAAAACTCTTGGGCATCTTTGTACAGTGTTGGCCAATACAAACTAGATTGAAAAACTTTGGTCGCGGTACGAGTTCCTCCAAAATGTCCACCATAGGGTGAAGAATGGCATTGTCGAAGTACATTCTGTTACTCCTCTTCAGGGACACATCGGCTTATAACCTGATCTGCACATTGTTTAAACAAAAGAGGCTCATCCCAAAAGTAATGCTTAGCATCATGGCAGAACCGCTTCTTCCCTTGGTGAGTAAGGCCATAAGGTAAAATACCACAAACAAGGAAATTAATTAAATCCGCGTACCAGGGTATTACTGAGGCATGTGCTGTCGTGGCGACTACTCCTAAGGTTGCCGAGGCGTGTGCGTCTAGAGTTGCCGAGGTATACACATCCATGGTTGCCGAGGCGTGTGTATCGGTAGTTGCCGTGGCGTCGAGGGTTGCCGAGGCAACTAAAAGTTGTTCATCCAGGAATGCATCGCATATCTCTAAATCCGCATCCTCCTCCCTATGAGTTGGCCTAGGACTGCTCCTACCGCGAAATCACTTGTATCACACATGAGCTCAAAATGTGACGTCCAATCTGGTGGAACGACAATGGGTGCCGAGGCAACTGTTGAACTCATTACCAAAAATGGAAAAATCATCCATGAGGATCTCAAGGAGGTCTTCGACCATGTCTGAAAAGAGTGCCATCATGCATATTCTAATGTTACTGCATATCTGAGAAAACTTGAGGAGAGTCATTTCTGATACTTCTTATAGTCCATCTGTACCCTCCATCGGGTGACAATATTGCCCAAAAAGAGTTGGGCCAATGTGCTCCCAACTACTCCCTTTTGCATTACCATGGTGGAGGTGTCTTTCTTCTTTGTTCGCTTGTAGTCCATGTATACTCTCCACCTTGCTACTATTCCTGAAGGCACAAATATATTAATAGGAAAAATTATATCCATTCTTAACCATTCAATTACCTCATTCTTGTCGACTTCTATCATGGTTGGATGTAGCCTTTGTTGTCGTGGCAATTGCTGCTCAAGCCAATTGCCGTGGCAATCAGTTTTCAAATTTTGCTTTAAGTCAAGGGAAGAACCAATTTTTTGAAGAGCTTTATGAATCCAAACACCTTTTTCTTTTGGCCTCTCAAACATCTCCATCAGTAGAGATTTCGATGGCTTCAAATCTACCAACCTCGGTTCCTCAAGACATACCTGCAATGGACGAGGTGAGTTTTTAAAGAATTCAAAAGGTTCAACTATTACCTACTCATATTCCATTGGCAAAGTATTATCATCTCGTTGGTCTTGCATGTGGTCATGTAATTGCCGTGGCAATTGTAGATGAGAGCAATCTACACATTCCTGCTTCAAGATCAACGTTGTAACTTTTTGGGCATCAGGTTCCTCAAAATTTGTTGTAGTATTGTTGTTCTCAGCTTCATCGAGTGTTGTCGCGGCATTGCTCTGTTCAGGCTCCTCAATCATTGCCGAGGCAATTTGTTGTTCAAGCTCATCATGTGTTGGGAAGTCTCTCTCATTGGCATCCTCTTGACTTTGAGGTTCTAGTTGTTCCTCACACATCGGAGAGATTTCTTTGTATTGCTCCTTATCCTCTTGCCTTGGGACGTCAGTATCCCTAGGAATGAATTGTTGGTGCATGTTATCCATGACATATGTGGATCTCCCCAATTGATCTTCTGAATCCCCTAAGGTTGTATCCCACTGAGCTATCCTCGTATCCATAGATTTTGATAGTTCTCGAATCCCTTCAATTGATCCGTCAAGTCTAGCCAAGGAAGCTAGTAACGTTTCCTCCAAGGAATTGGAATGCTCTTGAAAAGGACTACATTGCCATGGCGTATCTGTTGCTGCGGCAAAATTGTTATGGTAAAAAAAAATTTGAGCTTTTTGACCATACCATGAAGAATTTTGTTGCTGGTTCCCTCTATGGTCCTCCATGTAGTTATATGCACCGAAAATGTGAGGGCAATTTTCAAACACATGATGTTCTCCACACATAGCACAAGATTTTTCCACGGTATAAGTTCTTTGGGCTTTTCTCAGTTGGTATCGGTAATCATCAAAGGGTGCAAGAAACTCTTGATTGGATTGATTCATATCTTCCAACATCATCTCTCGAATAGATCGGCTTTTATTTCCCGACATGTTGATGTCCCTTAACTTGTAGCGCACCTAATATTTTTTGATAAACAAACAAAAATAAAAGTTAGTAAAACTAAGAAAAAAAATGCAATAACAAAAACAACTAACACCAATTGCCAATCCCCGGCAACGAAACTTGTTGCGTGTGATAAGTGCTACGCAATTGTGCAAGTATACACATCGCAAGTAATAAAGTGATACGAGTATCGAGTATCGTCTCCACAGGGATTGGTTTGGGCCACTTTGCTTAAGTTACTGCACTGTGAAAAGTAAAAACACAATTGATAATAGGAGTTCTAATTAACGAGTAAACTAAGAGCAATAAACTAAAAGAATAGATGAAATCAAAAGAGAGAATAGGTCAGGTTATCATGAGTTGAGGTGTGATAGCCGATTGGATCGTCTTGGTAAAAGAGTGCAAGGGAAACTCAGTTGCCGTGGCAACTTGCACAGCGGGGTTGCCTTGGAAACTAATCGATGGTTGCCTGGGCGACTAGCTGGGCAACTACTTGGGCGTCTGGGCAGCAACTTCAAGGTTCGGTAGAGCGTTCTTCAATGGTTTCTTCTTATCCCTAAGTCGAAACTCTAGCTACTTGTGCATGCCTTGATAATACATCCCTGCGTGAATCAAGGGTGAGCAACAACCAATCTTGCGCTACTCTTAGCCGTTGAAATCCTTAACTTATTCCTAAGCTGGATTAATCTTCACCATCAATAGATTGAATAAAGACCATACTCATTCGTTTCTTGAATCTAACTCTCCTGATATTAGATAAATAGATGAAGTTACGAGATCCTCTCCCAATTCACTCGCAAACAAGAATAAGAACCAAGAATGAGTAAACCTTGAATTGAAAGTGCAAACTCTTATTACCTAAACAAAATCCAATTGTTTTTCACAACAACAAAACACAATAACCCCAACCAATCAAGTTAGTTCATGGTTGGGTTCAAAAGATATACAAAGAATAATCCCCAAACCATGAATCTAATGGAAGCAAAGAAGAAGAAGAAATCGAACTCTCTCCCCCTTGCTCTCTTGTCAAAATTTCTCTCCTCTTACCCTATGGAGTTGTCGAAATTTTCCCTCTCTTCCTCTCTATGGATTATCGAAATCTCCATCTTATTTATAGGGCTAGGCCAAAGTCCTTCTTTGAGGAGGAAGTTAAGTTGGAATTAAATTATCTTTAAAGAATATAATTCTTTATTATAATTGTATTCCTACTAGAACTTCTCCTATCTTCTTGGAATTTAATTCTTCTTTAATCTCTGCATGGAAATCAAATTCCTTTGGGTTTGGGCTTTGCTCCACATCATCTTGGGCTTGTCTAGTCATCAATTTCGACTACCATATCACCTTTGCTCTTGTCGACAATTGCCATGGCAATTGGCTCGGCGTCTCCTTCATGTATTGCCCTGGCAACTGGCTCGGCTTATCCTTCATGCATTGCCCTGACAACTAGCTCTAGCCTTGTTTTGGCAAGTGATCCTGCATATACACACAAAACACACCAAAGCAACATCTTTTCCCACAAAAACTACCAAGTTATGTAATCAAGCTCAACGATGGAAGGAAACATGGATTAATGCATGAATGGCTAATTATGCAACTAATATGGGCCTAAGTGTAACAATAATATGAATAAAAAGGGTAATAAAAATAGTACTTTTGAACACTTATCAGCAAGCATTGAGGACAATGCCTCACTCGAGTTTGAGGGGGATTTTTATTAGTAGTTACCATGTTTAGTTACATTCATCTTAAGTATTACATTTAGGATACATAAATTGCTTGCCATGCGTTTAGTTGGAACAAGAATTGCCTAGATTTGATGAATATCCGATGATGACTTTGCCAATGCACTTAATTGATAGAATTTTTATTCTAGGATAACCATGGAAAAACTTAGAATTTTACGATGACGCTAAATTTGATGAAACGCAGTTGTGGTTTGATTGATTTAAGGAATTCTAGTGAACTTAGGTTGATAATTAAACAAATTGGGGGATTAGAATAAAAATTGGATGAATGCTAGAGGTGCCCGAAATTGGCTCTAGCATGTGCTAAAAAAATTGATCACTAGAGGTGCCCGAAACTGGCTCTAGTATGTGCTAAAATTTTTTGATCGTTAGAGGTGCCCGAAACCGGCTCTAGTCGAATAAAACTAAAAGGAAAACACTAGAGGTGCCAAAAACTGGCTCTAGTTAAAACATGTTAAAAAGAACCCAATGAAGTAATTTGAAAACCTTTTGTTTGCATAGAATCCAAAAAATCAACTTGCACACAACTCCGCACACACTCACAAGCATTATAGTTTGACTCTGAGTAACTCCTAAGTTTTCCGAAAAATGAAAAGCCAATCATACTTTGTGCCCCGGTTCTGAGAATTGAAATCAAGTTCAAAGCTAAGATTGTGAAAATTAAAGTCTTGGCAGGTAATTATTAGTTGGCATTGCTTGAGGACAAGCAATAGTTCGAGTTCGGGGGTGTGATAAGTGTTCAAAAGTACTATTTTTCTTACCCTTTTTACTCATATTATTGTTAGACTTAGGCTCATATTAGTTGCATAATTAGCTATTCATGCATTAATCCATGTTTCCTTCCATCGTTGAGCTTGATTACTTAACTTGGTAGTTTTTGTGGGAAAAGATGTTGCTTTGGTCTGTTTTGTGTGTGTACAGAATCACTTGCCTAAACAAGGCTAGAACCAGTTGCCAGGGCAGTGCATGAAGGAGATGTCGAGCTAGTTATCAGGGCAATGCATGAAGGAGACGCCGAGCCAGTTGCCAGGGCAATTGTCGACAATGAATAAGGTGATATGGTAGTCGAAATTGATGACTAGACAAGCCCAAGATGACGTGGAGCAAAGCCAAATCCCAAAGGAATTTGATTTCCATGAAGAGATTAAAGAAGAATTAAATTCCAAGAAGATAGGAGAGGTTCTAGTAGGAATATAATTATAATAAAGAATTATATTCTTTAAAGATAATTTAATTCCAACTTAACTTTCTACTCAAAGAAGGACTTTGACCTAGCCCTATAAAAGAGAGGGGAACTTCGAAAACTCCAAAGAGAGCAAGAGGAGAGAATTTTCGACAAGCATCTAGGGCAAGGAAATTTCGAAAAGCTTCAATTCTTCATCTTTTTCTTTCTTGTTCAATTAGGTTCATGCTAGGGATTATTTATCTTGTGTTTCTTTGGAACCTAGCCATGAACTAAATCTATTTGGCTATGGTTATTGTGTTTTGTGGTTGTGAGAAACTATTGGATTTTGTTTAGGTAATAAGAGTTTGCACTTTTCTATTCAAGGTTTATTCATCCTTGGTTTTTATTCTTGTTTGCGAGTGAATTGGGAGAGGATCTCGTAACTTCATCTATTTATCTAATATCGGGAGAGTTAGATTCAAGAAACGAATGAATATGATCTTTATTCAATCTATTGATGGTGAAGATTAATCCGTCTTAGGAATAAGTCAAGGATTTCAACGGCTAAGAAGAGCGCAAGATTGGTTGTTGTTCACCCTTGATTCAAGCAGGGATGTATTATCAAGGCATGCACAAGTAGCTAGAGTTTCGACTTAGGGATAAGAAGAAACCATTGAAGAACGCTCTGCCGAACCTTGAAGGTTGCTGCCCAGACGCCCAAGTAGTTGCCCAGGCAACCATCGATTAGTTGCCAAGGCAACCCCGTTGTGCAAGTTGCCATGGCAACTGAGTTTCCCATGCACTCTTTTACCAAGACGATCCAATCGGCTATCACACCTCAACTCACGATAACCTGGCCTATCTCTCTCATTTGTTCTCATTTATTCTTTTACTTTATTGCCTTCTAGTTTAGTTATTAGTTAAACTCCTATAATCATTTATTTGTGTTTTTACTTTTTACAGTGCAAGAGACTAGATTCTTGAAGTGGCACCAATCCCTGTGGAGACGATATTTTTTATACTATAACTTGCAACATGTATACTTGCACAATTGTGTAACACTTATTACGCGCAACATTTAACATTGGAAAAATTATTTGTGATGAGATTTTTGTATGTAGCTCAAAAGATAAGGGTTCTCTTTTCTTCCCTTGCTTAATTTCTAATCTTTGCAAGGAGATGCATGTTCCAAGTGAGTCAACTGATGAAAAGGCCCTACCTTGCCCCGGCAATGCATGAAGCAGTCGCCACGGCAACCGCAACAGATGATGCCACGGTAACCAAGCCTGAAGATTCCACGACAACCAAAGCTAAAAACATCCCGGCAACCACTGCAAAAGCCAAAGGTAAAGCACCTATGCCCGAATCAACTCCTACAAAATCATTTTCTGATTTTTCAGATTCGGACGAGTCTTCCATTGCACCAACAAAGATCGCACCAATTGAATCCTCCAAGCGAAAAGCCAAAGACATTGATGAAGAGGACGATGAGGACAACCCCTTACGAGGATTGATTCCACCACCGGCAACAAGGAAACAACCATCGTGTTCAAGCAAGACAATCAAGACTCCGACCAAAAAGAAACTAATCATCCACGACGATGAACTCTCGAAGTAAGTCCTCGTTTGCATTTTATTTTTCGTTATTTTTATTTAATACAAGCATTGAGGACAAAGCCTCACTCGAGTTTGGGGGGGATTTTTATTAGTAGTTACCATGTTTAGTTACATTCATCTTAAGTATTACATTTAGGATACATAAATTGCTTGTCATGCCTTTAGTTGGAACAAGAATTGCCTAGATTTGATGAATATTCGATGATGACTTTGCCAATGCACTTAATTGATAGAATTTTTATTCTAGGATAACCTTGGAAAAACTTAGAATTTTACTATGATGCTAAATTTGATGAAACACTGTTGTGGTTTGATTGATTTAAGGAATTCTAGTGAACTTAGGTTGATAACTAAACAAATTGGGGGATTAGAATAAAAATTGGATGAATAATGGAGGTGCCTGAAATTGGCTCTAGCATGTGCTAAAAATTTGATCGCTAGAGGTGCCCGGAATCGGCTCTAGTATGTGCTAAAAAAAATTGATCGCTAGAGGTGCCCGAAATCGGCTCTAGTCGAATAAATTAATTAACTTAAGAAAACTAAAAACAAAATACTAGAGGTGCCCAAAACTGGCTCTAGTTAAAACATGTTAAAAAGAACCCAATGAAGTAATTTGAAAACCTCTTGTTTGCATAGAATCCGAAAAATCAACTTGCACTCAACTCCGCACACACTCACAAGCATTATAGTTTGATTCCGAGTAACTCCTAAGTTTTCTGAAAAATGAAAAGCCAATCATACTTGGTGCCCCGGTTCTGAGAATTGAAATCAAGTTCAAAGCTAAGTTTGTGAAAATTGAAGTCTTGGCAGGTAATTATTAGTTTGCATTGCTTGATGACAAGCAATAGTTCGATTTGGGGGTGTGATAAGTGTTCAAAAGTACTATTTTTCTTACCCTTTTTACTCATTTTATTGTTAGACTTAGGCTCATATTAGTTGCATAATTAGCCATTCATGCATTAATCCATGTTTCCTTCCATCGTTGAGCTTGATTACATAACTTGGTAGTTTTTGTGGGAAAATATGTTGCTTTGGTGTGTTTTGTGTGTATGTGCAGGATCACTTGCCAAATCAAGGCTAGAGCTAGTTGCCAGGGCAATGCATGAAGGAGAAGCCGAGCTAGTTGCCAGGGCAATCCATGAAGGAGACGCCGAGCCAGTTGCCAGGGCAATTGTCGACAAAGAATAAGGTGATATGGTAGTCGAAATTGATGACTAGACAAGCCCAAGATGACGTGGAACAAAGCTAAATCCCGAAGGAGTTTGATTTCTATGAAGAGATTAAAGAAGAATTAAATTCCAAGAAGATAAGGGAAGTTCTAGAAGGAATATAATTATAATAAAGAATTATATTCTTTAAAGATAATTTAATTCCAACTTAACTTCCTCCTCAAAGAAGGACTTAGACCTAGCCCTATAAATTAGAGGCCATGCCGTCAACTCCAAGAGAGGGAGAGAGGAGAGAATTTTTTACAAGCATCTAGGGCAAGGAGGATTTCGACAAGCTTCATCCTTCATCTTTTTCTTTCTTGTTCAATTAGGTTCATGCTAGGGGTTCTTCATCTTATGTTTCTTTGGAACCTAGCCATGAACTAAATCTATTTGGCTAAAGTTATTGTGTCTTGTGGTTGTGAGAAACTATTGGATTTTGTTTAGGTAATAAGAGTTTGCACTTTTCTATTCAAGGTTTATTCATTCTTGGTTCTTATTCTTGTTTGCGAGTGAATTGGGATAGGATCTCGTAACTTCATCTATTTATCTAATATCGGGAGAGTTAGATTCAAGAAACGAATGAATATGATCTTTATTCAATCTATTGATGGTGAAGATTAATCCAGCTTAAGAATAAGTTAAGTATTTCAACGGCTAAGAGGACCGAAAGATTGGTTGTTGTTCACCCTTAATTCACGCAGGGATGTATTATCAAGGCATGCACAAGTAGCTAGAGTTTCGACTTAGGGATAAAAAGAAACCATTGAAGAACGCTCTGCCAAACCTTGAAGGTTGTTGCCCAGACGCCCAAGTAGTTGCCCAGGCAACCATCGATTAGTTGCCAAGGCAACCCCGTTGTGCAAGTTGCCATGGCAACTGAGTTGCCCAGGCACTCTTTTACCAAGACGATCCAATCGGCTATCACACCTCAACTCACGATAACCTGGCCTATCTCTCTCATTTGTTCTCATTTATTCTTTTACTTTATTGCCTTCTAGTTTAGTTATTAGTTAAACTCCTATAATTATTTATTTGTGTTTTTTACTTTTTACAGTGCAAGAGACTAGATTCTTGAAGTGGCACCAATCCCTGTGGAGACGATATCTTTTATACTATAACTTGAAACGTGTATACTTGCACAATTGCGTAGCACTTACTACGCTTAACAACGTCAGCCCTAGGATTCAAATATAGGATAAGATAATCACATCCGTTATCCCTTGAGCATTCAAAATTCAATTTTCGAGGCTTATCCTAGGTTATCCTTGCACACCTATCTAAAGAACTCAAGAAAGCATATAATCGACATTCACCAATCATCAACGATCGGCTTGGAGAGGCTGCACCAAGGAGACGTGGTTCGACCAGCTTGACCGAGAGCCTGGACCTTGAAGGGCTGTATCAACCGACCCTCTTCTAGCTCATTCTCTTTGTCTAGTTATTTTATTTTTAAATGATGATGTTATTAGAAAACGATGAAGGTTTTTGGTTTCATACCCTCACCATGAACTAATTTAATAGTTGGCAGGGGATGTTTTGCATTGAACGATGTTTCTATGTTTTTTTAATAATCGAAAATGCCTTGGCATTGTTTCGCCTATCTAGCATGTTTTTCAATTTCCTAAATTCTTTGCCAACCGACCGCTGGCATTGTTTTCTTATTGCACCTTAATATCTTAATAGACTTAGGGGAAACGGTCCATTGCCAGATACTAAGGCGAGATGCTTCGATGGAAGATGTTCAAGTAGATAAACTTACTTCGAGAGTGAGTCTACCCCTTAGGAGTGTATAGATTGGAACTTAATCAAATTTATTTATAAAAAAATTCATTATAGAGATATAAAGATTTTTACATGGTTAATTTTAGGCATTGCCATCGACAAAGGCAATGCCAACTTTGAATCTGCTCAGGAATAATATCAAGGTAGAGAATTATTAAATGTTGGCATGAAAAGCGTGAAAAACAGCCATCCCTTGCCAACGTTCACCACTCATTTAAACACTCATTGTGCAACGATGTTTTCCTTTCACTTATTTCCTTTTAATCACTATTTTCAAACAACCTTAAATCAACCAACACTTTCTCCTTGACAAGTAAACAAGCAAAGCAATAAAACTCTTGGCCAATCCTTGTGGGATTGATAACCAGCTTACTGCTATATTACTTGCAGACCGTGAATACTTACGCAAAAGACTTAGTCTTTGCACTGTTTTCATACATTTTCCACCGTTTTGCCAAGCACTCACACAGTCGAACAGTCACCTAAGTTACAAAAAAATCATGATTCGACATAACCTTTTTCGTGATTAAATCTATTTATGTATTACATCCTTTTGTCCTTTATATCTAAATTGGACATAAGTCATGGAACAGTCACACTTGTATAGTCCATCTAATATTTCTTGATATTTTGAGTAAACTATTATAAACGAATAACTATGATATCTTATATCAACTTATTCGAGCATGGACAATCATTTCTAGTCTCACTCAATCAAGTGGCCTACGATATTACTCCTATTATGTAGGAGGGACAAATCCTATCTTGATTAACCATACTCCACTACCTAGATTGTGACACATCCAATATCAGTCTTTATAGTGTAGTCAGTTACGACCCACGTTTGACCGTTTCAAAATATGTCACTCACGATGTTGAAATAATGATGATCTCAAGTCTGAGGATCATACATTTAGTTATCACTATGAGTAATGCTGTGACTGTCACATAATAATCCAAGAAACATGCTCATAGTGGGTCAGTCCAGTATGTCATTCTCTAACACATACTTATGTATTGATTTTGACATTTCCATGTCAATGAAAACACTTTGTCATCAATCAACTAAATATTAGACTTAATGCATTATTGTTGTTCATGTCCACAATAATACTCGACTAAGGACAATTAAGAATAACCATATTATTCTAAGGACTTTATTATAATTTAGTTTATTTATACACGCAGAATTGTAATTGAAAATAATAATGGCAATGTCTCTTTTAGAATAAAAAAGGTAAAAACAAATGTCATTTACAATAATCTTATGATTGTTCTTTAGGCATACTCTAACAACCTTCCACTAGCACTAAGACCAATCACTCATGTATCTAATACCAAGTGACTTAGTGTGACGATCATGCTTCTGCTGCGTCAAACACTTTGTCACTGGATCGACAATGTTATCATTTGTTGGTACTCTACATATTTTCACATCTCCTCGATCTATAATTTTTCAAATGAGATGGTAATGCTTAAGTATGTGTTTGGATCGTTGGTGAGATATGGGTTATTTTGCTTGTGCGATGGCTAAGGGTGAGCAACGAAACTGAGAAAACCGAAAAACTGACTTGAACCAGGCTATGCGGTTCGGTTCGGGTTTGCATGTTGAGGTTCGATGTTTGGTTCGGTTTAAAACTCAAGCTTCTCAATTTGGTTCAGTTTCGGGTTTTCCATATGGAACCCGTTTATTCCATATCAACCCGAATTAAAAAATACATTATGATCCATATCAAATATATTTTAAAGATAGTCTCTTGAAATATTTTGATTTGTTTTTAAGACATTTTCTTGGAATATTTGGATATATTTTTATAATATTAAGTTGATTGAATATTGTGTTTCAAATTGGAATATGTTTTTATAATATTTACTATTCAAGAGTTGTTTTACTATGTTGAATATTTGAGTTTGGTTTTAATCAAACAATATATTAGACTTCATATTTGTGTTCTAAGTTGGGGATGTAGAATTATTGATTGGATATTAATTAAATGAATATTTTATGTGTTCTTTTTAAAAAATCGCAGACTGCGGTTCGGTTCATATTTTGTTAAAAAACCGAACTGAACCGAACCGAATACAACCCTAGTGATGGCTAAGTTGTTATCACAACGTAGATTTATAGCATTCAATATGCTCGGCACAACCCCTATTTCAGATATGAACTTCTTGATCCAAACACCCTCTTTTGTAGCATCACATGCTACAATATACTCAGTTTCTGTTGTAGAAACAACTATTGTATCTTGCTTTGAAACTTTCTAACTCACAACGCCTCTATTAAGGTATAACACGAAACCCGATTGTGATCGTGAATCATCCTTATTAGTTTGAAAGCAGGCATCAATATAACCTTTTATACTTATCTCTTCCTCACCTCCATATATAAGGAATGTATCCTTAGTTCTTCTTAAGCACTTAAAGATATTTTTAACTATGACCTAATGACCGTCATCGGGATCTACCTGGTACCGACTTGTCATACTTAAAGCGTATGATACATCTGGATGAGTATATAGCATGTCATACATGATAGATCCAGTTGTTGAAGCATATGGAATCTTACTCATGCGCTCTATTTCTTGAGGTGTTGAATGACACATTTCCTTCGAGAGTGAAATTCAATGTCTCATAGGTAAAACCCCTTTTTGGATTATTCCATACTGAATCTTTTCAGTACTTTATTTATGCATGAATTATGACTCAATCCTATGAGTCGTCTCGATCTATCTCTATAGATCTTGACTCCTAATATGTATGTTGCCTCACCCAAGTCATTCATGGAAAAACATTTTCCTAACCAAGTTTTTACAGACTGTAAGCTAGGTATGTCATTTTCTATTATCAGTATGACATCCACATACATTACCAAGAATATGAAAGTGCTCCCAATAATTTTCTTGGAAACACATGGCTCATCTTCATTTTTGATAAAGCCAAACTCTTTGATTGCATCGTTAAAATGAAGATTCCAAATTCGAGAAGCTTGCTTCAATCCATAAATGGACCTTTGTAGCTTGCATATTTTTTCCGGCATCTTTTGGATCGACAAAACCTTCATGTTGTTTCATGTACACATATTCATCTGGTTTTCCATTAAGAAAAGTAGTTTTAACTTTCATTTGCCATATCTCATAATCATAAAATGCAGCTATCGCAAGTAAGATATGGATAGATTTAAAGATAGGAACAGGTGAAAAGTTTCATCATAGTCTATACCATGAATTTGAATTAATCCCTTAGAGACTAATCGCCCTTTGTATGTTTGTACATTACCCTCCATATCAGTTTTCTTTTGAAAAACCACTTGCACCCTATGGGCTTAACCCCTTCAGGTGGGTCAACCAAGATCCAAACTTGGTTTTCTAGGTCCATCACTGCTTTTTGATAAGTCCTAGGCTCATCTTGATCCATGAAGAGAACATCACCATGCAATGTGACAAGAAATCCATATTTTTCAGGCGCATTGCATTCTCTCAAAGATCTTCGCAATGGTTGTGTTTCCAAAACTATTAAATGTTCCTCAAAAACTTGTAGAACTTGTTGCTGTTCAATCTCTTGTTCAATAATATGTGGTTGAACTCGAATTCATTAAGTTCAATATTTCTCCCACTTCCTTTTCTGGAAACAAATTCTCTTTCTAGAAAGATTCATGTTCAAGCAACAAACAATTTGTTCTCGGTAGGATTGAAGAAATAATATCCTTTAGTTTTTTAGGATAACCCACAAAATTACATTTATGAGATTTGGATTCAAGCTTTGTAGACATCTTATGTTTAACATAAGCTTCGCATCCCCAAATTTTCATAAAAGACATATTAGGACGTTTCTCAGTCCATATCTCATATGGTATTTGTGATCTGATTTAGATGGAGCACGATTTAGAGTAAAACCATATATTTTAGTGCATGTCCCTAAAAAAACTGGAAGATCAGCGTGACTCATCATTGATCGAACCATGTCTAACAGTGTTTGATTTCTTCTTTTTGAAAATTCCATTCCATTGTGGAGTACTAGGAGGTATGAGACAATCCCACATTCGTTAAGAAGGTCACCAAACTCTAAGCTTAAGAATTTTCCTCCTCGATCTGATCAAAGAGCCTTAATGCTTTTTCTTAGTTGGTTTTGTACTTCATTTTTAAATTCCTTGAACTTTTCAATGGCTTCAGATTTATGATGCATTAGGTAAATGTACCCATATCTACTGAAGTCATATGTGAAAGTAATAAAGTATTGAAACCCTCCTATGGCTTGTGTATTGATTGGTCCACATACATCAGTATGTATTAATCCCAATAAATCACTTGCTCACTCACTTTTACCATTAAAATGAGCTTCGGTCACCTTTCCCAATAAGCAAGGCTCGCATACATCAAGTTGCTCGAAAACAAATGAATCCAAAAATCCATCTTTATGAAGTTTTGAAGTGCACTTTTCACTTATGTGAACCAAGTGACAATGCCAAAGATAAGTTTGATTAGACTCATTTGTTTTTTTTTATCTTTTCGTATTTATGTTGCGAATGGAATTCTCTCGATCCAAAATATAAAGTCAATTTATTAATTATTTCAAACCATGGAAAACATTATCGAGATAAAAAGAACAACAATTATTCTTAATAATTATTTCAAAACTAATCTTGTCTAAACAAGAAATCAAAATGATGTTTAGTCAAACTAGAGACAAAATAACAATCCTCTAGGAAACGGTAAAGTATATGTTCCAATAGCTAATGCAACAACTCTTGCTCCATTACCAACCCGTAGGTCCACCTCTCATTTTCTTAGATTTCTACTCTTTTGTAGTCCTTATACAAATGTATAAATATGAGAACCACAACCAGTATCCAATACCCAACAAGTAGGTGTTGATAAATTAATATCAATAACATAAATATTTGAAGTAGACGCTCCACTTTCATTTGCCTTCTTGACTTTTCAATACAAATGGGGCAGTTCCTTTTACAATGACATGTCTTATTACAATGGAAACATTTTCCTTCCAGTAACCAGTCAAGGTAGTTTATATTGTTCAACTTGTCTTTCTCAAAGACCAATCGCTATGATAACAAATTTGTATTTGCCATAATAAGTCTACATTAATAAAATATGAATTTTTAAATACGTTTAGCATGTTTGTTCATAAAAGTACTTTATACTCCCAGTACTTCTATAAAAATTAATAACCCTCAAATATTAATGTCGAAAATAACTTTTGTAAAGTTTTTCTAGTAGGCAAGGATCCAAATTTCACATTCTCTTAAGTCAGCTTTGGCTTTTCTTAAGATTATGGTCTATCTAGGTAAGCAACACTTGCTAATTACATCTCATGTAACTCCTTCATTTGGTGAACAACTCTTGTTCATAATCATCTTATGATTATCGAAATAACTAACTTTCAGGTTTTCTAATCATATTAGAGTAATAGTTAAGTCTTTAACCAATATTACAACCAACGAATATCACTTGCTTATTCTTCGTGTTTGGCCAAGATAGATACAAGTACCTCGCTTTAGCAGAACCTACATTGTATCAATCTAGACATTAACGAGGGTTAACATTGGGAAGCAATAAAAGACTTAATATTTTATTGAGGGGTTTTGTGAATATTAACTCACCATTTAACATTTGATCTTATCAATTAACTAGCATGCATCCCATACATTTATTTTATCTCATACATGAAAAGTAGTAAATATGAATGCAATAGTTATAGCCCATATCCTAAGGTGGCCCGTCCCAAGCCAATGGAAGAACCAAATTATTCTAAGGATAAAAACACTTCTCAAGCATCTTTATGTCGCCCCACACTTATATTCCTCAAGTCCATGCTTCTCCGTATAGATTATAGTTTCAAAAACTCATTTTACATACGAGGGAGTAAGATGAGAAAAGAATTACAATAGAAGTAGAGAAAGGAATGACACGCAGGTCGTATTTATAAAACCTTATGAATAAAACTAAATAGGCTATTGGGCTATAACCATGTATACCAAATGTTGTGCATATCAAAACTAATAAAGACGTAGTTTGTTATTAAGGTCTTAACAGATTGTTCCTACATAGGGGTCAAGGAGTGGAGCCCCTTGCGGAGGTCTGGTGACTGCGGGGCCGTCTGTGGGGTGCTGCTGATCGGCCAACGGTAAGGAAATTTTAAAGATTAGCATCTTAATTGCTATGTAAAAACCTCACAATTTGATAAATTTTATCAACATTATCGTGTTTTTTAGGATTTTAAAATCCACGAGGTTCTTACTGAAACAACTCTTGTAACTTTCGGGTCACGAAATCTATAGACTAACCATTAGTTAATATATAACTATAACATGCGCATGTCAACACTTAACATCAAAAACCCTAAAACTCCATATTGAATATGTTAACAACTAACATATAATATTTCAAACCCTATCAACAAAGATCCTAATGATTAACTCTTAATCAACAATCTTCAGAACATCTTTTAACTGGATTAACAGATTAATCGTGATTGAATCGATTTGCTCGTATAAATATCATATATTCGCTAAATAAATCAAAAAATAATATTTATCTCATACAATTACATCACCCAAGTAATTAAAACCCAAATATGTATCGTACAAGTGGGTCTAATACCATCTTGGGTCACGCCGGCACACCCCATACAACTCTACCGAATAATTTAGAGGATCAACAAGAGAGGATGCTCGATAACATATTCAATATTTCTTGAAAGTTTATGACTGTTTTTGAAAACCAGGGATTCCTGATGATGCTTTGCGACTAAATTTATTTCCTTACTCCTTACGAGATCGAGCCATGTCATGGTTAAAAACTTGTTTCTCGGGATTTATTACATCTTGGGATAACTTGTGCAGCAAATTTCTGCACCGATATGATCCATCATACGTACACAATCAAAAGTAAAGTGACATCATCTATTTCCAACAATATAATGATGAATCCATGTATGAAACTTGGGACAGATACAAAGACATGCTACACAAGTGCTCAATTCTTGGATTCCATGATTGGCTACAAGTCATGAAGTTCTATAATGGCGTCAATGCACCTACAAGAATGATGATCGAATTGTTAGCTAATGGTATTTTACTCGATAGAGAACCCGACGAGGCTTTTAAAATACTTGACCAGATAGCCAACACTAACTACCAGTTCCCAAAGGGGAGATTGAGTCCAAGCCGTAAAGCCTCTAGAGCACTCTAGTTGGATGATCCCCAGATCGTAGCAGCTCAGGTCTGCCATCACCAACCTGCTAAAGAACATGCAAGGGTCATCCAATGCTTAGGAAGCCAAGGTAGTGCAATAAACTTGTAAGCACTATGATGGGGAACATCTGTCGAGTGAGTGCCCCCAACAACAAGAATCTGGATGCTACGTAGGGAACACCAACCGCAATAGCAATCCCTAATCCAACACCTATAACCCAGGGTAGAGGCAACATCCAAATTTCAGTTGGAGAGGAAATGAAGGCAATTCAAAAGCACAACATAATACCACAAACGAACCTCCTAGATTCCATCAAAAGACTCAGAGGCAGAACCATGGGCATCTAACTCTGATTCTAATTCTTTTGATAATTCTTATCAAAATTTTATGAAAACTGCTAAAGTTATTATGCAAGATCAAACAAACCATTTGAAGAATCATGGTGACATACTTACAATGCAAGCTGCCATGTTGCAAAACCAACAATCGATCATGCAAAACAACACTGCCTCTATACGGTCCTTAGAGACACAAGTTGGGCAGATTGCCCAAATGCTGAACGTACGACCTCCAGGCGCATTACCTAGTGATACTGAAGTCACTAAAGCCTTTTTTTGCAGAGCAATGTAATTCCATCACTCTACATAGTGGCACACAACTGAGGATAGAAGCCAAGTTTAAGGGAAGCTCTCTAATAGACTCTACACCAGGCAAGCCATCCATCGCTACTTCTACACTAAAGAAACCAACTCATGTGTCTTATACAATGAGTATCCTTACTACTGAAGGCAAAGAAGACAAGCAAAGTATGCTCCTGCATCTAGTAAAACACACAATGAGCCCAGACCACCACCTCCATTTCTACAGCGATTGAAAGCTCAAAAGTGGATGTCTAGTACCAGAAGTTCCTAGATATGCTCAAAATGGCCTATAGGAGTGGGACATTGATGTGCAACTGTTTGAGCATATCTAGGAACTTCTGGTACTAGACCACCACCTCCATTTCTACAGCGATTGAAAGCTCAAAAGTGGGATGTCTAGTACCAGAAGTTCCTAGATATGCTCAAACAGTTGCACATCAATGTCCCACTCCTATAGGCCATTGATCAGATACCGATCTATGCAAAGTTTTTGAAGGAGATCGTGACAAAGAAGATGATGGTAGGAAAAGTTGAAACTATTGCTACTACGGGCGAATGTCTAGCTGTACTGAGTGATTTGCCACCTAAGATGAAGGACCCTGGTACCTTTACCATTCCATGCTCCATAGGCCACAACTATTCTGGTTGTTCTTTGTGTGATCTAGATGTAAGTGTAAATCTGATGCCAAAATCTATGTTCAAAAGATTAAGGATAGGTAAAACAAGGCCTACATCAATGATCCTTCAATTAGCCATCGATCTTAAATCTGAATCGAGTGCATAATTAAAGATGTATTAGTTGAGGTAGATAGGTTTGTCTTTCTGACAGACTTTATCATCCTTGATTATTAAGTTGATGAGAATGCTCTCATCATTTTAGGGAGACCATTGTTGGCCACCGGGCAAATTGTGATTAATTGTGAGAAAAGTAAATTCACCATGAAGAAAAACGACCAAAAAATCACATTCAATGTCTTTAGCACACTCAAGTACGTGGATGACTATGAAGAATGGAAGTTTTTGGACACTAAAGAAGACATAATTAAAGAAAGTTTGCTCAAGACATGTTACGGCAACACTCTTACCACTGCGGAGTAAGCTGTCTTTGATAAGGCTATGCATGAGACTAAACTAGAAGGCAAGATTGAGATTGAACAATCCAATGTAGTGCTTACTAGACCAGGTATGATTTTTAAACCATTGAATTATGCTGAGTTCAAATCTCCCAAGCCATCACTTGAGCATCCACCGGTATATAAACTTAAACTTTTTCCCTCAATTTAAGTATGAACTTTTAGGGGAAAATGATACACTGCCTATTGTCATATCTGCTTGCTTAAAACGTAACCAAGAAGCTAAACTGCTAAATGTTTTTTCTAAACATAAGAAAGCTCTTGGATGGAACGTTTCTGACTTAAAGGACATATATCATACCTTGCGTATGTATGAGGTTTTACTTGCAGCCTACCAGAGCAGCTTAGCACCACAGCGGAAACTATATCCGATCATGATGGTTGTGGATGAAATAGAGATTATTAAATGGCACAATAGACATATTTGCTTCCTCTCAGACACTTCAAATGACCTCTATGTAGCACCACTCAAAGACCAATGCCTAGGAAAGCTCACAGAGGTGTTGCAATGGTTGACAGTTTTCAATGGAACACTAGTCTACTGTGATAAATCTCCTACACCATCATTCGATGATTAACACGTTCCTATTCTATCCTTTTTTAATTTTATGCATTTTAACTTCCGCACTTATTTTTCAGCAAGTTTGATTTATTATTTTAAGAATAAGTTTCATGCTTTCTTTAAAATTATTCTAATTTGGAAACTATCAAGACAAGCAATGAAGAAGGGAAAGAGATATACTTCTACAAGAATAGGTCTACGGACAGTACGGAGACACAAGAGGATTTAGGCTTTAAACTCTCTCTCTCCTGTTAGTTACACTTCCCAAGCATAACCTCTCCATATTCTTCTTACGATAGGCCAATCGTGCTTTTAATTGCTACATTAATGACCCCCTCGTTGCCTACTAAATAAGACTAGCTCTTTGACTTCCTACAAAACTCATATACAATCACGGCGGCAAAAGGAGTGCTTCCTTGATTATTCCTTATCCAAGAGATTCAACACGTTTTGCTACTTGCAATGGTAACTAGTTACTCGGCTTCCAACTCTATCGCAAATGACGGCCACTCTGATAACCATACTGCCTTTCTAAAAACCACGCCTTTGCCACCTACAGTCGCCATCGATCTTCTTCCACAATCACTGTAGCAACGGTATGAACTAATCTGCAAATAGGGGATCCTTGAGGAAGAAGGGTTGGAGCGTACCTCTAAATATAAGCTCTACTTTGATCCACATGTGCTATATGTGATTCAAAAGCAAAAGTGGGATACGTTCATTCAACAACCAAACTACATCAATGTCTCCTAGGTATAAGACTTTTACACCTATGTAAAGCCTAGTGAGGTAGTCAACAATGATAGAATGAACAACAATGGTATCAATAACATGAAGATCAATACAAATGCGTCTCAAACCATATTTTTAACAATAATTTCAATAACTTAATTCCTTGGATCGATATTTGAAAGTGGATACACGAATTCCCAACCAAAATCACCAAAAATTAATGGTCAATATCCTCTAACATTGCCAATAGGACCAAAACCAACACTTCCCGCCAACATCACCAAATAGAGCCTTAGCTCAAGGATCATAGTCCACTCCGTACCAATGAGCACATGAATTCTATGGTATTCCAATTGTATCCAATGGCCATTCGTATCCAAGGATTCAATAGTTAGGCCAATAACAATAGCAATAACAATAGCAATGGCAATGTCAACTTGTCAATAACTGTGTATCATGATCAATATAGCATTTCACAATATTCCAATGTTATAAATGACAATACCATGAATCAATAATCAATATAACAATGTAATAAGCTTACCAAAGCTTAACAATGAGGCCTTCAACAAGGTTTTCATGTATCCATACCTTGATTTCAATGATCGAAATACAATAGACCAATACAATGAAATCGGAAAAGGCGCCTAGCCAATCCTAAGAATCCAACTACTCTCACCGATACTTCAGAAGCTTTTAGAGCACCCGGATGACAATTCCTTTGTTCTTAGACATGCTGGAATTTGATGGATTTGGTGATTCTTCACCTTAATTCTCTTGAGCTACAAAAGAAATAGAAATCACAAGGATTTAAATATCATTAATAGATTCATAGCAACTTATTAGCTATGAAAAACAATAGATATCGAGCCTTGATATCCCTAGGAAATTCTAGGGTTCTTGATTTCTTGGACTTGGATTTAGACATATTTCAGCCATGGAATTAATGAATAAATTAAGGGGTATTGCTTACCCAATCGATACCTATAGTTTAGGATTAAGAAGCTTGAGAAAGTCAAAGCTTGGCGTATCCTCCAATAGAGGTTCTTGCTTGAACAACTAAGGAAGAAAATGAAGATAGATATGAGGTGTAGGCTTAGGAATTGATTGGGTTCTAGCGATGTCTTTTTTACGCTAAAAAATGGGTTTCAAAGTGTTTTGGGTCTTTTGAGTATTTAAAAAAAATTCTGTGGGGTTTTAGAAAAATCATATTTTATTTAAAAATGAAGTCGCCACCGGCCACTTAGGTAGGTCGGACACCATAAAACCATAGATTTTAAAAATGTTGGGTTCGGGAGTCAATTACGAATGGGAAAGGATTAGCACCCCCGCACTACCCAAAATTGGTTCTTTAATAATTCCTGCTTAATTAATATTATACTTTCCGGATCAAAGTGACGATTAAATTAAAATCCAGTTATAAGTGCGAGTAAATCTTAAGGGCCCCGTTATACGAGAGTAAATGCCCAACCACCATCACTACGCCTGATACTGGCCCCATTTACGCTCGGATAAAAGGGCACCACATTAAAAATTAATATCTCGAAATGCAACTTAAAACATTGCAAATAATAACATTCAATTTACATCGACATGATATAAAACACATAAAATATGAATATTACAAAATAAACTAAAAAATAATTAAACACATGGACATAAAACCTAACATATCATAATAACAACAAAGTATGGGCATGAACTAAAAAACACCCTTTCAAGACTAAATTAATTAATCCTAACATGCTCGAACCTATAAGATCGCAAAAGCCACAAATGCATGTCATACATGTAACATGATATGAAACTAAATAAATCTAAGCGACATGCTTCCAAAAAACAATACTTGACATATGACACAACTTAAAGAAAAAAACATGACTTTAATATGTGACCAAACAACACCCGCTTTGGTACATACCCTGAAATGCAAAACAAAAGTAAAGCATGCTAGAATACATGTGTACATCTTAAAATATAAGACATAATGCAAGATATGCATGGCATACATGTAACATGGCACTATACTAGTAAATCGAAACAAAAATAAATGAACACATATTTAATGCCTAACATGTGACATAATTTACATAAATAAAATAATAAGAAAAACACGACATTTACATATGACCACATAGAACACGTTAACACGTAACCTAAAAAAGAAGCTAACATGCACTACATGCTAAAATATACAAATGTACTAGGTACAAGAAACTAAAAAACACAAATCGAATATGTATGATACGAACAAGCGAACGATAATATAAAAAACATAACATGATACATTTTAAACAAGCGAAAAAACACATGAGGTAAAAGCATAAAAGGGGAACACGATAAACAAAATAAACATGCTAAAGACAAAAGAGACTCAACATTTAAAAAAACACCAAGGGACTGAAGTGGAAGAGAAGTAAAACAGAAGGTCAAAAAAATTAAAAGGAAAGCACATATTTGAGGACCAAATTAAAAGTCGAAAGAAACCCACAAGGACCATTTCTGTAAAAAGACCAAGGGGTGAGCTCACAATGAAAACTTCTAAAATGCGGAAACCCTTAGGGTGCAATTATACCACTCACAAACTGATTTTGATTAATTTCGGGACGAGATTGAAGGATTATAAAAGATGGGAAGGACCAGGTTTGTGATTATACCAAGGGGCGAGACAAATTTGAAAATACTGAGAGGGCGGTGGATTTAAAATGTAATTTGACCATTTGTTTTTGTTTTTGAATCTATAAAACAAACATATATGCCCCTTATTTCATTTTTGGATCATTTTTCTTAACCCTAAAGAGAGAGAGCCCTCTTATTCTATGTTTTCCAGAGATGAACCATACAAGAAAAACCAGACTTTCCCAGCCACCGCATAACACCGGTTTCGGGTGAGGCCTTCGCCGTGATGGTCGCCTCAAACCCTCCTCAACCACGGCCGGTTACCAATGAGAAGAAAAAAACCCTAAAGCTTACAATCCCCTCGGCTTTGAAACCAAAAAAAACAGACCCCTCTTGTTATTTTCGAAACAAAGAATCAAAGAAAAAATAAACCCCTTTTGTAACTCACTCCTCAGAGTTTATCGCCGGCAAAGAAGGGTTTTCTTTAGGTAAACTCTATCCTTTTTTTCATTTTTTGGCTTATTATTTACATGCATGCACAAAAAAATGAGAGAGAAAAGAAATACCACTAGAAGTTCTATTTTGTATTTTTGGAAACTGATGGATGATACAAATTTTTTTGTTGGTTTACATATATGCATGATCTCTCTGATTGTTTTTGGTAGAAAATAAGACATGTAATACATATTTTTCTGAGATTTTGTACTGACATACTATCTTTTGGTGTTTTTTGGTACGTTCTTTGAGCGGCGGTTGGTACGACCGGTATGGGGAGCATGGTGGCAGCGAGGTAGAGGCGGAGTGGTGCTAGTCTTAATCTCGGCCGTTGGATCAGATCTGATCCAACAGCTAGGATTCTTCATGGATGGCTCAGATGTGATCTGGAATGAGCAAGATTACACCAGATCGCGACACGTGGCATACGGTTATCTGAAGGGCCAATGCATGCTCCACACGCGCGCGTGGAAGACAGTTGAATGGTGAGTGGGCTCACGCGCGACAGATGAGGAGTCATCTCCCTTTGATCATGGTCGTTGGATCAAAACTTGATCCAATGGCTCTTGATTGGCTACACATGAAGAAAGTATTAGGGTTAGATATTTTTTAGGGTTTAGTCCAATCTGATTCAGGCCAAGAAAATGGGCTCTGTAATTTTAATTTTGGGTTTTGATTTATAATAATGGACTTGGACATTTTTACTAAATAGCTTGGGTTTTATTTTATCATCTATTTATATATATGTGATAATATTAATAATAATAATGATAGTAATAACACGATAATGCATACATAAATACATTTGTACTCGCACACATATACGTATAGCATAGCGACATTAATATATGTTACACATCCTTAATTAATATAGCATATAAATGTACACGCACACATAATTATACACATAACTAATAAAAATATCCGTATGTTACATAGTCACACAATGCACACATAAACATACATGCGATACACATATACTATAATAACTATTAACATGTACACATACTTTATAACACATGCAATACCAATAACTAATAAATAATACATATATGCATACACTCATATAAATATAACGTACACATACACCATACACAATATACATACACACATCACACACATTTTATATACATTAATCGCATATCACATAATACGTATTCAGGCAATAATAATACATTAATTATTAAAGTAATATATTAACGATAATCACAAACTATATAAAAATAAGTGATTATAGTTGCCCCTCTTTGCTTGTTCTTGTGGAATAGGAATGGAGCAAAGATCATAAGCACTCAGTTTTATCCGGCTTCCCTATCTGTAGCTTTGGAATCACATGTTCTTCTGGAACTCTCCATTTTTCCTCTGTTGAATCTTCAGGCTCGTAAGTTCTTCCTGCATAGAACTTTTTCACCTTTTGATCTTGGAGCTACAAGTCCTTCCTATATAGAACCTTTCGCTTGAAGTCTTGAGTTATGAGTCCCTCCTATATAGAACTTTTCACTCTAAGACGGTAAAGCTCGGAGTTCTTCCTATATAGAAATCTTTGCCTTCAACGCTGGTTTTTCCTATATAAAACCTTCTGCGTCATAGATGGATTCCTTCGACTGGGAGTTCTTCCTATATAGAACTGCTAGTCTTCAAACCCTGGAGCCGCAACTCCTTCCTATATAGAACTTTTAGCTTCTGAAACCTCGGAGCTACGAGTTCTTCCCATATAGAACCTCTCACTGCGAGTACTCTAAAATATAGGCCCTTCTTATATAGAACCTTATCTTCGTAGTTGGGGTTCACGCCAAAATGGCAATTGATCTTTATGGATTCGCGCTACCAAGGCTGCCAAAATCTTTAGTTGATAAATCCACCTCCTTACTGCTAATGGGCATATCAAAAGTCAATGGCAATCTGCAAATACATGTTTGAAATGGACAAAATGTTATGAGTTAGCATGTTCCTAATTCTAGGGATGCCTAATTATTCATGATGCATGAATGTCAATATCTCGATGTGCCTACTTCTGCAATCAGTCAATCTCATTTTTCTGCTCTCTTCCTCTTCCTTTTCTTCTTCTGGTGACGGTACCCCCATCTCACCGTTGGGTTCAACCTTTTCAGCCTTTCCTTTCTAAATTTATGGTTCGGGGTTCTAAAGTGCCCTTTCGAATTTTCACTTTAGAGAGATTTTTTTTGAAAGTGCCCTTACGGGTTTTCACCCGGGAGATTTCTATTGTCACCTTGAATATTTCTTCAGGCAAATGTGAATGGTGCGTGGAATTGGTTGTCTTATCTTTATGCTCGAAGCCTTCTGCTTGCCCTGCCCTAACATACATCATGTAGACCCCTTGAAATAAAAGTTAACCTTGTTTCCTAATCTCTTGTATTCTCAGGGTTAGATCATGGTAATGCTTAGAAATCTTTTGCTCATCATAAGTCTATGTTCACTTGTTTGCATGATATTTATGAAAATGATAGGGAAACAAGAAAGGGAATGCACAAAAATGTGATTTTATTGACATTAAGGATTTGGAAAAGTTTTAGAAAAGTCGTGGCAAACATGAGAAAATGGGAAGCAAATCATGAAGTGCAAAACCCCAAGTATCCACAGTAGGAATGATGCGTGATCTTGTCAATCGGAGTAGAACATTTGCCTGGAGCTCTTTCTTCTAGTACCTGTGGGGATGACTTTACTTGTCGGAGGCCCATCCTCAAAATTTATCCGAGTTGCCCTTAATGGGTTTTCAACTCGGATCCTTTCTTTGCTTCAAGGTGCCCTCTTTCGGGTTTTCACCTCGAGCTCTCCATATTTTTTAGATGAAATGCCTTTTCAGGTTTTCGCTTCATTTTTCTTCTTCATTTTTAGTTTTTTTCAAACATAGTACTTCTTAACTACATCAGAGTTCACAAGATTTTTCAATTGTTCTCCGTCTATTTTAGTTAAGATCAATGCTCCCCCTGAAAAAAACTTCTTGACAAAATATGGCCCTTCCCAGTTAGGCATCCACTTTCCTCGAGCATCTTTCTGAATTGGGAGGATCATCTTAAGCACCGGATCTCCCTCTTGAAATTCTATAGGGCGTACCTTTTTATCATATGCTCGCATCATCCGTTTCTGGTACATTTGACCATGGTAGATGGCCTTCAGCCTCTTTTCCTCTATGAGATTTAACTAGTTGAACCTAGCTTGCACCCACTCTGATTCTCCCAACTTCACTTTATTCAAAACCCATAATGACGGAATCTCCACTTTAATGGGTAATACAGCCTCTGTGCCATATATTAGAGAATAGGGTGTTGCTCCTCTTGATGTGCGAACAGATGTCCGGTAGGCAAACAGAGCAAATAGCAACTTCTTATGCCAATCTTCGTATGTGTCTGATGTCTTTGCGATGATTTTTTTATGTTCTTGTTTTCCACTTCCACCGCCCTATTCATCTTAGGGCGATAGGCCGTGGAATTATGGTATGTTATCTTGAACTGGCGGCATACCTCAGTCATCAATTTGTTATTTAGATTGGAAGCATTATCGGTAATGATCTTTTCCGGCAAATAGTATCGGCAAATAATCTCCTTCTTCAAGAACTTGCACACCGCCGTCCTTGTGATGTTTGCATAAGATGCTGCCTCCACCCATTTAGTGAAGTAGTCGATGGCAACCAAAACAAAATGATGCTCGTTGGACGCTTTTGGATGAATCTACCCAATAACATCCATGCCCCAAGCTATAAACGGCCATGGCGAGTTCATGGTGTGTAAAGGTAAATGAGGAGCATGGATCTTGTCGGCATATATTTCGCACTTATGGCATTTCCTTGCGTAATCAATGCAGTCTCCCTCCATAGTAGACCAGAAATAGCCATATCTTATGATCTTTCAAGCTATCGACAGATCGTTGGCGTGTATTCTACATGAACCATCGTGCACTTCTGCCAAAATCTCTTTCACCTCTCGGGCATCTACACATCTCAATAATGTCTGGTCATGGCTTCTTTTGTACAGAATCTCCCCGTCCAGAACATATCCTGTTGCCATTTTCCTGAGTTTTTTTCAGTCATTTTCGTTTACTCCTTCGGGATACTTTTGAAACTTGATATATTGCAAGATGTCGTAATACCAAGGGTTGCCATCTATTTCTTCTTGCACATTACAACAGTGAGCTGGCCTTTCAAAAGTTTGCATCTCTATTGGCTTCATTTCTGCTCCAATATTTGCTTTAAACATGGAGGCCAAGGTTGCCAAGGCGTCTGCCATCTGGTTTTCTTCTCTAGGAAGGTAAGTGAAACTGACCTTTTCAAATTCCTTAATGAGCTCTTGGATCAATTCATAATACTTGACTAGCTTCGGATCTCTAGTTTCCCATTATCCTCGCAACTAATAGATCATTAAGGATGAATCCCTGAATACTCAAAGTTTCTTGATCTTTCTTTCAATGGTTGCATTCAGTCCCATAACACATGCTTCGTATTCAGCTATGTTGTTTGTGTAGAAGAATTCTAGTTTGCTGGTGAAGGGATAGTAGACATCTTCCGTAGAAATTAGCACGGCTCCTATCTCGTGACCAAGGGCATTGGATGCCCCATCGAAGTAAAGCTTCCATAAACTGTCATCTGAAACACCGTCTTCCCCGATTGTAATGCACATCAAGTACTTGTCAGGGAAATTGAAATTTAACGATTCGTAATCATCAGAAGCATGGCTAGCTAAGAAATCTGCTATGGCGCTTCCCTTTACAGCTTTCTGGCTCACGTATAAAATGTCAAACTCAGATAACAACATCTGTCTGCGGGCTATCCACCCCGTTAATGCCGGTGTTTCCATTAGAAACTTCAAAGGGTCCAATTTGGATATCAACCAAGTGGTGTGGTATATCATGTATTGTCTAAGCCTTTTGGTAGCTCAAACCAAAGCATAACATAGCTTTTGAATTGGAGGGTACAATGCTTCACAATCAGTAAACTTTTTGCTTAGGTAGTAGATAGCTCTCTCCTTCCTCCTATACTCATCATCCTGCCCTAGCACGCAACCCATCAAGTTTTCAAAAACTGTCAGGTAGAGGATCAAAGGCATGCCTGGTACTGGCGCGACTAAAATTGGAGCATTTGTCAAATACTTCTTGATTTTCTCTAGAGTTTCTTGACACTCCTCATCCCATGTCTGGGATTATTCTTTCTAAGTAGTTTGAAGACTGGGTAGCACTTGTCTGTTAATTGAGAGATGAAATAGGAGATGTAGTTCAACTGTCCCAGGAAACCTCGGGCTTCTTTCTGAGTATGAGGCAGTGGTAGGTCTTGGATAGCCTTCACTTTTTCCAGATCAATCTCAATCCCTCTTCTGCTCACCACAAACACCAAGAGTTTTCCAGATGTGACTACGAATGTGCACTTGGCTAGGTTAAGCTTCAGCTGGTATTTCCCCAGTCTTTGGAATAGCTTTCTCAAGTTTCGAATGTGTTCTTCCTCGATTTGAGACTTAGCGATCATATCATCCACGTATACTTCTATCTATTTGTGCATCATATCGTGGAAAAGAGTCAACATTGCTCTTTGATAAGTTGCACATGCGTTCTTAAGTCCGAAAGGCATCACCTTGTAACAAAACGTACACCACATGGTTACAAATATAGTATTCTCCATGTCATCCAAGTCCATCTTTATCTGGTTGTATCTTGAGAAACCGTCCATGAATGAGAACCATGAGTGTCCTGCAGTATTGTTAACCAACGTGTCAATATGTGGCAGAGGGAAGTTGTCTTTAGGGCTTGCTCAATTGAGATCTCTATAATCTACGCATATACGGACCTTCCCATCCTTCTTCGGCACCGGTACAATGTTTGCAACCCATTTAGGGTATTTGGCCACTTCCAAAAAGCCAGCATCGAACTACTTTTTCACCTCTTCTCTGATCTTCAACAGCATGTCAGGCCTCATTCTTCTGAGCTTTTGCTGGATTAGTTTGCATCCTGGCCTTGTTGGCAACTAGTGAACCATTATATCTGTGTTCAAACCTGGTATATCTTGATAAGTCCAGGCAAAAATGTCCTTGAATTCCTGGAGTAGGGCTATCAGTTCGTGCCTAGTTTCTGAGGAAAACGTAGTCCCAATTTTTACTTCTTTTCTCTCCTCCTCTATCCCCAAATTCACAATTTCTGTTTCTTCTTGGTGGGGCATGATTTGCCTTTCTTCGTTGGCCATCATCCTTATCAACTCTTTAGGGACCTCGCATCCTATCTCATCATCCTCCTCTTCATTTTTTGCCGAGATCTCGGGGCATTCGAAATCTACCTCAGGATTGGACCCAGCATCATGCTTACAGTTAATTATGGGAACCCTGTATTAAATGAGAGCGAATGTATTGGGAAGAGAATGATTTGAAAAGAAGTGAATGAGTATGAATAAAGAATAAACGAGATGTTTGTCATTTGAGAAAACGGGGAAGATATCTTTTCATTGCAAGCAAAAGGTTAACGTAGGTGCCCTATACAAAAAATCCTCATTGCTTATGGGCAAAAACAAAAAGGTTAATTCGGAGCATTACTCTGATCTGGCCCTAAAGACTACAGGTAGATCAACGTAGCTCCAGTTATCAAGAGTTTCCCTGTAATACCCATTTCCCGTATTCATAGCTGAATACGAGTCAGAGATATCACAAAACATTTGTAAAACCCTCTACATTTGTAACTCAGAAAAATTTTGTTTCTTTAAAAATGTTACAATGTATTTAGTTTTTATTTACAAATCTAGTTATTCGCGTAAAGTTTAAAAATAATATTTTCATCTTTAAATCGAATTTATTTTTAAGCAGCAACTTATCAATTTAATTTGTCTTGATATAATTAATAAAACAGTCTGATTTAAAATTCATCCAGATACCAAAAAAAATACAAATTCTATCAGAGTAGGCATACCCTTTTAATATACATGCCAACTAGTAAATATCAAACAGTATCAAAAGATATCTTACTGATACTGATGTACCTGTTATTGATTGATGATGTCCGTATATGCACCTTACTCCAACCATTTCTTCTTTCCTACGTGTAAAACAGTTACGCGCTAAGTATTTACTTAGTGAGGCAATAATTCAAATTTAAGTGCAATTGTCATAATATCAATATTAATTATTAATTATTTATAATTCATATGATCACCTTACCATTACATGCTCATTAACATAATTAAATATGTAATAGCATATATGTATATCAAAGTGATAAGATTAGATCTTACCAATATTTGTGCCATTTCCATCCGTAAGCTTTCAATGCTTACCAATACCTTTCTCCAACTCTGTCTCCAAGCTTTCAAGCTTATCATTCTATTTTTTTATTTCAATTCAGTTTACTTAGCCCAAGGTATCAAATTAAGAGATTCTATATACACGAGTCATCCCCCCATACCCAACCTTTCTTGAGTATGTATATTATTTGCACTCTACTGGGAGTGCTTAGCACCGAAGTGCTTCTGTATACTTACAGGAGTATACAATATATCCCTCATTGAGTTTTTAAGAAATTACTCCAAAGTTCTTAGCACCCGTAATAAGTATGTATACTCAAACCATGCATGAGTATACTCCTCAATGAGTATTTATAAAATTTGCACTTTACCTGAAGTGCTTAGAATCTTTATACAGTTGTTTATGACTCTATGGCTAGCCAACTATACCTTTGAACCTCTATATCATACTTGGCTTTATATCATCAAATATTTCATCCATGGCAATGTATATCAATTTATATTAACATGAAGAAGTTCATAACCGAATAACATTAATAGAAAATCATCATCAATAATTAGTGATCAATGCATTTATTTTCAACCTTTGACATATTTAAAGTATGTCAAATGTATGATCAATGACATAATTATCATGACAATATATAAACCAGGTAGACTCATCGCAAGTCTTACCGGTGATGTATAAAACATCTATGTATAATGTTATGTATGCATTGCACTCACCTGGGCCATGTATTAGTATGCCTCACTAAGTCCTCTTCGATCCTTTCCTTCATTGTACCTTGAACCTCCCTTGATTCGAACTTAACTTCATAATTCAAATAAGTAAAATATTTGTTAGATCCCAATCTAACAATATGTTAATATTGTCCAATATAATCATTCGAATACAAAATCTCCAAACATTTTCTTTTCTTCCTTGTATTGTTCAAAAACTCATTATGGTCCTTAGTGACCAATTTGAACTTCCATTAACCCTTTTCAAGCTTACTAATCAACCTTAGATACAAAGTGTATCAATTCTCATTTTTTGGTTGTTTGTAGTACCTCCCAAGAAATATTTCTATAAAATAATCTACAACTCTAAATTCGATTCCGTTTTTTCCGAAATAAACTATATTCAATAAGATTTTCAACCATATAAATTAATAGCCCAAATTCAACTTCTACGATTTATGGCGAATTTTCAAAGTCAATTTCCTGTATTTAATTTTGGAACATCCTGCTATACTATTTTCTGACCTTTCACCACTTAAAAATTCATATGTTTTTACTCAGAACTTGAAATCAGTTTTTGTTTGTTGGACATGAAACTAGATGAACAAATCTTTACATCGGTATAAAATTCACCTTCTAACCATTTTTGTAGAATTTATGGTGAATTTTCAAAGTTACTGCCATAAACCAGTTTTTCTACACAACTTCCATAAACAACTTCAACATTTATACTTACTTCTCTACTTTTCAATTTAGTCCAATCACTAGCTTTAAACCACCAACTCATCACATTCTTTACCAAATAATTATTCACAATAATTCTCCCTAATTTTCCTTATTTACCGAAATAGGTACTACAATGCAAAGATAAGGATTCATGCTTCTTAACTTTGCAATTTAGTCCTCAATTCAAGATTACTACCTTAATTCCATCATTACAACTAAAAATCAGATTTAGCCCCCATACAAAACTTCCATTTCGATTTGGTCACTTAACTTTGACAAATTGTCAAAATTGTCACTAATTCAATTCAACATCAATTTGGCATTCTAACTTCATTTTCTTATCTCTAACATCATTAATAACATAAATAAACTCCAAGTTCTAAAAATTCACATTTGTTCATTCAACTTTTCAATTTGCCGAAATGGTCCCTACACAATCTAACTTAGGGTTTTGCTTCAAACAACAATTCAAGCTTACTAGATCATTATTTCAACATCACAAACCCTAAATTAAACTTGAATCCATAAACCCTAATCATCTTCATAATAATCAAAACATGTAAAACTTAAATCCAAACTCAATATCATGATTTTTAACATCATACTAGCTTGATTTCAACTTGAATTCAATCATGGAATCATAAAATCTCAAAAGCCCCAATTTGATCCATAAAACCTAATTTCTTTATCATGTAATTTTTCATCAACCAAGCATGGATTCCATGAATTATTGATATCAAAAGATAGAGCTTGAAGAGTATAACAACTTTGTAGTTGAAGAGATTACCTGAAAACCGAGTTTCGGGGCTTCAATCAAGCTTGGAAAATTTTTGTCTTTCTTTCCCTAGCCCTCACGTTTCTGGCTGGAAAAGATGAACATTTGGTTCACCTTCTTACCATTATTTTACACATATATTTATTAAATGAATATTAAATTCGTTTAATAGTGAAATTACAATTTTGCCCTTTTTATCCAATGGTTGAGATTGATTTTATCATCAATCAAGGGCCAAGATTTAATATTCCCTTTTATCTTTCCAAAATTGCCCTTATAACTTTTTAAATATTTCAAAATTGCCATTGGGGCCAAATGACCAATTTGCCCTCCAACTAGTTTTTATTTACTAGTTTGCCATTCTTGTAAAAATTCAACTAAATCTAGTTGGAATCCAACCAACTATAATAAAATATTCATAAATTAATATTTTATGAATTTTTCCATATCTTTTGGATCAGTCTCCAAAATTTCCATTCGATCCAATATATTGATAAATAATCCTTTACTTAGAAATAAACTGTAGGATTCATCTTGAATAGGACTAAAAATATTTCCAACACTTGTAAATGACTTTTATAACCTTTCTCTATCATATGGTAAAACTTCAAAATTTTTCAGTTCGATCCGGGTATCTGAATTCCACTTAAACTTTAACTACGATTTTCCCAATAATCAAAGTATCAGATTGACCCAAAAATTATGCATTCGATTCACACAATTATGTGATCTATTTATTTATGAAATAAAAACCCTTAACTTTTGGGAAATTACAACTTTAGCCTCCAAACTTTTCCAAAGTTTATACTTTAGCCATAAAATTTTCAAAGTTTACATTTTGGTCACTAAACTTTTAAACTTCAATTTCCATTCCAATTTTCCTTGGTATTCAACCAAACTTTAAGAATACCTTATTCAATTCACTATCTATCGCATGATACCTTTAAACCTTAGAAATTTCCTTTCCAAAACCCATAATTAAAGAAATCCCAACTTTCGCATTTTTGTCATTTTAGTCACTAAGTTAGCTTTTAAGCTATTATCTTAGTACTAAATGAAACTTAATCAACTTAGTAAATTTTGGGGTATTACAATTCTCTCCCCCTTAAGAAAATTTGTCCTCGATTTTTTCAATACTTACTTGGTTCCAAAAGGTGAGGAAACTATTTTCTTATATTTTCTTCTTATTTCTCTCAAATATTTTCTTTAACCTTGTGATTTTTTTGTCAAAGAACTTTAAAAAACAGGATTGTCTTGTTTTTTTAGTTCTTTGACTCCATGTGATAGGATCTTTACCAGTTCTTATTCATAGCTTAAATTTGGTTGAATCTTTATTTTCTCCGGAGTAACAACATGTGAGGGGTCTAATCAATATTTCCAGAGCATCGATACATTATGAATCTTGTTCATTTCCAAAGATAAAGCTAACTATTAAGCTTAACTATCAGACTAACTCATTTCACAATTTCTTATAGCCCAATAAATTTTGAACTTAACTTTCTCTTTGTCTAAACCATAACACCTTCTTCCAAGGTGAAACTTTTAAGGAATACTTTATCCTTAACTTCATATTAAATATCTTTTCTTTTAGGGTCAACATATAGTTTCCATCATTGAGATAGAAATTCTTCCTTGATAATACAAATATCTATCTAACCTAACTTCCAAGTTTTCAGTTTCACTCTTTTTCACTTGTTTGCACCTTGACAACATTTTAATCCTTTCTTTAAAGATATCTTATTTAATCAAATATGGTAAAGTTTATTCTTAACTTGACAATCAAAACACCATCTTCTTTTAATGACAATCTTGCATTCATAGCTCTTAAGGCAACAATTGTCTTTCGACTGAGAGCGTCAGCTATCACATTAGCTTTTTCTGGATGATAGTCAATGACCATATCATAATTCTTAAAAAGCTCAATCCAAATTCTTTACGTCAAGTTTAACTCTTCTTTAGTAAGCATATACTTTAAACTTTTATAACCTATATAAATATAGCATCGTTTACTGTATAAATAATGATGCTATATCTTTTAAATCAAATACAACCATTGCTAGCTCCAAATTCTAAGTAAGATAATTCCTCTCATATATCTTAAGTTGTCTCAAGCATAGACCATTACTTTTCCTTCTTGCATAAGTACGCATCCCAAACTTTTATAAGAAGCATCGCTATACACCACATAATCTTTACCCGATTCTGGTTGTACTGGTGCCTTGGCTTCTATTAAGATCTCCTTTAATGTCTCAAAGATTTCTTAGCATTGATCTGTTCAACTGAACGGCATTACTTTCCTCAATAGCTTGGTCAATGAGGAGACAATCATCAAGAAATTCTGAACCTCTAAAACATTTTTCAGAGGTTTCCATTCAACTATAATTTGTACTTTCTTAAGGTCTATTCTTATTCCCATTTCCCAATCCACATAACTAATAAAATAGCTTTAGACAACCAATCTCATACTTTAACAATTTTGCATATAGCTTCTTTTCTCGAATGGTCTGAAGAACAATGCAAAATGGGCATCTTATTCTTCATTTTTCCTTTGAATATACCAAAATATACTCAATGAGTTCTACCAAAAATTGGTCCAAGAAAAATTAGAATACTTGGTTCATTAGGCTTATAAATGTCGTAGGTATCATCACGAACTCATAGTATTCATACTGAGTCCGAAAAGCTATCTTTAGAATTTCTTCTTCCTTGATTTTTTTAACTAATCAAAAGATCATCAGTCTTCAGAAGAAGATATTTATTCTTTACTATTACCTTCTCGAGCTGATAGAAATCAGTCTTTGTCTTTCACAATTAACATTGGCGTGCCCTCAAGATGACACACTTGACTTTATAAAACATCGACCTAACATTCCTTGCAATTTGTACCTTTAAATCTCGAAGTTCGGTCGAAGCCATTTTATACGGGGCCATTAATTTAGGTGCAATGCCTAGTAACATCTTTATTTTGAATTTCACCTCTCAATCTAGAGGTAACTCCAAGTAATTCATCTGGGAATACATCCGGATATTTTTGGATAGTCGAGTTATTTTTCAATTTAACTTCAACAGCCCGAGCATTTACTACATTTGCTAAGAAAACTTAGCAACCTTATGACAACAATTTCCTTAATAAAAAACTGAAATTACATTAGAAAAGCGGTTTACCCTTTTATCAACTACTACTATTTTGTGCCTTCAATGTTTTTCAATATTAATCACTTTATGCGACAATTCATCATGACCTGATAGGAAGGTAACCAATTCATGCCCACAATCATCTTAGACTCCTCAAAAGATAATTCCATTAAGTTTATCTGGAACTCTATTTCTTATGTTTTTATCGAGCAATTCCACATGTTCAGCTCGCCCTTACATTACAACCCAACAAATTCGTGACAGCTATATTACTTGAAATGGGTTCTATAAGGATATCTCATTCACCATTCAACTTCTTACTTATATACGAATATGTAAAGCTAGGACCCATCAACATCAATACAGGTTTATCCAAAAAGATGAGATGTACCTTCTATGATTTTTGAATCATCCCAATCTTTATAAGTCCCGATGCTATAAATTTGAACTGATATGTGCAATCCTGGCTATGAAGCAAATTCAGATGGTTTTCTAATCTAGCTTAAATCTCGGAGCAACAAAATAGCTTCATCCAATTTCTCGGTATCCGTCCAGTGTAATCCTTAGATTATTTAGTTATAAATCAACAATCACTGGACCTTAATCTGCTTTTCCTTTCAATTCAGGTGTTTCTAAACTTTTCAGTTCCTTAATCTGGCACAGGCACTTCTTGTTGTACCAGTGCCCTTTTTTGTTCAGATTTATCCGAAGGGTTATTATTAACCTTATTGTTACTACTCTTGATTCCTTCCAAAGCTTCCAATTTACCAGTTCATGACGCTTTCTTGACTCAAATATTTCTTATAATTCCTCCCAATTTACATTAGTAAGGAGCGACATCAATCAAATAGTAAAAACATCATATCAGTAATATTGATATCCTAGTGGCATGTATACTCTTTTTAACATAAAACCACTTCCATTTAGGCCGAGAATCAGCTAAACCTGCAGCTCGGATACCAATAAATGTAATACCCCTTTCCCGTATTCGTAGCTGAATACGAGTCAGAGATATCACAAAACATTTGTAAAACCCTCTACATTTGTAACTCGGTAAAATTTTGTTTCTTGAAAAATGTTACAATGTATTTAGTTTTTATTTACAAATCTAGTTATTCGCGTAAAGTTTAAAAATAATATTTTCATCTTCAAATAGAATTTATTTTCAGGCAGCAACTTATCAATTTAATTTGTCTTGATATAATTAATAAAACTGCCTAAAAACTGCCTGATTTAAAATTCATCCAGATACCAAATAAAATACAAATTCTATCAAAGCATGCATACCCTTTTAATATACATGCCAACTAGTAAATATCAAACAGTATCAAAAGATATCTTACTGATACTGATGTACCTGTTATTGATTGATGATATCTGTATATGCTCCTTACTCTAACCATTTCTTCTTTCCTACGTGTAAAACAGTTACACGCTAAGTATTTACTTAGTGAGGCAATAATTCAAATTTAAGTGCAATTGTCATAATATCAATCTCAATATTAATTATTAATAATGCATATGATCACCTTACCATTACATGCTCAATAACATAATTAAATATGTAATAGCATATATGTATATCAAAGTGATAAGATTAGATCTTACCAATATTGGTGCCATTTCCATCCATAAACTTTCAAAGCTTACCAATACCTTTTCCAACTCTGTTTGCAAGCTTTCAAGCTTATAATTCTATTTTTTTATTTCAATTCAGTTTACTTAGCCCAAGGTATCGAATTAAGAGATTCTATGTACAAGAGGCATCCCCTCATACCCAACCTTTCTTGAGTATGTATATTATTTGCACTCTATCGGGAGTGCTTAGCACCGAAGTGCTTCTGTATACTTACCGGAGTATACAATATATCCTTCATTGAGTTTTTATGAAATTACTCTAAAGTGTTTAGCACCCGTAATAAGTCCGTATACTCAAACCATGCATGAGTATTGATAAGTGTTCAAAAGTACTATTTTTATTACCCTTTTTACTCATATTATTGTTAGACTTAGGCTCATATTAGTTGCATTATTAGTCATTCATGCATGTTTGCATCGTTTCCTTGGTGGACAAGCTTGATTTCATATTTTGCTCAATTTTGTGGAAAAAGATATTGCTTTGGTGTGTTTTTGTGTGTGTGCAGAATCACTTGCCAAAGCAAGGTTGGAACCAGTTGCCAGGGCAATGCATGAAGGAGATGCCGAGCTAGTTGCCAAGGCAATTTTTGACAAGGAATAAGATGATATGGTAGTCAAAATCGATGTCTAGATAAGCCCAAGATGACATGGAGCAAAGCTAAATCCCAAAGGAGTTTGATTTCCATGAAGAGGTCAAAGTGAAATTAAATCCCAAGAAGATAGGAGAAGTTCTAGAATGAATTTAAATATAATAAAGAATTATATTCTTTAAAGATAATTTAATTCCAACTTAACTTCCTCCTCAAAAAAGACTTTGACCTAGCCCTATAAATTCAAGACCATGCCATCAACTCCAATGAGAGAGGGAGGAGAGAATATTGGACAATATCAAAGGGGGAGATATCGACAAGGCTCAACCATTCTTCATCTTTTTTCTTTCTTGTTCCATTAGGTTTATGCTAGGAATTCTTTATCTTGTGTTTCTTTGGAACCTAGACATGAACTAAATCTATTTGGCTAAGGTTATTGTGTCTTGTGGTTGTGAGAAACAATTGGATTTTGTTTAGGTAATAAGAGTTTGCACTTTCAATTCAAGGTTTACTCGTTCTTGGTTCTTATTCTTGCTTGCGAGTGAATTGGGAGAGGATCTCGTAACTTCATCTATTTATCTAATATTGGGAGAGTTATATTCAAGAAACGAATGAGTATGGTCTTTATTCAATCTATTGATGGTGAAGATTAATCCGGCTTAGGGATAAGTTAAGGATTTCAACGGCTAAGAAGAGCGCAAGATTAGTTGTTGTTCACCCTTGATTCACGCGGGGATGTACTATCAAGGCATGCACAAATAGCTAGAGTTTCGACTTAGGGATAAGAAGAAACCATTGAAGAACGCTCCGCCGAACCTTGAAGTTGCTGCCCAGCCGCCCAAGTAGTTGCCCAGCTAGTCGCCCAAGCAACCATTGATTAGTTGCCAAGGCAACCCCGCTGTGCAAGTTGCCATGGCAATTGAGTCGCCCTTGCACTCTTTTACCAAGACGATACAATCGACTATCACACCTCAACTCACGATAACCTGGCATATTCTCTCTCATTTGATTTCATCTTCTTTTACTTTATTGCTTTCTATTTTAGTTGTTAGTTAAACTCCTACAATCTTCTACTTGTGTTTCTTTTACTTTTTTCAGTGCAAGAGATTAGATTCTTGAAGTGGCACCAATCCATGTGGAGACGATATCTTTTATACTATAACTTGCGACGTGTACACTTGCACAATTGCGGAGCACTTATTACGCGCAACAAAGTATACTCCTCAATGAGTATTTATAAAATTTGCACTTTACCTGAAGTGCTTAGAATCTTTATACAGCTGTTTATGACTCTATGGCTAGCCAGCTATACCTTTGAACCTCTATATCATACTTGGGCTTTATACATCAAATATTTCATCCATGGCAATGTATATCAATTTATATTAACATGAAGCAGTTCATAACCGAATAACATTAATAGTAAATCATCATCAATAACTAGTGATCAATGCATTTATTTTCAACCTTTGACATATTTAAAGTATGTCAAATGTATGATCAATAACATAATTATCATGACAATATATAAACCAGGTAGACTCATCGCAAGTCTTACCGGTGATGTATAAAACATCTATGTATAATGTTATGTATGCATTGCACTCACCTGGGCCATGTATTAGTATGCCTCACTAAGTCCTCTTCGATCCTTTCCTTCATTGTACCTTGAACCTCCTACTTGTGTTTAGTTGTTAGATTCTTGAAGTGGCACCAATCCCTGTGGAGACGATATCTTTTATACTATAACTTACGACGTGTACACTTGCACAATTGCGAAGCACTTATTACGCGCAACAAGTTTTTGGCGCTGTTGCCGGGGATTGGCAATAGCAACTTTGTTTTTATTTTCTTGTACTTTTTTATTTTTCGTTTAAGATTCAAAGGGCTAACAAACTTTGGTTTTGCATTGGTATATGACCACGGCGAGACTAATTACACCAGAATATCCCTTTGATCCAGAAATCGAAATAACCTTGCAAATACTTAGAAGAAGGTTAAGAGTAGCAATGGCTAATCAAGATGGCAATATGAATCAAGATGTTCCAGCAGGAGGAGGAGTGATTCTTGCACGAAACAGAGCTATTCGAGACTATCTTGAAGAATGTCTTGAAGGACTTAATCCAGGAGTTGTTACACCTGAAATTGAAGCCAACCACTTTGAGTTGAAACTGGTGATGTTTAATATGATCAACACAATTGGTCAATTTGGCGGCTCAGCAACTGAAAATGCACGACAACATCTTAAATCTTTCCTCGAGATTTGCAATTCATTCAAAATACAAGGAGTCACCCCCGATGTTTTGCGACTAGGATTATTCCATTATTCACTGAGGGATAGGGTGAAAGCATGTTGAATAGTATTCATTCCGGATCAATAGGATCTTGGACCGATCTTTGTCGTGATTTCCTTGCTCGATTTAATCCTACAAATTTGACTAATAAGCTTCGTAACGAAATTACTTCTTTTCGACAGGCAGATGATGAATCCATGTACGAGGCTTGGGAGCGATATAGAGAACTTCTACACAAATGCCCCCTATACGGATTCCCAGTGTGGAAACAAGTAACAATGTTTTACAACGCTGTGAATACACCAACAAGGATGATGCTAGATGCCTCGGCAAACGGCATACTCCTAGATAAGTCACCGGAGGAAGCAATGCAAATTCTAAACAGGCTTGCCAAGAATGATTATCAATTCTCATCTGCTAGAAGAGGAGGAGTTAGACGCCAAGCCACAAAAACATGAACTTGGATCATCGGATTCAATTTCGGCACAATTGGCCATTCTAACCAAGATGGTCCAGAACATGCAAAAACCAAACAACACACAGGAAGTCAAGGTAATGGATTCCTTTTGTGAGTTATGTGGTGGTAACCATGATTCTTCTGAATGTATGCAGAATCCAAAATTCAGCTTTTATATGGGGAATTACAACCGGAACAACAATGTGATGTCTAATACATACAATCCAGCTTGGAAGAAACACCTAAATTTTTCATGTAGTAATCCCAACAATGCTCTAAACCAGAACAATCAGAATACACAAGCATCGGGATTCCAGCAGAATATGCCACGGCAATAGTTGCCGCAGCAACAACCAACAACATTTAGTTCTTTTATGTTGAAAACTGAATCTTATATGGCTTTTATGTTGAAAACTGAATCTTATATGGCTAAGAACAATAACTTCATAAAAAGAATTGGTGCTTTTATTAATAGGACCGAGATGAGATTGCAAAACCAAGAGGCGGGAATCAAATCATTGGAAAATCAAGTCGGGCAATTTGCTCAAAACCTAAATACTAGACCGCAAGGAGGTTTACCTAGCGATACTGAAGTCGCAAGAGGAACTGGCCATGAGCAATGTAAGGCGATCACCACTAGAAGTCGCCAACAACTTAAAGAGGCTCAAGCTCGCTCATCAAACAAAACTCCACAAAAAGATCAAGACGAACTCAGTGGCAAAGCCTCAGATGCTGAACCAAGAATTGTCGCGGCAACCAGCGATAAGCATGCCTCGGCAACCGGCGATAAGGATGCCTCGACAACCAACGATAGGCACGCCACGGCAACCCTAGTTGACAATGCCTCGACAACTCCAGTTGCCCCGGTAATGCCGTCAATCAGGTTCCAGACCAATGTAAGGATTGAAGATATCCGACTTCCACCACCATTCCCACAAAGGTTGAAGCGACAAAAGCAAGAATATCAATTCAAGAAGTTCCTTGATATCCTAAAACAAGTCCACATCAACTTGCCATTGGTTGAAGCAATTGAACAAATGTCGAACTATGCCAAGTTTCTTAAAGACATTGTGTCCAAGAGAACAAGGCTATGAGAGTTTGAAATAGTTGCCGCAACAGAGGGATGCATGGCCATGTTGCACAATCGCATGCCACCCAAGTTGAAGGATCCCGGAAGTTTCACAATACCTTGTTCCATCGGAAACCACTATGTTGGGAAAGCATTATGTGACCTTGGAGCAAGCATAAACTTGATGCCTAAATCGGTTTTCCAGAAACTAGGAATCGAGAAGGCAAGACCTACAACAGTTATGCTACAGTTAGCTGACAGATCCTATGTGCATCCAGAGGGAAAAATCGAAGATATACTGGTAAAAGTTGATAAATTTATTTTTCCCGCTAACTTTATTGTTTTGGATTGTGAAGCAGATGAGCATGCACCTATCATTCTCAGGAGACCCTTCCTAGCAACAGGGAGAACCTTGATCAATGTTGAAAAGGGAGAACTCACAATGAGGGTGAATGACCAGCAAGTTAAACTAAATGTGTTCCAAACACTAAGGCATACCGATGATCCGAAAGAATGCCAACTTCTCTATGCCACGACAGAGTTTAACTTCTACGAGGAATTTAGATACCTCGGCAACTACATTGCCGATCAAGAGGAACCTGAGGAGTATGAAAAACCGATCGATGAGGAACAACAAGAAGAGGAAAATTGTTTAGTCAATCGACCAGGTACATACTTTGAACCACTAAATTACTCAGGTAAAGAAGGTAAAATCGAAAAGCCCTCTATTGAACAACCACCAATTCTTGAGTTGAAACAGTTGCCAAAGCAACTAAAATAAGCTTACTTGGGAACCGATAATACATTGTATGTAATCATTTCCTCTAAGTTACAGCCTGAGCAGGAAAAGAAGCTAATCAAAATGTTGATGCTACACAAGAAGGCAATAGGGTGGACAATTACCGACTTGAAAAGAATTGCCCGGCAGTGTGCATGCACAAGATTTTGTTGGAAGATGATCACAAACCTTCGATTGAGGCCCAGAGGAGACTGAATCATGCCATGAAAGGGGTTTTAATGAAAGAAATCATCAAGTGGCTTGACGCCGGCATTATATACTCTATCTGTGATAGTATATGGGTAAGTCTGGTACAATGTGCATCGAAAAAGGGAGGTATAATGGTGGTAGGTAATGAAATCAATAAACTCATTCCAACCAGGACTGTGACCGGTTGGAGGGTTTGTATGGATTATCGAAAGCTAAACAAAGCCATTAGGAAAGATCACTTCCCATTATCCTTTATTGATCAAATGCTTGACCGTCTTGCAAGTAAACCCTTTTATTGTTTTCTTGATGGTTATTCAGGTTACAATCAAATTGCCATAGCACCAGAAGATCAAGAAAAGACAACCTTCACATGCCCATATGGTACTTATGCTTTCCGAAGGATGCCGTTCGGATTGTGTAACGCCCCGACAACCTTTCAAAGATGCATGATGGCACTCTTTTCAGACATGGTCAAAGACTTCCTTGAAATCTTCATGGATGATTTTTCCATTTTTGGTAATGACATCGACAGTTGCCTCGACAATTTAGAGAAGGTATTAGCAAGATGTGAAGAAACCGATTTAGTCCTTAATTAGGAGAAGTGCCATTTTATGGTAGATGAAGGAATAATGCTCGGCCACAAGATTTCATCCAAGGGAATTGAAGTAGACAAAGACAAAGTGGACGTGATCGAGAGATTACCCTCCACCAAGTTCGATTAAAGGAATCCGAAGCTTTCTTGGACATGCAGGTTTTTACAGGAGGTCCATTCATAATTTTTCTAAAATTACTAAACCCTTGTGCAATTTGCTTGAACAGGATAAAGTCTTCAATTTTGATGATTCTTGCACCCAAGCATTCAAAACCCTAAAGGAAAAGCTTGCCTCGACACCCATTGTCGTTCCACCAGATTGGACGCTACCTTTTGAGCTCATGTGTGATCCAAGTGATTTCGCGGTAGGAGCAGTCCTAGGACAACGCACAGGTAAGACCTTTCATGTGATACACTACGCTAGTAAAACTCTTAATAGTGCTCAAGTGAATTACACAACAACAGAGAAAGAGTTACTAGCAGTAGTTTTTGCATTTGACAAGTTCTGATCCTATTTGATTGGTACAAAGGTAATTGTTCATACGGGCCATTCGAAAATTAAGTATCTATTTGCTAAAACGGATGCCAAACCTCATTTGATTCGTTGGATATTACTTTTACAAGAGTTTGACATTGAAATTAAGGACAGGAAGGGAACATAATATCAAGTGGCCGATCACTTATCACGCTTTGAACGTAATAGGGAGGAGGACGTGGATTTAGAGATATGTGGTGCACTCTCGGATGAGCAATTATTAGTTGCCACGGCAACCATAGATGCCCATGCCTCGGTAACCCCTGACGCCTCGGCAACCATGGATGCGCATGCCTTGACAACCCTCGACGATTCAGCAACTCTAGACGCACACGCCTTGGCAACCATGGAAGTAGTTGCCATGGCAACACATGCCTCAGCAATACCCTGGTACGCAGATTTAGTTAATTTCCTTGTTTGTGGTATTTTACCTTATAGCCTTACTCACCAAGGGAAGAAGCAGTTCCGCCATGATGCTAAGCATTACTTTTGGGATGAGCCTCTTTTGTTTAAACAATGTGTAGATCAGGTTATATGCCGATGTGTCCCTAAAGAGGAGCAGTAGAACGTACTCCGGCAATGCAATTCTTCACCCTATGGAGGACATTTTGGAGGAACACGTACCGCGGCCAAACTTTTGCAATCCGGTTTCTATTGGCCAACACTGTACAAAGATGCCCAAGAGTTTTACAAGCAATCTGATCAATGCCAGAGGACGGGCAATATCTCTAGACGACATGAGATGCCGCTCCAAAACATCATTGAGGTGGAATTGTTTTATGTATGGGGGATTGATTTTATGGGACCTTTCTCATCTTCATTCGGCAACCTCTACATTCTACTTGTCGTTAACTACGTGTCTAAATGGGTTGAGGCAGCTACAGTTCCCACCAATGATTCCAAGACCGTACAAAGATTCTTGCAGAAAAATATATTTACACGGTTTGGGATGCCGAGAGCAATTATCAGTGATGAAGGCAAGCACTTCGACAACAAACTCATCGCCAAGATGTTACAACGCTTTGGTGTATCTCACAAGATTGCCACGGCATATCACCCACAAACCAATGGGCAAGCAGAAATTTTCAACCGGGAATTGAAGGGTATACTCGAGAAAGTTGTAAACCCCTCTAGGAAGGATTGGTCAGTAAGACTAGATGACGCACTTTGGGCATATCACACTGCATTCAAAATACCCTTAGGTATGTCCCCCTTCCGACTTGTCTATGGCAAAACATGACATTTACCGGTGGAAATTGAACACAAGGCATATTGGACGATCAAGACCGTGAATATGGATTGGGAAAGTGCCGGACAAAAGAGTTTGTTGGAGCTCAATTAGATAGAAGAATTTCGTGCACTTGCCTATAACAATGTACGAATCTACAAGGAGAAAACAAAACAATGGCATGACACGAGACTATTACCGCGGCAATTCATGCCAGGGCAGCTAGTTCTCTTATTCAATTCTCGGCTAAAACTTTTCTCGGGAAAACTGAAATCACGATGGTCGGGACCATTCGAAGTTGTCAAACCATTCTCCCATGGTGCCGTGATAATCAAGTCCATCACTGACGAACATGAATTCAAAGTTAATGGACAAAGATTGAAGCACTACAACGGTGCCCATGTGGAACGTAACAAAGAAGTGGTCACCTTAGGAGATTCATGAGCATGCTCTCCTTTCAATATTTTCTTTTCCTTTTTCTTTTTATTTTCTTTTTTATTTTTTAGGAGATATTTTATTTTATTTTTCTTCATTATCTTTAGTTTCCATGTTTTCTTTGTTTTCTTTTCTTTTCCACAACAAGACTCACAACCACCATGCTAAGGAAATTCACTGCCGACTACTTGCCACGACAACCACAACAGAGAATGCCCTAGCAACTACCTCAGCAGTTGTCACGGTAACAGAAACTGGCGATGCCCAGGCAACAACAATGGCTTCGGCAACTACTGATGCCCAAGCAAGTGAACCTGCATTGGCAAACATGGATCAAATCAAAGCAATTCTATTCACGTGGTACCAGCTACAAGCATTCAACCACCGACCGGAATATGAATCAAGCAAACGACACAAAGAAAACTTATCACTCGAGGTGACGACCACTCTGACTAACTCATTTCAGTTAGTTTCTTTTAAATTTTGTTTCACTTTTACGTTCATTGAGGACAATGCTTCTCTCGAGTTTGGGGGTGTGTTGGTTTCTAGCTAGTTTCATGTTTAGTTGCATTCATCTTTATCAATCACATATAGGTTGCGTATGTTACTTGCCATGCCTTTAATTGGATTTAATTGCTTAAAGACTTGTTGAATATCCAATGATAAATTTTTGCCACTGCACTTAATTGGAAGAACCTTTAATTTTAGGATTGCATGAAAAGAACTTAGAATTTTACTATGGTGCTGAATTTTTTTTACACGGTTGTGGCTTGTTGATTGAAAGAAACTTAATGAACTTAGGTTGCTTAAAATTTGGGTAAATTTTAAATTGAAAATTAAAAGTTAAATTCTTGCTAGAGGTGCCCGAAACTGGCTCTAATAGTAAATGCACTTTCTTGCTAGAGGTGCCCGAAACTGGCTCTAGTAGTTAATGCACATCAAAGAATTGCTAGAGGTACCTGAAATTGGCTCTAGTCGACTAAAATAAAATGAGAAATTGCTTACTTTGCTAGAGGTGCCCGAAATTGGCTCTAGTGAAAATAAAAATAAATGCCCCGGTAAGCAAATTGATAAAAGCCTATTGTTCACACAGAATCTTGAAAATCAACTTGTACACAACTACGCACACAGATTGTCACAAGCATTATAGTTAGATTCCGGGTAATTTTTGTGCTATTCGAAAAATTAAAAGGTGATCATACTTTGTGCCACAGTTCTGAGGTTTGAATTCAAGTTTGAAGCATGTCTTTGATGATTAAAGTCTTGGTAGGTAATTGTTAGTTTGCATTGCTTGGGACAAGCAATAGTTCGAGTTTGGGGGTGTGATAAGTGTTCAAAAGTACTATTTTTATTAACCTTTTTACTCATATTATTGTTAGAGTTAGGCTCATATTAGTTGCATTATTAGTCATTCATGCATGTTTGCATCGTTTCCTTGGTGGACAAGCTTGATTTCATATTTTGCTCAATTTTGTGGAAAAAGATACTACTTTGGTGTGTTTTTGGTGTGTGCAGAATCACTTGCCAAAGCAAGGCTGGAACCAGTTGCCAGGGCAATGCATGAAGGAGATGCCGAGCTAGTTGCCAAGGCAATTTTCGACAAGGAACAAGATGATATGGTAGTCAAAATCGATGTCTAGATAAGCCCAAGATGACGTGGAGCAAAGCTAAATCCCAAAGGAGTTTGATTTCCATGAAGAGGTCAAAGAGAAATTAAATCTCAAGAAGATAGGAGAAGTTCTAGAATGAATTTAAATATAATAAAGAATTATATTCTTTAAAGATAATTTAATTCCAACTTAACTTCCTCCTCAAAAAAGACTTTGAGCTAGCCCTATAAATTCAAGACCATGCCATCAACTCTAAGGAAGGAGGGAGGAGATAATTTTTGACAAGATCAAAGGGGGAGATATCGACAAGGCTCAACCATTCTTCATCTTTTTTCTTTCTTGTTCCATTAGGTTTATGCTAGGAATTCTTTATCTTGTGTTTCTTTGGAACCTAGCCATGAACTAAATCTATTTGGCTAAGGTTATTGTGTCTTGTGGTTGTGAGAAACAATTGGATTTTGTTTAGGTAATAAGAGCTTGCACTTTCAATTCAAGGTTTACTCATTCTTGGTTCTTATTCTTGTTTGCGAGTGAATTGGGAGAGGATCTCGTAACTTCATCTATTTATCTAATATTGGGAGAGTTAGATTCAAGAAACGAATGAGTAGTGTCTTTATTCAATCTATTGATGGTGAACATTAATCCAGCTTAGGGATAAGTTAAGGATTTCAACGGCTAAGAAGAGCGCAAGATTGGTTGTTGTTCACCCTTGATTCACGTAGGGATGTATTATTAAGGCATACACAAATAGCTAGAGTTTCGAGTTAGGGATAAGAATAAACCATTGAAGAACGCTCCGCCGACCCTTGATGTTGCTGCCCAGCCGCCCAAGTAGTTGCCCAGCTAGTCGCCCAAGAAACCATTGATTAGTTGCCAAGGCAACCCCGTTGTGCAAGTTGCCATGGCAACTGAGTCGTCCTTGCACTCTTTTACCAAGACGATCCAATCGGCTATCACACCTCAACTCACGATAACTTGGCCTATTCTCTCTCATTTGATTTCATATTCTTTTACTTTATTGCTTTCTATTTTAGTTGTTAGTTAAACTCCTACAATCTTCTACTTTTGTTTCTTTTACTTTTTTTCAGTGCAAGAGATTAGATTATGGAAGTGGCACCAATCCCTGTGGAGACGATATCTTTTATACTATAACTTGCGACGTGTACACTTGCACAATTGCGGAGCACTTATTACGCGCAACAAGTATACTCCTCAATGATTATTTATAAAATTTGCACTTTACCTGAAGTGTTTAGAATCTTTATACAGCTGTTTATGACTCATGGCTAGCCAACTATACCTTTGAACCTTTATATCATACTTGGGCTTTATATCATCAAATATTTCATCCATGGCAGTGTATATCAATTTATATTAACATGAAGCAGTTCATAACCGAATAACATTAATAGTAAATCATCATCAATAACTAGTGATCAATGCATTTATTTTCAACCTTTGACATATTTAAAGTATGTCAGATGTATGATCAATGACATAATTATCATGACAATATATAAACCAGGTTGACTCATCGCAAGTCTTACCAATGATGTATTAAACATCTATGTATAATGCTATGTATGCATTGCACTCACCTGGGCCATGTATTAGTATGCCTCACTAAGTCTTCTTCGATCCTTTCCTTCATTGTACCTTAAACCTCCCTTGATTCGAACTTAACTTCATAATTCAAATAAGTAAAAAATTTGTTAGATCACAATCTAACAATATGTTACATATTGTCCAATATAATCATTCGAATACAAAATCTCCAAACATTTTCTTTTCTTCCTTGTATTTTTCAAAAACTCATTATGGTCCTTAGAGACCAATTTGAACTTCCATTAACCCTTTTCAAGCTTACTAATAAACCTTAGATACAAAGTGTATCAATTCTCATTTTCTGGTTGTTTGCAGTACCTCCCAAGAAATATTTCTATAAAATAATCTACAACTCAGAATTTGATTCTGTTTGTTCTGAAAGAAACTAGATTCAATAATCTTTTCAACCATATAAATTAATAGCCCAAATTCAACTTGTACGATTTATGGCGAATTTTCAAAGTCAATTTCCAGTATTGAATTTCGGAACAGTCTGCTATACTGTTTTCTGACCTTTCACCACTTAAAAATTCATATCTTTTTACTCAGAACTCGAAATCAGATTCCATTTGTTGGACATCGGTATAAAATTCACCTTCTAAACATTTTTGTAGAATTTATGGTGAGTTTTCAAAGTTACTGCCATAAACCAGTTTTTCTACACAACTTCCATAAACAACTTCAAAATTTATACTAACTTCTCCTTACTTCTCTACTTTTCAATTTAGTCCAATCAGTATCTTTAAACCATTAACTCATCACATTCTTCACCAAATAATTATTCACAATAATTCTCCCTAATTTTCCTTATTTACCGAAATAGGTACTAAAATGCAAAGATAAGGATTCATACTTCTTAACTTTGCAATTTAGTCCTCAATTCAACATTACTACCTTAATTCCATCATTACAACTAAAAATCAGATTTAGCCCCCATACAAAACTTCTATTTCGATTTGGTCACTTAACTTTGACAAATTGGCAAAATTGTCACTAATTCAATTCAACATCAATTTGGCGTTCTAACTTTATTTTCTTATCTCTAACATCATTAATAACATAAATACACTCCAAATTCTAAAAAATGAGATTTTGTCTTTCAACTTTTCAATTTGCCGAAATGGTCCCTACACAATCTAACTTAGGGTTTTGCTTCCAAACAACAATTCAAGCTTACTAGATCATTATTTCAACATCACAAACCCTAAATTAAACTTGAATCCATAAACCCCAATCATCTTCATAATAATCAAAACATGTAAAACTTAAATCCCAACTCAATATCATGATTTTTAACATTATACTAGCTTGATTTCAACTTGAATTCAATCATGGAATCATAAAATCTCAAAAGCCCCAATTTGATCCATAAACCCTAATTTCTTTCTCATGTAAATTCTCATCAATCAAGCATGGATTCCATGAATTATTGATATCAAAAGATAAAGCTTGAAGAGTAGAACAGCTTTGTAGTTGAAGAGATTACTTGAAAACTGAGTTTCGGGGCTTGAATCGAGCTTGGAAAAAAATTTCACTTTCTTTCCCTAGCCCTCACGCTTTTAGCTTGAAAAGATGAACATTTGGTTCATCTTTTTACCATTATTTTACACCTATATCTATTAAATGAATATTAAATTCATTTAATAGTGAAATTACAATTTTGCCCTTTTTATCCAATGGTTGAGATTGATTTTATCATCAATCAATGCCAAGATTTAGTATTCCATTTTATCTTTCCAAAATTGCCCTTATAACTTTTTAAATTTTTTAAAATTGCCATTGGGGCCAAATGACCAATTTGCCCTCCAACTAGTTTTTATTTACTAGTTTTCCATTCTTGTAAAAATTCAACTAAATCTAGTTGGAATCCAACCAACTATAATAAAATATTCATAAAGTAATATTTTATGAATTTTTCCATATCTTTTGGATCAGTCTCCAAAATTTACATTCGATCCAATATACTGATAAATAATCCTTTACTCAGAAATAAACTGTAGGATTCATCTTGAATCGAACTAAAAATATTTCCAACACTTTTAAATGACTTTTATAACCTTTCTCTATCATATGGTAAAACTTCAAAAATTTCAGTTCGATCCGGGTATTCAAATTCCACTTAAACTTTAACTACGATTTTCCCAATAATCGAAGTATCAGATCGAACCAAAAATTATGCATTCGATTCACACCCTTAGGTGATCTATTTATTTATGAAATAAAAAACCTTAAATTTTGGGAAATTACAACTTTAGTCCCCAAACTTTTCCAAAGTTTATACTTTAGCCATAAAATTTTCAAAATTTACATTTTGGTCACTAAACTTTTAAACTTCAATTTCCTTTCCAATTTTCTTGGTATTCAACCAAACATTAAGAATACCTTATTCAATTCACTATCTATCACATGATACCTTTAAACCTTAGAAATTTCCTTTTCCAAAACCCATAATTAAAGAAATCCCAACTTTCGCATTTTTGTCATTTTAGTCACTAAGTTAGCTTTTAAGCTATTATCTTAGTACTAAATGACCCTTAATCAACTTAGGAAATTTTGGGGTATTACATTCCCCGAGAAGGCCAGGGCGGATGTTGGTCAACACGTTGCTGCCATTGTTACTTTCAACTATCATGTTGATGGACACCCCTTCAAGTGATTCACTAAACATCTCCTTCTAATTCAGTATGTCATTCTCTCTAATTGCTTCTTCAACTTTCTATCCTATACGATTGACTTCTCCAGAAATAAAAATATTCTTTACATAGGGGAAAGACATCGGTCTCCATGGAATGTCTTCTCCCTTGAGTTTAGCTCTTCTCTGTTCTTCTTTCCTCTTATATTATTCTCTTCTCTGCTGATTGCTTGGTTTGTAGTCGAGCCCATAACGATCCTTTTTAGTGATGATGCTCCTGGCTCGTAAGCTTCCTTGCAATCTTCTCCCTAGCCCCCTTTCGGTTTTGGCTCCTCAGCCCAGAGTTTCAGACACGATCATCTTGGTGCAGTTAGATAACCTGAGGCAAGGGATCCGATTACCTTCCGCGACAAATGTAGCATTCACCAGTTCCAGTGCTCGGAAAGAGTATTCCACGGTATCTTCATCATTTTGTATGTAGGGGGCATCTGATGTAACTGAGGCGATAATTTCCTGCTCAGCCTCTACAGTGACTAGCTTGCCTTTGATCACAAATTTTAGTTTCTAATGCAATGATGAGGGGACGGCTCCTGCAGAGTGAATCCATGGTCTTCCCAATAGGCAATTGTAGTTCAGTTTTATGTCCATCACCACGAAGTCGATCATGTACTCAGTCAGCCCAATCAATAAAGGCACCTCAATCTTTCCAAGTGTTCCCCTTTGTGTGCCATCAAAGGCTCTTACGGAGTTGTGACAGGGTTTCATATGGGAATCATCTATAGGTAGCTTTTGCAACGTCACCATAGGTAGTACGTTTAATGTCGACCCGTTGTCAATCAATAAACATAGAAACACATACCCTTTGTAGTGGGTTGTGATGTTGAGAGCTTTGGTGGACCCCATACCTCCCTCAGGGATCTCATCATCGCTAAATGTGATGTGGTTGTAGGTTGTGATATGCCCCACTATTCTGTCCAGTTTGGATACAAAAATTTCACCGGGTACAAATGTTTGATTCAGCACCTTTAACAATGCCTCACGGTGCTTCTCCAAACTCAGGAGCAACTCTAGCACTGTAATTCTTGCTGGTTGTTTTTGTAGTTGTTCCACCATATTGTATTCTCTGTGCCTTAGGAACTTCATAAATTCCTTTGTTTGAGCTTCCCTTACCGGTTCATTTATTTTTGGAGGGGGTTCCTCACCAAATATCTGCGTAGGACTAGTTGACGTATCTTTTCCTTTTTCTTTTGCAGCTTCAGCAGTCTTCAAAGCTTCCGAAGAGTAGCACCTGCCGCTCCTCGTGAAATGGCCTACTTCGCTGACATTCTCATCGTTCTTGGTTTGCTCATCTTTCGGTGCAGACTCTTCTTCTACCTTTTGTTTTTTTTTCTCACTAGATTCTGGCTCATTGGGTATGGTTACGCTTGTTGTATAGTTCTAAGGGGTCCGTTGTATGTCCTTGAACTGGAATGGGAATGGGGCAGGTGCTGAGATAATGATCTTGGGGGCCACTTTTGCAGCTTCTCCTTGGGACGAACTTGCTCCCTCTGGCCTAGAGGAGAAGACAAAAGGCCTGTCTCTCCCATATTTGAGGTTGGGGCCATCAGATGCACATACCTCTAACCCTTTTTCTCCTACAATCTCTTCGAAAAACTCTATCTTTTTGCTATCTATCAGCTGTTGAACCAACCTTCTAAACTCTTTACATTGCTGGATGTCATGCCTTCTATCCTGGTAGAACTCCCAATAAGTTTCACATCCCTTCTGCACTACTACCATGCCCTTGTCGATTAAGCGGGCCATGCACAATTGTTGGAATACCCACCATAATGGGGACTTGATTGTTGACACATACTCTTTAGTCTTGTTGGAATTGTATTCTTCGATAGCGTTTACTCCACAATTCCCGTGATTGGGTAACGGGTTAGCAGCCACACTCGGTTCCTCAAATTTTAGCACCCCAGAATTAATCAAGCTCTGCACGAGCTTCTTGAAAGTAAGGCAATTTTCGGTGGGATAACCGGGTGCACCGCCATGATAATCGCAATGCGCGTTTGGATCATACCAGGATGAAAACAGAGGTTTGAACGGAGTAACACAGTATGGGCAGACTAAATTAGCTTTATGCAACTGAGAGTAAAGCTCAGAGTACGAGACCGGCAGCGGAGTAAAGGCTTGTTTCTCTTTTTCCTTTCTTATGGATCTCTCCTCTCTTTGGTTCACGCTTTGAGCTTTTCCTATAGATACATGTGGCTGAGAGACCATGAAGTTCTTTGGAGCAGTGTAAGTGCTCGTAGTATTTACTTCATGATTCTTGTTGTACTTCTAAGAACTTTCCCCGCTGTCAATCCTACCGCTTTTGATCGCCAACTCTGGGTTGTATTATTAATGAGGTAATCGAACAATGTCCACTTTAGAGTATTCACAAATAGGGGAGTGATCTCGTGCTCGAGAATTGGTGGCTAGATCTGAGCGGCCACTCCTCGCCACCTCTGGGCGCACTGTCACAGAATTTCGTTGGACTTCTACCCCATATTTTCTAACATGATCCTGCTAGGAATCATATATGTTACATGTTTGTATTGCTAAATGAATACTTTTGAAAGGTCCTTCCATGTCTTGATGTTTACCCGGTTTAACTGGTATACCACCGGAGTGCTGCCCTAGTCAGACTGTCCTGGAAACAATGGATTAAGAGCTTCTCATCCTTGAGGTAGGCTGCCATCTTCCGGTAATACATTATCACATGTGCCGAAGGACATGTAGTTCCATCATACTTGTCGAATTCCAGAGTTTTGAACTTTGGGGGCAAAACAAGGTCAGATACCAAGCTCAAATCACTAGCCTCACTCCATGGTTCATGAGTGGTTTGCAAGGCTTTAAATCTCTCCTCCATAAGATGAAATCTTTCCTCCCACTTCTTTTCCACCTCAGTTCAGATTTTCTCGACCAAATTCAAATCTGGCACCTCCTCTTCGTAGAGTGCCTCTGTATTGATGGGTTGGTTTTCAACTGCCCCTGCCTGAAGATTAGCAGATACCTCAACAGGATCAATGTATACCCTTCTTGCTGGACTTGGCGTTGTTGGTTGAACCTTGCTGTGAGATGCAATACCTTATGGCTCCTGGGCGACTTCGTCTTCAACCTTTTCTTTCCCCAGGCTTTTTGCCAACAAGGCAGTGATGTCAGAAACTATCGTAGCTTGGGATTGAGCGATCTGATAGCTAAGGCTCTTCTGGGCTTAATCAAAATGTGCTTCCAGATCTTTTTGTCCCTTTTCAAGACTGATTATTCTATCTTCTATTAATTTGCTTTGTAACCGGGTAAGGTATGGATGCTGAATGGTTGCGGCTTAACATTAAATTTCACTGCCACAATATTTACACTATTAATATCAACTGCGGCTTCTTCGAACACCCTGATTCTCTCCCTGTAATTCTAAACAGTTGCTTCGAGCGACTCAATCTGGGCCCGTAACATACCAATTTCACACTCCCTTTCTTGTAGTTTGATGAAACCATTCCTTTGACGATAAGTCTAAAAGGACTGCTCCAACTCTACCAACCTCCCTTCTAGCTCGGCATTCTGATCCTGACTCTGGTTCAAGCTCTGAACAGTGTCGTTGTACAAGCTTTGCATTTCTAGTAGAGTATTCCTACTCCCGATAGATTTTCTCTTCCAAACGGTAGTGTTATCTCTTTTGTGGATGATTGCTTGCTTGCCTTTGTCAATCTCTTGTCTAGCTCTTTCTTTCTCTTGATTAATGGCATCCCTAAAAGACCGTCTTTCACTCTCGATGGCTAACTTGCAACTTTCTACCTCTTTCTCAATTACTCGCTTGCCACTTTCCTATTCTTCTTCGACTAAACGCACACCATTCATCATTTCCTTCTCCACAGCTAAGAACTGGCTTCGGCCGGCCTTTTGCACCTTAGCTTGGAGCTGGAGATTATCCTTCTGATAAAGAGCATTTTTCTCACTCAAATCTGCGTTCAACTTCTTCAACTACCTAATGATCTCGTCGCATTCGTCGACCTCTAAACTTTCCTTGTAGAGCTCATCCATGTGCTGAGTCTGTAAAGCCTCCATCTTCTTTTTAACCTCCTCAAGTTCATTTTGCAGAATATCGGCCTCGAACGGTACTATCCTCATATGCTCCTCAAGTGACATGTTTGGTCCTTGGTCCTAGAATACTATCATTAACCCTCAGGCGTCTCCAAAGATCATAATCCGGGGTGACCATGGGCTCGATAACTCCTTCTACTCTGACCCGGTAATAGTGATCCCAGGCTCTCATGATGGTCTGAACCTTCGCTCTGAACTCACCTTTGAACAGGAACTCACTTTGGCTTAAACCGGCGGTGACGGGAACAAACTACCGCGATCCGAATTGTCGGAACACCAAAAGCGGAGCACAAGCAATTCCACCATAAAGCCCTAACATCATCAGCCAGTTATAGTCGCCGCAACTGTATAAGAAGTGATTAACCCTGTCAAGCCAAGGAACTCTCTATACTATGCGTTTGTCCTGAATGTTCTTAAAGATCTGGGCCCACTTCTCCCTCTTCAGGTCTTCTCGCCATTCATGTGCAAAGTACTCCTGCAAAGGTGAACAGTCTCGAAATGACATCGCTGGTAAAACCCTCGTCGGTGTCTTCCACATATGGCTTTGGATCCAAACCTATAGTAGTTGTCCACACCCTCTAAAACGTCCATTTTCGTGCTTCCGACTCTCATTCAAAGAAATGAAAGTCTCGGTTAAGATTGCCGGTAGTGGATTCGTCTTCCGCTTCAAGCGCTTAAATATATCTAGGATGGATACATCAATGTTTCCAAGAACCCTCAGAAATATGACCAAACCATATATTCCCAAGGCGAATAGGTCCATCTTCTTCACCTCATCTGGGTGCACGGCTATGATGTCTCGAATACTATCCCATGCGAAGGCTAGGCTGTCTCCTCGAACCTGGATAAGTCCGTTAATCCAATCGTCACTCACCCTGGCAAAAGTCATGAGCTTCGAAGGGTAATTCTGATTCCTCGGTGGCTTTGCATAAATCCAATCTTTCTGGACATTCTTCTGGTTAAGTAGGGCCGTGTACTCCTCTACCGTAGGCATCATGTCTTGTCCGTTGAAAGTAAAGCAGCAAAAAGTAGGGTTCCAGAACTAGAAGATGGCTCGAAGTAATGGTTGGTTGACTCAGACATACAACAACTGTGCTATGTCGCCATAACTATCACAGAATAAGTCTTGTAATCTCCGATCCCATCCTTCCCAAATCTTCTGAAGATCCCACAAGCCATTCTGTTGGAGGCTCACGTAAGTATACCCTGCCACTATGCGTTCGCTCGGCAAACTGTTCCCTTAGGCCCTCTGATTAACTTCTGACCAATGCTTGACAGATAAGTTGAGCTCTTCCTTCTTAAGATACCTTTTTTCCATGATGAAAGATTTTCTGATCGGGCAAACCACTTGATCTAGTACCTTTATGTAATGCAAATGCAATGATGTATGCAAAAAGAAAAAAGAAAACGAGTCACTACTGGATAAAATCAATAAATACATAAATGTAAGAACAAATAAGTAAACAAACAAAACAACCCTATTTACATCCCGTCTAAAACACCTAGGTTATTCGCATGGCTCTAGAGGGGTGGGTTTCTATATGTTATCTACATGCAGTGTTGGTTCTAGGAGGTACCTAAATTCTCCTTGTTGTCCTCTACTAAGAGTAGCAAGGCCCCCGATCATTACCCATTATAGGCTCTTTTCAACCGGGTTCAACTCAGGGGGACCCATTCGCTTATACCCATACGAAGGAACGATATCCTCACGAAAGCATAAGGTAATCAAGCCCCGAAGGTACTTGCTAGGCCCATACGGGGGAACGATATCCCTATGAAAGCATTAGCATTTTCCCCCACTTAAAAAGGACGGGTTTATATGCCGTATTTTAAATGCGTTAAAATAAACGCGCAATTATAATCAAATGTTAATTTAATAGTCACTTTAATTCGAAATTTTCGATATTAGTAAAGTGGTAATTATTTAAAAAGCTTGACTCTCATTTTGCTTCTTTGAAAAACAAAAATTCATCCCCAGCGGAGTCGCCATCTGTAGCGATGTCTTTTTTACGCTAAAAAATGGGTTTCAAAGTGTTTAGGGTCTTTTGAGTATTTTAAAAAATATATTTCGTGGGGTTTTAGAAAAATCGTATTTTATTTAAAAATGGAGTCGCCACTGGCCACTTAGGTAGGTCGGACACCATAAAACCAAAGATTTTAAAAATGTTTGGTTCGGGAGTCGGTTACGGATGGGGAAGGGTTAGCACCCCCACACCGCCCAAAATTGGTACTTTAATAATTACTGCTTAATTAATATTAGACTTTTCGGATCAAAGTGACGACTAAATTAAAATTCGGTTATAAGTGCGAGTAAATCTTAAGGGCCCTGTTATCCGAGAGTAAACGCCCAACCACCATCACTACGCCTGATACTGGCCCCGTTTACGCTTGGATAAAAGGACATCACATTAACAATTAATATCTCGAAATGCAACTCAAAACATGGCAAATAATAACATTCAATTTACATCGACATGATATAAAACACATAAAATATGAATATTACAAAATAAACTAAAAAATAATTAAACACATGGACATAAAACCTAACATATCATAATAACAACAAAGTATGGGCATGAACTAAAAAACACACTTTCAAGACTAAATTAATTAATCCTAACATGCTCGAACCTATAAGATCGCAAATGCCAAAAATGCATGTCATACATGTAACATGATATTAAACAAAATAAATCTAAGCGACATGCTTCCAAAAAGCAATACTTGACATATGACACAACTTAAAGTAAAAAACATGACTTTAATATGTGACCAAACAACACTCGCTTTGGTACATACCCTAAAATGCAAAACAAAAGTAAAGCATGCCAGAATACATGTGTACATCTTAAAATATAAAACATAATGCAAGATATGCATGGCATACATATAACATGGCACTATACTAGTAAATCGAATCAAAAATAAATGAACACATATTTAATGCCTAACATGTGACATAATTTACATAAATAAAATAATAAGAAAAACATGGCATTTACATGTGACCACATAGAACACGTTAACACGTAACCTAAAAAAGAAGCTAACATGCACTACATGCTAAAATATACAAATGTACTAGGTACAAGACAACTAAAAAACACAAATCAAACATGTATGATACGAACAAGCGAACGAAAATATAAAAAAAAACATAACACGATACATTTTGAACAAGCGAAAAAACACATGAGGTAAAAGCATAAAAGGGGAACACGATAAACAAAATAAACATGCTAAAGAAAAAAGAGACTCAACATTTAAAATAACACCAATGGACTGAGCTAGAAGAGAAGTAAAGTAGAAGGTCAGAAAATTAAAAGGAAAGCACATATTTGAGGACCAAATTAAAAGCCGAAAGAAACCCACATGAACCATTTCTGTAAAAAGACCAAGGGGCAAGTTCACAATGAAAACTTCTAAAACGCGGAAACCCTTAGGGTGCAATTATACCACTCACAAACTGATTTTGATTAATTTTTGGACGAGATTGAAGGATTATAAAAGATAGGAATGACCAGGTCTGTGATTATACCAAGGGGCAAGACAAATTTGAAAATACTGAGAGGGCGGTGGATTTAAAATGTAATTCGACCATTTTTTTTTTGAATCTATAAAACAAACCTATTTGCCCCCTTATTTCATTTTTGGTTCATTTTTCTTAACCCTAAAGAGAGAGAGCTCTCTTATTCTCTGTTTTCTAGAGATGAACCGTCCAAGAAAAACCAGACTTTCCCGGCTACCGCAGAACACCGGTTTCGGGTGAGGTCTTGGCCGTGACAACCGCCTCAAACCATCCTCAACCACGACTGGTTACCGATGAGAAGAAAAAACCCTAAAGCTTACAATCCCCCCCGGCTTTGAAATAAAAAAAACATACCCTCTTGTTATTTTTGAAACAAAGAAACGATGAAAAAAGAAACCCCTTTTGTGACTCACTCCTCGGAATTTATCGCCAGCAATGAAGGGTTTTCTTTAGGTAAACTCTATCCCTTTTTTTCATTTTTTGGCTTATTATTTACATGCATACACAAAAAATGAGAGAGAAAAAAATACCACTAGAAGTTCTCTTTTGTATTTCTGGAAACTGATGGATGATACAAATTTTTTTGTTGGTTTACATATATGCCTGATATCTCTGATTGTTTTTGGTAGAAAATAAGACATGTAATACATATTTTTCTGAGATTTGGTACTGGCAGACTGTCTTTTGGTGTTTTTTGGCATGTTCTCTAAGCGGCGGTTGGTACGACCGGTATGGGGAGCATGGTGGCAGCGAGGTGGAGGTGGAGTGGTGCCAGTCTTAATCTCGGCCGTTGGATCAGATCTGATCCAACGGCTGGGATTCTTCACGGCATGGACGGCTCAGATGTAATATGAGAATGAGCAAGATTGCGCCAGATCGCGGCACGTGGCGTACGATGATCTGAAGGGCCAGTGCATGCTCCACACGCGCGCGTGGAAGACAGTTGGATGGTGAGTGGGCTCACGCTCGACAGATGATGAGTCATCTCCCTTTGTTCGTGGTCATTGGATCAAAACTTGATCCAACAGCTCTTGATTAGCTACGCATGAAGAAAGTATTAGGGTTAGATATTTTTTAGGGTTTAGTCCAATCTGATTCAGGCCAAAGAAAATGGGCTCTATAATTTTAATTTTGGGTTTTGATTTGTAATAATGGACTTGGACATTTTTACTAAATAGCTTGGGTTTTATTTTATGATCTATTTATATATATGTGATAATAATATTAATAATAATAATGATAATAATAACACGATAATGCAGACATGTATACATTCGTACGCACACACATATACGTATAGCATACAGACATTAATATACATTACACGTCCTTAATTAATATAGCATATAAATGTACATGCACACATAATTATACACATAACTAATAAAAATATTCTTATGTTACATAGTCACACAATGCACACATAAACATACATGCGATACACATATACTATAATAACTATTAGCATGTACACATACTTTATAACACATGCAATGCCAATAACTAATAAATAATACATATATGCAACACTCATATAAATATAACGTATACATACACCATACACAATATACATACACATATCACACACATTTTACATACATTAATCGCATATCACATAATACGTATTCAGGCAATAAGAATACATTAATTATTAAACTAATATATTAATGATAATCACAAACCAGATAAAAATGAGTGATTATAGTTGCCCATATTTTCTTGTTCTTGGGGAACAGGAATGAAGCAAAGATTATAAGCACTCATTTTTATCCGACTTCCCTGTCTGTAGCTTTGGAATCACGTGTTCTTCTGGAACTCTCCGTTTTTCCTCGACTGAATCTTCAGGCTCGTAAGTTCTTCCTACATAGAACTTCTTCACCTTTTGATCTTGGAGCTACAGGTCATTCCTATATAGAACCTTTCGCTTGAAGTCTTGAGTTATGAGTCTCTTCTATATAAAACTTTTCACTCTAAGACGATAAAGCTCGGAGTTTTTCCAATATAGAACTATTCGCCTTCAATGCTGGTTTTTCCTATATAAAACCTTATGCGTCATAGATGGATTCCTTCGACTGGGAGTTCTTCTTATATAGAACTGCTAGTCTTCAAACCCTGGAGCCGCAAGTCCTTCCTATATAGAACTTTTAGCTTCTGAAACCTCGGAGCTATGAGTTATTCCCAAATAGAACCTCTCGTTGTGAGTACTCGAAAATATAGGCCCTTCATATATAGAACCTTTATCTTTGCAGTTAAGGTTCACACCAAAATGGCAACCGATCTTTCTGGATTCGCGCTACCAAGGCTGGCGAAATCTTTAGTTGATAAATCCACCTCCTCACTGCTAAGGGGCATATCAAAAGTCAATGGCAATCTGCAAATACCTGTTTGAAGTGGAAAAAATGTTATGAGTTAGCATGTTCCTAATCCTAGGGATGCCTAATTATTCATGATGCATGAATGTCAATATCTCGATGCGCCTGCTTTTGCAATCAGTCAATCTCATTTTTTTGCTTGCTTCCTCTTCATTTTCTTCTTCTGGTGACGGTACCCCCATCTCACCGTCGGGTTCTACCTTTTCAGCCTTTTCTTTCTGAATTTCTTGTTCGGGGTTCTAAAGTGCCCTTTCGGGTTTTCACTTTAGATAGATTTTGTTTGAAGGTGCCCTTACGGGTTTTCACCTGGGAGATTTCTATTGTCGCCTTGAATATTTTTTCAGGCAAATGTGAATGGTGCGTGGAATTGGTTGTCTTATCCTGATGCTCGAAGCCTTCTGCTTGCCCTGCCCCAACATACATCACGTAGACCCCTTGAAATAAAAGTTAACTCTTTTTCCTAATCTCCTACATTCTCAGGGTTAGATCATGGTAATGCTCAGAAATCTTTTGCTCATCATAAGTATATGTTAACTTGTTTGCATGATATTTATGAAAATGATGGGGAAACAAGAAAGGGAATGCCCAAAAATGTGATTTTATTAACATTAAGGATTTGGAATAGTTTTAGAAAAGTCCTGGCAAACATGAGAAAAGGGGAAGCAAATTATGAAGTGCAAAACCCCAAGTATCCACAGTAGGAATGATGTGTGATCCTGTCAATCGGAGTAGAACATTTGCCTGAAGCTCTTTCTTCTAGTACCCGTGGGGATGACTTTACTTGTCGGAGGCCCATCCTCAAAATTTATATGAGTCGCCCTTAACGGGTTTTCAACTCGGATCCTTCCTTTCTTTCAAGGTGCCCTCTTTCGAGTTTTCACCTCGAGCTCTCCATATTTTTTAGATGAAACGCCTTTTCAGGTTTTTGCTTCATTTTTCTTCTTCTTTATTTTTAGTTTTTTTTTCAAACATAGTACTTCTTAACTACATCGGAGTTCACATGATTTTTCAATTCTTCTCCGTCCATTTCAGTTAAGATCAATGCTCCCCCTGAAAAGGCATTCTTGACAACATATAGCCCATCCCAGTTAGGCATCCACTTTCCTCGAGCATTTTTTTGAATTGGGAGGATCTTCTTAAGCACCAGATCTCCCTCTCGAAATTCTCTCGGGCGTACCTTTTTATCATATGCCCGCATTATCTCTTTCTGGTACATTTGACCATGGCAAATGGCCTTTAGCCTCTTTTCCTCTATGAGATTTAACTGGTCGAACCTAGCTTGTACCCACTCTGATTCTTCCAACTTCACTTTATTCAGAACCCGGAGTGACGGAATCTCCACTTTAATGGGTAATACAGCCTCTATGCCATATATTAGAGAATATGGTGCTGCTTCTGTTGATGTGCGAACAGATGTCCGGTAGGCAAACGGAGCAAATGGCAACTTCTCATGCCAATCTTCGTATGTGTTTGTTGTCTTTGCGATGATTTTTTATGTTCTTGTTTGCCGCTTCCACTGCCCCATTCATCTTAGGGCGGTAGGCCGTGGAATTATGGTGTGTTATCTTAAACTGGTGGCATACCTCAGTCATCAATTTGTTATTCAGATTGGAAGCATTATCGGTAATGATCCTTTCTGGCAAATTGTATCGGCAAATAATCTCCTTCTTCAAGAACTTACACACCGTCGTCCTTGTGATGTTGGCATAAGATACTGCCTCCACCCATTTAGTGAAGTGGTCGAAGGCAACCAAAATAAAACGATGCTCGTTGGACGCTTTCGGATGAATCTGCCCAATGACATCCATTCCCTAAGCTGTAAACGGCCATGTTGTGTAAAGGTAAAGGATGAGCATGGATCTTATCTGCATATATTTGGCACTTATGGAATTTCCTTGCGTAATTAATGCAGTCTCCCTCCATAGTTGACCAGAAATAGCCATATCTTATGATCTTTCGAGCTATCGACAGACCGTTGGCGTGTGTTCCACATGAACCATCGTGCACTTCTGCCAAAATCTCTTTCGCCTCTCGGGCATCTACACATCTCAATAATGTCTGGTCATGGCTTCTTTCATACAGAATCTCCCCGTCCAAAACATATCCTGTTGCCATTTTCCTGAGCATTTTTTGGTCATTTTTATTTGCTTCTTCGGGATACTTTTGAAACTTGATATATTGTAAGATGTCGTAATACCAAGGGTTTCCATCTATTTCTTCTTGCACATTACAACAGTGAGCCTGCCTTTCAAAAGTATTCATCTCTATTGGCTTCATTTCTACTTCAGTATTTTCTTTAAACATGGAGGCCAGGGTTGCCAAGGCGTCCGCCATCTGGTTTTCTTCTCTAGGAAGGTAAGTGAAACTGACCTTTTCAAATTCCTTAATGAGATCTTGGATCAATTCATAATACTTGACTAGATTCGGATCTCTAGTTTCCCATTATCCTCGCAACTAATAGATCACTAAGGATGAATCCCCGAATACTTGAAGTTTCTTGATCTTTTTTTCAATGGCTGCATTCAGTCCCTTAACACAGGCTTCGTATTCAGCTATGTTGTTTGTGCAGAAGAATTCTAGTCTGCTGGTGAAGGGATAGTAGACATCTTCCGTAGAAATTAGCATGACTCATATCTCATGACCAAGGGCATTGGATGCCCTATCAAAATAAAGCTTCCATAAACTGTCATCTGAAACACCATCTTCCCCAGTTGTAATGCACATCAAGTCCTCGTCTGGGAAATTGAAATTTAACGATTCGTAATCATCCGAAGCATGGCTAGCTAAGAAATCTGCTATGGCGCTTCCTTTTATAGCTTTCTGGCTCACGTATAAAATGTCGAACTCAGATAACAGCATCTGCCTACGGGCTATCCTCCCCGTTAATGCCGGTGTTTCCATTAGAAACTTCAAAGGGTCCAACTTGGATATCAACCAGGTGGTGTGGTATATCATGTATTGTCTAAGCCTTTTGGTAGCCCAAACCAAAGCACAACATAGCTTTTGAATTGGAGGGTATCGTGCTTCGCAATCAATGAACTCTTTGCTTAGGTAGTAGATAGCTCTCTCCTTCCTCCCAGACTCATCATGCTACCCTAGCACGCAACCCATCGAGTTTTCAAAAACAGTCAAGTAGAGGATCAAAGGCCTGCATGGTACTGGGGCGACTAAAATCGAAGCATTTGTCAAATACTTCTTGATTTTCTCTAGAGCTTCTTAACACTCCTCATCCCATATCCGGGATTATTCTTTCTAAGTAGTCTGAAGACTGGGTTGCACTTGTCTATTAACTGAGAGATGAAACGGGAAATGTAGTTCAACCGTCCCAAAAAACCTCATACTTCTTTCTGAGTATGAGGCATTGGTAGGTCTTGGATAGCCTTCACTTTTTCCGGATCAATCTCAATCCCTCTTCTGCTTACCACAAACCCCAAGAGTTTTCCAAATGTGACTACGAAGGTGCACTTGGCTGGGTTAAGCTTCAGCTGGTATTTCCCCAGTCTTTGGAATACCTTTCTCAGGTTTCGAATGTGTTCTTCCTCGATTCGAGACTTAGCAATCATATCATCCACATATACTTCTATCTCTTTGTGCGTCATATCGTGGAAAAGATTCACCATTGCTCTTTGATAAGTCGCTCATGCGTTCTTGAGTCCGAAAGGCATCACCTTGATTGGTTGCGCATGAAGAAAGTATTAGGGTTAGATATTTTTTAAGGTTTAGTCTAATCTGATTCAGGCCGAAAAAATGGGCTCTGTAATTTTAATTTTGGGTTTTGATTTGTAATAATGGACTTGGACATTTTTACTAAATAGCTTGGGTTTTATTTTATCATCTATTTATATATATGTGATAATAATATTAATAATAATAATAATAATAATAACACGATAATGCATACATATATTCATTCGTACGCGCACACATATACGTATAGCATACAGACATTAATATACGTTACACGTCCTTAATTGATATAGCATATAAATGTACATGCACACATAATTATACACATAACTAATAAAAATATTCGTATGTTACATAGTCACACAATACATACATAAACATACATGCGATACACATATACTATAATAACTATTAACATGTACACATACTTTATAACACATGCAATACCAATAACTAATAAATAATACATATATGCACACACTCATATAAATATAACGTACACATACACCATACAAATTATACATACACACATCACACACATTTTACATACATTAATCGCATATCACATAATACGTATTCAGGCAATAATAATACATTAATGATAATACAAACCAGATAAAAATGAGTGATTACACAGGTAAGTTATCTCTACTTCTCTTTTTTAGATTTCTTTATGTAATTGCTAATTCCAAATTAGGCTTTAGCAAACCCAAAAATGAAGGAAACCCTTTTTGGCATTCCACATGGCTTGATGACTAATGGGTTGAGGAGTTAATTACATAATTAGTCCTTCAACTTCTTAGACTTCATTCTCTTGACCACCAACTTCTAATTTTCTCAATTTAGTCACTAAACAAGTTTCAAGGTTTGCAATAAGGTTAAATGCAGAAAATTAAAGAGCGGAGAATTAAATATGAGAAATTAAATTGCGGGAAAATAAATACTACACTAAACGGGCCATAAATAATTGGGTCATCCCCCGTTACGGGTCACCGTAAGACCGATTTGGACATGAAATAAATAGAAACAAAACAATAAGAACAAGAATAAATTAATAATATATAATATAAGCTACAATGTAAATAATATTATTATATGATAATAATAATAATAATAGTGATAATAGATAATGTATACTATGATCTAAATAATATTATAATATATAATAATCATATATAATATAAATATAACATAATATCATAATATGATATATACTAAGTAACTTATATATATAGCATAATAGATAACATACGTTATAATTTACGTATATGTAATATAAAAAATATATATATATAATATATGGTAAACACGCATAAATATAAAAAGGGGGCCGAAATGTAAAAAAGGAAAATAAAGGGTAAATTCAAAAAAAAGGATAAGTGAAGAAAATGGATGAAATTTAAAAAGAAAACAGAGGAGTAAAACGGGTATTAACCCGTGGTTGATTCGAAAAGGGGAGAAATATGGAGGACCTGACGGGTGATTAACCCAAAGGCCAAAACGTGCGGATCCTTCTTCCGGGTCGAGTCACCACGCGGATCTAGGGTTGCCTAAACCGCATCGTATGGCCACTTGGATAAATATCCAAAAACCCAGGCAAAAATGTTGGATAGCCTCCATTTTTGCTTCATTCTTATTTCAAAAAAAAAAGAAAAATAGGGAATGCTCTAGAATCTGGGGGACGCCAAAACCCTAGATTGCCCTTTTACACTGTTCATCGGTGGCGCCACCTCGTAGCCGAAGCACGACGGCCTCGCTTCCCTAGGAAGATAAACGCTTCGAAACCCTTCCTTGTTCTTTTTTACTTCAGATCTGAAAATTAAAATTAGTTTTTTTTTAACTAAAAACCCCCCTTTTGAAAATGACTTTGGTTTCGAAGAAAACACTGACCTTTTATCCCCATTTCCAAAACTAATTTTGATTTCTAAAAACCCCAACTCCTTTTTTATTTTTTTGTGTTTTGTGATATTCCAAATGAATAATAAGAACAGAAATACCTTTTGCAACTTTCTTTTATTGCTTATTGAATCCTCCTTTTACATAGTTTCTAGTTCAGCTTATATAGCCGAGATTATAATAGATTTTAAAACAAAAAAAGAAATAAAACAAGAAACATGGGTTCTGAAATTTCTATCTTGTTTTTGTTGTCGCTTTTTGTTGTAGAGGCTTGTACGAGGGAGGGCAAGGCCTATTTGTCGAGTTCAGGCGTGCATGTGGCAGAGGCTGGCGTGGCAGCGCTGTGGTGCTGAGTTGGCTAGTAGTGACGATGTGGCGGAATATGAAGGTTCAGTCTGGGAAGCTCTTAGAAGGTGAAAGAGATGGGTCGACGATGGCTGAGGGCGTGTGGGGAGTTTAGGAAATTAGGGTTAGGGTTTTTAGGATATCCAGGTCGGGTATGGATTCGGGTCGGTCGGGTCAATCGGGTAGGGTAAATTGGTTAAGGTGTAATGGGTATTTGGATATTGGTTTGGCATATTTGGGTTTATGGTAGTTTGGATTTTAGGGTAGTTGGACTAATTGTAACTTAGATTTTTATTTGGGCCAATTAATTGGACTATTTTTGGTTTTTTTATTAGATTTTTTTGGATTTAATTTTAAATTGTTTTTTATTCAAAACGAACCCCAGACGAAAATGGTTATTATAGCTACCCCTCTTTGCTCATTATTGTGAAACGATAATAGAGCAAAGACTAAAAGATAGCCATTTTCATTCGGTCAAACTAGAGCACCCTTCATGGCACGACCTTACCATTGAACTCTAACTGATCCATCTTTCAACTTCTAGATAAATAGAACTCATCTATTGATTCGCTAAACCATCGGCAGAGAGTCAAGATCTGGTCGACTCTCTACTTCGTCCCTTTTTTCGGAATGATAAAACCTATAAAAGTAAAAAAGAAACTGTATCAAACCAAGTATCCACTTATTTTATTTTAAAACTTGTAAAATTAAAAGTATTGGGTAAATAGATGTTTGAATATGGGTGATCCACTATGCCATTGACGACGAGACAAGATCAGAGGATCAGATTGGATCAAGCTACGACTCTGACAAAGAGGCATGATCTGGTTATTAGATTGCGATCAAACTACAACTCTGACGAAGAGGCATGATCTAAGTCATTAGAGGTGATCAAACCACGACTCTAATGAAGAGGCATGATTCGAAGAGTTAGTTGCAGTCAAGCTATGACTCTAATAAAGAGGCATGATCCGAGATATTGGTGGCGATCAAGCTGCGACTCTGACTAAGAAGTATGACCTGAGGAGTTAGGGGTGATCAAGCTATGAATCTAATGAAGATGTATGATCTGAGAAGTTAGTGGATGGCAATCAAGCTACGACTCTAACGAAAAGGCATGATCGAAAGAGTTAGTTATGATCAAGCTACGACTTTGACGAAAAGGCATGATCAGAAGAGAGATTTTGATCTGCTACACCACTGACGATGAGCCAAGATCTAAAGATAGACTTGATCAAGATACAACTCTGATGAAGAGACATGATCTGAAAGATTGGTTGATCTGCTACACTACTGACAGTGAGTCAAGATCTGAAGAATAGAGGTTGATCTGTTGCACCACTAACGGAGAGTCGAGATCAGAGAATAAATGTGATGGATCCGCTACACCACTGACGATAGGGCGAGATCTGAAGAGAATAAGTAAACAATAGTTAGTAATTATTCAGTCAAAGTTTTGAGGTTTGATTTGGCTTCCTTTGCTAGGAGGGTTTGCCATTTCATGTTAGGTGTGATTATCCTCCATCTCGAGTTTTCAACTTTTTTGTTTGTCTGGCTTTCTATCACAGCTGAGGGCTTGTTGATTTGTTATTGCACTTCATGATTTAGGGATTCTCATCCTAAACATATTTGTTTTATGTATGAGTGAAGTAAGTGCACTTAACATGAATGCGTCTAACTTGATGTGTAATGTATGCATTTACTGAATGCACGATGATGAGTTGAATGGTATGATGTCATTGTGAATGGCATGTAATGCAATTGGCCATGATGTTGACTTCTAAAGGGGATTCCATCATGACTCCCTAGTCATATTGGTAGCTCAATCTTGTTTTTGCCCAAATTTTTTCTTGCATAATAGATGGGCTATTGTTGCTAATTCCCCAACCTCTTGTGGGTTTGACCATATTCTTCTAAAATGTTACCTCTCTAGGAAAAGGCCAACTTGTGAATTCTTTCTTTAGTTGAAGCACCAATCTGAGGGCTCCTTGGTTGTTGGTCCCTATACTTTTAAGCTTCTTTGTAAGTAATACAGAGAAACCTTTTTGTTTCAAATCTCAGACTACATGTTTTGATTTTAATGTCAGATGCTTATTAAAAAAATTGGGTTTTTCTTTTAAAATTATGGATAAATCAAGCAATATTGAATTCCTCGAATATCAAGTACCCGAGCAATACTAAAATGTCTTAACAAGGATTGCCCCAAGCAAGTCTTGTGTCTAGGAGACCTCGAAAGCTGAATTGATGTTTGAAGATGTGAAGTGCATTTTAAGCTACTTAGGTGCTTGACCATCTTGCCTTTGGCAGGTTTATTCATTTTTGTCATATTTTTGTTTGGGGAATTCAATTCATCACATTTTTTGGCTCAAAATAAATGATGGAGCAAACAATAAATTCCCAAGCTACTTGGCATTGTCATGATTTTGAAAATATTATCATCACTAATGAAGCGAAGAGTTTATATTAGAATAGGCTTCAGCGGAGTGCCCCAAAAATTCTACTCTTATTAGAAAAAAACCTATTACTAGGTTTCGAACATTGGAGTGCTTTTTTAGTAATTTTTGAAAGAAATGCCTATTTCCAGGCTTTGAAGTGCTTTTGTGAAAAATGCATATTACTAGGCTTCAATCATTGAAAGGTTATTGAAAACGCCTAGTACCAAGCTCTAAGCATTAAATTACACTGCTTTGTAATTATGAATAGTTTTTAGTATGAAATGTGAGTCACACATTCATGATCTCTACATCTTATGATTTCAATTAGACACAGGCTACTCATACTCAACCTTCGGGTCAAAACTAATGTCCCTTGTGCAATTGATATACGGAGACTCAATAGGCAAATATATACACAAAATGAAAGGAGAGTTGAAAAACAAAATGCATCATTTCATTAAACCATGTAGCCTTAGGTCCTTACAAAAGATTGACATCGTCTTCGGGCATAGGCAGATGGAATTGATTTACATGCATCACTTATAATAAGTTAAAAGCATCAAAATAACCTACTAAAGTTTTAGCTTGACAAGGGAGCGGGACGAGTTTATTCCTCAAAGAATTCAACTTTTTTGCAATCTATTAGACCTTGAATAGCATCTTTGAACTCACAATAGTCTTGAATGGCGTGCCATTCTTTGACATAGAACTCACAGTATAGACCGATATGCCCCTCGGCATCATCATTCCTTAACCAATCAGACATGCATCAATTAGCTTCTTCCAAACCCAGCGAATGGGTAATTTGACTTTCAAAACCTTGGCCTTAACAATTTGATTACTTTTCTCAGAGATTGCATTCACTTTATTGGTATGGTTTGGTAGGGGTTGGCAGTCGTAGCCGGCTTACTAGATTTGTCAAAACTTATAACCCCGAGCTTGATCAACTTTTCTACAGCCCTCTTAAAGCCAATACAAGTCTCAATCGAGTGCCCACTTGATCACCATGGTATACGCACTTTACGCTAGGATCTTACCATTTTGGGAAAGGAGGTTGTAACGGTGCTTGATAAAAGAGTGCCACCACATGGACATCGAACAGTTGCTTGTACAGTTCACCGTAAGAGATTGGCAATGGGGTAAACTCTATCTTCTCAAGGTTCCTTCTTTGATCGGGGTCTTGGCTTGAAGAACCTTGAATATTTGGTGCAGTCTTGGGTTGTACAATTGTGATAGGCTTCAAATAATTAGCATTGTAAACTCTTGAAGAGTTAACTTCATGGTCTTTCTTCGCATGCGAGGTCTTCTTGTGGGATGAACTACCTCTATCATCGATTTTGCCACTCTTGACAGCATTTTCGATGAGCTCACCGGATAATACAAGGTCAGCAAAGTTAGTAGTCGCGTTTCCTATCAAGCGACCCAAGATCGGACTCTCCAAAATCTAGATAAACATAACCACCATCTCTCTTTCGCTAAGTGGGGGTTAAACTTAAGTCGTCACGTCTCTCCGACGCTAGGCATACTGCCTAAAGCCTTTATTTGTCTTTGTCTTCATGTGATGTAAGGTCTGACGGTCTAGCACCATGTCACTGACATGTCGATACTGTTCTAGGAAAGCTTTGGCCAAGTCTTTCCATGACTTTATCTAATGCCAGTTCAACTAATTTTACCATCTTGTGGCAAATCCCAAAAGACTATATTGGAAATAGTAGATCAGCAGCTTGTCATCTTTCTCGTATCTCATTATCTTTTGGCAGAACATGGTGAGATGTAGAGGTGGAAAACGGGTCATTCGACTCAGTTTCAGATCGGGACATTTTAGTTTGGGTCATTTCAGTTCTGATTGCATTCGGTTTAAATTTGGTTCAGTTCGGTTCAGGTCTGGTTCAGTTTTAGTTCTGGTCTATGGTGATTTTGGTTCGGGTATCGGGTCAGAACGTCGAGTCGGTTGATTTTTGGTTCGGTTGACTTTAGATTCGGTTGATTTCGGGTCAGTTATTTTCAGATTGATTAATTTTGGGTCGGGTAATATTGGGTTAATAGGAGATCGATCGGTTTTAGTCGGGTTTTTAGGCTAAGTTTGGTTTTTCCACCCTATATATGACTTTATATAGCATGTATATTTGACTTTTTGGTAAGTTGTACGACAGTTCACTTCTCATCTTTATTTATTTATTTTAATATATATTCTTAATTTTGGGTTGCCTTCGGTTCGGTTGCTTTCGGTTTGGGTGAAATCGGTTTGGTTCCATTCGGTTCGGTTGAAAATTAGTTCGGGTCTATTCGGTTTAGGTGAAAATTAGTTCGGATCAATTTTCAGTCCAACTAAACTTCGATTCGGTTTCAGTTTGGTTCGGTTTATTTTGGGTTTCGGATCAAATTTGGGCCATCATGTTCAAGTCAATTTCGGGTCTCGGTTTGGGTAAATCGGTTTGGTTCTCGGGTCTCGGGTCAAGTTTGCCAGGTCTAGTGAGATGTGTATAGGGACAGCTTATTTTGTTTTACTTCTCGAATTCTGGGACCTTGAACTTAGGAGGTAAAACTAGATCTGGAACAAGGCTGAGTTCATGGGCCTCAAATCCAATAAAGGCGTCAGCTACCTCTATGACTTCTATTTTTCTTCGAGCTGCTTGCATCGGTCATCGATCTCTTTAGAGGTTTTAACTCTAGGTCTCTCTATTTTGATCAACTGATCCATCTCCAAGAAGAAGTTTTTTGCTTGATTGCCCTTGGGCTTGACTTCTGATGCAGAGGGTAGATTTATAGGGAATGAGGAGTCGGCCTGGTGAAGTGGTGATTTCCCTAAAAAAATATTACTTGAGGATCTGGTTGACCCCTAGCATGAGGAAGAGTAAACCCCAAAGGATAAGTAAGACACTTATTCCCATCAGTGGGATTGGAATTTGCCGTAGGATTTCTAATAGATGTCTCTCCTTGTACGGGAAGCTTAAATCCAAGCATTTGGGTTATTTGGCCTAGTGTATCTTATTGAGACTTCTTAAACTGTTCCAATGTGTCTTGCCGGATCTTAGCTAACTGTTCATCCATCTTTCTAGCCAAGTCCGCTTGTATGTCCCTTTGGGTTTGCTCAATTCGATCTAATATGTCTTTGTTCACCATTTTGGTTTTTTTCGGGTTTCGTAGGGGTGCTGAATCGACTGAATTTTCGTTTGATCCAGAATCACTATCATAGGACATCCCAAAAATTAGTCTTGGGGTTTTCAAAATGAATGCATGTAAATGCAAAATAAATGCCCTAAATGCAAAAATGATTAATTTAATATAATGAAGATGTCATGCCACCATAATGTAAATGAATGAACATGATGTTGAATGTCAATACAATCACCATAAAATGAATGAAAGAAAAGATTGATATTGCATGAATGAATGCAAAAAGTGTTGATCAATGAACATTCTCGTTGAGAAACCTTCCGTAATGAAGATTGAGTCCCATTACGATGAGAAAAAGAGAATAACTACCATCTAGATTAGCATTTGCCCCACTCGGGCTTCAAAAATCTTTAACTCGTCATTATGGACTCTTTCTTCCATTACGCAAGCCCTCAATTTTGAATTGTTCTCGAGTCAACACTTTATGTGAAAATGTCATGAATATGCACAAAAGTCATCAAACAAGCAAGATAAGAAGAGTTCGTTAGTAACAAATATACAGATAAAGAATGAGAACCGAACAAACACACCAAAGGGGTGGGCTTCCTAGATTCTCATACATGTGGTTTGGGTTCTAGAGAAGGGTACCCGAACCTATCTTATTATCTACTAAGATAACAAGAACCTCGATTCTAGCCCATGATAGGCTTGCGAATCAGATTCCATTCAAGGGAAAGCAGGACCTAGTGACGTAGAGGGCTGCTCCCGTGTCAAAAGGTATAGGTTTTGAAAGTGAATTACCGACCCGTTGAGGGCTGTTCACGTGGGTATGTGACGTTTCACTTCCACTTAAGGGATAGAGCTCGGGTATAGAGCTTGATAAGTATGATGCAACATATATCGGTGATGCCCTAAAAATTAAATGAAAAATTAATGCAAAACCATTAATTATCAAAGCCCATTGAATTAAAATGTATCTTCGAGGAAGAAAAAATTAATTAAAGTCTATCTTAATTTCAAACTTTCCATTGCTAAAAGCAACATGTGTTTTTTGGCTTAACTCTAAAAAATCGTTCACAGTGAAGTCGCGAGCTGTAACGACACTTTTTTAGAAAATTTTTAAAAAGTTTTCGAGATTAATTCAGGGTTGCTAGGTATGAAAAATATTTTTGTTCTTTTTGTATTTTGAAATTTTTTTGTTTTTGAAAAAAAATTGAAATGTGGGGATTTTTATTTAAAAACTTTTTTTGTTTAGAAAATGAAGAGTTGGAGTCACCACCGGCCACTAAGGTAGGCCGGACGCCATTAAAACCAGAGATTCTTTTGAAAACGGGTTCGGGAGTTGGTTACGTGTGGGGAATGATTAGTACCCCCATCATGCCCGAAAATCGGTACCAAAACAGACGTTGCTTTTAATGGATGGAAATTACTAAAATTTAAAATTGGATTTAATTAACTATTCTTAATCGAATATATGCTTTAATTGAATGGGGTTTAAAATTTTAGTGGGTTCGAATTAATTATCCGTTTAATTAATATGGATGATTGTACATCGGACCGTAGATTAAACCGACATTGAATAAGACCGGCTATTGTGTTAATTTTTGGTTCGAATGGAGTACATCACCATTATACATGATGCAAACAGCTAAAGATGATGTTATGAGTTGTCAAAATTTTACTCGTTTTATTATTTACCTTTAGATGATAAGAATTAATTCAAATATTTGGTATATATTCATTAAGCCAAGATTAAGACCAAAATAATCGAGTTAATAAATCTCTTTTTTATAATTTAGGTTAATTAATTAACAATGTGGAGTTAAATAAATTAAAAGTTGAAAGAATGTCAAGATTATGTATGTCACAAAATAGTAAGTGAATAAATAGAGAACGATAAAGATAAATGCAGAAAATTGAAGAATGAAGAATTAAATACAAGAAATTAAATTGCGGGAAAATAAATACTACACTAAACATGCCATAAATAATACAGGTCATCCCCCGTTGCGGGTCACCGTAAGGCCAATTCGGACATGAAATAAATAGAAACAAAAGAGCAAGAACAAGAATAAATTAATAATATATAATATAAGCTATAATGTAAATTATACTATAATATGATAATAATAGATAATATATACTATGATATAAATAATATTATAATATATAAAAATCATATATAATATAAATATAATATAATGTAATATCATAATATATACTAAGTAACTTATATATAGCATAATAGATCATATATCTTATAATTAGAGGCGGCAAACGGGTCATTCGGTTCGATTTCGGTTTCAGTTTGGGTCATTTCAGGTCTGATATTATTCGGTTAAAATTCAGTTTTGGTTCGGTTTTAGTTTGGGTCTATTGTGATTCGGGTCATTTCGGGTCGGTTGATTTTCGGTTTGATTATTTTTGGTTCGGTTGATTTCGGTTCGGGTCAATGAGAGATCGGTCGGTTTTAATCGAGTTTTTAGGCCAGCTAGTTTTTTACACCCTATATATATATATATATATTCATAAAGTCAATATATTTAACTTTTTGATGAATTATACAGTTGTTCTTATCCTATCTTTATTTATTTCTATTAATATCTTTTCTATATTTTGGGTTGTCTTTGGTTCGGGTCTATTCGGTTCGGGTCCATTCGGTTCGGTTGAAAATCAGTTCAGGTCCATTTCGGTTCAACTAAAATCCGGATCGGTCTCGGTTCGGTTTGTTTCGGTTTCGAATCAAATTTCGGGTCATTGTGTTCAGGTTTATTTCGGGTCTCGATTCGGGTAAATCGGTTCGATTTTCAGGTCTCGGGTCAAGTTTGCCAAATCTAACTATAATTTAAGTATATGTAATATAATATATATATATATATATTATGGTAAACATGCATAAATATAAAAAGAGGATCGAAATGTAAAAAAGAAAAAATAAAGGGGTAAATTTGAAAAAAAGGATAAGTGAAGAAAAGGGATGAAATTCAAAGAGAAAACAAATGGGAGGGACTAAAACGGGTAATAACCCATGGTTGATTCGAAAAGAGGGAGAAATATGGAGGATCTGATGGGTGATTAACCCAAAGCTCAAAACGCGCGGATCCTTCTCCCGGGTCGGGTCACTGCGCGGATCTAGGGTTGCCTAAACGGCGTCGTATGGCCACTTGGATAAATATCCAAAAACCAAGGCAAAAATGTCGGATAGCCTCCATTTTTGCTTCATTCTTATTTCGAAAAGAAGAAAAAAAAAGAGGGAATGCTCTGGAATCTGGGGGGAACGTCAAAACCCTAGATTGCCCTTTTGCGTCGTTCATTGGCGGCGCCGCCTCGCTTCCCCAGGAAGATAAACGCTTCAAAATCCTTCATTTTTCTTTTTGATTTCAGATCTGAAAATCAAACTAAATTTTTTTTATTTTTTTAACTAAAAACCCCTTTTGAAAACGACTTTGATTTCGGAGAAAACACTAACCTTTAATTCCCTTTCCAAAACTGATTTTGATTTCTAAAAAACCCCCCAACTTCTTTTTTGTTTCTTTTTGTGTTTTGCTATATTCGAAATGAATAACAAAAAGAGAGATACCTTATGCAACTTTTTTATTGCTTCTTGAATCCTCCTTTTACATTGTTTCTGGTTCGGCTTATATAGCTGAGATTACAATAGATTTTAAAACAAAAAAAAATAAAGCAAGAAACATGGGTTCTGAAATTTTTGTCTTGTTTTTGTTGTTGGTTGTTGGTGCAGAGGTTCGTACAGGGGAGGGCAAGGCCTATTTGTTAATTTAAGATTAAAAATAATAAAATTAAATGCATTTAGAATAATTATGTCAATTAAAAAGTTTATGGATATTTTTGTAATTCATTTTTTTGTTTGCCCTCCTATATTCAGGGTTTTGCCCTAACTAATTTAGACCGACTTGCATCGCACATTTTACTTTGAAAGGTGAGTTTCTCAGCGGGATTTTATGCTTATATAAGATTTTAAACTCGAGACATACTTAAGCAATATCAAACTTCTTACCATTTGGACCAAATCCGTTGATTGCACATTTAGGATATGTATGTTTACTTTTATACCTTCAAGTCTTTTCTTGTTGTATCAATAAACTTCTTCACCCACATTCTTCTCTTCGTGATCTCTCTCCCTTTTCTACTGAAAACTTTGACCGACTCATCTGGTTGTATTAAAAATGGTTTAGTCTAATGGTTCAATCGTATGAATAGAACCAGAAAATTAAAAAGAAAACTGACGAGAAACGGTGAGAAGTTGAAAATTAAGAGTAAATAAAACATATTAAAATCAGTAAATTAGGATTTTTTTTTTAAAAGGTTGTTTTATAATGTTTTGGTTCACTTTCATCTTCTTATTTTTTAAAAGATATTTTTTTTATTTTTAATAATGTTTTTATCAATCAAAAAAGTATTATATTATTAAGGTAAATATCGAAATTTAAATACATATAAAATAATATTGAGCAATTTGAATATCTTTGACTATTATTCTAATTAGTAAATCTCTATTTTTAATGAAAAATTAAAGTACATTGATTTTTTTTCTAATTTTCAAGATTGCTAAACATTCTAATTCAAGCAGTTTAATAAAGAAGTAATAGAAATGGGCATGATCTTTGTGGGTATCTTTTTTATTAATGTAAACCACTGACTAGTTGACCTTTCTTTTATTTTTTCTGTAAACGGGAGCAATCAATTTCAACAACTGCAAAATCCACTAGGCTTAAGGACCAATTCCTTTATTGAGAAGGCTATTCATTTTTGTCACCTTCCTTAGATGCAATGATGACAACCTGTCAGCACGAATAGAAATCATTTAATTTTTTATATTATTTATGTTTTACATTAAAAAATATAAAATTTAAAGTTAAGAATAAAATATATTTTTAAAAATTTAAAATTAAAATTTAATTTTTTAATATTAAAATATAAAAAGAGTACCGAAAAATATGAGAAGCCTGTCAGCACTCCTCATGGCCTTTTCTTAGCAATATTCAATCTTTGCAACTTTTGCTTTTCTCATTCGCTTAATTAGTTAGGTCTCCATGCATTCAAACGCCAGAATTCAACACGACTACCATTACTCACATACCACTATGTTTCGATCCTAATCTTATCCACATATCAAGAACAACTTAGTGTTGATTATTAAATTCCAACACCCTAGAATGCATGTTGGTTTTATTATTGTTTTGGTTAGCTTAAATCATTATATAATTGATATTACAGCTAACATATGGCTTGTCAAAATTTCAAACCGACAACTCCCATATAAATAAGTAGAAAGTCGAGCAAGAATATTTGACCGGTTGATTAAGCTGTTCATTTTTATTTTTTATATTTTTTAAGTTATGAGTTTTAGACGTATTAGGAGCTTTCCCCTTTCTCCTTCTAGTGTTTTCTTCTTTTTCTTTGTAAATTAGATTAAAATTAAATTTATAATTTGTCAAAAAAATATAATATGTAGAAAAAACGCAGGTGTGATTATTTATATGTATAGTGTTTAAGTTAATCGTGAGGGGGTGGAAGCTCTAATTGTTGGATTAAAATCCGTAATAGTGGGCACATATGTATAATGTATATTGCTATTTTAAAGTATGACACACAATTAAGTGACCAATTATGTTAGGCGTGTCATGGGTATTAAAATGTCATGAAAATAAAAGTGTAGATACCGTAAGATATATTTATAATTCAATGAGGGGCAGAGTTATAAATATTTAATAGTTGATTTAATAATCAACTATATAAAGAGGTAGTGGTCCCCAAGAAATAGGTTAACTTATTTTTCTCTCCTTCCCCGTCAGAGAGTTTTACGTCAAGAGAAAACCTATCTTCTTGGAAGATCAATACCAAAGATTTGGATTTCAACATCAAGATTCAAGGTTTTCAATCTATCGATTAATTCAGGTACGCTTCCGCAATTCAGTTCATTCAGTTTATTGTTCTTGATGATTTGACATGATAGATCTTGGGTTTAGATTTCATATTTAGTTATGGTTTAATTCTAACAAGTGGCATCAGTGCCTCGTCATGTTGAATCCTTGAGAAACTATTAATTTTTTATTATGAAAAATCGCAATAGTATCATAATTAATTTCTGTATAATTGATGTTATTTATGTTGATGATATCAATGAGTTGAGTTGGGTTCTTTTAACTGTTTGGAGTACAAAATTTCGATATCGATATGCTTTCATGTTCGATTGAATTTATACATATACGATATTCGTTGTTTGTTTTTGATGATTCGTCAACTTTGATTGCTTTCTATAATAATTTAGGGTTTTAATTCGATTGATTAGCAATTTTTAATCTTTAACCGCCGCATTAAAAAAAAGGTTAATCAATGGATAGATTCGGTGATCCAATGCCATTATGTTTGCTGTGATCTTTCTTTAATCTATGTTAATTGAATTAAAAGGACCACGTGAAGTCTACCATTGTCATATTTGGGCTGTGTTATTTTTAGGGGAAATTTATGCATACAAGTACCCTTATTTTAGTATGTTCAGTTTGGTCCTTATGCACTTTGATTAATTCTATCATGTTTAATTAAAAAAGGGGCTAAAGTTTGTTGACTTCACGTGAATTCATATTTAACAATTTTTTTTTTGATTAATTCTGCTTAGTATTGAATCACTCTAATGTTTATGTTTGATTATATATTGATTTGGCATTTAGTATTTGGATTAAAGATTAGGTTTTGATTAATTAAGGATTGAGTTTTGGTTTTTATGTTAAAATAGATTGAATCTATTAGGTTGTGCAATAATCTTTAATCTATCATTGAACATATAAATTTAACCAATCGTCAATCCCCTTATGCCTTAAATTATATTGGTTCAGGTGGGCGTGACTTTTACTTTCACGTTCTTTGTTTCGGGTACCAATAGTTAATAGATATCATTAATTTTGTGGAATTCATATTCGATTTGGTTTGATCAAGAATTTTGATTTTGATTATTCGGTTATTATGAATATATTAAAGTTTAATGTGATCATTATATGAATTATTCATTTGTATGAAACTTTTGATTTTGGCTTTTAAGTTAAAGATTGATTGTTTTGAATTCAAGTTTTATTTTGGTAAATGCATGCTTAAGGATTTTTTTTTTGAGAAACAGTCAAAAAATTTCAGTTTTTTTTCGATTTCTGATAGCCCCCCATTCAGACAATCTTATGTTGGGTTATTTCGGAAACTTAAGTGTTATCAGAATTTTCAGTTTTGACTGTTATAAAATTTTAAATTTGAATATCGGTATATTTATATTATATATTTTGAGATAAATTAATTAAAGCATTAAGTCACCAAAGTGAACTTTATTGTGTAAATTATTTTATTTTAATATATAGAAGGTTTTGTGCATGTAAGTCGGATTATGTTAGTATTAATTGGCCCAAAGGAAGGTTAATAATTAACATTATTACATGTGCAAATGTGGTAATAAACATGTGATAATTATTCAGTTTTATATGTGAGCAATAAATCGGCCCAAAGGAAGATTTTTGTTTGACATGTTCTTATTATCAATGCTTGATTACTGTACCAAGATATCACTTGCAAGTTAATGTTTTGTCCAAAGATAAAATATTAATGGAGTGTCCGGTATCTTGATATGAGGTTTACCTTTATTCAAATTTATTATTATTTTGGTTATCTTTTAATTTGATTGAAAGATAAAATTAAGATAAATATTTTAAAACAATTAAATTCATATTTTGGCTTCGGATGTCTAATATTTTAATGGATTAATTGAAACATAATGTCACCAAAGTGACCACTTTTGTGTAGATTAGTTTATTTAAAATATTAAGATAATTATGGGTTTTTGTAATTCATGCGTTTATTAATTGGCCCAAAAGAAAGTTAATATTTGGCAGAATTACAACGACAATTATGGCGATAAATGTGTGACGATTATAAGGTATTTTATGTAAGCAATACGTTACTCCAAAGATTAATCTATTGTTTGACATAGTTTATTGTCAATGTTTGATTGCTACAACAAGAGTACCGCTTTACAAAGATTAATATTCTTGTCCAAAGACTTGATATTAATGTTGTGCTTGGTATCTTGAGGGGAACTAGCCATTATTTTGAATTTATTTATTTACTTATGAATATTTATATGAGCTTGTTTTTATTTTATTTACTTATTTTTGTTCTATATTTAGGTAATTTATCTTTGCTGTCACATACATTCTACACTCATGTTTAGTGAAACTAGTTTCAAGGAATAGAAAAAGACACTTACATATAGTATTTGGTTGTATGAACATAGACTTTGCACTAAGGGAAGAATAACTTGCACCTCTCACCACGGTAAGCACCCATAAAAGGAATTTTGAGAGGTGAGATTGTTAAAATTGCACGAGTCTAATGATCATAAAGAACAACATTCTATAAGTCTTTAGGAGCACAAATCTAAAGAGATTACTCATATTAAGGGTTTCCTTGACGAAATTAAGAAATGATTTACCCAAAACATTAAGGTTAAGATGACATCACTTATGCCTTCTTTGATGTCTATGAAGTATAAGGGTCAAGGAAATGTGAGGAAGTACATTATGAAAAATGTTTAATATTGCTTCAAAATTTAAGGCACATAAGATCAAACTTTCTAACAATTGTTTGTTCTTATGATTTTGGTATCGCTTCCTATACTGATTTAACCAATTCAAAATTAGTTACAACTGTCAAAAGGAGAAATAGACTTTAAATGAGCTTATTTCTAATTGTGTTAAAGAGGAAGAAAAGTTGAAGCATTATAAGTGTAAAAGTACTCATTCGGTTAGTGCTCATTTAGTTAGTGTCTCTAAGAATAAGGGCAATAAAAAATATATTAGAATAAAGTTGCTAAATGTCCTAATCAAAAGAAACAACAATAAGTTACAAAGTATTGATTCTTTTGTATAAGTTAGGACACATGTGAAGAAATTAAACTTCAAAAGTGAGCAACTACTTGGTTATTTTGAGTGGTCCATGGGCTGTAAATTTTATGATCCCACAATAAGGATTATTTTAAGGAGAGGTTTATAACATTTTTTTTAGGATGTTGAGTTTGGAGGAGAAATAAGGTTAGATACATTGCTATTGAGGGGAAGTTGAATTATAATTTAATTCATACTATCACTTTTTAATGATGTTTAGGTTTTTACACCTATCATTAATCAAGAAGTGAATCAAGTACCTCAGCAAAACAATGTTGAACAACTCTCATTCAAGATAAGGTAATTGTTTCAGAAGAACAAACTCAACAACCTTAAAAAAATAAGTGTCATTAAAGATATCCACGAGAGGAAGGAGAAATACTATTCTAGATTATTACTTTGTATTTATTCAAGAAAATAAGGATAATAATGGAATGATTGAAAATGATTCAATCATTTTTTATCAAATCATAAAAGTTCTGACTCTCAAAAGTGAATTGATGTCATTCAGGAAGAGTATAATTTTATGCATGACAATAAAGTTTAGGAACTTGTCTCATTACCTGAAGGTGCAAACCAATTGGTTATAAATGGATATTTAAAACCAAGAGGGATGCAAATGATAATGTGGACAAGTATAAGGCATGTTTTGTATCTAAAGGATATACTCTAAAAGAAGACATTGATTTTGTGGAGACTTTCTCTCAAGTTTCATTGAAATACTCTTTCAAGATAATCATGACACTTGTTTCTTATTTTAATCTTGAGCTACATAAGATGGATGTTAGGCTTGTATTTTTCAATGACGACATTGAAGAAATGAATTATATGGTACAATCATAGATTTGTGTCTAATGATACAAAATCAATGATATGTAAATTAAATAAATTCATCTATGAGCTTAAGTAGGACTCTCATTAATGAAATTATATATTTCATATTGATTATCTCATTATGCTTTGAGATAAATTTGGTTGAGAGTTGTATATACTACAAGTCCAGTGGGAGTAAACCAAGTGATACTCAAATTGCTAAAGAAGACAAATTTAGTCTTACTCAATGCCCTAAAAGTAACCTTGAAATTTAGAAAATACAAAAGATTCCATATGCATAAGCTATTTGAGATTCTAATTTATGCTCAAGTATGTATGCGTTTGGATATTCGTACATTGTTAGAATGTTAGACGGATATTTAAGCAATTCTAGTTTGAACCATTGAATAGCAGCCAATAGGGTTATGAAATATCTTTAGAGAACAAAAATTACATGCTCACATATCGAAGTTCTGGTAAGTTAGAGATCATCAAGTTTACAGACTTGATTCTATTAGAATATTGATGCAAAAGAATTTTTGTCACATGGGCTGCTAATTATAGATTGAATAGAAAGACCACTTTCGGGTTATTTTGTGACAATAAATATGCATTTATTTATTCTATGAACAATAGGAACACTTCAAATTTGAATCACATAAATATTAAATTCATAGTTGTTAAAGAAAATTCAGAGCGATTGTGTGTCTATAGAGCATGTTGGTACAAACTCCATATTTTGCGCGCTTATTAAGAAACTATCACCCTAGGTCTTTCATGAGCACACTACTCATGTGGGTGTAATGTTATATAAAGATATTCAGTTTTAGTGGGAGTTTGTAATTTTGAAAAATGTTCATTTGGTTTAGACACAAATTTGATTTACTTGATTTAAAGTTATTTTAAGATTATTTTCTCTGAAATAAAGTTCTTTTGGTTTATGCACACTCTGAATTCAAGAAAGTTTGATCTCACTAAGGTTTAGAAGGACCAGTTGGAAATAGACATGTTTGGTTCACATTTCATGTAATTTTCCATGCTACGCATCCATGATTGATCTATGTCATTTGACTATATTTGTATACGTGATTGATGGGTCTTGTCATGATTGATACGACAAAGGCTGCTTTGATCCTATATGGATATAGTTGATGGACGAGATTGTTCAGAATACCTATTATATAATAGCAAATTTTTGAGCTCATAAGGTTATACATTTGTCAGAAACATATGTTGCCCAAGTGAGAGATTGTTGGATTAAAACTGTAATAGTGGGCACATATGTATAATGTATATTGCTATTTTAAAGTATGACACAAAATTAAGTGACCAATTATGTTAGGCGTGTCATGGGTATTAAAATGTCATGGAAATAAAAGTGTAGATACCGTAAGATATATTTATAATTCAATGAGGGCAGAGTTATAAATATTTAATAGTTGATTTAATAATCAACTATATAAAAGAGGTAGTGGTCCCCAAGAAATAGGTTAACTTTGTTTTTCTCTCCTTCCCCGTCGAGAGAGTTTTACGTCAAAAGAAAACCTATCTTCTTGGAAGATCAATACCAAAGATTTGGATTTCAACATCATTCAAGGTTTTCAATCTATCGATTAATTCTGTGCACGCCCGCAATTGATTCATTCAGTTTATTGTTCTTGATGATTTGACATGATAGATCTTGGGTTTAGATTTATATTTAGTTATGGTTTAATTCTAACAAGTGGCATCGATTGCCTCGTCATGTTGAATCCTTGAGAAACTATTAATTTTTTATTATGAAAAATCGCAATAGTATCATAATTAATTTTCGTATAATTGATGTTATTTATGTTGATGATATCAATGAGTTGAGTTGGGTTCTTTTAACTGTTTGGAGTACAAAATTTCGATATCGATATGCTTTCATGTTCGATTGAATTTATACATATCGATATTCGTTGTTTTGTTTTTGATGATTCGTCAACTTTGATTGCTTTCTATAATAATTTAGGTTTTAATTGATTGATTAGCAATTTTTAATCTTTTAACCGCCGCATTAAAAAAAAAAGGTTAATCAATGGATAGATTCAGTGATCCAATGCCATTATGTTTGCTGTGATCTTTCTTTAATCTATGTTAATTGAATTAAAAGGACCACGTGAAGTCTACCATTGTCATATTTGGGCTGTGTTATTTTTTTAGGGGAAATTTATGCATACAAGTACCCTTATTTTAGTATGTTCAGTTTGGTCCTTATGCACTTTGATTAATTCTATCATGTTTAATTAAAAAAGGGGCTAAAGTTTGTTGACTTCACGTGAATTCATATTTAACAATTTTTTTTTGATTAATTCTGCTTAGTATTGAATCACTCTAATGTTTATGTTTGATTATATATTGATTTGGCATTTAGTATTTGGATTAAAGATTAGGTTTTGATTAATTAAGGATTGAGTTTTGGTTTTTATGTTAAAATAGATTGAATCTATTAGGTTGTGCAATAATCTTTAATCTATCATTGAACATATAAATTTAACCAATCGTCAATCCTTATGCCTTAAATTATATTGGTTGGTGTGGCGTGACTTTTACTTTCACGTTCTTTGTTTGGTACCAATAGTTAATAGATATCATTAATTTTGTGGAATTCATATTCGATTTGGTTTGATCAAGAATTTTGATTTTGATTATTGGTTATTATGAATATATTAAAGTTTAATGTGATCATTATATGAATTATTCATTTGTATGAAACTTTTGATTTTGGCTTTTAAGTTAAAGATTGATTGTTTTGAATTCAAGTTTTATTTTGGTAAATGCATGCTTAAGGATTTTTTTTTGAGAAACAATCAAAAAATTTTCTTTTTTTTTTCGATTTTGATAGCCCCATTCGGACAATCTTATGTTGGGTTATTTTGAAACTTAAGTGTTATCGAATTTTGAGTTTTTATTTATTTATAAAATTTTAAATTTGAATATCGGTATATTTATATTATATATTTTGAGATAAATTAATTAAAGCATTAAGTCACCAAAGTGAACTTTATTGTGTAAATTATTTTATTTTAATATATAGAAGGTTTTGTGCATGTAAGTCGGATTATGTTAGTATTAATTGGCCCCAAAGGAAGGTTAATAATTAACATTATTACATGTGCAAATGTGGTAATAAACATGTGATAATTATTGATTTTATATGTGAGCAATAAATCGCCCAAAGGAAGATTTTTGTTTGACATGTTCTTATTATCAATGCTTGATTATTGTACCAAGATATCACTTGCAAGTTAATGTTTTGTCCAAAGATAAAATATTAATGGAGTGTCCGGTATCTTGATATGAGGTTTACCTTTATTCAAATTTATTATTATTTTGGTTATCTTTTAATTTGATTGAAAGATAAAATTAAGATAAATATTTTAAAACAATTAAATTCATATTTTTGGCGGATGTCTAATATTTTAATGGATTAATTGAAACATAATGTCACCAAAGTGACCACTTTTGTGTAGATTAGTTTATTTAAAATATTAAGATAATTATGGGTTTTTGTAATTCATGCGTTTATTAATTGGCCCAAAAGAAAGTTAATATTTGGCAGAATTACAACGACAATTATGGCGATAAATGTGTGACGATTATAAGGTATTTTATGTAAGCAATACGTTACTCCAAAGATTAATCTATTGTTTGACATAGTTTATTGTCAATGTTTGATTGCTACAACAAGAGTACCGCTTACAGTTAATATTACTGTCCAAAGACTTGATATTAATGTTGTGCTTGGTATCTTGAGGGGAACTAGCCATTATTTTGAATTTATTTATTTACTTATGAATATTTATATGAGCTTGTTTTTATTTTATTTACTTATTTTTGTTCTATATTTAGGTAATTTATCTTTGCTGTCACATACATTCTACACTCATGTTTAGTGAAACTAGTTTCAAGGAATAGAAAAAGACACTTACATATAGTATTTGGTTGTATGAACATAGACTTTGCACTAAGGGAAGAATAACTTGCACCTCTCCACAGTAAGCACCCATAAAAGGAATTTTGAGAGGTGAGATTGTTAAAATTGCACGAGTCTAATGATCATAAAGAACAACATTCTATAAGTCTTTAGGAGCACAAATCTAAAGAGATTACTCATATTAAGGGTTTCCTTGACGAAATTAAGAAATGATTTACCCAAAACATTAAGGTTAAGATGACATCACTTATGCCTTCTTTGATGTCTATGAAGTATAAGGGTCAAGGAAATGTGAGGAAGTACATTATGAAAAATGTTTAATATTGCTTCAAAATTTAAGGCACATAAGATCAAACTTTCTAACAATTGTTTGTTCTTATGATTTTGGTATCGCTTCCTATACAGTTTAACCAATTCAAAATTAGTTACAACTGTCAAAAGGAGAAATAGACTTTAAATGAGCTTATTTCTAATTGTGTTAAAGAGGAAGAAAAGTTGAAGCATTATAAGTGTAAAAGTACTCATTCGGTTAGTGCTCATTTAGTTAGTGTCTCTAAGAATAAGGGCAATAAAAAATATATTAGAATAAAGTTGCTAAATGTCCTAATCAAAAGAAACAACAATAAGTTACAAAGTATTGATTCTTTTGTATAAGTTAGGACACATGTGAAGAAATTAAACTTCAAAAGTGAGCAACTACTTCGGTTATTTTGAGTGGTCCATGGGCTGTAAATTTTATGATCCCACAATAAGGATTATTTTAAGGAGAGGTTTATAACATTTTTAGGATGTTGAGTTTGGAGGGAGAAATAAGGTTAGATACATTGCTATTGAGGGGAAGTTGAATTATAATTTAATTCATACTATCACTTTTTAATGATGTTTAGGTTTTTACACCTATCATTAATCAAGAAGTGAATCAAGTACCTCAGCAAAACAATGTTGAACAACTCTCATTCAAGATAAGGTAATTGTTTCAGAAGAACAAACTCAACAACCTTAAAAAAATAAGTGTCATTAAAGATATCCACGAGAGGAAGGAGAAATACTATTCTAGATTATTACTTTGTATTTATTCAAGAAAATAAGGATAATAATGGAATGATTGAAAATGATTCAATCATTTTTTATCAAATCATAAAGTTCTGACTCTCAAAAGTGAATTGATGTCATTCAGAAGAGTATAATTTTATGCATGACAATAAAGTTTAGGAACTTGTCTCATTACTGAAGGTGCAAACCAATTGGTTATAAATGGATATTTAAAACCAAGAGGGATGCAAATGATAATGTGGACAAGTATAAGGCATGTTTTGTATCTAAAGGATATACTCTAAAAGAAGACATTGATTTTGTGGAGACTTTCTCTCAAGTTTCATTGAAATACTCTTTCAAGATAATCATGACACTTGTTTCTTATTTTAATCTTGAGCTACATAAGATGGATGTTAGGCTTGTATTTTTCAATGACGACATTGAAGAAATGAATTATATGGTACAATCATAGATTTGTGTCTAATGATACAAAATCAATGATATGTAAATTAAATAAATTCATCTATGAGCTTAAGTAGGACTCTCATTAATGAAATTATATATTTCATATTGATTATCTCATTATGCTTTGAGATAAATTTGGTTGAGAGTTGTATATACTACAAGTCCAGTGGGAGTAAACCAAGTGATACTCAAATTGCTAAAGAAGACAAATTTAGTCTTACTCAATGCCCTAAAAGTAACCTTGAAATTTAGAAAATACAAAAGATTCCATATGCATAAGCTATTTGAGATTCTAATTTATGCTCAAGTATGTATGCGTTTGGATATTGCGTACATTGTTAGAATGTTAGACAGATATTTAAGCAATTCTAGTTTGAACCATTGAATAGCAGCCAATAGGGTTATGAAATATCTTTAGAGAACAAAAATTACATGCTCACATATCGAAGTTCTGGTAAGTTAGAGATCATCAAGTTTACAGACTTCGATTCTATTAGAATATTGATGCAAAAGAATTTTGTCACATGGGCTGCTAATTATAGATTGAATAGAAAGACCACTTCGGTTATTTTGTGACAATAAATATGCATTTATTTATTCTATGAACAATAGGAACACTTCAAATTTGAATCACATAAATATTAAATTCATAGTTGTTAAAGAAAATTCAGAGCGATTGTGTGTCTATAGAGCATGTTGGTACAAACTCCATATTTTGCGCTTATTAAGAAACTATCACCCTAGGTCTTTCATGAGCACACTACTCATGTGGGTGTAATGTTATATAAAGATATTCAGTTTTAGTGGGAGTTTGTAATTTTGAAAAATGTTCATTTGGTTTAGACACAATTTGATTTACTTGATTTAAAGTTATTTTAAGATTATTTTCTCTGAAATAAAGTTCTTTTGGTTTATGCACACTCTGAATTGAGAAAGTTTGATCTCACTAAGGTTTAGAAGGACCAGTTTGAAATAGACATGTTTGGTTCACATTTCATGTAATTTTCCATGCTACGCATCCATGATTGATCTATGTCATTTGACTATATTTGTATACGTGACCATTGATGGGTCTTGTCATGATTGATACGACAAAGGCTGCTTTGATCCTATATGGATATAGTTGATGGACGAGATTGTTCTGAGAATACCTATTATATAATAGCAAATTTTTGAGCTCATAAGGTTATACATTTGTCAGAAACATATGTTGCCCAAGTGAGAGATTGTTGGATTAAAATCCGTAATAGTAGGCACATATGTATAATGTATATTGCTATTTTAAAGTATGACACAAAATTAAGTGACCAATTATGTTAGGCGTGTCATGGGTATTAAAATGTCATGGAAATAAAAGTGTAGATACCGTAAGATATATTTATAATTCAATGAGGGCAGAGTTATAAATATTTAATAGTTGATTTAATAATCAACTATATAAAAGGTAGTGGTCCCCAAGAAATAGGTTAACTTGTTTTCTCTCCTTAAAATCGGAGAGTTTTTACGTCAAAAGAAAACCTATCTTCTTGGAAGATCAATACCAAAGATTTGGACTTCAACATCAAGATTCAAGGTTTTCAATCTATCGATTAATTCTGTGTACGCTTCCAAATTGATTCATTGGTTTATTGTTCTTGATGATTTGACATGATAGATCTTGAGTTTAGATTTTATATTTAGTTATGGTTTAATTCTAACACTAATGCCTAAGCTATGTTTTAGATGTAAATTTTAGTCCTACAAGAGAAAATGTAGAGGGACCCATTATTTATTTTAACTCCTTTTTAGACTACTCATTTATGTTTCCAACTTGTTTCCGTGTAGATAGAGAATTTTTTAAGTATGAGAGAGAGAGAAGCATTTAGTATATTTATTTCTATAAAGTAAAATGTTCAATTATTTAAAAAGAAAATTAATCAAACACACGACAATCACTGATCTAACTAGAAGGGACATCTGTTCAGGATCTAATGTTTTCTTATATATATTATTAAAATTCAATTTTTTAATAATTATTATTAGAAGTTCAATTATTTTCTCAATAGTTGTTATTAAGAGTTTATTTTTTTCAATTCTCGTTATTAGACACTCAATTATTTTTTCACCATTTATTATTAGATGTCTACTTTTAATTTATTTTTTTAATATTTATTATTATGTATTTACTTTTAAAATTTAATTTTTAATATTTGTTATTTGGGTCTATTTTTCTTTAATATTTGTTATTAAGGACATATTCTTAAAATTTATATTTTTTAATACTTGTTATTAGGGGCACGATTTTTTTATAATACTTTTTATCAGGTGCTTTATTTTTTTAATATTTATTATTAGATGTCTATTTTTAAATATATTTTCTATATAATTATTATTAGAAGTTTAATTTTAAGGTTCGCCCTTACTAACCTTAAACCACCAAAATTTCATAAGCGGGCTGATTAGATAGCGATGAAGACTTTAAGTTAATGATAAATTTTATGTTTAAATTTTATTATGTGGAAGTTTAATTCAGATTTATCTTGATAAATTATTGAATTTAATTTCAAATATCACCATATGTTCATCACTTTAAAATAAGACATATAATCTCTCTTTTTTCAAACTAACATCTGAATTGAACCCTAAATTTCCTTAGACCACCACTAGGTGATTTGATCTAAAAGAGAAAGAATCCCTACGGCTCCTCTTTTTGTAGCCCTAAATTTGCTACACTTTTTCTGGGGCAAAGTCACAAAATTAAACAGTATATAAAAGCAGCCTTTTCCCTGGGAGCATCACCAATATCTCCTCCTAACACTATCCCCTAATCTTTAGGTTTTCACTTTCAGGGTTGCAACGATTCTCCGAAATGAATGGTAAGAGACTATATTTATACAAATATGACGGTTTAAAACTTCATTACTTAACTTTTAAGGTTCCAACAATTCACCGAAATGAATGGTAAGAGACTATAATTATGCAAAAATTACCGTTTAAATATTGCGTTACTTAAAATTCTTTTGATTCAGCGTTACTTAACTTTTTAAAAACTTGTAATGTAGGCTTAATTTCCTAAAAATAAATATTATTAATCTTCACACAAAATAATTTGTCTATATATGCGCATGTGAACAAGTTCATTATCATGTTCCGAAAAGACACGTGTGATAGAATGTCAGTATCATCACTTTTATACTTTATAAACTCTCATTTGTTTTTCGATGCGCGATTAATGTTAAGACTTTTTTCAGGCGTGACATTCTTTCTTATTCAATCTTATAACGCTCATGTCACGGACCACTGTCATTGTTGTTCACATTTTCTATCCCCTCAAACTAGAGCATTTAGTGTAAAATTAGATAGTTAAGAGGTCGCTATAATATCACTTGTCACGAGATAATTATCATTTTTCCAAAAGACACATCTAATAAGATGTATAACATCAATGTTTTTATAACTCAAGACATTTTTTTCTTTTTCGGCATGAAATTAATATAGTCACTTCTCTAAGATGTGACACATGCACCTTAAGCACATAATAAAAAATATAAAATTGTCAAAATTAATCATGTGACTCTATTTGTAATACTCCTTATGAAACACCCTCAATGTATATTCAATAATTAAATACACATTGAAGATGTTACTAAAGTTTTTGACTGATTTCTTAACTTGTAAATCTTTTTAAAAAAAAACTAGTTTAGTAAAATAACTTTTCCTCGGTTTTATCGAATTATAAACCTGTCTAGTAACACCTAGTTTCAACCCTGAATTAATTAAATAAATAATTAAGACAGACATTAACTCGAAAATATAATCCAGGGTGTAAACTATGTATGCTACCTAACCCTTTCTTTGATTTGAAAATCGCTACTCGATTAACATGAACTACATAATATTTATACAAAATCCCATTAGCTAAGAGTTTAAAACTATATCATTCATTCAAAATTCTTAGATTTACAGACCCATTTAAAATAAGTAAACTAACTTATAAGTCCAGTAGTATAAAACAATTGTATATTTAAAATACGTGTACATGCCCACTAGTCTAGGATGTAAGTGTACATACTATTGCTTATAGGTGATAACTTGATTTCCAAAAGTTCAGCTCATTCCTCGTTAAAACTAGCCCGATCGACCTACGTGTAATACGAATCACACGCTAAGTATAACTTAGTGAGACATAAATATACGATACAAACAAATAACATATAATTAAATCATTCCCGTAACAATGGCATGCAATTCCCTGTATAACTTATAACATTTCATATTTCGTCATTTATCATGGTAAATGAGAAAATAACTTATTTCAATGAATCATGATTTGATGTATGTATATTCAAAGTCATAACACCATTCTTTCTTTATCGGTGATAAATACGATAGATATATCGGTCTATTTACTTGCTTAAAAGCATTTCCTGGTTTATAGCCCAAAGTACAATTCATGTGAGGCTATGGTACGCGAGTCATCATGACACCGTAGCGTCTGCATCGCCGTAGCGATTGAGATGAGTACGTACTCGATGACACCCTTTGCTGCTCATATGACATCTTAGTGTCTATCTCAGCACCGAAGTGCCTACATTATCTCAGCACCGTAGTGCCTATGACGCAGCTGCTAGGACTCTATGGATATCCAACTATACCAAGACTTTCACACTAGTAATCGGGCAGAACAATATAATATTTTCATATTCAATATACAGTCCATCAATAATATTATCCATAATTCGATAATGGGCAGTTCATACCCAAAATCTATAATATGATTTATCTTAGATAAATCATTATGCCATATCCATGTTTCCCATATGTTGTTTAATTTTCATGCCATTTGCATAATTTGATCAACATACATTTTTCATTTATATTAAGGTCGACTTATCGCAAGTCGTCTTATTTGTAACATGTCATACCTACATGTAATGCACTCACCTGGGCTATGCAAAATATTGAGCCTCACTAAGCTAGTCCTCTACTTTTTCTCTGCTTCGTTTATCTCGGGTTTCCTTGTCCTGCTCAGATGCTGAAAATTTGCCCATCGAAAATACAATAACATACATGTTAGATTTTTCTTTAATCTAACACTGTTTAACTATAAATTACTAGTACAAATATTCGAATATAAAAACTTTCCAAAATTTTTCCTTTTTCCCTCTTAGAAGCCGAATAGTTCAATTTGGTCCCTAGTGACCATTTTGCAACTTTTGCAATTTATTCAAGCTCAAATCACAGCTTCTCCATAATTCTAATATTTTCCACTAACTTTTACTCAATGCCCTTCCATCCACTAACTTTTTTTAAAGTGACATTTTAGCCACTAATTCCACACAAAAGTTGGCAAACTTGTACTAATTATTCAATCCAGTATTTTTACCATTTTTCTCAAATTTTCCCTTATATTTTGGCCCTTGGTCGAAATGATCACTAAACTTTTCCAATGTTGTTTTCCATTCAAACAACATTCTAATATACTTAAAATAAATTTTCCAACAGATAACCTTCATTTCCAAGAATTAACACTTAAATCCCCCAAAATCTTCCTACATGGTAAATTAGGTATCTAAACTTTGCAAGGACTTTATTTTAGTCCTAATGTCATAATCAAACTTCTAAAGTCATAATCTCTTCAAATCCACCACTAACATAATTTCCACAATATTTTCTCTAATTTACCAAGTATACCAAAATAGTCACTTAGAAAACTAGTTGAGAATTTTCCATTCTAACATCAAAAATCAAGCTTGTAACATCATAAATTTTCCATATTCATCCTTAATTTCAAAGCCCTAAATAAAACCCCAAATTTTAGGGTTAGGGTTTATGTCCTCAAACATGAATTTAATCTAAATTCAAGCTTGATTTCAACTCCACAATACCTATTTTGCTTATATCAAACTTCAATTTCAACATAGAACTTAAAACCCTATTTTCTCTCTCTTAAATATCATGAACAATTCTTCAAATTACCATGTAAAATTACTATCAAAAGAAGGATCATGAAGCATAGATCAATTTTTCTCAAAGCAACATACCTTGATTCTAACTTTGAAGCCTTCAAAATTGCCTTGGAAAATTTTGTGAAATTTTCTTCTTTCTTTCTTGTTGGTTTCGAAAATGGGAGAGAAAAGATGAGCATATTTGTTCATCTTTTATCTTAATATGCCACATGTATAAGATAAAAATGAATATTAAATTCATTTAATCCCTTAGGTCCAAATAATCCTCCAACTATTTTCTATTTTCAAAATTGCCATTTTGTAAAATTGAAACCAAGTCTAGTTAGATTCTAACTAGAAACATTAAAATATTCATAAAAATAATATTTATGAATTTTCCATAGCGTATGTAACTGCCTTTAAAATTCCAATTTGATCTGATTACCCGATAACCACTTACTACGATTTTCCATTTTCGAACTATCGGGTAAAATCTGAAATTCTCGTAATTCTGATCTCCATAAATATTTTTGACATACAAAATATTCCATAATTTTGTAAAAATCAAAATCTTGAAATTTTGACTCGGTCTAATATACTGATAATTTACCCAAATTTTTTATCGGATAAATTTCTCTTAATAATCCTTTATCTTATATCCATACGAATAATATTAACTCGAACTTATTCCTTCTTATCACTCTCAATTACTAACATGAGACCTTCTCAAAAGGTCACCTATCCTATGACTTGAGCACGCTTAACTTTGCAGTTCGATCCGGGTATCTGGATTCCACTTAAACTTTAACTGTGATTTTTCCCAATATTTAAAATATCGGATCAAACTAGTAATTCCACATTTGATCCACACCAATAGGTGCTCTATCTATTTATGAAATAAAACACCTAACTTTTGGGAATTTACAACTTTGGTCCTTCAACTTTTCATATTTCAACTTGTACCATACAAGTTTTGAAAACTTATCATTTTGGTCACTAAACTTTAACCTTGAATTCCCATTCTAATTTTTCCTTGGATTATTACCAAACTTTGCGAGTACCCTATTTTGCTTGCTCTCTATCACATGGTACTCTTAATTCTCAGAAATTCCTTCTCTAGAATCCATAATTAAAGAAATCCTAACTTTTATATTTTATCATTTTAGTCACTAAGTCAGCTTTTAAGCCCTTATCTTAGTGCTAAATGACTCTTAAACAACTTAACAAATTTCGGGGTATTACACCTTACCAGCTCTAGTTGTAAATCATATCAAAGATGTTATCAGCAATTAACATAACAATTGCAATTTGATCGAAATAATTCAAGGTCAGAAATTTGTCATCCATTCAAACTTATATTAAAAATAGGATAAATTATGCTAGATACCACCAAATTATCGAGGGTTACCTATTTTTACCATCAACCTTTTAATTGGTCTAAATTTTTCTTCAAATTTTATTTTTCTACTCGTTTATATCACCGCCCTGTTAATTCTTTAACGAGACGCTGACATGGTGCACGACGTGATGATTTGAATGCTAAACTAAAACGACGTCGTTTTTTGCTGCTATTTTGATACTAAATGGCCCAAAACGGCATTGTTTTGCTGAACAAAAATATAAAAAATTATGCACTTAATAAGATTTGAACTTGAAACCTTTAAAATTAAAGGCAATCTCTTAACCACTAAGCCAATTAAACATCTTTATTTTGTTTCCAATGCAAATAATATATATTTCAAACCGCATTTGAGATTAATTCAATTTATTTTATTATATAAATAATATTACCTTATATAAATAATATTAATATGCATATAATAATAGATTAATATGTATAACTAATAAAAATATTTATATTAAATAAAAGAATTTATATTATCAATAATATTAAATATATAATAAATAATATATTATTATAAAAACTAGAAAAACTAATTTAAAAGAAACCAAAATTTTCATAATTTACAAAAAAAAAAAAACTCAAAATCCAATAAAACTTGAATTAGGATAAATATTATTTTTAAGGGTAAACTATGTTAGGTACCGTCAAATTATTGGAGGTGACTCGTTTTTACGATCAACCTTTTAATAGGTCCAAATTTGTCACCTAACTTTATTTTTTGATTCGTTTATAGCACAGTGCCGTTAACTTTTTAACGAGACTATGACATGGCGCACATCGTGGTGACTTGGATGCTAGACCAAAACGACGTCGTTTTGGTGTCGCTATTTTGATACTAAAAGGCCCAAAACGGTATCGTTTTACCGGAGAAAATATAAAAAAATATACACTCAGTGAGATTTGAACTTAGAATCTTCAAAATAAAAGATAAACTTTTAACCACTAAGTCAACTTAACATTTTTGTTTCTAACCTGGACTACCTGACTTGCTGATCTTCCTGCAATTAAATTCCCTTAAAGTTTAGATTCTTTCAATGTGGGATCAGACAGTGCTGGACCTAATTTAGTTTAATGTTAGAAAAAAAAATGCTCCACTACATAATTCATTAACCCTACAATATGTATGTCTCGCCTTTTTTGCTATACCATTTCGTGTTGTATTTTTAGAAATTCGGTAAAAATACATTATATGAGTATTGTACTTTCATGATCTGTTCTAATTAAAGTTTGCATCAGTCACTTACATCTGTTCTTTGGTTGTAGTTTACATGATCTCTGATTAATTTCAATTTGCATGCTATCTGGTTATTTTCTACACCTATAAACTATACTTAGCTCTATAACTCATTCATCAACTTTATTTTCTTTTCAAATTCACATGTACTTTAGGCTCGAATTCAGTACCATTTAAAGAGTCTTGTGATCCGTTTAATTTTTAATTTACAATATTACTCTATCCTATACACTTATATTTTGGATTGTGACTCTGGATTTTTTTTTAAACTTTATATTTTGTTTTAGATTATTTTTTAATAGTCCTTAATGTCTTTTGCACTCAATATCACCCTTAAACCCTAAAAATTAATTAATTCGATCCTTTAACTAATAAAATCCGTCGTTAACCGATTATGTTAAAATCCATCTACTTAGCCCGTTTTCTATGCCACATCATCCGTTAACTCCAATAAATGATCTTTCCACAATCTTATACTTCCAGTTTCAAATACCCTTTTCTTCCTCCACCACCCAATGCTCGACTCATCACTCTTTTCATCCCACATCGGAAAGTTTGTCTCCTTGCTTGTGCAATCCCCCACTTCCAAGCCAAACAAGCTTAATGTAAAGGTAGCTAAAACCTGGTAGCCAAAGGGTTTAAAAACGAGTTTGTTAATGGGGAAAGTCAAGAATCTTCGATCAAAATGGGCTCGAATTTCACTAATTTCCAACAAGACCCCATTGTTGACAAGTTAAGGACTCAGCTGGGTGTTATCCACCCAATCCCTTCTCCTCCAATTAACCGAAACATTGTTGGGTCGTTTGTGTTCTTTTTTGTTGGGGTTGCTTTTGATAAAATCTGGATTTCGAGGAGAAGGAGGGGCAAATCGGATGGGGGTGTTAGAGTGGGAGGAGGTGGGGTTTGGCCGCAAGTCCCGACGAGTTTTTCATTGTTCTTGGAAAAGGATCTGCAAATGAAAGAGTCGGTTGAGTGGATTAATATGGTGAGAGTCTGAGTTGTTTGATTAACGGGTGATGTGACATAAAAAACGGACTAAGTAAATCGATTTTAACGGAATTATATGTTAATAACGGATTCCGTGAATTAAAGGATCCAATTAATTAATTTTTTGAGTTTGAAAATAATATTGAGTGTAAAAAATATTAAGGATTTAATTAGTTTTTTTTTTCTTTGAAAATTCTTGGGCCTCTTGAACCTTTAAGCCTTAAAATAAGTGTTCGATTAGGATTTCCAATTAAAAAGGAATAAATTGGTCAAAACTCAAAACACACTTCTTTGAGAAGTATAGTAAAATATAAATTATTGGTGATGTTGACCATATGTGTGTTGATTTTGACTTTTTTTATTATAAATGCTGATTTTGAGTGTTTGACTAATCATCTTTCTTGATTGTTGATTGCAACCAAAGACAAAGCAGCATTCTTTCGATTAGCACCACATCTGTTTTCAAACTTAGATATAATAAAGCTCAGAAAAAGGAAAAAAAATAGATAAATTCGGCGTATTTCATGGTCAACCAATAAGATCACTTTATAAAAATTTTAGAAAGAGCTATTTATAAAATTTTAGGGGATAAAAATATTTTTAATAAAAATTTCTAAATCATATAAAAATTTTAAATTTTTAGGGTCGATCGCCCCTTCAACCCTCTCTAGGTCCTCCTTGGTTGAGACCACAAACAATATGGTGAGCCGAATGTATCAAATAATTTCTTCAAAAAATGATTGGTTGTTAAAACTTTGGACCAATTAAAATTTATTCGATATAATTTTATATAATATAAAATTAATAAAATGGTTATTTTTATAAGAAATAGGATTATTATTTAGTATATAGCATCAGCGGTGGTTAAGAAATCCCAATGTAAATTGAAAATGATTAACTATTCTTAATAAGTATTTATAAAATTTAATCTAAATTAATAAACTTATAAATCGAACATAGGTGATTAAAAATTTTTAAACGCATATGAAACAAGTCAAACCAGTTACTATTGTTTAGCCGTATATAACTAAAAAAGAAGAGAAAACTCTACGATTACTCATAAATGTTGGTAAAATGAAGACATTATACTTTTAGAAAAACAATTAAGTTTAATTGGATACCGCTAAACCATAAGTTTAATATCAATTAAACATGGACTAAAATCAATATTATTTTAGCATTGGATTTTAGTTTAGTTTTTAATTATATTACTAGATCATTAAAGTCGATGACATGGACGGATTTTAATAGTCTGTGTGTGATGATGTAAATGGATCTTAACGGTCTTGGTGGTATAGTGAAATCTAAATTAAAATTTAAGACTCAAATAGTATCGATTTTTAGTTCAGTGGTATAATCTATACGTACCTACAAGTTTAATAGTATCGGATATAGTTTACGGAGCAATTTTAGTCAAATTTGAATAATTTATGTGTAGAATATGTAGGGGTGTTCAAAATTTCGGTTAACCGAATTAACCAACAGAACCAAATTTTTTTGGTTAATCGGTCGGTTAATTTTAGGTTCGGCCAGTTAACGGTTAATGATTTTTTCAAAATTCGGTTATCGGTTAATTCGGTTCGAAATCGGTTAATTAACCAAATTAACCGAATTACTCGAAATTTTTATATTTTATATTATATATATATATATATATTTTGTTGCTAAACTTTTAAAAATTATAAAATAGTCATTAAACTTTATCAAATTAGCACAAAATAATCATTAAATTTATTAAACTATTAAATAATAATCATTAAAATTTTCAATATTTATCAATAATTTATAATGTGCAATAAATCAATGATCATTTTGAAATAATTCGATAAGTTTAATGGTTGTTTTATAACTTTTGAAAGTTTAGTGGCTAAAAAGGTTATTTTAACATAGTTTAGTGACCATTTGTATAATTTACCCAAAATTTTATAACAAATTTCGTTTAACCGAATTAGCCGACCAAATTAACCGAACTTTTTTCGGTTCGGTTAAAAATTTTTGAAAAAATTAACGATTAATAGAAAAAAATTTCGGTTAGTAAAATTTTAAAAGTTTAATTCGATCGATTAACCGAACCGATCGTTTGAATACCCTAATAATACGAATACCTTATTAAAGTTAATGAACAAATCCTATTATTAAAAAAATACTAAAAAAAACTTTCCTTTCTCATCCTTCTCTCACCTCTATTAGCCTCCACACTTGTAACTCACTGCAAACCTTATCTATTTAGTTTTTACAACTCACAAATAAATGTTTCTTTTATGTTCCTTCCTGCAATTCAGCCAAAAAAATGGCGCCTTTGCCTAACCATATCACTTGTATTCCAACAGCCTTGAAAACAAAAAAGATGGCTTTTATTGCAAGGGAGCGATCTTGAAACTGAAAAAACAAAACCCAATTCGTTCTTTTTCCGTTTTTTAATCGTTATCATGGGAAGTAAATGGAGAAAAGCAAAGCTTGCTCTTGGTATGAACATGTGTTTATATGTACCTCATCCAAAGCTTGAAGATTCATCATCATCCATTGTTAATGTTACTTCTAGGTTATATTCAGATGCTGCTTCTCTATCTCCAGTTTCTCATTCAGGCAACGACTGCCGCCCCACAACCCCGACCCCTTCCTCTTCTGGGCTCCGGGTGTCCAAATCCAGCCCAAAATCTTCCAAGGTTTGCATGCTTTTCCGTTTTCTTACCAAATTCAATTCTCTTTTACTTCAGAATCAAGATAAAGTCACTTTTTCTCCATTGTATGAAGTTGGTTTTGTTGCTATCTTAAGAATTTTTTTATTTGCAGTTACTGTTCTTGTGGTGTTAATGCTTTTTTCCCTGGATGGATCTTAGAAGAGATTCTGGTTGTTGTTGTTTTTATCAAAGAGGAGATTCTGGGGTTGTTAGTGACTAGATTATTTGATTTTTATCATGCCACTTCTTTGCTAATCCGCGTTAGTGTGATTTATTTGAAAGTTTTTTTTAATCATTTTTTAAAATATAAAAATTTAGTCATGTTCTCTGTTGTAATCTCGATCTTTGAATAATGGGGATTCAGTGTATGAACTATGAATGTTAATGTAGATGTTGCGAAGTTTAAATTTACATTTTACAGACTGTTCATGTTTGATTTTTACCTATTTAGATATAAATTATCTACCTGGTTTCAACTTTCAAGGCTTGATCTCATGTGGGGTAGTGTGAGAGTGTGAAGATTGTGAAATTTCTGAAGATGGTATTTGTTGTCGTGTTATTTTCAACTCTCCCATGGCCATGAGTCCATATGGAGGCCATGTGAGGTAAAGGGGACTATACCCTACTGTAAGCTGTACTCTCTCTTTTTCTTTCTCCTTCACCCTGATGGAAAGTGCTTTGTCTGCACATCATCACTGCACTTCTCCACACAAATGTTTACGTCTCTCCTTTTCATGTTAACTTTGAAAGGCTGTGGTTTGATTCATGAGCTTTTCATCTATTGAGCTTCAACAAGAATAAAGGACTCATGGGAAACTAAAAAATGAAAAGTGAAAAATTTTTGGGCTAGCCCCACCATTTCCACATCTTTTGATGAACTTTGCATTTTCCTTTTTTTGGGTTATTTTGTTGAAAGGGTAATCCTTTGTTTGAGGGGATTGTTGAGTTTGCTTAACTCTACCAATACGCATTGGTTAAGAATTATTTTATATAGATGTTGCCTTTACATATTATTTGTGCTAAATTCAAGAAAGAAAGGTAATTCGTTAATGTAATATTTCTTACAAGACAACCCTTTTGTTTTCGTTAAATTTTTGTTTACAATCTTCCACTTTTTACCATTGACCTACTTTTTTGGTTTTATATTAAGTTCCTTAGAAATTTCACTGCAGTTATCATGTAGATAGGTTGCATTCTATGTCTTCCTCTCATGCTCCAATCTGAATAACAGAGCTGTATGTTGACAGAAAGTGTCAATGATGTGCTAGATGTAACACCATACAATGGTAATACTATTTGTTAGATGCTAGTTTGGAATTGAGCTAGATATGGATTTAAACCGAAATTGAGAAATTAAATTTCTGTTTAAACTAGAAAATTTCTGCCAATTTTGATGCTTATGAATTGCAGCTTCCTCTCTTTTGTCCTTTTTTCTCAAAATCTAGTGCTCGATATACTTGCAGCTTCCTCTCTTTTGTCCCTTTTCTCAAAATCTAGTTCTCGGTATACTTGCAGCTTCCTCTCATTTGTCCTTTTTTCTCAAAATCTGGTACTCGATATACTTGATTTTCTGATGTATTTCTTGCTTGCTTGTTGTTGCTGTGATTGTGTCTCATGTGAAGTATGATTTTATCTTTGACTTCTTTTGTTTTTGGTGAACATGCGTTATGGTGAAAAAAATGACATGAAGAGTAATCTTCTCTTGCAATTTGTTACCACTTTATCTATCTTCCTTGGTGTTTAGATTGGTGAAGGGGGTTGTGGGTGCATGTTAAAGCTTGCCATTTTTTCTAGTTACTGAATTGTATTTCGGACTTGTTCGTATTGTATTCTCACCTGTCTGTCATTCCAAACTGCAGGGAACCTGTTCTATATGCCTGACGGCAGTAAAACCAGGCCAAGGTCATGCAATTTTCACAGCAGAATGCTCCCATTCTTTCCACTTCCACTGTATAACTTCTAATGTAAAACATGGGAATCAGATTTGTCCTGTTTGTAGAGCAAAATGGAAGGAAATCCCCGTTCAGAGCCCTGCTTCAGATCTTCCCAATGGAAGGTCTAGAATAAACCCAGCAGATGCACGGGATGATGCGTGGACAACTGTGGTACGGCGGATAGCTTCCCCTCGGTTAGATCCAACTAGGCAGATTGCTTCACTCTTTCATCCCTCTGAACCTGGAACATTTGATGATGATGAAGTCCTAGATCAGCAGCTTCAGACAACTGAGGAAAATGTCTTTGCCAATGATGCTACTAAGAATAACTCTATTGGAGCAATTGAAGTTAAAACATATCCTGAATTGTCAGCCATTCCAAGAGCAACCAGTCGTAATAATTTTTCCATATTAATCCATCTCAAGGCTCCCTGTACAAGTGGAACGACAAATAGTAGAAATCAAACTATAGTTTCCCCTTTGACTCAAAATTTCCGCGCCCCGGTTGACCTTGTAACTGTTCTTGATGTTAGTGGCAGCATGGCGGGGACCAAGCTTGCATTACTAAAACGAGCTATGGGGTTTGTTATACAGCATCTTGGGTCTTCTGACCGGCTTTCTGTTATAGCATTTTCCTCCACTGCCCGTCGCCTCTTTCCTCTCCGCCGGATGACAGAAACAGGCCGGCAGGAAGCTTTGCAGGCTGTTAACTCTCTTACTGCAAATGGTGGGACAAATATTGCTGAAGGGCTTAGGAAAGGTGCCAAGGTAATAGTAGATCGAATGTGGAAGAACCCAGTTGGAAGCATTATACTGTTATCGGATGGGCAGGATACTTACACTGTTATAAGTCCTGGCGGAGCACATTCCCGGACAGATTACAAATCACTTCTCCCTGCAGTTCCCCATATCCCTGTGCATGCCTTTGGGTTTGGTGCTGATCACGATGCTGCTTCAATGCATTCGATTTCTGAGATATCCGGGGGTACATTTTCTTTCATTGAAGCTGAAGGTGTGATCCAAGATGCTTTTGCTCAATGCATTGCAGGGCTTTTAAGTGTGGTAGTGCAGGAGGCATGTGTTAAAGTTGAGTGCGCTTACCCAAATGTGGTAATTAATTCGATAAAGGCAGGGAGTTATCGAACCAGCGTGACAGCTGATGCCAAAACAGGTTCTATTGATGCAGGAGACTTGTATGCTGAAGAAGAAAGAGATTTTCTGGTGACGGTCAATGTTCCAGTTGACGACTCCAGTGATGAGATGTCATTGCTCAAAGTTCAATGTATTTACCGAGACCCCATATCGAAAGAAATGGTGTCTTTGGAAGAAGCAAATGAAGTAAAGATACAGAGGCCCACAATAATTGGACAAACAGTAGTGTCAATGGAAGTAGACAGGCAAAGAAACAGACTCCGCGCTGCAGAGGCTATGGCCGAGGCTAGAGCTACAGCTGAACATGGTGATCTAACAGCCGCTGTCTCTCTGCTAGAGAGTTGTCGCAGGGCTTTATCAGAAACTGTTTCTGCACGGGCGGGTGACAGATTATGTGTTGCACTATCTGCAGAACTAAAAGAAATGCGAGAAAGGATGGCAAACCGCAGAGTGTACGAGTCATCCGGTAGAGCCTATGTGTTATCGGGTTTGAGCTCACATTCCTGGCAGAGAGCAACTGCAAGAGGTGATTCCACCAATAGTTCAAGCCTTGTTCAAGCTTACCAGACCCCAACGATGACCGACATGGTGACGCAATCCCAAACCATGTTCTTCGGCAACCGTCCACAACGAAAGCTTCGACAAGCGCAGTCATTTCCAGTCCGTCCAGAGCCAAGGTAAATCATCAGTGAAATGTTCAAAAACTATCTATCACCCTGCATTCGTTTTATGTTCGTTTTGTGAACCTTTTTTATTTTTTGTTTTTAATGTTTTTGGAATACGAAGCAAGGTATAAGTGGGAGTAATAGATGGTGGGTATATTTTCTTGTTCTGATATGTAAACTAATTAAAGAATGCCTGATCCAAGAGGAGGGGAGAAGAAGGGAGAATCTGGGAATTAAGGTGTTTATATATGTTGATATGGAGGGGTATAGGAATGTAATTGTGGGAAACTTGATGGGGGTGAATTCTTCACTTAAATATGTGATGATAATGGAATGGTATATTCTGCTTTCTTTCTTTTTTTTGTTTCACAACTTTTGTCTTGTTTAATACTGTCTGTCTCACAAAATTGTCTCTAATTATTTTTTTCTAACTTTTAAATTTTGATAATAATTATCTTAAATAATTAAATTTTATAATATATATATATTCTAAAACTACTCCATTAAAAATTTCTAAAATATATTTTTCATATTTTTGTCAATATTAAATAATAAGAAATTAAAGTCATTTTTTTGAAAAAAAAAATTAAAGGACAATTTAATGAGAGTAGTATTGTTAAAAAAAATTCAAAAATAAAAAAAAACTTATATGGCTTATTCGCGAGGTTATTAGGTGAACTTGGTGTGATTTGATACTTTTTATGTACGTTTTTCCTTTACAGAGAGAAAATAAAATGAATCAAAGATTTTTGGACGACACACGCCATTCATATCATCCTGTAAAACATGCAACACTCATGTAAATTCAATTATTTCTGCACTCCAAACGTAGTAATAGGGTCAGTACTTGGTTTATCTTTTTGAAACAATAAACATCCCAATATCTACCCAGCAACTCCACCTCTCTAATTACAAGACAAAAATATATGTTGATATTTTTATTATTGAATAGTGTAACGATCTGAATTTTGAGTCAGAGTTAGCAGCTTGGGTATGAGGTTTAAGAGCTTAGAATGAATAAATAGATAGATGGGTCAAGTTTGGGCTCAAAAGGTGGCCATTTGGGATAGAGATGTGATAGATATTGAAAAGGAAGAAAAATAAAGGGATTATAAGGGTAATTTTATCATTTGTGAAAAAATTGGCTGCTCGCTTCCTTGTCTTCGCATTGGAAAGTTACCCTTGAGGACATACATCACCCCATAGCTCTCTTGTTCCTTCTGAAAGTTATGGCCATCTTATAGTAACGATTCAAACTTTATTACACATTTCTTTCATTTTCGATTTAAGGTTTAGATATGTTTATTTACACATCAAGGTCTATTTTTTGAGGTATAAAACTTTGAGAAATGAGGTGGTATGAGAAAATGGGTTTTGAGGGGTTAGGCATAGAGTGTCATTTTAGGTTGATTTCTATGTTGTAAGTTCATTTTAAGTTCTTTGTCTAGTCATATGAAAGTTTAATGGTTTATTCTTACACTTGTTTGATTAGTTAAAGAAGTGGGAGAACCTTCTAACACCAATGGCAAGAATAAGGTGTGAAGTAGGTTGCTCAAAGAGGGATTTAAGGTCTTTCTCCAACTTTGAAGTACTCCCCATTTTTCATAAGAGTAATTGCCTTGCATGATAGCATTGTGTTTGTTAGGTGAAAAACATATTTTGGCTTTAGTGGCTTAATGATAGTGTTAATGTTAAGAGGATGTTTAAATGACCATATTATGTTTAAAAATATCCTAATAAACTATAGGGTGCACTAGGGATTAATTGTGGGTGAATTTAAGTCAAAACACGGGACTTAGAAAGCCTTTTCTAGGCTTGCGTAATAGTACTGGTTGAACTAGTACTGATACTGGTGTTTTATGCATGAATTAGATTAACTTGTGCTTGTGTGCTGGTACTACATTCAAGCAGTACTGATACGGGAGCTTCAGCTAGTGGTACGATATGCTCAATATCAGTACTGGCTAATTTTATTAAAATATCAAATCTCATTTTAGTACTAGTACTGGCATGAGTACTGATACGGTAGGGCTCGTACCGATACTCGAAGGGGGAGTACCGATAGAGATATTTTTAATTTGGCACATCAAATGTAATTTTGCTACTAGTACTAATACCCTGGGTCAAGTACATGTACCCATATGGGAGTACCATCCTCACAGTTGATGATATCGAATGAGGAAGATAAATTTTTAGAGCCTTATAGGATAGATGATAATTGAAACACACCTAAGCATAAAGAATGTTGACAATAAAGTCTTGGTTGAGCTAAGATAGTGAGCCATCTAGTAATATACCTAGATTGACTTAGGTGTTGTGATGTATGTCCTTGTCGACATTTGATTGATTGGATGTAATTGACTGGGATCTGGATGTGCCATTGTGTACTGCAGTAAATTGTATGTGATGTGTACTTGGTGATTGTGTGATCTCGAGTAACATTTGTTGTGCTCAATGCCTTTGTGATCCCGAGTATGGTTGTGAATAATTGATGCCTTTGTGATCTCGGGTATGATCGGGTGAGAGGTATTCGATGATTATGTGATCCTGAATACCATTATGAGGTACTTGATGACTAAGTGATCCCGAGTACGTTCGCGTTATGCATGATGACTTGGTGATCCTAGGCAATAATTTCTTAAGGTGTATTACTTTTGACGATGACTTGTTTTTTCATGGCATACTACTCTTTGTCTATCTTTCATGCTTACGTTTATGAAATGTGTGAAGTATAGTAGGGTATAAATATACAACTTCTTTTGAGTAAAAATATACAACTAAGCTTTGTAAGCTCAGTGTGCGGAATTTTTGTTTTCATGCGTAGGTTGACAAGTTTCTTGTTTGGGGTAGCACATTGATGAGGATTCCTAGCACCAATTTAGAATTTGAGTACAATGTAACTCCCCTTACACGTATCTGTCTCCGAACACATAGAGAGGATGTCACAACAATTAAAGCTTTTTCTAACCAACCTAAATTCATTACAAGATTTATGCTTAAAATGCTATACATATTAATTATAAGTTATTAATATTCCAAACCAAGATCATATCATAACCATTTTACTAAATTAATTATACTTTATCTAGTCTAGTATCATATACCGCAAAATACATAAAAGGCCATTTACCAACATTTCATTTCTTTTGACTATTATACATGCTACTAATTTTATCAATAAAAAGGTAAGATGTCATTATTGTTTATACTCCTTGTATGTTTCCCAAAATGATGCAAATCTCTTCATGCTTACTCCAACGCTTGTTTACCTACGTGTGCACAACAACAAATGCACGCTAAGTACGAACTTAGTGAAGACTAAACATTATCAATAAATATTGATAAAATATAATAACTATAATATAGATAAGTGCCCAAATATTGTCTAGTCAAGAATCAATAACTAGTTCCTTTCCGGTTGATCAACTTAATCTTCCAACACTATTAACCTGACATATTCAATTCATTTACATTATAGCTCAAATTTAACATAGAGATTTGGTACACAAGTTGACGAGCATGGAGCCCTACGAGTATAAAACATATGAACGACACAAAGTGTGTAAGAGTCAAATAATTTTAACTATCCAAGCATACAACTCTAGTGTCGTAGTGCTAATAACATGTAGTACCAAAGTACTCCTATAGCAACGTAGTACTCTGATAGCATTGAAGTGCTCTTATAGCACCGGAGTGCTGAACATGTAGCTACTAGACCCATGGTATACCATTTGTATCAATAAACTCTTAATCACATAAATTGGGCATAATAATAATATCATAAGACATTTCATTAAGTCAAACTATCAATAAACATATTAGGTCAGTTCATACCCTAAATAAATAAATTCATACTTGAACTAGTTAATCCATTAAATGGTAAACTATCATTTATTCACATCATAAACATGTGGGTGATCTTACCTTGCTTTTCTTTACCTTAGATAAATATGCACTCACGTCCACTATTTTGCCAACCTTAAAATAGCAATGCCACTTCAACTTGGAAGTTTACCTTCACCCTTGGAATTTCCTTGATCTTTTATGTGTTTGGATGCTACATTTGCACCATATACATAGGAAATAAAATAGAGAGTACTTATTAGAACTAATCCAATTTATGTGCATCTTTACAGGGGTAAATTCTATAAAATCGCCTACATTCGAAATTGAGATACTTAATTTCTCAATATCTTAATTTAAATCCTTAACTTATGTAAACTAATTACTATCTTTTAATTTCTCAAACTTAGAGTTTCATGAACTAATTTAGCGTTTTTTCTTAGATTTAAGTGCTACACAATGGTTCAAGTATACATGTAACGCCCCGGTTTTGGGCCTAGATGTTAATTGGGTTAAATAGACGGTTCGAGGAACCGAATTAGAGAATTCGAGTCAGTTTCGAGATTATTTCATAATAAATATTTTTAAAGGAGTTGAAAATATGAAAAAAATGTTTTAAAATATTTATTTAATATATAAAGATAAATGGTGAAATCAATTTTGGAAAATGAGTTTTGGAAGTAAGTCATTTTGTGGTAGTGACCAAAATGTAAAGATTGCAAAATCTATTTTTCTAGTGAAAAAAATGTAAAGGGTCAAAACTTTGAATCTTTAAGGAGCTATTTACCCAAAGTCTAATATCAGACTTTCTCCCTTAATTTGGCTATTTTAAGTGATTTTAAAATGCAATGAATGGGCTTGAAGAATTAATTGGATAATTAAAGCTTAAAACAAATTTGACGTAACTAACTTTTGTCCAAAAGATTCTCTCTAATTCTGTCCAGCGAAACACTATTTCCTTCTCCAAAATCTTCAGGTAAAATCTTATTTTAATTAATCATTTGATTTCAAGTGAGTATATAATGATTTTCTTATCAAATCCTATTGTTTTCTCATTGTTTTCTTATGCAAATTCATCCAATTAAGGGGGAAAACCATCAATTAGAGGTGAGGTTCGTCCTTCTCCTCTAATACAAGATTCTTTACTAAAATTCCCAAGTTATTGGTCCTTTACATGTGTTTTCTAATGAGATTTTATAGTTATAATGGAATTAATTGGTTTATTGAGGTTTACTTGTGAAAATTGATGAGATTTCGAATTAAATCTGATTTGTTGTGTTCTTGATTGAATTGGAACATGATTTTGATGTTTTATGATGTTAATAATTGGGTTTTGACAATGGAATCCCGAAACTATATGAATCTCTAATTTTCTAAGTTGTTAGTTATAAGTTTTTGAGGAGTTGTGGGTGTTTAGTGTTTGCTGGAGGCATAGTGATGATGTTAAAGTGTTTTTAGATGGTAATTGATGTTAATTGACAGTTGAGATCCATAGGTTGTGGCCGGGTAAAGTTTGTGAGGTTGTTTGGTGATGTTTTCGGTTAGTATGGAAGGGTAATTGTTGAGGTTTGATGAGGATTATAGCAATTGGATGTTGCTGGGTTGTGAATGTATTTTGATGTGTTAGAATATCTATTTTGTGATGGTTAAAATAGGGGAGGTTGGTCCTCAAGCTTGAACGGACGTTTTGAAAGCTTTGGAGGCGTGTTTAGCACGTCGGCAAGTGAGTCCTTGCGTGTCGGTGAGTGAGAACGTGTTTTCAGCATTTTCAAAGGTTTGAAAATTGTGTTTGGGGGTTTAGATCAAGCTTGAAATGATGGTCTAAGCTTGAAAGTAAGTAAATGATGAATTCTCTCTCGAACTCGGTTTGGCAAATGATTTCATGCACTCGTTTTATAATGTTTAAATTACTCACTGTATATGCATGTTTTGAGCATGTTTTAATGCTAGAAATTGATTACAGAAAGATGATGATACTTCGTGAGGTACTGCAAGTATTGTTAATGTTTTTGAACATTGTTTAATGCAAGGTTGATTTGCATTGGTTTAAAGATTTTAATGATGCATATGAAAAAAGTGAGTAAATGATAATAAAATGAATTATATTGGAAAGTGATGGTATGATAAGATTTTGGGAAGTGTATCGGATATAATTGGACGGCCATAGGAATTGATAGTGTACTATAAAACGTCACCTTGGATGTTGAGGGGTTTATACGGTGTACCGAATACTCCGTTAGTGGGCTATACATCTACCGATGAGTGGTGTTAAGGGGTTTATAAGGTGTACCAAAATCTACATAACGAGTATCACAACGGTGGAGGGGTTTATGTATACCGAAAACTTCGTTGGTGGGCCTTTTAGATACCGATAGTTTGTATGTTAAGTGTTGGGTGAACACTTGTTAAATCTGTGTATCGATGTTATGTCATGATTGTAAAGTGGGGTTGTGGGGGATTTTTTGTAAAAATGGAGTTGTGGAGGAATGTCTTGTAAAATGGAGTTGTGGAGAGATTTCTTGTAAAATGAAGTTGTTAAGAAATAATTTGTAAAGTGGAGTTGTGGAGAATGATCACTTGTAAGCCAATATAATTGATAATGTGCCATGAAATGGATGATATGATTTAATGTTAGTTTAACATGTCTTACTCTTTAAGCCTAGCATTGGTTGTATGCTTGGGAATGCTTAAATCGAGGTTGGCAATTGGAATATTGCTGTTAATTCATGAGATCAATTGCAGATGTTTTAATGTGGATGTCTTGGAAATGTTAAGTGCATGGTTTTGTAAAATGGAGTTGTGGAGATCAATTGTAAAATGGAGTTGTGGAGAGATGTCTTGTAAAATGAAGTTGTAGAGAAATAATTTGTAAAGTGGAGTTGTGGAGAATGATCACTTGTAAGCCAATATAATTGATAATGTGCCATGAAATGGATGATATGGTTTAATGTTAGTTTAACATGTCTTACTCTTTAAGCCTAGCATTGGTTGTATGCTTGGGAATGCTTAAATCGAGGTTGGCAATTGGAATATTGCTGTTAATTCATGAGATATGTTTTAATGTGGATGTTTTGGAAATGTTAAGTGCATGGTTTTGTTAAGGCATGGTGTTGAAATGATGTTTTAAAAGAGTTTTGGAAAGTGGTTTGTGAAAAAGATTGTAAATGGTTTTAAATGCATTGATGGTGTTTTGTTTTAGAGCATTCCTCACTAAGCCTAGTGTGCTTACGCTCTCTTTGTCCATCAATGCAGAGAACTAAAGGTTGGAGGCAGCGAACAAGCAAGGGAATCCAAGGACTCGAACAATTAAAAGTATGGTTTTTAGACTAGACTAGTAGTAATAAAGGCAGTGGGGTTCATTGTTGTTTGAGAGTGAGTTTTGTTAAACTCCCTATTTTGTGCAAGTTTATAATGTTGTTTCAGTTTTGTAAATAGCCTTTAAAGTTTGGTTATTCAGATCGGTGAGTGAGAACGTGTTTTCAGCATTTTCAAATGTTTGAAAATTGTGTTTGGGGGTTTAGATCAAGTTTGAAACGTTGGTCTAAGCTTGGAAGTAAGTAGAGGATGAATTCTCTATAGAACTCGGTTTGGCAAATGATTTCATGCACTTGTTTTATAATGTTTAAATTACTCATTGTATATGCATGTTTTGAGCATGGTTTAATGCTAGAAATTGATTACAGAAAGATGATGATACTTTGTGAGGTAATGCAAGTGTTGTTAATGCTTTTTAACATTGTTTAATGCAAGGTTGATTGTATTGGTTTAAAGATTTTGATGATGCATATGAAAACAATGAGTAAATGATAAGGAAATGAATTATATTGGCAAGTGATGGTATGATAAGGTTTTGGGAAGTGTATCGGATATAATTGGCCGGCTATAGGTTTTGATAGTGTACTATAAAAGGTCGCCTTGGATGTCAAGGGGTTTATACGGTGTACCGAATACTCTATCCAAGTACCCTAACTGTTGAGAAGTTTATACGGTGTACCAAAGACTCCCGTTAGTGGGCTATATATCTACCGATGAATGGTGTTGAGAGGTTTATAAGGTGTACCGAAAACTCCATCAAGGGTATCCCAACCGCGGATGGGTTTATGTGTACCGAAAACTCCCATTGGCGGGCCTTTTAGATACTAATAGTTTGTATGTTAAGTTTTGGGTGAACACTTGTTAAATCCGTGTATCTGATGTTATATCATGATTGTAAAGTGGAGTTGTGCGGATGTTTTGTAAAAATGGAGTTTTGGAGGAATGTCTTGTAAAGTGGAGTTGTGGAGAGATGTATTGTAAAGTGGAGTTGTGGAGAAATAATTTGTAATGTGGAGTTGTGGGGAATGATCACTTGTAAGCCAATATAATTGATAATGTGCCATGAAATGGATAATATGATTTAATGTTAGTTTAACATGTCTTACTCTTTAAGCCTAGCATTGGTAGTATGCTTGGGAAAGCTTAAATTGAGGTTAGCAATTGGAATATTGTTGTTAATCCATGAGATGAATTGCATATGTTTTAATGTGGACGTTTTGGAAATGTTAAGTGCATGGTTTTTTTAAGGCATGATGTTGAAATGATGTTTTAAAAGAGTTTTGGAAAGTATTTTGTGAAAAAGGTTGTAAATGGTTTTAAATGTATTAATGGTGTTTTGTTTTAGTGCACTCCTCACTAAGCCTAGTGTACTTACGCTCTCTTTATCCATCAATGCAGAGAACCAAAAGGTTGCAGGCAGTGAGCAAGTGAGGGAATCCAAGGGCTCAAACAATTAAAAGTATGGTTTTGGACTAGACTAGTAGTGATAATGGCAATAGGGTTTATTGTTGTTTGGGGGTGAGTTTTGTTAAACTCCATATTTTGTGCAAGTTTATAATGTTGTTTCGATTTTGTAAATGGCCTTTAAAGTTTGGTTTAATCATGGATTATGCTTTGAACCTTTGGTTGAGTGGTTTTTAGGAAGCATGGCTCTAGAACTTGGTTTTAAGTATGATGTTTTGTTATGATCATGTTTCTTTGAGATCTTGACTTGTTTTGATTCCTAGAATAGTTGAATATATGTTTATGGCATTTTAGTAATTGATCGGACCCATGTATGTATGAAAAACCAGCAAAGTTTGGCATTTTATGCCCAAGGATATCAGTATGGGTAGAGGCGTATCGATACAATTAAGTGGAATTTTGGCCTGGTATTGGTACGAACATCGGTGTATCGGTACGGTCTTGAGCTACTGGTTTTTGGAATCACGAAAGCGTATCGATACACCTATGTACCATATCGATATGACCCTGTGTATTGATACACCTAGGGGTTATACAATGTTTTTTCTTCTGTTTTGGTCCCTGATTGTAATGAATGTAATTGAATGAGTTGGGATGGTCGTTTTAAGATGAAATTTGGAAAGCAAGCATGTAATATGACTAATTGAGGATTGGTAATCTAAAATTCGAAAAAGCCCTTGTAATTTTCCAGATTTATGTTTTAGTCCCTAAAATACGTTTTATGCAATTGGTTGTCTTTCCGATGTCCGTTTCTTTTGTAATTTCACCCACTGCCAGTATGATCACCCTAGGTTATAATTTGCATCTAGATAAGATAAAGGAAAAGATGGACCTAATTTGTGTAATCTTTCTCGGGTTTGTATCAACAAACCCAATGTAGCTCGCTCGGTTCGGTCGGACATCTAGGAGGGGTCGAGGGGGTACAATACACGTCGCAAGTAATAAAGTGATAGGTATCAAGTATTGTCTCCACAGGGATTGGTTTGGGCCACTTTGCTTAAGTTATTACACTATAAAAAAATAATTTGATGGTGATAGAGAGTGATAATAAAAAATTAAACTAAGAAGACTAGTCTAAGGAAAGTAAATAAACAAAAGAATAAACCATGTGATAGAGTAGGTTGGGTTATTGGGCGTTATGATGCTTGTTGCCGAATGAGTTGCCCTGGAAATTTAACTTAATTACAATGTTTAAAAGAGTTTTCTTCGTGTTATCCCGAACAAAAGAACTGATGATGAAATAGGCCTAGGTAATACATCCCTACATTAACCTCAAGTGATCTTCATTGATTTGGTGAACTCCTTTTAGTCGCATGAAATTTGTCCCTGTCTCCAAACTTTCTTCCACTATCACCTTTTTGGAAACTGACTACGGAAGAATTAGTTTCCATCAGCTCCCGCGTGTTTGGAAACTAGTATCCAATATCTTTTATCAATCTCCATCAACTCCCGCATGTTTGAAAATCTGAATCTAAAGTAAACTTCCATCAACTCCCGCATGTTTGGATTAATTTAACCAAATGAATCTCTAGGGAAGATAAACTTCCATCAACTCCTGCATGTTTAGAAATCTGTATTCAATAGAGATATCCTATCAAGCATTTATCCCTAAACTACTTGAATCGCATAAAGAACTTAATATTGGATAAACATCGAAAACAAGCCAAAAATAATAATTCGTTTGCAAACATCAATAACTTATAACCCAATCCAATTTAATTAGTTCTTGGCTGGGTTGAAATAAATCACAAAGATAAATGACCCAGACATTGAAATAATCAAAAGAGAAAAGAGAAAATAAACCTGAGTTCTTTGAACTCCTCCTTGGCCGATCCTCTTATAGATCTCGATCTCTCGATCTTGCTTGGTGAATTATGTTGATGTGATTGTTGCGTGATTTAAGTGCTGTACAAATGGTGCAAGTATACACGTCGCAAGTAATAAAGTGATAGGTATCAAGTATTGTCTCCACATGGATTTGTTTGAGCCACTTTGCTTAAGTTATTGCACTGTAAAAGAAATAAGTTGATGAGGATAGAGAGAGATAATAAGAAAGTAAAATAAACTAAGTCTAAAGGAATTTAAATAAATGAAAGAGGAAACCAGTTTGAGAGAGTAGGCTGGGTTATTGAATGTAATGATGTAGTTATCGGACAAATTGTTGTGGAAATTAATTGCGCTTCGATGTTCAACAGAGTGTTCTTCAATGCCTTCAAATTATTCTTAACTGAAGAACTGATGATTGTGCAAGTCTCGGTAATACATCGCTATGTTAACCTTGGGTGGACATCATTGATCAATGAACTCTTGTTAGTTGCTAAAATTTATTCCTTATCCCTAAGGCGAATTAGCTTCCACCAATGGTTGTTTAAATGGAAACCGTATCCAATCATTTCGTGAATCTAGCTCTCCCGAGCCTAGATAAATAGATTCATCCAAGTCCCTCTCCCTAGTTCACTTGGAATTAAATAATGAACCAAGAAATGGATAAACAACGGTTTATTGAATTAAAAACCAAAACAACTTATTTGTTCACAAACATCATAAACCTAATAGCCCAAGACAATTAATTTAGTTCATTTATGGGTTGGAAGAAATCAACAAATAATTAAACCCAAACATTAATCTAATCAAAAGATAAAAAGAGAAATAAAAATCCGGAGGAGTCGAACTCCTCATTAAACCGACCCTCTTTATTAAGTCGATTTCACTCTCGTTTTGATCCTCCTCTCTAATGTTGTTGTAGACGCGATTCGTTTATATAGAGATAGAAATATCTATTTAAATTTTGAATTAGAAGGGATAATTTCTTTATCTTATCTACAACAGCTCTTAATTTAAATCTGGGCTTTATCCCATGTGACAAGGATAAGGATAAGGGATAATCTTGAAAAATCTGCATTTATCTCCAACTTGTCTTGGCAACTGTTCAAAAATGGCTCAACAATTCGTCCATGCACAAAAGAAAGCAAAAACAGTAGTGATATCTCCACAAAATAGCTGAACACAAGGCCAAGCCTAATAAACATAAGGACTACGAATTTATGCATGAAATAACTGCACATGCAACTAAATGATCCTAAGTTTAAAAATAATCTAAGTCAAAAGGGTATAAAATATAATACTTTTTCACACTTAACACCCCTAAACTCGAACTATTACTAGTCCTCAAGCATTGCATGAACTAACAACAATTACATGCCAAGGCTTTCACCAAACAACATGCGTTGAACCTGACTTCAATCCTCAGAACCATGGAAATAAAGAATCAATTACCTTTAGACCTTCAGAAAGCACAAATATTTACTCAAAATAAACTACAATGCTGGTGCAAGTGTGTGCAGAGTTGTGTACAAGTCAATCAACATGATTCCAAGCAAACCTCAGTTTTTATTATATTACCGAGGCAATTTATTCATCTAGAGTCAGTTAGGCACCTCTAGCAAATTCTCTTTTTTTTCAGCTAGATCCAGGTAGACACCTCTAGCAATTTTTTCAACATTTTTAACTAGAGCCAGATGGTTACATTTAGTAATTTCTATCATCATTTTCATTCTTTTAGCTAGATCCAGTGGGCACCTCTAGCATAATTTTTCCATTTTTAATAACCTAACGTTTACTGGGTCTCCCTAGATTGACAAGTCACAACTGTGTAAGTACTAAAAACATCATAGCAAATTTCCAAGTTAATTCTATGTCAATCCTAAAGTCTAAGGTTCTTTCAACTGAATGTCGTAGCAATTAACACATCACAAAATATCACAGCAGGTTTTAGCAGTAAAACAAGTATTTGTCATGGCAAGTAATATACGTAAACTACAATGAGACATAGAAAAAAGAAACAAGACAAAACCCTCAAATTCGAGAGAAGCATTGTCCTCAATGCATGGAAAAATAAATGAAAATGAAAAAATAAAATGCAAATGAGTTAATCGGAGAGGTCATCACCTCGAATTTGTTAGAGTTCTTTGGTCCGTTTGCTTGAGGTGTTTTCTGCCTCACCTTGGTTTTGGTTGTGGAGTTAGCAGAGGGTCACATTCTTCGATTTCCTCTACCTTATCAATCAGCTCACCCTCCTTATCAATTTTTTCTTAGGGTGAAGCTTTACGCTTCGATGCAGTCTTTGATGACACATTCAGAGGTGAGAACTTCAACGGGCATAGGTGGTGTCTTTAGAATCTAAAAAATCATGACAAGATTCAATATGTTACGGGTCTTGAACTGGTTCCTTACCTCTGCACAGTGCAATAGTTATCGCGATAATGACACTTGCAACTGGCCCAACATCAGTTACCGAGGCAAGTAACTCCGCAGGAAAAATCAGAAAGGGTACAATAGTTGTCGGATTCATCTCTAGGATAGCTTTTTCAAGAGCATTATCATTATCCTTCACATAATGCCTGAACAACTATTGTTTGGCTTCCCATTGCTTGAATCATAGCAGTAGTGGATGAAGAAGGTCAGCTGGTGCTTAGGGAGTTGTCGTAGCATTTTCACTTGCTGAGGCAGATGTGGTAGCCTGGATCCCCTTAATTACTGTAGGTAATCTTGTTGTTCCTTCTTGCATCATCTTCATGTAATGGCTTTTGGACCAACCTTCCTTCAACTGCAACTTCTCATTTGTTGCATCTGATAACGCCCTCACTATTGTACAAAGAGATGTAATCAAATTCGGGAAATCAAATGAGCCTACATCATTCTTGCTACACATATAAATCTTATCAACAATTATACGGTCAATATTAATATAAAATTTATGCAATATAGGATGAATTAAAAGTGAACGAGAAGAGGAAATTGTGGTGTTATGCATAGTTAGCATCAAGCGAGTTTTGACAATGTTGATCTACAACTTCGGCTCGGGTTTTAGTAAAACCCGATTAACCGTTCCTATAACAACCTTAAAGTAAGTAAAAATAAAAAAAAGGGAAAGAAAAGGAAGTTTTTTACCGTGGGGTCTCGAAAGCATTGTAGCGATCCTTTTTTTGCTACGACGCTTTCGCTAAAAGCGGGTTTTACTGTGTTTGGGGGTCTTTCGGGTATTTAAAAATGTCTTCCGTGGGGTTTTAGAAAAACTGTATTTTATTTTAAAAATGGAGTCATCACCGGCCACTAAGGTAGGCCGGGCACCATAAAACCAGAGATTTAAAAACGTTGGGTTCGGGAGTCGCTTACGGATGGGGAATGATTAGCACCCACACAGCCCAAAATTGGTACTTTAATAATTACCGCTTTATTAATATTAAATTTTCTGGATTAAAGTGACGATTAAATTAAAATTTGGTTATAAGTGCGAGTAAATTTTAAGGGTCCCGTTATTCGAGAATAAACCGATAGACCACCATCACTGCGCTTGATATTGGCCTCGTTTACGCTCGAATAAAAGGACACCGCATTGACAAAAATATATCCGTTATGCAATCTTAGAAAACAAATTATAAAACATGCATTCACATTGACATGGTAATAAAAACATAATAAGAAAAGCATGAATATCACAATATTAAACAAAAATGATAAAAAGCACGAACATAACATATCACAATAATAAAAACAAAGCATAAACAAAAACATGTGAAAAAAGAAAAAACATACTTCAAGAAAAAATTAATCACATATATACATGTTAAAATATATAAAAAACCACAATGCAACATATGCATGACATAGATAAAATATGATGCTAAACTAACAAATCAAAGCAACATGCTAGCATAAAGAAACTAATACTAGATACTTAACATATGACACAATTTATGCATAAATTAAAAAAATATGACATTATATGTGACAAAAAAAACACCAACATACTATCTAAAAAACATAAAATTCATGCTAACACATATAAGCATACCATGAAAACTAAACTAAAACATAACATATAAAAATGAACATGTATACCACATGGACAATCAAATTAAAACATAAAAAAGGATACAACACATCTAAAAAAACATAAATAAGCATGATATAAACAAAACATATATAAATATGATGAGCAATATAAACATGCTAAAAACACAATAAATAAAAAACAAAAAAAAACTTAAATATTTAAAATATAAAAAGGACTAAACTGAAATAAAAACAAAACCAGAAAATAGAAATTAAATAAATAAAAAACACGTTTAGGGACCCAATTGAGAACCAGACAAAACCTATGAGGACTGGACATGTAAAAAAACCATGCGGCAAGCTCGAACCGAAAAATGTTAAAACGCAGAAGGACTAAGTAGGTAATTTGGCCATTTGACATATGAATTCGTTTAATTTAGGGGCTAAATTGAAAGCTTTTAAAGAGAAAGGGGGACTAGGTTGCAATTAGACCAAAGGGCGAGCCCAAACTGAAAGTATCAAAAGGACGGAGGCCCTTATGAGGCAATTAGACCATTTTTTATTTGGTTTTCTATTTAATAGCCTATCCGGCTCCCATTCCTCATTTTTTTACCTTTAAGAAAAACTCTCTCATTTCTCTCTATTTCCAGAAACCTCAGCCTCCAAAAAAAACCATGAGCCGCCGTACTCACCCGTGCCCGGTTGGTCTCAGACAAGGCTTGGCTGTAAGGCCGCCTCAAGCCGTCCCAGACCAGGGCTTCCGACCAACAAGTACATCCCTTAAAACAAAAAAAAACCTCTAGAAACCCTATTTGAAAATGGCAATCTTTGTTTCGAAACCAATACAAGCTCTTTCCTATGAACAGCTCACCACTGATGGTTTGTTGCCGGTAGGGAGAGGAACCGACTCAGGTAAAAAACTCTTACTTTTCTTTTCTATATATTTTTTGTTTATGCGTGCATGAAAAAAAAGAAAGAAGAAAATTTACCACTAAAACTGGATTTTTTTATTGCGAATCTGAAGACTGAGTACAAAAGGGATCATTACATGTGATATATAGTCTGCTTTTTTATTTTTTTCTTTGCTTACAAGATTAGACAAAAAGTAAAATGATTTTCTGTCTGACTTGTACTTTTTTGATCTTGCATGTCTGGTTTGGTGAGCCGGAGAGGCGTGAGCGTACGACGACAGTGGCGGAGTGGTGCAAAGAGTCCTTTTTGGCAGATTTAACTCGGTCATTGGATCAGATCTGCTCCAACGACTGAGAATTTTTGGTGGATGAAATGTCGAGATTTGATCTGGGCAAATGACAAGGCTGCACGAGATCTTGCCACGTGGAGTCTGGTATACAAACGGTCAGCACGTGCTCCTCAATCGCGAGTGGATGACGATTGGTCTGCGCGTGCGTCCCACTCGCGACTAGCTGGAGGGTCTTGATCAATCTAGAGCTGTTGGATCAAGATCTAATCCAACAGCCCAGATTGGGCTGCACAAGGAATAAGAATAATTAGGGTTTAGTTATTTGATATGGATTACGGTTTTGGGCCAAATGAGCCTGTATTTTATGTAATGGACAATTAATGTTTGTAATTGCACTGGACATTTAATTATTTATTTGGGTTTTAAATAATTTTTTTGGATTTCATTTTAATTTAGCCCATTAATAATGATAATAATAATAATACCGATAATAATAATAATAATACATGCACAAATACATATACGGGTATACGCATACATTCAAATATCCAACATGTATCACCTATATTCAAGCATATTATACAAACACATACATGTATATTTGTTCTCATGCATAATTAATATAAATATATATGTTAACATATACATACAAATAATGCAAAGCATACATAACATGCAAACATACTACGACACACATACACCATATTAATTATTAATACGTACACATATAATATACATGCACTCACACATATCACACACATATTTTACGTACATATTAATCACACATACATAATAAACACAATATAATATACGTATACATGCAATATACATTAATAATTACGTAATGTTTACAAACCAGATAAAAATGAGTGATTACAGTTGCCCCTCTTTGCTTGTTCTCATGGAACGAGAAAAAAGCAAAGATCATAAGCACTCATTTTTATCCGACTTCCCTGTTTGTAGCTTTGTAATCACGTGTTCTTCTGGAACTCTCCACTTTTCCTTAGCTGAATCTTCAGGTTCGTAAGTTCTTCTTATATAGAACTTCTTCACCTTCTGATCTTGGAGATACATGTCCTTCCTATATAGAACCTTTCATTATGAAGTATTGAGTTACGAGTCCCTCCTATATAGGACTTTTCACTCAGAGACGGTAAAGCTTGGAGTCCTTCCTATATAGAACTCTTTGCCTTCAACGCGGTGAGTTTTTCCTATTTAAAACCTTCTGCGTCAAGGATGGATTCTTCCGACTAGGATTTCTTCCTATATAGAACTGTTAGTCTTCACACCCTGGAGTCACAAGTCCTTCCTATATAGAACTTTTAGCTTCTAAAATCTCAAAGTTACGGGTTCTTCCTATATAGAACCTTTCACTGCGAGGGCTTGAAAATATAGGCCCTTCCTATTAGAACCTTTATCTTTGAATTAGGGATTCACGCCAAACTGGCTACCGATCTTTCTGGACTCACACTACTAAGGTTGCCGAAGTCTTTCTTCAAATTTGGGGATTCACACCGAAAATGGCTACCGAACTTTCTGGACTCATGCTACTAAGGCTGCCGAAATCTTTCTTCAAATTTGGGGATTCACACTGAAAATAGCTACCAATCTTTCTGGACTCATGCTACTAAGGCTTCCAAAATCTTTCTTCAAATTTGGGGATTCACACCAAAAATGTCTACCAATCTTTCTGGACTCACGCTACTAAGGCTGCCGAAATTTTCAAGTGAACCCACCTCTTGAATACGAAGTTGGAGATCAAAAGTCATTGGTAACTGATAAATGCCTATTTAAAATAGACAAAATGTTGTAATGAATGAGTTAGCATGTTCCTAGTCTTAGGGATGCCTAACTATACATGATGCATGAGTGTCAATATTCTGATGCGCCTGCGTCCGCAGTCAGTTAATCTCGACTCTCTACTTACTTTCTCTTTATTTTCTTCTTCTGGTGGTGGTACCTTATCTCACTGTTGGGTTCAACCATTTCGGCATTTCTTTTTCTGATTTTTTATTCTAAGTTCTAAAGTGCCCTTTCGGGTTTTTACTTTAGTGTTTTTTAGGCGCCCTTACGGGTTTTCACCTGGGAGATCTCTATCGTTGTCTTAAATATTTTCTCAGACAAGTATGAATGGTGCATGACATTGGTTATCTTATCCTGATGCTCAAAGTCTTCCCCTCGTCGTGTCTCGACATACGATATGTAGAAAGCTTGAGATCAAAGTTAATTATGTTTTTTAATCACTTGCATTCTCAGGGTTAGATCATAGTAATGCTCAGAAATCTTTTGTTTATCATAAGTCTATGTTAACCTGTCTGCATGATGCTTATGAAAACAATGAGAAGACAAGGAATGGAAGGCACAAAAACATGATCTTATTGACATTGAAACAATTTTAGAAAAGTCATGGCAAACATGGTAGAACATGAAATGTAAAACTCCAAATATCCACTGTATGAATGATGCTTGATCCCATCAACTGAAATAGAATCTTGCCTGGAACTCCTTCTTTTGGTACTCGTGAGGGTAATTCTTCTTGCCGGAGGTGCAATCTCAAAATTCATTTGAGCCGCCCTTAACGATTTTTCAACTCAGATCCTTTATTTGCTTCAAGATGCCATTTTTCAGGTTTTCGTCTCGAGCTCTCCCTTTTTTACCTAAGGCGCCCTTGGTGGGTTTTCACCTTAGCTTTTCATTTTATGAAGCGCCTTTTTAGGTTTTCGCCTCATTTTTCATCATTTTTCCTTTTTTTCCTTTTTTTCATTCATTCATTTTTAAACATAATACTTCTTAACTGAATCAGAGTTTACAGGATTTTTCAATTCTTCTCCATCCATTTCAGTTAAAATCAACGATCCTCCCGAAAAAGCTTTCTTGACGACATATGGCCCTTCCCAAATAGGCATCCACTTCCCTAATAAATCTTTTTGAATTGGGAGAATCTTCTTAAGCACCAGATCTCCCTCTCAAAATTCTCTCAGGTGCACTTTCTTATCATATGCCTGCATCATTCATTTTTGGTACATTTGACAATGGTAGATGGCTTTTAGCCTCTTTTCTTCGATGAGATTTAACTGGTCGAACCTAGTTTGCACCCACTCTGATTCATCCAGTTTTATTTTATTTAGAACCCAGAGTGACAGAATCTCAACCTCAATGGGTAGTACTACCTCTGTACCGTACACCAGAGAATATGGTGTTGCCCCTGTTGATGTGAGAACGGATGTTCGGTAGGTGAACAAAGTAATTGGTAGCTTCTCATGCCAATCTTTGTAGGTGTATGTTGTCTTCGCAATGATTTTCTTTATGTTCTTGTTTGCCGCTTCTACTGCCTCATTCATCTTAGGACGGTAGGTCATGGAATTATGGTGTGCTATTTTGAACTGGTTGTACACCTCAGTCATCAATTTGTTATTTGGGTTGGAAGCGTTGTCGGTGATAATCCTTTCCTACAACCCATATCGGTAAATGATCTCTTTCTTTAGGGACTTGCACACCGTTATCCTTGTGATATTGGCGTAAGATGCTGCCTCCAACCATTTAGTGAAGTAATCAATAGCAACCAAAATAAAACAGTGCCCGTTGGAAGCCTTCGGATGAATCTGTCCAATGACATCCATGCCCCATGCTGCGAACAACCAAGGTGAGTTCATAGTGTGTAAAGGTAAAGGAGGAGCATGGATCTTGTCGGCATATATTTGGCACTTATGACATTTCCTGATGTAATCGATGCAGTCTCCCTCCATAGTCGACCAGAAATAGCCATATCTCATGATCTTTCAGGCTATTGACAGACCATTGGCGTGTGTTCCACACAAACCATCATGTACTTCTGCCAGAATTTCTTTCGCCTCCCAGGCATCTATACATCTCAACAACGCTTGGTCATGACCTTTTTTGTACAGAACCTCCCCGTCCAAAACATATCATGTTGCCATCTTTCTGAGTGTTTTTCGGTCATTTTCGTTTGCCCCATCGGGATACTTTTGAAACTTGATATATTGCAAGATGTCGTAATACCAAGGATTACCATCTATTTCTTCTTGCACATTATAATAGTGACCTGGCATTTTGAAAGTCTGCATCTCGATTGGCTTCATTTTTGCTTTCGTATTTACTTTGAACATGGAGGCCAAGGTTGCCAAGGCATCTGCCATCTAGTTGTCTTCTCTAGGAAGGTAGGTGAAACTGACCTTTTCAAATTCTTTAATGAGATCTTGGATCAACTCGTAGTATTTGACTAGCTTCGAACCCCTAGTTTCCCATTCTCCTCGTAGCTGATAGATCACTAAGGACAAATCTCTGAATACTCGAAGTTCTTTGATCTTTCTTTTAATGGCCGCATTCAGTCTCATGATACAAGCTTCATATTCAGCTATGTTGTTTGTGCAAAAGAATTTCAGTCTGCTGGTGAAGGGATAGTAGACATCTTCTGGGGAAATTAGCACGACTCCTATTCCGTGGCCAAGGGCATTAGAGGCTCCATCAAAGTAAAGCTTCCACGAGCAGTCATCTGAAACAAAGTCTTCCCTAGTTGTAATGCACATCAAGTCCTCATCTGGGAAATTGAAGTTCAACGGTTCATAATCATCTGAAATACGGCTAGCTAAGAAATCCGCTATAGCACTTCATTTCACGGCTTTTTGGCTCACATATACAATGTCGAACTCGAATAACAGCATCTGCCAGCGGGCCATCCTTCTCGTTAATGTCGATGCTTCCATTAGCAACTTCAAGGGGTTTAATTTGGATATCAACCAGGTGGTTTGGTATAACATGTACTGCCTTAGCCTTTTGGTAGTCCAAACCAAAGCACAACATAGCTTCAGAATTGGCGGGTACCGTGTTTCACAATCATTGAACTTCTTACTTAGGTAGTAGATGGCTCTTTCCTTCTTCCCAGACTCATCATGTTGCCCCAACACGCAACCCATAGAGTTTTCAAAAACTGTTAGGTAAAGGATCAAAGGCCTATTTGGTACCGGTGCAACTAAAATCGGAGTATTCGTCAAGTACTTTTTAATCTTCTCTAGAGCTTCTTGACATTCTTCTTCCCAGACCCATGAGTTGTTCTTTTTAAGTAATCTGAAGACAGGGTTGTACGTATCTGTTAATTGATAGATAAAATGGGAGATATAGTTTAACCTTCCCAGGAAACCTCGAACTTCTTTCTGGGTATGAGGCGGTGGGAGGTCTTAGATAGCCTTTACTTTTTTTGGGTCGATCTCAATCCCCTTCATGCTCACTACAAACCCCAAGAGCTTTCCGGATGTGACTGTGAATATGTATTTAACTGAGTTGAGCTTCAACTGGTATTTTTGTAGTCTTTGAAATAGCTTTCTCAGGTTTCGAAAGTGCTCTTCCTCGGTTTGTGATTTAGCGATCATATCATTCACATATACTTCTATCTCCTTGTGAATCATATCGTGGAAAAGAGTCACCATTGCTCTTTGATAAGTCGCCCCTGCGTTCTTGAGTCCGAAAGGCATCACCTTATAACAAAACGTTCCCCGCATGGTTACAAATGTGGTCTTATCCATGTCTTTTGGGTCCATCTTTATCTGGTTGTATCCTGAGAAACCATCCATGAATGAGAACCATGAGTGTCCTGCGGTATTTTCAACCAACGTGTCAATATATGGCAAAGGGAAATTGCCTTTAGGGCTTGCTCGATTGAGATCCCTGTAATCTACACACATGCAGACCTTCCCATCCTTCTTTGGCACCGGTACGATGTTTGCAACCCATTTAGGGTATTTGGCAACTTCCAGAAAGCCAACATCAAACTACTTTTTTACCTCTTCTCTGATCTTTAACAACATGTTATTCCTCATTCTTCTGAGCTTTTGCTGGATCGGTTTACATTCTGGCCTTGTTGGAAACTTGTGCACCACTACGTCTGTATTCAACCCCAGCATATCTTGATAAGTCCAAGCAAAGATGTCTTTGAACTCTTGGAGCAGGGCTATCAGTTTACACCAGGTTTCTAAGGAAAATGTATTCCCGTTTTTCACTTCTTTTCTCTCCTCATCAATTCCCAAGTTCACAATTTCTGTTTCTTCTTGGTAGGGCATGATTTTCCTTTCTTCATTGGCCATCATCCTTACCAACTCCTCAAGAACCTCGCATTCTGCCTCGTCGTCCCCTTCTTCAATTTTTGTCGAGATCTTAGGGTGTTCAAAATCTACCTCGGGATTGGATTCAGAATCATTCATACAGTTAATCATGGGTACCCTGCATAAAATGAGAACGAATGTATTGGGAAGAGAATGATTTTAAATGAAGTGAATGAATATGAGTAAGAAATGAATGAATGAAGTAAATGAAATGTTTGCCATTTGAGAAAACGAGGAAGACATTCTTTCATTGCAAACAAAAAGTTAACATAGATGCCCTATACAAAAGATCCCCATTGCCCATGGGCAAAAACAAAAGGGTTAATTCGGAGCATTACTCTGATCTGGCCCTAATGACTACAGGTAGATCAATGTAGCTCCAGTTATTGAGAGTTTCCCCAGGACGTCAAGGGTGGATTCTGGTCAACATGTTGCTGCCATTGTCGTCTTCAGCTATCATGTTGATGGACATCCCTTCAAGCGATTCACTGAACATCTCATCCTCGTTAAGTATGTCATTTTCTTGAATTGCTTCCTGTAATTTCTGTTCTATATGGTCAAATCCTTCAAAGACAAAAATATCTTTCAAATGAGGGAAAGATATCAGTCTCTATGGAATATCCTCTTCGTCTCCTCTACTAAATACTTCTGATGGAGTGATGAGGGAACTGCCCCAGCAGAGTGAATCCATGGTCTTCCCAATAAGCAACTGTAGGTCAGCTTTATGTCCATTACCACAAAATTAATTGTGTACTCTGTCGGACCAATCAACAAAGGCACCTCAATTTTTCCAAGTGCTCCCCTTTGAGTACCATCAAAGGCTCTAACAGAGTTATGATAGGGTTTCATATGGGAATCATCTACTGGTAGTCTTTGCAAAGTTACCATTGGTAGTACGTTTAATGCCGACCCATTATCAATCAGTACTCCTGGCAACACATACCCTTTGTAGTGGGTGGTGATGTTGAGAGCTTTGGTGGACCCCATACCTTCCTTCGGGATCTCGTCATCGCTGAATGTGATATGGTTGTATGCAGTGATATGCCCCACTATTTTGTCCAGCTTAGATATAGAGATGTCACCAGGTACAAACGTTTGGTTCAACACCTTTAACAATCCATCACGATGCTTTTCCGAACTCAAGAGCAACTCCAACACCATAATCCTCGCTGGTTGTTTTCGCAGCTGCTCCACTACATTGTATTCAGTGTGCCTTAGAAACTTCAAAAATTCTTGTGCCTGAGCCTCAGTTACCGGTTCATTAATATTTGGAGGGGACTCCGCGCCAAATATCTGCGTAGGACTAGTTGATGTACCTTCTCCCTTACCCTTTGTTGCTTCAGCAGATTTTAAAGCTTCCGAAGAGTATCACCTGCCCTCCTCGTGAAGTGGACTACTTCGTTGACAATTCTATCTTTCTTTGTCTGTTCATCATTCGATGTCGGTTCTTTTTTTTTCATTTATTCCTCCTCCCGAGGTTTCGACTTCTCTGGTATAGTCACGTTGGCAGTGTTGCGCGTAATAAGTGATATGCAATTGTGCAAGTATACACGTCGCAAGTAATAAAGTGATACGAGTATCGAGTATCGTCTCTACAGGGATTGGTTTGGGCCACTTTGCTTTAGTTATCGCACTGTAAAAGTAAAAACACAATTGATAGTAGGAGTTGATTTTAACGAGTAAAGTAAAAGCAATAAACAAAAAGAATAGATGAAAGCAAAAGAAAGAATAGGCCAGGTTATCGTGAGTTGAGGTGTGATAGCCGATTGGATCGTCTTGGTGATTGAGTAGCAGCCGAATTGCCAGGGCAATTCTTCTATGATTGCCTAGTCGATTGCCAGGGCAATTTGGTTGCAATTGCCTGGTTGATTTCCAGGGCAATTCTGCCGTGTTGCCTGGTCAGTTGCCAGGGCAATTCCCCCTTGTTGTCTGATCAGATTTCCTGGGCAATGCTCCCACGATTTCCTGGGCAATTAAGGATGGGTCGATTGCCTGGGCAATTGAGCATTCACTTCCAAAGTTCAGCAAAGCATTCTTCAATGGTTTCTTGTTATCCCTAAGTCAAAACTCTAGCTATTTGTGCATGCTTTGATAATACATCTTTGCGTGAATCAAGGGTGAACAACAACCAATCTAGCGCTCCTCTTAGCCGTTGAAATCCTAAACTTATTCCTAAGCCGGATTAGTCTTCACCACCAATTGATTGAATAAAGACCATGCTCATTCGTTTCTTGAATCTAAATCTCCCGATATTAGATAAATAGATGAAGTTACGAGATCCTCTCCCAATTCACTCGCAAACAAGATTGAGAACCAAGAATGAGCAAACTTTGAAAATTGAATTGCAACTCAAAAACCTAAACAAAATCCAATTGTTTTTCACAATAACCCCAACCAATCAAGTTAGTTCATGGTTGGGTTCAAAAGATATACAAAGAATAATCCCCAAACCATGAATCTAATGGAAGCAAAGAAGAAGAAGAAGAAGAAGAAGAAATCGATCAGCCCCCTTGAATTCTCTCCCAATCGAACTCTCTCCAAGCTTCTCCCTTCTTGTCGAAATCTCCCATCTCTTATCCTTTAGAGTTTGTCAAAATTTCTCTCTTCTTGCTCAACTCTCTTTGACGGCTTGATCCTTTAAATAGGAGATGGCTAGGTCAAAATCCTTCTTGAGGAGGAAGTTAAGTTGGAATTAAATATCTTTAAAGAATATAATGCTTTATTATATTTAAATTCTTTCTAGAACTTCTCCTATCTTCTTGGGATTTAATTTCTCTTTAACCTCTTCATGGAAATCAAACTCCTTTGGGATTTAACTTTGCTCCACGTCATCTTGGGCTTATCTAGTCATCAATTTCGACTACCATATCATCTTATTCTTTGTTGAAAATTGTCTGGGCAACTAGCTCGACATCTCCTTCATGCATTGCCCTGGCAACTACGTCGGCATCTCCTCTATTACTGCCCTGGCAACTGGATCTAGCCTTATTTAGGCAAGTGATTCTGCACACACACAAAAACACACCAAAGCAACATCTTTTTCCACAAAAATCACCAAGTTATGTAATCAAGCTCAACGGTGGAAAGAAACATGAATTAATGCATGAATGACTAATTATGCAACTAATATGAGCCCAAGTCTAACAATAATATGAGTAAAAAGGGTAATAAAAATAGTACTTTTGAACACTTATCACACCCCCAAACTCAAACTATTGCTTGTCCTCAAGCAATGCAAACTAACAATTACCTGGCAAGACTTTAATCAACAAAGACATGCTTCAAACTTGAATTCAAACCTCAGAACCGTGGCACAAAGTATGATCACCTTTGAATTTTTCAAATAGCACAAAAATTACCCGGAATCGAACTATAATGCTTGTGACAATGTGTGTGCATAGTTGTGTACAAGTTGATTTTCAAGATTCTATGTGAACAATAGGCTTTTATCAATTTAATTACCGGGGCATTTATTTTTATTTTCACTAGATCCAATTTCGGACACCTCTAGCAAAGTAAGCAATTTCTCATTTTATTTTAGTCGACTAGAGCCAATTTCGGGCATCTCTAGCGATTCTTTAATGTGCATTAACTACTAGAGCCAGTTTTGGGCACCTCTAGAAAGAAAGTGCATTTACTACTAGAGCCAGTTTCGGGCACCTCTAGCAAGAATTTAACTTTTAATTTTCAATTTTAAATTTACCCAAATTTTAAGCAACCTAAGTTCACTAAGTTTCTTTCAATCAACAAGCCATAACCGTGTAAAAAAAATTCAGCATCATAGTAAAATTCTAAGTTCTTTTCATGCAATCCTAAAGTTAAAGGTTCTTTCAATTAAATGAAGTGGCAAAAATTCATCATTGGATATTCAACAAGTCTTAAGCAATTAAATCCAATTAAAGGCATGGCAAGTAACATATGCAACCTATATGTGATTGCTAAAGATGAATGCAACTAAACATGAAACTAACTAGAAACCAACACCCCCCAAACTCGAGAGAAGCATTGTCCTCAATGCATGTAAAAGTGAAACAAAATTTAAAAGAAACTAAATGAAATGAGTTAGTCGGAGAGGTCGTCACCTCGAGTGATAAGTTTCCTTTGTGCCGTTTGCTTGATTCATTTTCCGATCAGTGGTTGAATGCTTGTGGTTGGTACCACGTGAATAGCATTTCTTTGATTTGATCCATGTTTGGGCATCATAAGTTACCGACGCCATTGTTGTTGCTTGGGCATCGTCAGTTTTTGTTGCTGTGGAAACTGCTGAGGTAGTTGCAGGGGCATCCTCTATTGCGGTTGTCGTGGCAAGTAGTCGGCAGTAAATTTCCTTAGCATGGTGGTTATGAGTCTAGTTGTGGAAAAGAAAAAAAAGAAAACCTAGAAACTAAAGATAATGAAGAAAAATAAAATATCTCCTAAAAATAAAAATGAAAATAAAAAGAAAAAGAAAATATTGAAAGGAGAGCATGCTCATGCATCTCCCTAGGTGACCACTTCTTTGTTACGTTCCACATGGACACCATTGTAGTGCTTCAATCTTTGTCCGTTAACTTTCAATTCATGTTCGTCAGTGATGGACTTGATTATCACAGCACCATGAGAGAATGATTTGACAACTTCGAATGGTCCCGACCATCTTGATTTTAGTTTTCCTGGGAAAAGTTTTAGCTGAAAATTGAATAAGAGAACTAGTTGCCCTGGCATGAATTGTCGCGGCAATAGTTTCTTGTCATGCCATTGCTTTGTTTTCTCCTTGTAGATTTGTGCATTGTTATAGACGAGTGCACGGAATTCTTCTATCTCGTTGAGGTCCAACAAACGCTTTTGTCTGGCCCTTTCCCAATCCAAATTCACAGTCTTTATTGCCCAATATGCCTTGTGTTCGATTTCCACCGGTAAATGGCATGTTTTGCCATAGACAAGTCGGAAGGGGGCATAGCTAAGGGTGTTTTGAATGCAGTGCGATATGCCCAAAGTGCGTCATCTAGTCTTACTGACCAATCCTTCTTAGAGGGATTTACAATTTTCTCGAGTATACCCTTCAATTCTCGGTTGGAAATTTTTGCTTGCCCATTGGTTTGTGGATGATATGTCGTGGCAATCTTTTGAGGTACACCAAAGCGTTGAAACATCTTGGCGATGAGTTTGTTGTCGAAGTGCTTGCCTTCATCACTGGTAATTGCTCTCGATATCCCAAACTGTGTAAATATGTTTTTCTGCAAGAAATGTTGCACGATCTTATAATTGTTGGTGGGAACTGTAGATGCCTCAACCCAATTAGACACGTAGTCGACGACAAGTAGAATGTAGGGGTTGCCGAATGAAGATGGGAAAGGTCCCATAAAATCAATCCCTCATACATCGAACAATTCTACCTCGATGATGTTTTGGAGCGGCATCTCATGTCGTCTAGAGATATTGCCTGTCCTTTGGCAACGATCACATTGCTTGTAAAACTCTTGGGCATTTTTGTACAGTGTTGGCCAATACAAACCGGATTGCAAAACTTTGGACGCGGTATGTGTTCCACCAAAATGTCCTCCATATGATGAAGAATGGCATTGCTGGAGTACATTCTGCTGCTCCTTTTCAGGGACACATCGGCGTATAACCTGATCTGCACATTGTTTAAACAAAAGAGGTCGTCCCAAAAGTAATGCTTAGCATCATGGTTGAACCGCTTCTTTCCTTGGTGAGTAAGGCCATAAGGTAAAATACCACAAATAAGGAAATTAACTAAATCCGCGTACCAGGGTATTACCGAGGCATGTGTTGCCGTGGCAACTGCTTCCATGGTTGCCAAGGCGTGCGCGTCTAGAGTTGCTGCGGCATGCGCGTCAAAGGTTGCCAAGGCATGTGCGTCAAGGGTTGCCAAGGCTTGTGTATCAGTGGTTGACACGACGTACACGTCTGGAGTTACCGAGGCGTGTGCGTCAAGAGTTGCTGCGGCGTCGAGGGTTGCCGAGGCATGCGCATCCATGGTTGCTGAGGCGTCAGGGGTTGCTGAGGCGTACGCATCCATGGTTGTCGAGGCGTCAGGGGTTACCGAGGCGTGCGCATCCATGGTTGTCGAGGCAACTAACAGCTGCTCATCCGGGAATACATCGCACATCTCTAAATTCGCGTCATCCTCCATATTGTGTTCTAAGCGTGATAAATGATTGGCCACTTGATTTTCTGTTCCTTTTCTTTGTACCAATCAAATAGGATCAGAACTATGCGTTGGCCTAGGATTGCTCTTACCGCGAAATCACTTGCATCACACATGAGCTCAAAAGGTAGCGTCCAATCTGGTAGAACAACAATGGGTGCCAAGGCAAGCTTTTCCTTTAGGGTTTTGAATGCTTAGGTGCAAGAATCATCAAAATTGAAGACTTTATCTTGGTGGGGGTAGTCTCTCGATCACGTCCACCTTGGTTTTGTCTACTTCAATTCTATTGGATGAAATCTTATGGCCGAGCACTATTCCTTCATCTACCATAAGATGGCACTTTTCCCAATTAATGACTAAATCAGTTTCTTCACATCTTGCCAACACCTTTTCTAAATTGCCGAGGCAACTGTCGAAGTTATTACCAAAAACGGAAAAATCATCCATGAAGATCTCAAGGAAGTCTTCGACCATGTCTGAAAAGAGTACCATCATGCATCTTCTAATGTTACTGCATATCTGAGAAAACTTGAGGAGGGTCATTTCTGATACTTCTTATAGTCCATCCGCACCCTCCATCGGGTGACAATATTGCCCAAAAAGAGTTTGGCCAATGTGCTTGCCACTACTCCCTTTTGCGTTACCATGGTGGTGTCTTTTTTTCGTGTTCCCTTATAGTCCATGCACATCTTCCACATTGCTACTGTTCCTGAAGGCATGGATATATTATTAGGAAAAATTATATCAACATCCAACCATTTAATTACCTCATTCTCGTCGGGCTCCATCATGGTTGGATGTAACCTTCGTTGTCATGGCAATTGCTACTCTAGCAAATTGTCGTGGCAATCAGTTACCAAAATTTGCTGTAAGTCAAGGGAAGAACCAATTTTCTAAAAAGCTTTATGAATCCAAACACCTTTTTCTTTTGACCTCTCAAACATCTCCATCAGTAGAGATTTTGATGGCTTCAAATCTACCAACATCGATTTCTTAAGACATACCTGCAATGGACGAGGTGAGTTTTTAAAGAATTCGAAAGGTTCAACCATTACCTGCTCATATTCCATTGGCAAAGTATTATCATCTCATTGATCTTGCATGTGGTCATGTAATTGTCGTGGCAACTGTAGATGAGAGCAATCTACATATTCCTGCTTCAACATCAACATTGTAACCTTCTGGGCATCAGGTTCCTCAGAAATTGTCGTAGTATTGTTGTTCTCAGCTTCATTGAGTGTTGTAGCGACATTGCTCTGTTCAGGCTCCTCAATCATTGCCGAGGCAATTTGTTGCTCAGGCTCATCATGTGTTGGGCAGACTTTCTCATCAACATACTCTCGACTTTGAGGTTTTAGTTGTTCCTCATACATCGGAGAGCTTTTCTTGCATTGTTCCTTGTCCTCTTGCCTTAGGACTTCAGTATCCCTAAGAATGAATTGTTGGTGTATGTTATCCATGACATATGTGGATCTCCTCAATTGATCTTCTAAATCCCCCAAGGTTGCATCCCACGGATCTATCCTCGTATCCATGGACTTTGATAGCTCTCGAATCTCTTCAATTGATCCATCAAGTCTAGCCAAAGAAGCTAGCAACGTTTCCTCCAAGAAATTAGAATGCTCTTGAAAAGGACTACATTGCCATGGCATATCTATTACTGCGGCAAAATTGTTATGGTAAAAAATATTTTGAGCTTTTTGACCATACCATGAAGAATTTTGCTGTTTGTTCCCTCTATGGTCCTCCATGGAGTCATATGCATCGAAAATGTGAGGGCAATTTTCAAACACATGATGTTCTCCACACATAGCACAAGATTTTTCCACGGTATAGGCTCTTTGGGCTTTTCTCGATTGATATAGGTAATCATCAAAGGGTGCAAGAAACTCTTGATTGGATTGATTCATATCTTCCAACATCAACTCTCGAATAGATCGGCTTTTATTTCCCGACATGTTGATGTCCCTTAACTTGTAGCGCACCTTTTTTTTTGATAAAACAAACAAAAAGAAAAGTTAGTAAAACTAAGAAAAAAATGCAATAACAAAAACAACTAACACCAATTTCCAATCCCTGGCAACTGCGCCAAAAACTTGTTGCGCGTAATAAGTGCTACGCAATTGTGCAAGTATACACGTCGCAAGTAATAAAATGATACGAGTATCGAGTATCGTCTCTACAGGGATTGGTTTGGCCACTTTGCTTTAGTTATCGCACTGTAAAAGTAAAAACACAATTGATAGTAGGAGTTGATTTTAATGAGTAAAATAAAAGCAATAAACTAAAAGAATAGATGAAAGCAAAAGAAAGAATAGGACAGGTTATCATGAGTTGAGGTGTGATAGCCGATTGGATCATCTTGGTGATTGAGTAGCAGCCGGATTGCCAGGGCAATCCTGCTATGATTGCCTAGTCGATTGCCAGGGCAATTTGGTTGCAATTGCCAGGGCAATTCTACCGTGTTGCCTGGTCGGTTGCCAGGGCAATTCCCCTTTGTTGTCTAATCAGATTGCCTGGGCAATACTCCCACGATTGCCTGGGCAATTAAGGATGGGTTGATTGCCTGGGAAATTGAACATTCACTTCCAAAGTTCGGTGAAGCGTTATTCAATGGTTTCTTCTTATCCCTAATTCAAAACTCTAGCTATTTGTGCATGCCTTGATAATACATCCCTGTGTGAATCAAAGGTGAACAACAACCAATCTTGCGCTCCTCTTAGCTGTTGAAATCCTAAACTTATTCCTAAGCCGGATTAGTCTTCACCACCAATTGATTGAATAAAGACCATGCTCATTCGTTTCTTAAATCTAACTCTCTCGATATTAGATAAATAGATGAAGTTACGAGATCCTCTCCCAAATCACTCACAAACAAGATTGAGAACCAAGAATGAACAAACTTTGAAAATTGAATTGCAACTTAAAAACCTAAACAAAATCCAATTGTTTTTCACAACAACAAAACACAATAACCCCAAGCAATCAAGTTAGTTCATGGTTGGGTTCAAAAGATATACAAAGAATAATTCCCAACCATGAATTTAATGGAAGCAAAGAAGAAGAAGAAGAAGAAATCGATCAGCCCCCTTGAATTCTCTCCCAATCGAACTCTCTCCAAGCTTCTCCCTTCTTGTCGAAATCTCTCCTCTCTTCCCCTTTGGAGTTTGTTGAAATTTCTCTCTTCTTGCTCAACTCTCTTTGACGGCTTGATCCTTTAAATAGGATATGGCTAGGTCAAAATCCTTCTTGATGAGGAAGTTAAGTTGGAATTAAATATCTTTAAAGAATATAATTCTTTATTATATTTAAATTCCTTCTAGAACTTCTCCTATATTCTTGGGATTTAATTTCTCTTTAACCTCTTCATGGAAATTAAACTCCTTTGGGATTTAACTTTGCTCCACGTCATATTGGGCTTATCTAGTCATCAATTTCAACTACCATATCATCTTATTCTTTGTCGAAAATTGCCTTGGCAACTAGCTCGGCATCTCCTTCATGCATTACGCTGGCAACTACGACGGTATCTCCTTCATGTACTGCCCTGGCAACTGGTTCTAGCCTTATTTAGGCAAGTGATTCTGCACACACACAAAAACACACCAAAGCAGCATCTTTTTCCACAAAAATCACCAAGTTATGTAATCAAGCTCAACGGTGGAAAGAAACATGAATTAATGCATGAATGACTAATTATGCAACTAATATGAGCCTAATTCTAACAATAATATGAGTAAAAAGGGTAATAAAAATAGTACTTTTGAACATTTATCAGGCGGCATAATTCCAAGGGGTCTGTCGCATGTCTTTGAACGGAAACGGGGATGGTGCTGAGATGATGATTTTGGGGGTCACCTTTAAGCTTTTTCTTGAGATTAACTTGCTTCCTTTGGTCTGAAGGGGACGACAAAGGGTCTGTCTATTCTATACCGGATGTTGGGGCTATCTGACACGCACACATCTAACCTTTTCCTTCCTCTAGCCTCCTCAAAGAACTCTATCTCTTTACTGTCAATCAGTTGTTGAATCAATCTCCTGAATTCTCAACATTGTTGGATGTCGTGTCCTCCATCCTGGTGGAACTCATAATAAGCTGTACATCCCTTCTGCACCACTATCATGCCTCTGTCAATCAAGCGGGCCATGCATAATTGTTGGGAAACCCACCGTAAGGGAGACTTAATTTTTGACACATCTTCCTTGGCCTTCCTAGCAGAGTACTCCTCGATAGCGTTTACTCCTCAATTCTCGTGATTAGGCAATGGGTTGGCGGCCACATTTGGTTCCTCGAACTTTAATACCCCAGAATTAATCAGACTCTGCACAAGTTTCTTAAATGCGAGGCAATTTTCCATGGAGTGAACAGGGGCAACTCCATGATAATCGCAATGTGATTTTAGGATCATACCGTGACGAAAATGGAGGTTTGAACGAGGTAACATAGTATAGGCGGACCAAGTCAGTTTTGTACAATTGAGAATAAAGATCGGTGTACGAAACTGGTAAGGGAGTAAAGGTTGCTTTCTCTTTTTCCTTCCTTGGAGCTCTTCCTTCTTTTTGGTTTGGGTTCTGGGCCTTTCCTGTTGATGCTTGCGGCTGAGAGACCGTAAAGTTCTTTGGGGCGTTGTAAGTGCTCGTAGCATTTACCTCATTTTCTCTCTTCTTGTTGTACTTTCGAGAACTATCCCTACTGTCAATCCTGCCACTATTGATTGCCAATTCGAGAGACTCCCCAGTCCTAATCAAATCGGAAAAGCTCTGAGTTGTATTGTTGATAAGGCGATCGAATAGTGTTCCCTTTAGAGTATTCACGAATAGGGGCGTAATCTCGTGCTCAAGAATTGGTGGCTGGATCTGAGCGGCCACCTCTGGGCGTATTGTTGTAGACTCTCGTTAGACTTCTGTCCCATGTTTTCTAACATGATCCTGCTGGGGGTCATATCTATCACATGTTTGTACTACTCAATCAACGCCTTCGAAAGGTCTTTCTAGGTCTTGATGTTTACCCGGCTTAATTGGGTGTACCACTAGAGTGCTGCTCAATTCAAACTATCTTGGAAACAATGGATTAAAAGCTTTTCATCCTTGATGAAGCTGCCATCTTTCGGCAATACATGGTCACATGCGCGGAAGGACATGAAGTTCCATCATACTTGTCAAATCTGGAGTTTTGAATTTTGGTGGTAGAACAAGGTCAGATACCAGGATCAGATCGCTAGCATCATTCCCTGGTTCATCTATGGCTTGCAGTGCTCTAAATTTTTCTTTCATGAGGCGAAACCTTTCCTCCCATTTCTTTTCCACTTTCATTCTAATTTTCTCGACCATATTCAGATCTGGCACATCTTCTTCATAAAATGCCTCTGTATCAACGGGTTGGCTTTCAGATGCCCCTTCCTGAAGACTAGCAGATATCCTTACAGGGTCAATGTATACTCTTCTTGCTGAACTTGGCATCTTTTGTTGAACCTTGCTGTGAGATGCGATACCTTCTAGCTCTTGGACGACTTCGTCTTTAACCTTCTCTTTCCCATAGCTTTTTTCTAGCAATGCGGTTAAGTTGGATACAATCGCAGCTTGTGATTGAGCGATCTGCTCGTTGAGGTGCTATCTAGCATCTTCAAAAAGCGTGCTTTCAAATCCTTCTGCCCTTTTTCCAAACTGACTATTCTATCCTCCATTAGTTTGCTTTGGAACCTAGTAAAGTATGGATGCAGAATGGTTGCGGCTTATCTTTTAATTTCATTGCTACAATATTTACACTATTAATATTGTTGCAGAAATAGATGAATGCATGTATAATGATGCGAATGTCATGATGCAATGCAAGAATGTATGCAAATAAAGGTACTAACTCTACTGGCAATTACCCATTTGAACTACTTTCATGGGAATTAAAGGGTCCAGATTACAAAATAGTAAAGTGGAGTTCTACACATAAGCCCTAGCTCTAGCTCCTAACTTCTCGATAGCCCTGAGCAGTTTGATGAACCTAGGCGCTTCTTTCATGTCCGAGGTTATGAAAGGTCGAAGATCTTTGGCTTCGTCTTCTGCATCTAAATCATTCACATGTCCCGCAACTTGTCGTATCTCTACCATCGGGGTCATGTAATACTGATCTTTGTCTTGAATCATCTGGGAGGCATCACGAAGTCTTCGCCGCCAATAATTGTCTCCACCTGCTGCAGCTTCTTCGAATACCCTAATTCTCCCCTTATAATCCTGAACGGTAACCTCGAGTGACTAAATACGGGCTCGTAACATGCCAATTTCACGCTCCCTTTCTTATAGTTCTATGAAGCCATTCCTCCGACGATAGGTCTAAAAGGACTACTCTAACTTTGTCAATCTCCCTTCTAACTCGACATTCTGATCTTGGCTCTAATTCAGGCTTTAGACAGTGTCGTTGTACAAGTTTTGCATCTCTAGTAGTCTATTCCTGCTCCCCATGGATTTTCTCTTCCAAACAGCAGTGTTCTCTCTTTCGCAGATGATTGCCTGCTTGCCTTTGTTGATCTCTTGCCTAGCTCTTTCTTTCTCTTGGTTAATGGCGTCCCTAAAAGATCGTCTTTCACTCTCGATGGCTATCTTGTAGCTTTCTAACTCCTTCTCGATTGCTTGCTTGCCTTTCTCTCGTTCTTCTTCAACCAAATGCATACCGTTCATCCTTTCCTTTTCCACGGATAGAAACTGGCTTCCGCTGGCATTCTGCACCTTTGCTTGAACTAGAGAGTATCTTTTTGATAAAAAGCATTCTTCTCACTCAGATCTGTGTTCAGCTTCTTCAACTGCCTAATGGTCTCATCTCGTTCGTCGACTTCTAAACTTGCCTTGTAGAGCTCACTCATATACTAAGTCTGTAAAGCCTTCATCCTCTTCTTAACCTCCTCGAGTTCATTTCGCAAAATGTTGGCCTCAGACGGTACTATCCTCATGTGTTCCTCGAGTGACATGGTTGGTCCTTGGTCAGGTTCTGGAATCTTGTCGTTAATCCTCAGACGCCTCCAAAGATCGTAATCTGGGGTGAACATGCACTCGGTATCTCCTTCTACCCTTATCCGATAACAGTGATCCCAAGATCTCATGATGGCCTGACCTTCGCCCTGAACTCGCCCTTGAAAGGAAACTCACTTTGACTTAAACTGGAGGTTATGGGAACAAACTGTCGTGATCCGAATTGTCGTGACACCAAAAGCAGAGCACAAGCAATTCCACCATATAGCCCTAACATCATTAGCCAGTCATGATCGCCGCAGTTGTATAAGAAGTAACTAACCTTGCCAAGCCAAGGAACTCTCCACACTATGTCTTCGTCTTGAATGTTCTTAAAGATCTGGGTCCATTTCCCCCTCTTCAAGTCTTCTCGCCATTCCTTCGCTAATTACTCTCGCAAAGGTGAAAAGTCTCGAAATGATATTCCAATAAAACCCTCGTTGGTGTCTTCCACATATGTCTCTAGATCCAAACCTGTAGTAACTGTGCAAACCCTCTAAAACGTCCCACTTCATGCTTCCGGCTTGCACTCAAAGAGATGAAAGTTTCAGTTAAGATTGCTGGTACTGGATTCGCCTTCCGCTTCATACGCTCAAATAAATTTAGGATGGCTACATCGATGTTTCCAAGAACCCTCAGGAAGATGACCAAACCATATATCCCTAAAGCGAATAGGTCTATTTTCTTCCACTCATTTGGGTGTGCGGGTATGATGTCTCGAATGCTCTCCCATGCAAAGGCTAGGCTGTCTCCTCGATTTTGAATCAGGTCATTAACCCAATCGTTACTCATCCCGGCAAAAGTTTTGAGCTTCAAAGAGTAATTCTGGTTCCTTGGCAGCTTCGCATAGATCCAATCTTTCTGGACATTCTTCTGATTAAGTAGGGTCGTGTATTCATCTACCGTAAGCATTATATCTTGACCGTTGAAAGTGAAGCAACAAAAAGCAGGATTCCAGAACTGGAAGATGGCTTGGAGTAAAGACTTAATAAAGCGATAATTATTTAAAAAGCTAGACTCTCTTTTATTTTTGAAAAATAAAAAATTGTCCCCAGCGGAGTTGTTATCTGCAACGATCCTTTTTTTTGCTATGATGTTTTCGCTAAAAGAGTTTTACTGTGTTTGGGGGTCTTTCGGGTATTTAAAAATATCTTCCGTAGGGTTTTAGAAAAAATGTATTTTATTTTAAAAATGGAGTCGCCACCGGCCACAAAGGTAGGTCGGGCACCATAAAACCAGAGATTTAAAAACGTTGGGTTCGGGAGTTGGTTACGGATGAGGAAAGATTAGCACCCCCACACCGCCCAAAACTGGTACTTTAATAATTATCGCTTTATTAATATTAAAATTTTCGGATTAAAGTGACGATTAAATTAAAATTTGGTTATAAGTGCGAGTAAATTTTAAAGGCCCCGTTATTCGAGAATAAACCGATAGACCACCATCATTGCGCTTAATACTGGCCTCGTTTACGCTCGAATAAAAGGCCACCACATTGACAAAAATATATCCGTTATGCAATCTTAGAAAACAAATTATAAAACATACATTCACATTGACATGGTATAAAAAACATAATAGGAAAAACATGAATATCACAATATTGAACAAAAATGATAAAAACATGAACATAACATATCACAATAATAAAAAACAAAGCATAAACAAAAACATGTGAAAAAGGAAAAAAACATACTTCAAGAAAAAATTAATCACATATATACATGTTAAAATATATAAAAAACCACAATGCAACATATGCATGACATAGATAACATATGATGCTAAACTAACAAATCAAAGCAACATGCTAGCATAAATAAACTAATACTAGATATTTAACATATGACACAATTTATACATAAATTAAAAAAACATGACATTATATGTGACAAAAAATACCAACATACTATCTAAAAAAAACATAAAGCATACCATGAAAACTAAACTAAAACATAACATATAAAAATGAACATGTATACCACATGGACAATCAAATTAAAACTTAAAAAAGGATACAACACATATAAAAAACGTAAATAAGCATGATATAAACAAAACATATATAAATATGATGAGCAATATAAACATGCTAAAAACACAATAAATAAAAAAACAAAAAAAACAAAAATATTTAAAATATAAAAAATGACTGAAATGAAATAAAAACAAAACCAGAAAACAGAAATTAAATAAATAAAAAACACGTTTAGGGACCCAATTGAGAATCGGACAAAACCCATGAGGACTGGACATGTAAAAAAACCATGCAGCAAGATCGAACTGAAAAATGTCAAAACGCGGAAGGACTAAGCAGGTAATTTGGCCATTTGACATCTGAATTCGTTTAATTTAGGGGCTAAATTGAAAGGTTTTAAAAAGAAAGGGGGACTAGGGTTGCAATTAGACCAAGGGGCGATCCCAAATTGAAAATATCAAAAGGACGGAGGCCCTTATGAGGCAATTAGACCATTTTTTATTTGGTTTTCTATTTAATAGCATATCCGGCTCCTATTCCTCTATTTCCCTCATTTTTACCCTTAAGAAAAACTCTCTCATTTCTCTCTTTTTCCAGAAACCTCAGCCCCCAAAAAACCATGAGCCACCGCACTCACCCGTGCCCTGTTGGTCTCAAGCGGGGCTTGGCCGTAAGGCCACCTCAAGCCGTCCCGGACCAGGGCTTTCGGCCACCAAGACCACCCCTTAAAACAAAAAAAACTCTAAAAACTCTATTTTAAAACGGCAATCTTTGTTTTGAAACCAATACAAGCCATTCCCTTTGAACGGCTCACCACGGATAGTTTTCTGCCGGCAGGGAAAGAAACCGACTCAGGTAAAAAACTCTTACTTTTCTTTTCTATATTTTTTGTTTATGCATGCATGAAAAAAAAAGAAAGAAGGAAATTTACCACTGAAACTGGATTTTTTATTGCGAATCTGAAGACTGAGTACAAAAGGGGTCCTTACATGTGATATATAGTCTGCTTTTTATTTTTTTCTTTGCTTACAAGATTAGACAAAAAGTAAAATGATTTTCTGTCTGACTTGTACTTTTCTGATCTTGCATGTCTGGTTTGGTGAGCCGGTCAGGCGCGAGCGTACGGCGGTAGCGGCGGAGTGGTACGAAGAGTCCTTTTTTGCAGATTCAACCTCGTTCGTTGGATCAGATCTGATCCAACAGCTGAGATTTTTCGGTGGATAAATGGCCGAGATTTGATCTGGGCAAAAAACGAGGCTGCACGAGATCTTGCCACGTGGTGTCTGGTACACAAACGGTCAGCGTGTGCTCCTCAATCGCGCGTGGGTGACAATTTGTCTGCGCGTGTGTCCCACTCGCGGCCAGCTAGAGGGTCTTGATCAATCTAGAGCCATTGGATCAAGATCTGATCCAACGGCCCAGATTGGGCTGAGCAAGGAATAAGAATAATTAGGGTTTAGTTATTTGATATGGATTAGGGTTTTGGGCCAAACGGGCCTGTATTTTATGTAATGGACACTTAATGTTTGTAATTGGACTGGACATTTAATTATTTATTTGGGTTTTAATTAATTTTTTGGATTTCATTTTAATTTAGCCTATTAATAATAATAATAATAATAACAACAACAACAATACCGATAATAATAATAATACATGCACACATACATATACGGGCATACGCATACATTCAAATATCCAACATATATCACTTATATTCAAGCATATTATACAAACACATACATGTATATTTGTTCTCATGCATAATTAATATAAATATATACATTAACATATACATACAAATAATGCAAAGCATACATGACATTCAAACATACGTATGACACACATACACCATATTAATTATTAATACGTACACATATAATATACATGCACTCACACATATCACACACATATTTTACGTATATAGTAATCACATGTACATAATAAACACAGTATAATATACGTATACATGCAATATACATTAATAATTACGTAATGTTTACAAACCAGATAAAAATGAGTGATTGCAAGTATGCCCTTGGCATTTGTGTTGGGTGAGTTAACCATCTAAGCTAAGACCATTATTGGTCATAGTTTAACTTGGCTTTTTTAACCTATTATATTTTGGGTTACCCAGAAATAAATGATAGTCTGACTCTCCACCTATACGAGTTGGCCATTCGAAACTGAAAATAATTCAAATCTCAAACATTTTCTCTCACCTAACCCACACCATCCTCAACTCTAATCTACCCTATCGTCGTGTTGTGGCATGCACTGCCACTGTCGGCCGAGTCACCGCTCTACCCTAAACTTAACACCTTAGCCACTCGTAGTGAATCGCTACCGTTTGCCGTAAAAATGGATATAAAAGTTCATCGAGAACCAAATCCCTTCCCCTCTGTTTCTGCATTTTTCGGCCACCCTCATCGTCCGTTCAAGACGTGGCCATCTGATTCGAGCACCTTGCATTGCGGCGAGCAAAACCCAACCGGTGGTTTGACTGATCGACACCAGTAAGGGCTTCGTTGGAGTTTCATCTTTGTTTTTCGAATAGGGTAAGTTTCGGTAAGATTGATTGGCTTTTTTTCGTGTATTTGCGTATAAATCTAGGATTATTAAGTTGTGGTTGAAAATTTGGCCAAAAAATGCATTTTGGTGTATTTTCAGGCCGTGTAAGGTCGCACGTGGGCCTCACGCGCCGGCCAGGATGATTTTCGGCTGCCAAGATCGGTTTACCCTTAAATTGATATGATCTGACCCAAACTGACCTAACCTGACTCGAACCGATCTGACCTGACCCAAGCCCGATTCGACCTGTTAACTCAACCCATCTGCCCATTGACTGAGCCAGCTCAGTGAGTCAACCCTTTCGAGTCAGCTCAGTGAGTCAACCCGTCAGATTTAGCTCAGTGAGTCAACCCGTCCGAGTTAGCTCAGTGAGTCAACTCGGTTATTTGTTGACCATTGACTGCTGACGTCAATAGATGATGTCAGGGTTGACTATGTCTGATGATGTTAGTGTTGACTTTGACTACTAATGTTAGCGTTGACTTTAATACAAAAAGTCAACTTTTTCAAAAAGTCATATTTTGTATTTTTTGACGTTCTGAGTTCGTTTTTTAAGTCCGTTTCACGAAATTCTGACTCGAAAGCCTCCAAATTTCACCTTGAATTTGAAAATGCTTATGTGCTTAATTATTCAGTTAGTGTTAATGCAAACATGTTAAGGTCTGATTAAGGATTATGTATAATTGAAGGTACTCGCATATTCGAGTTTCTAAGGGTCGTCGAACGTGAGTTCGAGAAGGATCAAAAATACATCACAAGAAATAGCTCATAAAGGGAATGATATACCTAAAGAACGACCTATTAGAGAACACTTAGCGCCAACTGTGGATAATTTGTTGCTAGGACTGATTGTTCTAAAGGTAAATATCTCTAACTTTAAGCTTAAATCGGTAATGATTTAGACGATAATGAATGTAGGTCAATTTGATGGATCACCTACTAGAGACCCAAGAAAACATTTGAAGCAATTCATGGAGGTTTGCCAATTGTTTCAACAACCTGGTGTGATTGAAGAGACAATAAAGCTTAGGTTTTTCTCATTTTTTGAGAGATAGAGCAAAGCTATGGCTAATCTCTTTGCCACCTGGTTCAGTTACTTCGTGGGTAGATTTATGCTATAAGTTTCTTCTAAGATTCCACCCACCTAAACTTAATGCCAAGCTTTGAAGTGAAATCATTACATTTAGGCAAGCTGGTGACGAGACTCTATATGATGCCTGGGAGCGATTCAAGGACCTATTGAAAAGATGCCCCATGCATGGATTTTCTACCTTGACCCAAATGGAGACTTTTTATAATGGACTTAATGCTCATACCAGGACCATGGTAGACGCTTCAACAAACACTTCACTACTAGATAAGAATTATACTGAGGCATATGATATCCTTGAAAGGATTGACACTAATGATCTCCAATACCCGACTTTCATATTGGGAACTGTGATGAAAGTAGCTGGAAAGTTGGAGCTTGATGCACTGTCATCTATCAATTCTCAAATTGCCAACCTCACTAATATAGTGAAGAAAATGCAAACGTCGGTGGAAGTCCAAGAAGTGAAAGAATTGGAACCATTCTACACTATTTGTGGAGAGGATCGTAATGTGGAAGAATGCCCAGCAAACCCTTAATCGATATATTTTATTGGTAATTACAAACGCAATATAAACCCATATTCTAATACTTATAATGCAGGGTGGAAGCAGCATCTGAACTTCGTATGGACAACCCAGGGAGGCAAATGTACCACCAGATTTCAACCAGAATGTAATGCCAAAGAGAACACAAAATAATTTTCATCCAAGGCAAAGATCTACCAATGGGAGCACCCTAACAGAGTATATAGAACGAAATGATGCACTGTCCAGAGTTTAGCAACATCTATGAAAATCTAGGAGGTCGAGCTAGGACAGATTGCCGATGCACTCTGTACTAAACCTTCAAGAACATTGCCAAGTGACACGGAGAATGCTTGGCAAAAAGGAAATGAACAATGCAAAGAAATCACCCTCTAGAGCGGTAAACAAGTTAAGATTGTAACACCTGAAAAATAGCCAATTGTTTCCTATAAAAATAAATCAATGCTAGCAGAAGAAACCAAGAAAGCTAAGAAAGGGGAAGCAAGCACCAGCAATGCCAGATTATAACTTGATGCCAACCCTATCTTGGTAAACCTAAGAGATGTTATTTTTGATGTTTTCAAAGCTCATAAGTGTGCAAATGAACCTAAAGAATGCCATACAGCTGAGCTAATGGAATCTATTTTAGATGAGAACCTGACATTGAATTGCCAAGAAATAAAAGTTGATGCCATAGAAAATGAGCGCGATGATCTGGCTAGTGAAATATTTAAGGAGTTGAAAGATTTGACCAAGCTAAAGGAAATCACGAGCCACCACCACAAGAGACCTGAACCACTTGAGCTATCCAGGAGAGAGGTGAAGACACCAAAACCATCCATTGAGGAACCACCTAGCTTGGAACTGAAACAATTGCCAAACCACCTCGAATATGCCTATCTGGGAAAAGACTCTACCTCACTAGTGATCATTGCGTCTAATTCAAAGGAAGACCAAGAGAAAAGGTTGTTAAAGGTGTTCGAAACATATAAAAAAGCCCTAGGGTGGACCATAACTAACATCCGAGGGAATAGCCTTACGAATTGCATGCATAAGATCATTATAGAGATGGCAAAACAATTTAGCGAAAAAAGATTGATTCTAATCACGACAGATATCGTGAAGCGAGGTGTGCCAATATGGCTAGTTAATGGAAGGAAAAGTGGATTCCAAATGACTGAGAATGGAGAGCTGAAGCAACAAAAATTTGTCACAACAAAAATGCCAAAGATGTTGTACCTAGAAACTGAAGCTCTAATGAAGATTGCTACAACAATTCTAGAACTGGATGAGGATAACTATGCCTCGACAGCAATATCATTCTTTGGTTTTCTAAGGTGGTTGTTCAAAATTCATCGCAACAAAAATGTCAGAGATGTTGCGGCTAGAAACTGAAGCTTTAACGAAGATTGCTACAACAATTCTATAACCGGATGAGGATAACTATGCCTCGACAGCAAAGAGATTCTTCAGCTTTCTAAAGTGGCTGTTCAAAGCCACCATGGAAAAACACTCTCCTACATTGTGCAATCGAGAGTTTGGCATACTCAAAGGGAAGGAATTCTTCAACTTTCTAAGTTGGTTATTCAAACAAACTATTGCCACAGCCTACCATACACCAACAAAGGGGCCAAAGACTAAAACATTGCTGGGAAAGAGGTCAAAATAATGCCACGAAGACCATTCTCCTTGTAGACATTCATTAAATTTTTGCCAACCCATTATGGTCATTGTAAATAGGTTTAGGAGAGTTCTTTTAGTTTTATTTCTTTCAGTATTTAGGAGATTTCATTTTTATATTTAGTTACATTTTTTTCTTTTTTTCAATTTTGAAGGGTCTTTGTTTTTCTTAACACATAAAATTTGCCAAGAGACTATACCAGCTCTCATTGGCATTCGAACAACCTTTATAATAATGCCAAACTCTATCGTGAGCATTCCAAAATCACAGCCTAAGAGAAAGAAGACGTCAACACCAAATATCCACCCTTCACTAGAAGAAAGACTCGATTATCTCGGCAAGATCATTCCTCAGCGGAGTCCTCATCCCCTTAACTCCTTACAATCATGTTCTTTAATTCCAGCATGCATTACATTTCTATATATATGTTTTCGTGCATTGAGGACAATGCATACCTTGGTTTTGGGGGGTGTTGCCTCGAATTTATTGCCATGTCTATGTTTTTGTTTGCATTATGACATATAGATTTAGTAGAACGTTGCATACTAGACCATTAAAATTTTTTTGCCAAGGCATTGAACTAAATTTGATTGCCAAACACATTACTAGCATAGTTAGTTTCAGCCTTAGTTTGCCCTTTGCTCGATGACGAATTGAGAAATCTCTAGACTTAGCAAGAGCCAGTAGACTTAGTAAGCATAAGTTGCTTGGAAATTGATCTATAACTTAGGGAAATTTAGTTCACTCAAACACGTAGAATGCATCGAGTCTCCAAGACAAACATAGGATTTTTAAAACTGGACTCAGATTTAAAAAGAAAAAAATGTCATGGTAAAAGTAAAGAATAAGGTAACAATGTTTTGCCAAAGGCTGAAAAATTAGAACACTCTCTGCCTTAAAGATAATACTTAGCATAGGGCTTCGTGGTTTGCTCCCTCTCAGTTCTCAGACCAACAAAAACTTTAAGGCCATTAAAACAAAATAGGTTTTTAGCGGAATTTTTTTATCCTTATAGCGGCATTTTTTAGCACCGCTAAAAACTTTCTCGGTGCTTAGGAAAGCGCCGCAAAAAGCGTCGTTGAAACTTGCGCCGCAACAGTTCGCGACATTTTTGGTAAAAAAAATGTCGTAAAAAGTCTAGATCTATAGCGACGTTTGTTTTGGAAAACGCCGCGAAAAACCTATTCTTTAGTGGCGTTTGTGTCTACAAAAGCCACGAATAACTTTTTTTTGGTGGAGTTTGTGTTTACAAACGCAGCAAAAAAATTGTTTTTTAGTGGCGTTTGTATTTACAAACGCTGCGAATAACATCATGTTTAAAAAAACTCAAATAAAAAGCATACTATATTATATAATAATCTAAAATGTATTATATTCAGCATCAATACCGTAAATCAACTACAAAATCTTATGAATGACTGCACAAACTAATTGAACTAAGTTAATCTTTCGCCATGAGTTGTTGAAAACACGTGTAAACACTATTATGAAACATAAAAAGTGATACATCCTTGGACAAAGAGCTTGCAAATTCGAAGAGCTTGCCCCTGGGAGAGAAAATTATGAGGGCAACTTCAGCATCACAAAGAACAAATAGCTCAAAAGCCTTCTTTAGCATGATCCCCGTACCTTGAACACAAAAGGATAGAGTTATCATGTTACAAAAAAGAAATGAAGCACTAACAAAACATGGAATATAACAGACAAACAAACAGAAAATTCCCTAGGAAGCAAATTAAGATTGTAAATGAACAAGACTTTTAAGGTAAAGGTATGCAGAACGCTGTGCTAGAGTTATTATTACCACACAAATGCTCGAAAGCAATAAAAATATTCAAGCCACCGACAATAAATCCAACCTAGTAGAATTAACAAATTAATCTTAAACCAAGTAACTATCAGCATGCTCAGCAATTTCAGGGACAATAAGTAATTGAACATACAAGGAACAACAAAGCGACAAAGAGTGCAATCTTGAAGCAGTCCCAAAACATGATAATAGAAAATAATTCAAGGGATCAAAAACTAAATTCATTGAGTGATGGGAGAGAATGATATACCTCATCCATGAATATAACAGATGGCTGTTTGGATATTGCAAACATAAAGAGTGTCCGGACAAGCTTTTCACCCTCTCCAACTTGATTGATTATAAAGACCATAATCAAGAGCACCATAGGGGTAAGGAAAGAAAATTGAAGAACATATTAAATACTTACTTTTTCTAGAAGTAAGAAAAGGATATATAATAACAAGGACAGAGAGAAACCCATTTAGACGTTAGAGAGGATGCGGAAACATTAAAGAAAGTTGCTTGTGATTCAGATGCAATAGCTTTGGCAAGCATGGTCTTCCCGTTACCAGGTGGACCAAAAAGAAGCAAACCTAGAAACCAAAGTGCGGCAGTAATGTTCATTAAACAAATTCCTTAAGCACTACAAATTTATCTTCACGAGTGTGATAATCTAGACCTCTAGCTGGCCTTCTAAGTCCAGTAAACAAGTCTGGCCTTCTAGTTGGCAGAACAACCATTTCCATTAATGCTTGCTTAGCCTTTTCAAGGCCAGCTGCAAACAATAAGAGAAGTTCATAACTACAATGCAAGCAAGGGAAAGAAAAGGCAAGAATTAGCAAGCAAAACCAACAAGGGAAAACTGTAAAACAATAATCATAGAAACTAACAACCACATAAATTCCCAACTTAAAAATGGGAAAACGCAACTCCTGAAATAAGAAGTTAAAAAACATGAAATAAAATTAAAATGAAATTAGTATCAGCTTTTCAGTTATTCTAAAATGAATTAAAATGCAAAATATTAAGACCTGTTCGGCGGCTTAAAACATGTAGTCTCTCAGATACTTGCCCCTGCAATTTTGATATCTTTTCCCTATATGATTTCGCCTTTTTTAATTCACTACCACAAAAAATTAGAGGAATCAAAACCGAAATCCATTTTAATAAATCAAAAAAGCAAAACGCAAAGCAAATTATCGAATACCTAGAGCTGATATATGAAGGTGTGGGACTTAAAACATTTCTCGAAACCCTAAAACCAAGAAAGGAACAATTTCCCACAAATCTCCATTTAGGCATCCAAAGATCATAATAAAATAGAAAATAAAAAAGGGAGAAGTACTTACAATCGAACATCAGGAGAGGGCAAATGACGGTAGAAATTAGGAATTTTAGGTGATTTCATTTGGGGATCGCAGAGTGAGGGAGTATTAAACCGTGAAATAAAAGGTGGGTTTAATCTATTGCTGCATTTGAAAGAACAAATGCCACCAAAAACTATAACTTTTGCGGCATTTAAAAAAAACGCCACCAAAATTAAAACTATTGCGGCGTTTTTGGAAAAAGCCACCAAAGAATGAAATCTTTTGCGGCGTTTTTGACTAAACATCATCATAAATGACACCTCTTCCGGGGTTTGTAGCAAAACGTCGCTAGAAAACACACTTATTGCGGCGTTTGTAATATAAACGCCACTAAAGTATGAGTTATTGTGGTGTTTATGGCTAAAAGCCGCCATATATCATTCTATAGCGTCGTTTGTTCCTAAAATGCCGTAAAAAGTGTCGTTATACACCAAGTTTCTTGTAGTGGGTAGAAGTGTAACGGGTAAGCAGAAATGTTGTCTGGATTAACGTGGGGTTTCGTGGTATACTTTCTCTTACTTCTCACGCTAAACAGTATTATGAAGCGAAACCTAAAAATAATGCCAAAAGAAAAAAGAGAAAAAGAAACCCTTGGTGAATTAAAAAATATGAGTTTGGGTTGTAAAATTGACTAAGGGAGTTGAGGGATACTAGATGCAAACCACCTTCACTTCATGCACGTTTCATGACCTTATTTTAGAGTTATATTTCTCCACTTGAAGTTGCTGAGAGTTCCGCTGGCATTACTATTGTGAGATAACTGAGAATAGAACTAGTGTCAGATCTTACTTGCTGGCTGGTGTTGCTAATTAGAAAATTTTTGCCAAGGCACCCTATTTTATAGTTTTTGGTTTTGCATTACTTGAGGACAAGCAATGAGCTAGGTTTGGGGGTGTGTTAACTCCTCAAAAGATGTACTTTTCATGCATATATTTCCATGCTATTGCTTGACTTTAGGTTTATATTAGTATATTTTGCCAATAGTTTCATGCACTTGCATATAGGAGTTGATGAATGCATAGTTTTTATTGCTAGAGTGAATGGGTGTTTTCTAATTGTGGTGTGCAGGATCGAGAGGATTTGGGCAAGTGGATGTAGAAGGACAATGCCAAGCATGGATGGCAAAAGCAGGAAGGACAATGCCTAGTGCGGATGGCAAAGTAGTGCGGGAGGAGAATGCCAAGCATGGCTAGCAAAAGGAATGGCGAAGCCCAAAAAAATAACCCCGAGTTAGAACCAGGTCAACCCTAATTCTATAAAGTAGGAATACACCGCCTACGAGAATTATGGCACCAAACACTCAAGATTTTACCCTAACCCTAATTAGGTCTTTGCTCGCGCCTATATAAAGGAGTTTAAGAATGAGCTGCAGACAAGTTGGAGCTGTGAAGAGATGAGTAGGGTAGAAGTAATCAAAGGCTCGATTGGGCAGTTTTGCCAAAAGCTCTGGATCCCTTAAAGGGTTGCATCAAAAGAACTTCTTCTTTTGTTCATATCTCTTGATATATTTTTGGTTTTGTGATGATGATTCAAAACGATAATTCGTTGTTGGTTACCCCAACCATGAACTAAGCTTTTAATTTGGCTAGGGGTGTTTGCGATGAACACTAAGTATTTTTAGTTTTTCGTAATTGAATGCTTCGACTTTAGTGTCTATTTTGCATGTGCTTTCTGGTAACATATTTTATGCCATACGATAGTTGGTATTGAATGCTTATTATCCCCTGATATCTTAATAGACTTAGGAGATAAGGATTAATTGTCAAATACTAAGGAGAGAAACTTCGACAGAAGATATTCAAGTAGATGAAACTTATACCTGAAGTGAATCTACCCCTTAGAAGTATAGATTGATTCTTCATCAAGTTAATTACTTAAAAATTCAATGTAGAGATATATGTGTTGAGGGTAGTTAACTTATGGTATTGTTGTTGACAAAGACAATACTAATTTAAAATCTACTCGAAAATAAACCATAGTTTAATGTTATTAACTGCTGTTTGCACTAGCGTGAAATCCAAACAACCCTTGCCAAGCTTTACAATCAATATTACACTGGTTGTTTGCCAACCTACCTCAATCTCCACTTCAGTTTCTTTTATCATTTTAATTTCTTTTGTTAAGACCTCAATCAATGGTCATCATGTTTATTTTATATTCCAAAAGTATTTATCATGGCATTTAATTCCTGGACAATCCTTGTGGATACAATACTCTCTAACTACTATATTATTTGCTGACCGTGTATACTTGCACATAAAAAGATTTAATCTTAGCATTATTTACTTGAATGATTACGCATAATACTTAATCGTTTTCCAATAAGTATTTCATCAAAAATACTTCACCAAATGTATAGAAGCTGAAGCCTTAACCACCATTACGGAAAAAAGTTGAGAATTTCGTTTGGAAGACATATCATATGTTGGTATGGTCTTCTGCATGTCACATCACAGATAATGAGACACAATTTCAAGGGAAATTTGAAGAATTCTTTCACAACCTAAAGATTGTCCCCTCCAAAAGTTCTATCAAAACCCCTCAAATTAATGGTCAAACTGAGGTCGCGAACAAAAGGATCCTCACATCACTAAAAAAAGGTTGGCGATGTTGGAGGAGCTTGGCTAGAGGAGCTACCGGTGCTTGTCAAATAGTGGTGCACGTTAGAGCAAGTATACTCGTCGATCAAGTAATAAAGTGATGGAGTAGATTGTCGAACCCACGATGATTGGATCAATAACTACAAATTTATCGTACTTAAGAGAGGTTAAGCAAGTATTGATTGATGTCGGTTTATCAAAACTAAATGCAATTAAAGTAAATGTAGTTATGATCAAGATAAACATATGTTGTGGCAAATAATAGATAATTATGGAAGTTGGGTTTATTGCCTATGAATTATGCTTGATTACTTATTTCAATGCTATAGCGACTGGCAATACATGTCTGCGTAAACCATTAAGATCTTTATCTACTAGACATGATTTTCTAATGAACTTCTGACTCTCTTGATGCCTGTAAGTTAATAACATTGAAGCTAAGGTAATACACGTCTGGGTGAACCCTAACAACTCTATTATTTATTCAAGTTCTCCCTTTTAGTCGTTAAAACCCAAACTTATGTCTAAGCCAGATTAAGACTGAGTTAATAGCTTAACCCACTACTCACGTTTGTTTAACTTAACTCTCTCGATATTAAGCCACAAATTAATAGTTAAAAGGCCTCTCTCGATAGCTCTTACAATAACTACGCATGAAGAACGATGAACATAATAGATGAATGGAAAAGAACTATAGCATTAAAATAGAGTATTCAAAACATAAAATCCTAAAAGGCAATAAACCCAACTAAAATTATTCAGCTCATGTATGAGCCTAAAATATCCATAATAGAAATTAAAAACATAAGCAGTTTATCAAGCAATGGATAGAAAAGAGTCAAGCGTCCTCGTCGATCTCCTCTGAGCTTTTTAACTGTTGTTGCAGGTCCCACACTCCTTCAGCCTCTCTCGATGGCTTCTATCGTGTAGAGACTCTTCTAGATCTTCGACTCTAGTGGTTCTCTAATAGTTGAAGACTAAGGACTATCGTCTATGATCCAACTCCCTTGAATTGTTGTCTAAGTCTTATTTATATAGGCATGGAAACTAGGGTTTCGTAACCCTAAAGCGCGTGTAGCCTCCTTTAAGAGGATCTTTGCTTTCCCGCTATCTTTAATGAGTTTCATATCTAAGGAGAGTCCACGTAGGTCAGATTTAGATTTATCTCCAACTCTTTTTACCTTGTCAGCTCCAATAAAGAGATTTGCTATCCTTCACTCCATCATTCTTCCAGCTCCTAGTAGATCCTGCGTATACAACACAAAACATTACGTTTCCCATTAAAAGTACAAAATTATATAACAATTAAGCACAAGCAATGTAACTGTAAACTATATGCAAACTACTCTAAATACAGCAAAATGAGCTTAAAGACACGCAAAAGCTGAGTAAAAAGGGTATGCAAAATAGGACATCTACGTAGTCATCAGCTACCAAGCATCATATGCGCCTTTCAAACCACATCCTACACAGGCACCGAAGAAACCCTTTTAACATGATGTTTGGTTTTGAAGCAGAGATCCCAATAGAGGTAGAAGCTAATTCTATTCAGACATCCTACTACGATCAAACCAGTAGTGAAGAGATATTCTGAATTAATCTCGACCTTCTGGAAAAAACCACGAAAGCAATAGAGATCAAGCAAGCTGCCCGAAATCAACAAGTGGCTCAATACTAAAATTCCAAAGTCCAGAATAGGTAATACTAGGTTAGAGACTTGGTTATGCAGAATATCGATGCTAGTCTCCCCATGGGCCGAAGAGGAAAGATGGCAACCAACTAAGAAAACCCTTACAAATTAACTACAAAGATCTGTTTCAGTGTGTCAAAGTTGGAAGACATGAATGAAAAAGAAGTGTCTTACACATGAAATGCACGATATCTCTGGAAGTTCTATATTTAGGTGAAGGTATTTTTTAAATGTGCAATGCTTTTGTAGAAATGAATGATTATTAAATTTTGACTTTGTAATAAAATTGAATACCTCTACTCAACTTATTTACCTCCAGAAGAGTTTCGAGATACCTCCACTCATTTTGCGTCTAATCCTCTAAGAGTATCGAGACACCTCCACTCAATTAGCGACTGTTCCTTTGAAGAATGATAATTTGCCTTTGTCCAATCAATTTCAATAACATTTCACTTTTCCAAGGAAGTTGAGCTGCTTGTGTTTCATGTCAATTGGGGCATGTAGACAATATGAACACACAGATACCTCTAGTTTCTTTTCCCATTCATGACAAGACATTGTGGATTTATGAAGAACGAGGATGCCTCCATATTAGGGCATCCGAATACTATAAGCACACGGTTACCTCAAATGATGAGATGCCTCCATGCTACTTAGGAGTGATGCTCCAAGATCTATGAGATACCTCCACTCACTTTACGTTCGTTTCCACAAGAGTGTTGAGATAGCTCAACTCATTAGTGCTTGTTTCTCCAAGAATGATAAGATGCCTCAACCCCACTCACGTCATTCACTCTAAGAGTATGAGATGCCTCCACACGAGCAACCTCTACTCAATTTATTATTACCTCTGCAAGAATGTTGAGACCTTTTTACTCAAGTCGCGTACATTTATGCAAGAGTGCAGAGACACTCCGATTCAATTTGTGCTCGCTTTTCTAAGAGTGCAGAGGCACTCCCATTCAATCTACGCTTATTTCTCCAAAAGTGATGAAATACTTCTGCCCCACCCACGGTTGACTATCAAAGGGCATGAGATCACTTTCACAAGTCCATACACAAAATATCCCCACCCCTCGTGAATATTTTGGGAAGCCCCCACTCGATAGGGTGAATGATTTCTCCAACGCATTAGGATAACTCGCAAAAATTTACACGAGTTATTCTTATTCTACGAACATCGCTTAAAAACACACCATCGATACAATGGGCACGTCACAATCCCTTCTAGTCTCAACTTGTGCCACTTTATAGAACTCGTTCGACTAAAGGGGGATAATTGTTATACCTTAGTCAATGCGTCGAGCTAAGTCCCATTACCTCTAGAGATATCCCTATACCCGCGGGACCTCTGGAGCTAAACCCGACATTATCTCCAGAGATGTACCTGCGCCTCCAGAGCCCTTGTCTCCATATCACCGATCCCTAGACACGTTGACAGACATGAACATTGTGCAATTAGTCGAACCTATTCCTCTCAACCTATTTGTAGCCATCATACCCCTAAACCTACCACCACCTACCATTAAAGACCTCAAAGCACCTGCCACCAAGGAGGTGACAAAGAGACACACACATATATATATATACCATAAAGAAGAGATATATCCCTCGCTACTTCTCTCTCTCTCAACACTCCCTCTCCCTCTCCCGACCACCATTCACGGCTCTCGACCTAAATCTAAAGCGAGTGAACATCCATAATGAACCCCTATCATCATCAAGCTTTAATACATATATATGTATATATATATCTAAATATTTATCCCTTAAAACTAACTTTAAATCACAAAACTTTTGTATTTAGATTATGTATTATGAACTTTTAAATTTTATGTGTTCCCCATGTGATTTTTTAATTTTTGAATTAAAAAAATAAAATGTGGGTACCCAATACCCAATTTTGCGCGTAACCAAATTTGCGAATACCTAAATAGCGGCTACTCGGTAGTCACGGACCGGGACATGAGCCAATAAATATGCTACCCAGAGAATTGAGTATCCAGATTTCAACACCCTTAAGTATTATAATACTAGAAAGACCAACATATACCAAATTGAAGTATAAAAATTAAATAAATTTTTTTAGCATAGTAGAGGGACCAAAACTAAAATTTTACCTATGATATTCATTTCTTCTTGGGTAAAGTACACAAATGGTCACTAAACTATCCTAAAAATACAAAATGGTCATCAAACTTTCAAAAGTTACATAATAGGCATTAAACTTTAGTTTTTGTTAAAAAATGGTCACTAAGTCATTAACTATCATTAAGCGAATGATGTAACAATTACGAAAATTTGAAAAATAACACATTTAATCCACCATATTTACACATTCAATCAATTTAGCCCTAATTTAACCCTTATTATTGATGTCTAAATTGATTGAATGTGTAAATATTGAGGATTGAATACATTGTTATATAAAATTTTGTAACTGACATGTCACCCAGTCAACAACAGTTAACAGCTCAGTGAACATTCTATAACAAAAATTAAAATTTAAAGATCATTATGTAACTTTAATAATTTTAGTGACCATTTTATATTTTTTGACATATTTTAGTGACCATTTGTGTACTTTACCTTCTTTTCTTTCTCATGACTGAACTTGTTTTAAAAATAAATAAATAAAAACACTCTGAAAAAAGTGACAAGGGAGAAAGTAAATGATTGGTTGCATAAATTTCGCGTGCTTTTCAAATAACAGTTCTAAAGGGTAATAAAGTAATTTTGAATAAGTTCAATATTCGCCCGCCAATCTTGGTCTCATATAATATAAGCTTTCATTCACCGTGACAAGATCTCTATCACGCTCCAAGCTGTTTGAGCATCTCATACTCCTACCTTTAATTTTCAGCCTTATTTTTCTTTTGTTTTTATTTTTATGCTTTAACATTGCATTTTATTATTTTGTTTCGGTTTGTTTTGCTTTAGCATTGTTTTTCTTATGTTACTTATGGTTTGTTTTTCTTTTGTTCATTAATGTAGATGTAAAGCGTGGAATCAACCTTTTGGGGATTTAAAGAAAAAGCTGAATTTTGGCAGTAATGATTCCTAAATTTTTTAGGGTTATTATGGGTGATTCAAACAAAAAGGGAAGTGGGATCTTTTGAATTTCAATCCCAATCATTGAAACCTACCATACTTTTACCTTTTCTATCTCCCAAGCCGCCGCATGTCTCATTAACCTTTCTTCGCACGCCTCCCATTACTCCACCCTTTCCTATATCCTCATTAATACTTTTCCTCCACAATTCATTAACTTTTTATCTTCTCTATACCATAAATGAAACCCTAAAAAGAGAACAACTTTTTAAAGACAACTTCTACCTATTCTTCTTCTTCTTCTTCCTTCGATCTTTGAAACCCTAAGCCCAAGTTTTGTGTCATTCTCTTCTTTCTTTTCTTAATCAAGAAGCTTCAAGAAAAATGGCCAAAGTCAAGCATGTTACTCGAGCAACTCATGATCATCCACTTTCACACCAACGATTACTATCTTCACCCACATCGCCTTTGCCATCACCACCAAACTGTAATCACTCATTTTTTATCTGTAAATACATATTAGTGTTGCATGTATGTTTATTATATTTATTGTTGGCATGAGTTTTACTAATATATATAAAGGGTATGCATGTATATTACAAGCTATGTATGTATACATATTAAGGGTGTATGTGTGTCGCGTGTGTATTTAGAGTATGAGCGTATATAATTAATATATATAGATGTTATGTTAATTATATGTATGATTATACGTACGTATGCTAGGATATTATATTAATTAATGATTGTATAATAAGTATACATTTTCGTATATATATGTATTGATGTTATACTTATATTATTATTAATATTATTGGGCTGGTAAAATAAAAAAATTAAATATATTAAACCCAAATAAAAATTTACAGTCCAATTACAAATCCAATTACAAGGCCCGGTTGGCCCAAATCTGAATCTTATCTAATTACAATGTGCAGGTAACTGTGGGTCGTTGGATCAAGATCGATCCAACGCCACGATGCAACCGAGGTCAAAAATATCTCGCCAGCGCGTGTTCCACACGTATGGACCGTTCGAGTGCCACGCGCGTGTGGTCAGTGGTCCACGCCAAACGCTTTAATATCTCACGCGCGCGTAAGATCCACGCGCTCGACTCCTCATTGCGGAGCTCCACGTGGCGAAATCGAAGCCGTCTCATCAAATCGAGGCTTCATCCGGGCCGATCGTTCTTCAAGCCATCTCGACCGTTAGATCGGATCGATCTAACGGCCGAAAACGCGTCGGCCCGGGCGAACGTCCATACCGCCACCGCGCCCGATATTGATCCCCGCGTTGATTATGCCAAAGACAACAAGCAAAGTGTCGGTTCAGATCTGAAAAAAGGAAGATGCAACTTGCAACCAAAAAACAGGGGCAATAATATATATGAAACAGGAACTTTTGTAACGGGGTGAAAAAAAAAGGGGGGGGAACAAAAACAAAAAAAAACTGAGAGTATTGTAACAGGTTTTTTCAGAAATACAAAAAAGAAGCAACGCAAGTCCAGTGGTACTTTTCTTACTTGTTTTTTACATGCATATACGAAAGAAAGAAAAAAAAACAGAAACAAAAAGAAGAGAGTCGTTTTACCATCTCTGTTTTGTGAGTCTTCTTTTCCTTAAGTGATAAGCCTTTCGGCTTCTCCAAGCCTGATATGGTGAACTAAAGGAGAGGAAAACCCCTGGTCGTTTTATTTTGGTTCAAAAGATATTTTTTTTCGTTTCGTATTTCCTAGATCTAGGGCGAATAAAGGTATATCCTCTGAATCCAACCCATGATTCTTATCGAGGACGAAATGGGGGTCGTTTTGGTGTATTTTGGAGTCACGCCGGCACCGGTTAGCGGCGGCCGGCAGCGGAGAACAAGGCGGCCGACCGCCGGATTCTGGGTATTATAAGAACAGACGAGAGAAAACGAAGAACAAAAAACTCTGAAAAACCAGAAAATGAACGAATGACCAAAATTTTGTTTTCGGCCTAAAAGGGGGGTTCTTATAGTTATTATTATTTTGCTAAATGGGTAAATTACACACTTAATCCCACCGCGTTTTCAATATTTTCATTTTTGTCTTGCCGCATGGTATAATCACAATCCCAGTCCCCCTGATATTTCAAAAGGTTACAATTTCGTCCCTAAATTACATCAATCGTCTTTGAATGGTAAAATTACGCCCTTAACCATCCCGCGTTTTTGGATTTTTCACTTTGAGTCTGCCCCTTGGTCTAATTACAATTCTGGTCCTTTTAGGTTTTGTTTGTTTCGCAATTTCGTCCCTAAATTACATATTATTATTCTTAAACTTCTGCCACTGACTTTCGTTTTTCTTTCATTTGATCCTGTTTTCTTTGTAAATATTATTGTTCGTATTATAATCGTATATGTTGATGTATTCTATTATTTTATTTTATGTCCCTCGTATATGACTCGTATTTTATGTTTACATATTTATGTGTATTAAGATTATAATAGTCATGCGTCTTTTATCCGGTTATTCATATTAAGCATGTTATGTTTTAGTTGATTCGTACATGGCGTATTTTGTATTTTTATATGTGTGTGTTTTCTTGTTTTTTAGGGTTACATGTTAGTGTATTTACCTTTTTTTATGCGATATGTGGACCCGTATATGTTGAAATATGTTTTATTATCGTATGCATGTCTTTTTGAAATATTTGTTCGTCTATATGTACTTATTCCTGCCTTGTTATTTTGACACATGATAGTTGTTTTTATCTATTATTTAGAGTAATATGTACATATATACATGTTTTAGTCTAAAATATCGTTCATGTTAAATTAGTATTCTGGTATGTCAATATTTATTATATTTAAATATTTTGCCATGTTTTACGTTTTTGCCACTAAGATTGCATATCAAGATATAACTTGTTAATGCGGAGTCCTTTTATCCGAGCATAAATGGGGCCGAAGAAGCGTAGTGATAGTGGTTGGCGTTTATTCTCGGATAACGGACCCTTAAAATATATTCGCAATTATGACCGAAATTTAAAATAATCGTCACTCTAATCCGGAAAATCCAATATTAATAAAGCGGTAATTATTAAAGTACCAATTTTTTTTGGGCGTGTGGGGGTGCTAATCCTTCCCCATCCGTAACCGACTCCCGAACCCTGTCTTCTTGAATCTCTGGTTTTATGGTGTCCGGCCTACCTAAGTGGCCGGTGGCGACTCCATTTTTATGAGGTTTTTTAAACCCCACGGAATAAATATTTTATATCCAAAAAAATCACAAACACCTTTCAAACACCTTTCAAAAATCCATCGTTTTATTTTAGCGATTTGAGAAAAGACATCGCTACAGATGGCGACTCCGCTGGGGACATTTTTGTTTTTTCGAAAAAAAAACAAATGAGAGTCAAGCTTTTAAAATAATTACCGCTTTACTAATATTGGAAATTCCGGATTAAAGTGGCTATTAAATTAACATTCGGTCATAATTGCGCGTTTATTTTAACGCATTTAAAATATGGCATATAAACCCGTCTTTCTAAGTTGGGGGAAACGCTAATGCTTTCGTGGAGATATCGTTCTCCCGTATGGGCCTAGCAAGTACCTTCGGGGGCTCAGTATCTTGCTTTTTCGTAAGGATATCGTTCCTTCGTACGGGCATAAGCGAATGGGTCCCCCTGAATTGAACCCGGTTGAAAGGAGCCTATAATGGGTGATGATCGGGGGCCATGCTACTCTTAGTAGAGGACAGCGAGGACAATTCAGGTACCTTCTAGAACCAAAACTGCATGTAGAGAACACATAGAAATCCACCCTGTTAGAGCCATGCGGATAACCTAGATGTCTTAGATGGAATGTAAATAGGATTGTCTTGTTTGCTTATCGCATTTAATTTGCCCTTTTATTATGTACTTATCATTTTTTGTCCGGTACTGACTTATGTTCTTTTGCTTTGTTTTTACATACCATTGCATTCGCATTACACAGGGGCATTGATTCCCGAGTGATTTCTCTTTTAATAGAAGATTGTTCATGATGGATCAAAGGTTCTTTGACCTGAAGGAAGAGGGTCCAATCCCAAAACTCAATCCCGAGACTAGACCGGGGACAGCCGAAGAAGAACCATTCAAAGACACCAAAACAGATTCGGTAAGCAGTGTCAATCCTAGTGATAAACAAATACAAGAACTAAAGAAGCAAATGTCCGAGATGATGGACCGGATGAATACCATGATGAAAGGCAAGCAGCATGTCAAATTCAGAAAAGATTCGATCAGGGAGCAGAATGCAGAACAGAATGGTCAGAATGCCAAAATAGACAACACTGTTAAATATGACAAATTGAATCCCTTTGTGATCAATCTCAAGAAGCAGAAAAATAGCATATATGGGGAAGATACCCAGGGAACAGAGGCAAAACCAGGGGAAGTTCGAGAATCTAATGACATCAGAAGACATTATCCTATACCCATGAGATACACCGAGTTACTTCTGTTGCTTGTCGAAAGGAACCTTATCATACCAATGAAGTCTGTACCAAGAAAACCTCCTTATCCGAAAGATTACAACAGGCGTGTCCGGTGCAGCTATCACATAGGCGATTCGAGTCATCACACTGAAAATTGTAAGACCCTGAAGGACAGAGTTCGAGATCTTATCAGAATGGGAATTTTGGACTTTGAAGACGGACAACCCCGATTCTTCAGCCAGCCAGCCGTTGCCCGAGGGGCAAAGTCAAAGGAAGGTCAATACCGAGCCCAAGGTTCGGATAACACAGAAGTGGGTCACTCAAGCGGGATAAAGTTAGGAGTTAAGAATAAAAGTGTCTCAGAAGATGAATTCGCACACAATCGCGACCAGCTCGAGCATGAGAGGCACAATCTTAGCATGAAATCAAAGAATGTACAAGACGAGTACCAGAAGCAGCACTTTGAATTCAAGAGTTTCGGTTTGGGTGACACTGCGGAAGAGTGGGTCAATGGTATGATTCAGCTAAAGAATGGTTCAGAACGCTGGAAGCAGAAATGCAAGAATAGTAAGAATAAAATCAGATCATTATCAAAGAAGCTGGAAGAAGCTGAGGGCCAACGCGACTTTATCCAAAATGAGTTGGAAAGTAGTCTGGCCATGGAAGATATCCTGAAATCAAGTCTGCACCAGGAAAGGAATGAATCACAAGCCTTCCAAATGGAAAACACAGCACTCAAAGAACAAATAGTGAGGCTCGAGACTGCTTTACATACCAGTGAGATCCGTGCTGGGGCAATGACCGTTAAGCTACAAAAGGCCGAGCAAACAATACGGGAGAAAGACCGGGACATGAAGATGGTTACGACTCAAGCCCAACAAGTAGCTCAACAGATAGCAGATTTAGCCGATGCAGCAGCACCAATAAGCCAGAATATGGATCCGGCATTGGACCGCGAAGGAAAACTGACGGGTCTATTGAATGAGGTCAAGACATTAGGTGCCAGGGCTCACCGATATCTGTAAAACCCTAATACCGGATGTAATGAAACCTTTTGGTCTGAATGAAAGATGTTCTATAAGGACAAATCACTTGCGGAATCAATGTTTTATTGCATTCATGCATTGCATTTGCATCACATTTTTTTTGCATTGTTTTATCATCGCATGACACTTCATCATTTAATACATGGGGTTTAGTGGCAGAATTAATCGGAAAATGGAACGAATTGAAGAGTCGAGGCTTGACCAGTTAGAAGGAAAAATTGAGAAAGAGCTTAAGAAGAAAGAGAAGATAAATGCTTTCAATACAAGGGAACTATGCCTAGTCCCTGATTTGGTCATTCCTCCAGATTTCAAGGTTCTCGTATTTGCGCAGTATGACGGAACCAGCTGCCCGAAGATTCACTTAACCATGTTTTGTAAAAAAATGGAAGGATACATGAAGAACGAAGAATTGTTGATCCACAATTTCCATGATAGCCTGACAGGACCAGCAGCAGTGTGGTATAACCGTTTGAACAGAAACCAAGTTAGGTCATGGGGTGACCTCGCTAATGCCTTCTTGGATCAATACAAATATGCTTTAGATTTAGCACCCTGTCGACAGTTTCTTCAGAATGAGAAAATGAGGCCAAATGAAAGCTTCAAGGAATATGCATTAAGGTGGCGATGTCTGGCAACCCAAGTCCAGCCCCCTATAGCGGAAGAAGAGTTGACTCCCCTATTCCATGCAACGCTTCCATCTCCCTTCTTCGATATGATGTTGGAAAAATCGAGAAACAAATTCGAAGATTTTATGACGATTGGAGAAAGGATAGAATATGCAATCAAAGAAGGAAAATTAGGCCTAAAGTCTAAGGACCGAATCGAAGATAAGATAGATAAGGATGGAGACGTAAATGAGTGTCATCTCCAGGGTTCACGTGGCCGTAAGAGAATGAGACAGACTGACAAATCGGGGGCATCAAGGAAAATTCCTCGGACGAGCGCAAATTTGGAAATGTTTGGAACATCTATCTCAGACATTTGGCCTCACCTGGTAGAGGGTCACTATCTTGTTCCTAGGCCGATGAAGAGTGCACCTGATCTGTATGCCCATAGTTTTGACTCGAGTAGCGCATGCGAATTCCATATGGGGGCACCGGGGCATCCCACCAGAAAATGTAGACCTTTATTGGAGGAAATCAAGAAGCTGGTCAATGATGGAACCCTGACACAAGAGCTGATCAAGCAGTGGAAGACCAAGGATGAGAAGCAAATCTACATAGTACTGAAGAAGCCAGAGATGTCTCTACATTAAAATATCTTCCTGAAGTAATACAAGGGATCAACTCTATATGGCCCCCATGTGGCAAAGATCTTTTGTGGTGGGGCATGTTTGTTGGTTTTTATTTTCAATAAAGGACACATTTCGCTTAACATATAATGTTTTTGAAAGCACATAGATATTTTCTCGTCGTTGTAGGACACTGGATATCAATTGCAAGATGTGACATTAGATAGATGTCGTGATAACGATGATGTGTGATCTTCCCCACCGGACTCTGGTCAGCAAAGCGAGATTATTACTCTTTCGATGATATTCAAGGATAAAAAAGCTCTAAATGTCAACCATGTAGAGTTGCTTGAAATTGAAACTCTAGGCATAATCTTCTAGGTAGTAAAGAAAAAATAAACAAAAAAGGAAGAGAAAAAGAAAAGAAAGAAAAAAGAAACGAAAATAAAGAAATGAAAATAATAATAAAAAGTACTCCTATGTTCGAAACCTGGTAATAGGCTTGTTCGGATAAGAGTATGGAAATTTTGAGGCACTCCGCTGAAGCGATAGGGTGGAGATATATCATCCAATTCAAGAAACCTTAGCTTCATGAGTGATGGTAATATTTTCAAATCGTGACTATGCCGAGTAACTTGGGGCAGTGTTGTTTGCTCCATCGTTGTCCTCAAGACAAAGGACTGTGACGAATTGATTTCCTCACATAATGATAAAAAAAAACCAAAAAAAAAACCAAAAAAGAAAATAGGCAATATCATGGGAAAAATTAAGACACGCACCACCCAGAACTCTATTCCTAGAGTAATATTTCTGCGCTCAAGTGGTTATACAAGCCAACCCTTTTGGGGGCGGAATAGATAATGAGAATTGAGAAAGAGTAGTACTCTACAGCAACGCGGTAATCATGAGGATGAACCGAGTCACCAGGGAAGACTTCACATCTTTGAATTATCAAGTGGTTGAATCTAAGCCACTCTTGCACATGATATCCAGAGCTCCTATGCTGTGTTTTCAAAATCTTGTATGTTAATCTAAATGATACCCTTTAATGGAACACTAATCAGCAAATTGACAAGTCAAAGCAACAAAAATTTCCATGCATTACTTCGGGGGTAAGATCCAGAACACAAGGAGGCAGATACTATAGGAGCCCCTAACCAGAAATGACATCACAATGCATAGAATGAAGATGATAACAGAGGTATAGGTGTCAGATAGCTCAAGAACAAGAAGCGAATTCCAGTCACGATGCCTTGTTTGGTTCAAGAAAATGAAGGACGAAACAGGACAAGAATGAGCTTACAAAGTGTGGGAACGGTAAAAAAGTAAACATTGAGTCTCCAAAGAATTAAAGCACAGAGATCGATGAATGGTGTCCGTCAAGAGACAACAAGAAGATTGAGGTTAAGAAGCATTTTGCTCACCCCGATGACGAAATTAACAAATATTCAGAATGTTGAGTCAAAAGAACTGGAAGATAGCCGAGCACGATCGAATGGGGCAATACAGAACAGAAAGAATAGTAAGATTCTCTGCACACGCATGATATAGCGTTTGTTGGAAGCAGGCAGAAACCCCGAAGAAGAAAGGCGGGTGCTCGTGTAAAAGAACAATAGTAGATGCCCATTGAGCAGAATTTGACAGAAATGAAGATCAAAATTGAGCATACTGCAAAAGGAAAAGAAATAGAGAAATCAGAAGAATGACTTTTCAGGACATAAGATTAACAAAAAAAAACAAACAAAGAGGAGAAAGAAAGCATAACATTACAGGCATCATATAGATAGGGGCATGTCAATTTTGCTTGTTCCTAAACAGATATTTGAAGAATTATCGAAGAATTTACCAAAGTCCATAAAACAACAGCCATGTCGGTGTCAGATCCAGATATTAAATCCTTCGGGTCATCAGTAAGTCTTTCGAGCATGATGTTAAATCCTTCGGGTCATCAGTAAGTCTTTCGAGCATGATGTTAAATCCTTCGGGTCATCAGTAAGTCCTTCGGGCATGATGTGACAGCATATCAGCGTGAGTCCCCATAAAACAACAGCCGTGTCGGCGTCAGATCCGATATTAAATCCCGGGTCATCGGTAAGTCCCGGGCACGATGTTAAGTCCTTCGGGCCATCGGTAAGTCTTTCGAGCATGGTGTTAAATCCCGGGTCATCGGTAAGTCGCCGGGCATGATGTGGCAAAGCATATCGCGTGAGTCCCCATAAAAAAACAACAGCCATGTCGGCGTCGGATCCGAGATATTAAATCCTCGGGTCATCGGTAAGTCCTTCAGCACGATGTTAAGTCCTTCGGGCCATTAGTAAGTCTTTCGGCGTGGTGTTAAATCCTCCGGGTCATCGGTAAGTCCGCCGGGCATGATGTGGCAGCATATCAGCGTGAGTCCCCATAAAACAACAGCCATGTCGGCGTCGAGATCCGGATATTAAATCCTTCGGGTCATCGGTAAGTCGCCGGGCACGATGTTAAGTCCTTCGGGCCATCGGTAAGTCTTTCGGCGTGGTGTTAAATCGCCGGGTCATCGGTAATTCCGCCGGGCATGATGTGGCAAGCATATCGGTGTGAGTCTCTATAAAACAACGACCATATCGGCGTCGAGATCCAGATATTAAATCCTTCGGGTCATCGGTAAGTCCGCCGGGCACGATGTTAAATCCGCCGGTCATCGGTAAGTCTTTCGGCGTGGTGTTAAATCCCGGGTCATCGGTAAGTCCTTCGGGCATGATGTGGCAGCATATCAACGTGAGTCCCCATAAAATAACAGCCATGTCGGCGTCAGATCCAGATATTAAATCCTTCGGGTCATCGGTAAGTCCTTCAGGCACGATGTTAAATCCTTCGGGTTATCAGTAAGTCTTTCGAGCGTGGCGTTAAATCTTTCGGGTCATCAGTAAGTCATTCGGGCATGATGCGGCAGTCTTAGTAGCGTAGGTCCAAAAATGGCAACAGCCTCGTAAAAAAAAAAGGAACCTGCATTTTCAAGCCCTAGTGGAAGGTTCCATAGAAAGAGAATCCTAAACCTAAAATCTCAAAAAGAACTCCCAGTCGGAAAAATCCATCAGCGACGCAAAAGGTTTTATATAGGAGAAACCAGGGTTGAAGGCGAAGAAGTTCTATATAGGAAAGACTCCAAGCTTTACAGTCTCGAAGTGAAGGGTTCTATATAGGAAGAGCCTGTAGCTCCAAGATCAGATGGTGACGAAGCTCTATATAGGAATAACTTTCGAGCCTAAAGATTCAGCCAAGGAAGAGAGAAATATCCAAAAGAACACGTTTTCCAAAGCTACAAACAGGGAAGTCTGATGAAAATGAGTGCTTATGAATCTTTGCTTTGTTCCCATTCCTTGAGAACAAGCAAAGAGGGGCAACTGTAATCACTCATTTTTTATCTGTAAATACATATTAGTGTTGCATGTATGTTTATTATATTTATTGTTGGCATGAGTTTTACTAATATATATAAAGGGTATGCATGTATATTATAAGCTATGTATGTATACATATTAAGGGTGTATGTGTGTATTTAGAGTATGAGCGTATATAATTAATATATATAGATGTTATGTTAATTATATGTATGATTATACGTACGTATGCTAGGATATTATATTAATTAATGATTGTATAATAAGTATACATTTTCGTATATATATGTATTGCTGTTATACTTATATTATTATTAATATTATTGGGCTGGTAAAATAAAAAAATTAAATATATTAAACCCAAATAAAAATTTACAGTCCAATTACAAATCCAATTACAAGGCCCGGTTGGCCCAAATCTGAATCTTATCTAATTACAATGTGCAGGTAACTGTGGGCCGTTGGATCAAGATCTGATCCAACGGCCACGATGCAACCGAGGTCAAAAATATCTGCCAGACGCGTGTTCCACACGTATGGACCGTTCGAGTGCCACGCGCGTGTGTGGTCCACGCGCAGACGCTTTAATATCTCACGCGCGCGTAAGATCCACGCGTTCTGACTCCTCGACTGCGGAGCTCCACGTGGCGAAATCTGAAGCCGTCTCATCAAATCGAGGCTTCATCCAGGCCGATCGTTCTTCAAGCCATCTCGACCGTTAGATCAGATCTGATCTAACGGCCGAAAACGCGTCTGGCCGCTGGCAGAACGTCCATACCGCCACCGCGCCGATATTCAGTCCCCGCGTTCAGATTATGCCAAAGACAACAAGCAAAGTGTCAGTTCATATCTGAAAAAAGGAAGATGCAACTTGCAACCAAAAAACAGGGGCAATAATATATATGAAACAGGAACTTTTGTAACGGGGATGAAAAAAAAGGGGGGGAACAAAAACAAAAAAAAACTGAGAGTATTGTAACAGGTTTTTTCAGAAATACAAAAAAGAAGCAACGCAAGTCCAGTGGTACTTTTCTTACTTGTTTTTTACATGCATATACGAAAGAAAGAAAAAAAAACAGAAACAAAAAGAAGAGAGTCGTCTTACCATCTCTGTTTTGTGGGTCTTCTTTTCCTTAAGTGATAAGCCTTTCGGCTTCTCCAAGCCTGATATGGTGAACTAAAGGAGAGGAAAACCCCTGGTCGTTTTATTTTGGTTTAAAAGATATTTTTTTCGTTTCGTATTTCCTAGATCTAGGGCGAATAAAGGTATATCCTCTGAATCCAACCCAGGATTCTTATCGAGGACGAAAGGGGGGTCGTTTTGGTGTATTTTGGAGTCACGCCGGCGTCGGTAAGCGGCGGTCGGCGGCGGAGAACACGGCGGCCGACCGCCGGATTCTGGGTATTATAAGAACAGACGAGAGAAAACGAAGAACAAAAAACTCTGAAAAACCAGAAAATGAACGAATGACCAAAATTTTGTTTTCGGCCTAAAAGGGGGGTTTTTATAGTTATTATTATTTTGCTAAATGGGTAAATTACACACTTAATCCCACCGCGTTTTCAATATTTTCATTTTTGTCTTGCCGCATGGTATAATCACAATCCCAGTCCCTCTGATATTTCAAAAGGTTACAATTCCGTCCCTAAATTACACCGAATCAGTCTCTGAATGGTAAAATTACGTCCTTAACCATCCCGCGTTTTTGGATTTTTCACTTTGAGTCTGCCCCTTGGTCTAATTACAATTCTGGTCCTTTTAGGTTTTGTTTGTTTCACAATTTCGTCCCTAAATTACATATTATTGTTCTTAAACTTCTGCCACTGACTTTCGTTTTTCTTTCATTTCAGTCCTGTTTTCTTTGTAAATATTATTGTTCGTATTATAATCGTATATGTTGATGTATTCTATTATTTTATTTTATGTCCCTCGTATATGACTCGTATTTTATGTTTGCATATTTATGTGTATTAAGATTATAATAGTCATGCGTCTTTTATCCGGTTATTCATATTAAGCATGTTATGTTTTAGTTGATTCGTACATGGCGTATTTTGTATTTTTATATGTGTGTGTTTTCTTGTTTTTTAGGGTTACATGTTAGTGTATTTACCCTTTTTGTACGATATGTGGACCCGTATATGTTGAAATATGTTTTATTATCAGTATGCATGTCTTTTTGAAATATTTGTTCGTCTATATGTACTTATTCCTGCCTTGTTATTTTGACACATGATAGTTGTTTTTATCTATTATTTAGAGTAATATGTACATATATACATGTTTTAGTCTAAAATATCGTTCATGTTAAATTAGTATTCTGGTATGTCAATATTTATTATATTTAAATATTTTGCCATGTTTTACGTTTTTGCCACTAAGATTGCATATCAAGATATAACTTGTTAATGCAGAGTCCTTTTATCCGAGCATAAACGGGGCCAGTATCAAGCGTAGTGATAGTGGTTGGGCGTTAATTCTCGGATAACGGGACCCTTAAAATATATTCGCAATTATGACCGAAATTTAAAATAATCGTGACTCTAATCCGGAAAATCCAATATTAATAAAGCAGTAATTATTAAAGTACCAATTTTTGGGCGGTGTGGGGGTGCTAATCCTTCCCCATCCGTAACCGACTCCCGAACCCTGTGTTCTTGAATCTCTGGTTTTATGGTGTCCGACCTACCTAAGTGGCCGGTGGCGACTCCATTTTTATGAGGTTTTTTAAACCCCACGGAATAAATATTTTATATCCAAAAAAATCACAAACACCTTTCAAACACCTTTCAAAAATCCATCGTTTTATTTTAGCGATTTGAGAAAAGACATCGCTACACAAACTCACCAAACGTGATGGCTCAAAAATTCCAAGACGATAATGCTATAAATGATGCTTGTAGTACCAGGACTAAAGGCCTTGTAGATGATGCTGCAGCGCCAAGGATGGGCAACACAACAATGAAAAATTTGCTTGTTGGGTAACTCCAGTCATTCTTTGCATATGTCCAACAAATGGATATTACCTTGAGTGCCATTTTCAAGGAATTGATGCCTGCATTGACTGTGGTGTTCCCTCATTTCCCTAAGCATTTCCTTGCCAAACCAGCCTCTTCTACCCCTGAACCACAAGATGATGATGAGTTCCCGCTTCTACAGCCACAAGATGACAACATTGTTTCTCCGCCCTCGACCCAGTCTAATGTTATCCTCAGAAAAATGAAAAAAACCAGCTGCTCGCTCCTTGAGTTCACCATCTTTTGGTAATGCTCCATCCGATGCTATCGCATCCTCTCGACCTGTCTAGGTCGCCAAGGTGAAAGCCAAGGCTAAGGGTAAGGCCCCCATGTTCTGAAAACGATCTACTCTAACTAGCCCTATTCACTTACCGAGTGATGAAGATATTGATGTTGAATCATCAGATCGACCAGCCACTCCAACTTCTCTACAGACAGCTCTTGCTCCAACATCTACAACACTCAAGACTCAGACTAAAGTCACTATCAGTCGAGTCAAATCCAATACTCATACTGAGGTTGATGACATACTTCTACACAATTTCAATAGGCTACCCACGACTTTCGAATCAAAAGGCTTCTCTAACTATACTCCTGCAAAATTTTAATAGGATGCCCCAACATCCCCTGCACCATTGGCCACTAAAGAGCCAACACCTACAGGTCCCCGTTCTGTTCCATGCTTTAAGCGTACGGCGAGGAAGACCGCACCTTCTCACTCTCGTTAAACTCCAAGTTAGTTTATTGCATTTCATTTTGCATAACATTCCGTTTAGATGCATTGAGGACAAATCTTCCCTCAAGTTTGGGGGAGGTCTTGTTCATAGTTAGAATTTTTTCTTTTTGCATTTTTTCTGCTATGGTATTGATTTTCTAAGATTTTTGCATACATTTTTGATGATATCCAATGATGATTATATCTCTAGGCTAAATTCTTAGCAATTTTGTTGAAGCTCTTGAGAATTGAACCTAGGATTGAGACTGATGTAGTATTACCTGGAACACGTTGCATGTTTTCAATACTTTGAGGCCTTAGAAAAATTTTAGGTTAGACTCTCTAATGCCGTAGAATAACTTGATGAAAAATGAAATAAAGTGCTCAATGTTAGCATAAAGGCTTAATTTAATGAACTCCTATATTATTAAAAAAAATGTCGAACGCATAGTTGTTGAGGGACGTTTCGATTTGCTCTGCTAGCTCAGTACACAAGGTGAGTTGTGTTTGCCCTATTTAACTTTCCCTAGTAGGAATAATAGTATTAAAAAATGAGTGAATGAAATCCTTCAGGGATGACTCTGCTCGAAGGGCTTGGGGATGGGGTGTTTGCTCCACTTCATTATCAGGTCTAGAAGGGTAGTTGTGATAAGCTAAAGCCCCAATGATACAACTCAATAAATAAAAATCTTAAGGGAGTAAAATAAGTTCTAAAAAGAAAGAAAATGTCAGGGCAGAATAAAGAGCATACTTATGAATTTTCTAATGTCATTAAGTATTGATTGGATGCAACACAACACCTAACACACCTTGTTTTACTCCCAACGCACAAATTGCACCTAATGCACAAACACGTAGAAAAGAAAGCTTTATTCGAGGAAACAACTCATTGTCTTCAGCATTGGATAACCACCATCGTCGAAGGTCAAGAGTACTCTCCAAGCATCGAGAGCCATTGAGAGAGGCTTTAGGAGTTTGGAGCACTACAACATCGACTCATGGGCACAAGGGAGAAATCTTAGGACGCTTTGATTTCTTTCCTTGTTTCTTTATTTGACTGCTATGTTTACATACTTTATTTGGATGGATGTTATTTGCTCAAATGTGAGCTAAATACTTTTAGTTGGGTTTATTGTTTAAATTTCTTTGCTTAACTATTATCTAGTGTCATAGCATCTTTTTGCTTATCTATTATGTTCATAAATCTTAATGCTTAATCTTGTAAGAGCTATCGGGAGAGGTCTTTGATTATTAAATTGTGGCTTAATATCGAAAGAGTTAAGTTAGACCGTGTGAACAATGAAACTTAAGCGGATTACTTGAGTTCTAATCCTTCTTAGACAAAAGATTAGGGTTTCAACGACTAATAAAGGGAACTTAAACAGATAATAAGATTGTTAGGGTTAACGCAGACATGTATCGTCGTAACATTCTTTCATCAACTTCTAGCTAGACATAATTTAGGAGTTTATACGAAAGCTCTGTTGAGTAGATAGGTGTTACTTCGTTGCTATAGCATCCGAATAATAGTTAGCATTTTACTTAGCAATAAACCCAGCTACCCATTCATATTAGAAACCGTTGTGAGACAACATCAGCTTGTTTTTCGATAATCACTTCACTTTACTTTTCTTCTCTACAACATTAGTTTATAGTCTTATTCACCATATCTTATCATTCATTACTCTTATTGTGCGTTTAATTTGAGTTTATCACTGCAATCCCTATGGAGACGATATTCGATACTTATCATTATATTACTTGTGCGACGGGTATACTTACTCTAATTGCGCATACTATTTCCAATGCATCAGTGTTACGTTGTGTTAGGTTATTATTAAACTATGCACTTGACATCATAAAAAACTTCATAAATATGATAAAAGAACAAGGATTGGGAGCCTCAATAGTCAATTACCAGATTTACTTTAGAGATGGCTTATGATTATATTAAAAAGAAAAGGAAAATAAGGGTTTATTTGTTGGGTTTTATTTTGATACATAGCCTGTGTAAAATATTTTTACACAACTCTTCTATAAAAATCTAAAATCTTAACCCTAACACCCTAAATTCTAAACCAAAAACGCTAACCCTTAAATACTAAACTCTAACCCTAAACCTTAAATTCTAAATCATACACCTAAACCCCTAAACTTTAAACACCAAACTAAACCCCTAACCCCTAAATTTAAAAATCACGTGTAAACTTTAATTTACACAGACTGTATATCAAACTTTTTCTCTTATTTGTTATAGGCACTTAAATGATAATAAAGTGGTGCAGTTTGAAAGTTCCTTTTCAGGTGTTTGGGATTGGTATAGTAGGTAGGTTGTTTCTTTAGAAACACACATTTCACCAAAATGTCAAAGCTGGCTGAATGATTATTTATGCATTTTGAATTTTAATTTGTGGAAAAAATAAAGGATCGGGTTGTTTATACAACATGGAAAGGGTATCGTTTTCTTGTGCTCAAAGGTTTAATGTAAATTATTATAATCTTGTGAAAACATTCGCAACTATGTGACCTGAAAGTAAAATGTTGGCTTACGATGTCCCAGTTGGCATGTTGCCCGTTTCAAATTATATACATGGCATGTAATATCTGTATAGATTTCTATTCACCAAATTTTTTTCCCTTATTTACAATTCAACTCACCATTTCCAAATATACTTGCCATTGTTACAAACTCTGAATATTATGAATTTGAATGAATTTAAGTGGTAATATCTACTCAAAATCATCATAACTAATTATAATTTTTTATTCAAAATCTAAATTTAATTAACTCGATTCATTATCTGTCAAAATTAGGAATGCTAATTGAGTTGAGTAGTTCGCAGAAAGCTCGAGTTCGAATAAGTCAATGTTCAACTCGAATTCGAGCTCGACTCGAGATCTTAGCAAGTCGAGCCGAGCAAAGCCCAACTCGACTCGATAAATTCACGAGCAACTCGTTATTTTTTTATGATTTTTTATGATTTTTGTGGTTACCTTAAAAAAATATGTTCCAAAAAGTTTAAATGTTAATTGAAAACTCTAGAAAAGTTCAATAACTTGCTAGATAATTTGTTCATACAATATTTGGCTTCAAATTTCTAAAACGTTTTGTATTTCCCAAAAATTCAAAATGTTAATTTGTATTAATATAAATTATATATTTTTTTATTAAAGTCTTTCCTTTTTCTTTTATTATTACTTTATGTATAAAAGTAAAAATGAGGAAAAGTCTTCGGTTTCCAAATAATAAAAAAATACGATTGAAAGTTAAAACCCCAAAATCCTCAAGGCCTTCTATGCTTTGTTGTTCATCAAAGATTGATGAGAAACTAAAAAGAGTTTCACAGTCGAATATCGACTTCAGCTCTAACTCGGTCATGACAGGTCCGTTTATTTATCTTTCAGCCCTCACATTTTTCTGAATTTGTATATTTATATTAAGCTTTAATAATAACACTAGATTTTACTTATGTTTGAAAAAAAACAAGGTATAAGTTTTTGTGAGATTTTTAACGAGCACGAGCAATAAATGTTTTTAACAAGCACGAATCAAACACTACTCAACTCGCGACCGGCCAGCTCTGTAAGCACCCTTAGTTAAAATCTTTGCTAAAGGGGTACTTTTGCCCTTGAGTTTGACAAAAAAAAATCAATTTCGCCCCTCACAAAAAAACGTATCTAATATGGCTCCCGTGTTCACAAAATTGATCAAATTGACCATTTGACCGACGTTGATCGTTAGAGTGTTGATGTGGCAATTAACGGTGATGAAGTAACAGTCCACGATACTGATGTGGTAGTACACGTGAGATGATGACATGGCGGAGGGGCTGAATTGATTATTTTAATCGAATTTGAGGACATAATTGATTTTTTTACCGAATTAAGGTGCATAATTGATTTTACTTAGAAGTTCGATAACTTATGTAATATTTAAGTTAAAAATAAGAATTTAGTAAATTATTAGAATTTTAAAAATATTAAAACTGGATAAATAATTTGTTTAACTTTCAAGTTAATTTAATCGACTTGTTTTGCTCAGAAACGTAAGATTTATTACGAGGAATCATACATTATAAATAGACATGTGCCTCGTTAAAAAAACCCCTAAACATAGTCAGAGGAAAAAAGTACACAGGCTGTTGGAACCAAAAGAACAAAGACAAAACAGCGAGACCACGAAACCACAAGACACCCATAACGACAAACGACCAAACTCCAAAATCACCCCAAGCAAAACTGCCCAAGGCAAGCACAACAAGCAACCGCACCAAACAACATCAAAGTACAGTCTTAAAAAAGAAAATTCGATCTACACCGTCCTTGGCTAAGACATCAGCAACCCTATTTACCTCCCTATAAACATGTACGAAGCACACGTCACCCAACTCTGCATAAGCCGCATCAATCTCGACAAAAATCTCTCATAAACTCCAAGGCAGCCGATCAAACTGAGAAATATATCCAAGGGCAATCTTAGAATCTGATTTGACCAGCAACCGAGCATTACCCTTCCTCTACGATCGAAAAAAAAATTCAAAGCAAACACAATAGCATGAAGTTCAGCCTCATTTGAATCCATTATCCCCAAAGGATCTAAGAAAAGAGCCAAAATCGTGCTCGACGCATCCCGTAAGACACCGCCACATCCTGCCGGACCCGGCTTAACGCGAGTAGACACATCCACATTAAATTTAATACAATTTATAGGAGGAGGAACCCAACACACATCCACTCGCATACCTAAATTAGCACAAGATGGAACACACAAGCGAGGACACGACCACCATTGTGCCTCATCAACGTGATCTGAATCTCATGAACATGAATCCAAAACAACGACCGTAAATTGACTAAGAAAAACAATTCCTTCATCACCACTCGTTTCCCATTGAACACGACCTCATTTCGAACAAGCTATAACAACTAAAGTAATGCCTCTACACTCGAAATCCACCATTGACGAATTGTCCCAATAAACAAACAATGAAAATCAACCATAACCATATCTTTTAACGAATACGGGAATGGCAAAAAAATGCCCCACCAACGATTAAATCAATCTCAATCCCTCTGAACCACAGGACAAAAGAACAAGATATGATCAAGCACTTTGTCATTAATGTCGCACTATACGCACGAGCCTTGCCATTCTTGCAATACTACACCACGCTGCCGCAAGAAAGCAAACGTAGGCAAGCGCTCGAGCCCCACAAACCACAAAAACATCTGAATTTTCGATAAAACTAGCACATTCCATACAAAATTGAGACCCCTAACATACTCGCCAACATTCTCCAACATCAATTTATTCGTTAAGGTCCTCACGAAAAGCAACCCTTCAGATTCGGCTTCCAAAATAACTTTTCTTGCACACCAACATATAAGCAAAATGGTAACAACAACGCCCATAGTTCCCAAAAAGACTGGAGCTCAAAACTCTTTAACTCGCGATAAAAGAAAACCTCACAATGAACATGATCAAACAACCCATGAATAGTATAATCCTAAACCAATGCCAACTTATTCGCCGCAATAGAAAATAAGCGTGGGGAATACATCCTTTAAAGGATCCTCTAAGCACCATGGATCATGCCAAAACAACACAAGGTCCCCTCCCCAATCTTCTATACAAAACTTGACAAATCTAAAAATGATCCCATATTACTCGGAGCTTTTGAACACACAATTTGTTTCCAAGCCGATGACATAGAACTCATTCTAATTGTGTTAAATAGTCACCATGATACTGCTGCCCCATACTTAGCCGTGATCACAGCTCTCCAAAAGGATGATGACTCCTTGGTGTAACACCACGCCTATTTGGAGAACAGTGCCAAGTTCTGAATCTGTAAGTCTACTACACCCAATCCTCCTAAATGGAACGATCGACAGACCACATTCCAACTCATACAAGACATTTTGCGCTTCATCTCCACTCTTCTCCATAAAAATGCTCAGTAAATCTTGTTAATTTTTGTAATCACTCCCCGAGGCATCACAAACAACCCTATGTACTCAAGCCGCGAAAGACATGAAAGAATGTTTCCAACCCGCTAGCTTACTTCGAACCCTAGCAATCACAGGATCCCACATTGCCTTACTTATCGGATTTACCCCCAATAGAAGTCCCAAATAGATAAATGGTAGTTCATCATTTCAGCAATTAAGCACATCGGCAACTTCATCAAATAAGACCACATCCACCTCAAACGCAAAGAGTGATGACTTTTGAAAATTAATTTTAAGCCACGAACACGCCTCAAAACAATGTAATACTCGTTGCACACTTCTCTCTACCTCGGGAGATGCTTCAAAGAACAAAATAGCATCATCGGTGAACTGTAAATGTGATATCACAAACCCATTAGCCATGGTAATACCATGAATCGCGCCAACCTCTCGAGCCTTCTCTAACAATACATGCAAAGCTTCCGCAATTAACACAAATAACAACGAGGAAAGAAGATCACCTTGCCTCAATCCTTGCCCTATGCCAAACTCTCTAGTAGCTAACCCATTAAACAACACATATATCCTTTCCGTTGATACACACCCACAGATCCAATTACACCAAACCCGATCAAAACCTATCTGAATCATAACATCACCCAAGAATGACCACTGAACGCAATCATACGCTTTAGCAAAATCTAATTTCAAGATAAAACCAGACTATCGAGAACTCAGTTTGTGAAGCAAATGAATCAATTCATTTTCCAATAACACGTCGTCTACAATTTGTTGACCCCGAACAAACGCTATTTGAGTTTCACTAATAACATCATCTAGCATCCCCTGTAGACGACTAGCCAATACCATTGCCAATATTTTATAAATAGAATTAATCAGGTTAATAGGCCTAAAATCACCAATTGTTCTCGGATTATCCTTTTTTGGCAATAAGACCAAAAACGTGGAATTCGACCCCTTTGGTAATCTTTCCATCACATGAAATTGTAGCACAAAATTTAACACATCCTGTTTAATAAATTCCCAACCTTTTCGGTAAAACTCAAAACTGAAGCCATCAGGGCCCGTGCCTTTGAACCTTCGCAACTCTAAATTGCCGATCGTACTTTATCCTCGGTAAATGGCTGACCAAACGTAACACTTAACTCGGCACAATTTGCTTGAAACTACAATTTATCACCCATTCACCAAGCCTCTCCTCTTGTGCAAAATGTGACCGAAACTCTCGAAACACAAAATGATTTAACCTACCAACATCTGTTTCCTATTTCCCATCAATTTGTAAACTGAGGATATTGTTTCATATAGCTGTCACCTTTGTTGCCCTATAAAAATATGCCATGTTTTCGTCACCGAAATACAACCATGATGCTCGTGATAAAATTGGATAAATAATTTTTTTTGATTTAAAATTTATTAGAAATTATAAAATGATAAAATTAAAATATAAAAAATAAAAAAATTATAAAGTATTAAAAAACTGAACACTTTCATCAAAAAAGTCTTCGACTTCGTCAGTCTGAGTATTACTATTCATTAAACAAAATTTTAGTGGAACCAACCTTGTATTATAGTAACAATAAAACTCAAATTTTCTTTCGCTTTCATACATCAAATTGATGCTCATTAACATTTGATGTAGAAAAAGGAAAGAGAATTTTGGTTTTATTATTACTCTAATACAAGGATTTTTCAATTGAAAATATGTTCAAGAAATATTAGTACGCTTAGTATAACGAGAAACAGCCGAAACTTTTTCGATGGTTTATAAATATTTTTAATTTTTAATTTTTTTATATTTATAACTTTTGATATTTTTAATTTTAATGTTTTTAGTTAACTTTTTTAATTCATCATAGTGTTTTCATTTTTTAATATTTTATGAATATTTAAATACTATTTAAATATTAACATTTTTTAGCTTAAAGATTAAGTAAGTTATCAAACTTTTAATTAAAATTAGTGGTGACTCACATAGTCATAGTAAAAAATGATCAGTTTCCTAAATAATCCAGGCATTGACTATTTTTAAAACAATTTTTTATCTTTACCCCTAATTTAACTAATGATTTTAGAATTTTTAATTTTTAATAAACTATTATTTTCCGTCCTTAAAACAAATACTAATAATTAAGGTTGAGCTTTTGGTTGAGTCGAGTCAAAAAATATTGAATTATTTGAGTTGACGAGTCCTATTTTATGACTCAAACTTTATTTGAATTTTTTTATTTGAGTAGAGTCGAGTTGAGTCGAGCTGTCGAGTTTCTGTATAATTTAATTGTAATTCTTTATAATGTTATAGCATGGATTTATTCTAATTTAAACAACTTTATCTCTCTATCTATATATATATATATATTGATCAACAACGTGATTTTATTAATGAAAATCATACAAGAAATACCAAATTGAGCCTCATTAAAAACCCCCTAAACCTAGTTGGAGGAAAAGAGTACTCAACAAGGTAGTGCCAAACCAGGGATACAAAGTCGAAGACATGAGCAAACGAGTATAGCAAGCAAACAAAAAATCAAGGTGCAATCACGCATAGCCAAGATCAAGCCTTGAACAACCAATGCAAAACCAATTGTAGCTAGTGGACTACGTGAAACCAAGAGTTACGCCCCACGCCTTGCTTGGCCAATGCATCCGCAAGAAAATTGGCCTCACGGAATATATGGTGAAAAAAAACTGAGTCCAATACACCACACGCCTCATCAATCAGCCGAAACCATTTCCAAAGTCGCCAAAGCTTTCGAGACCAATGTAATACCCAGGAAATAGCAACCATAGAATCAGACTCCACAATAATTGGAAAGCCATGTACCCACTTTGAAAGAAGAAGCAACGAAAATGCATGTGTGATCTCGTGTACCTCGGCCTCATTTGAATCTAACACACCCAGGGGGCCCGAAAACAAAGCCAAAATACATCATGTATCATCACGCAGCACACTTCCACAGGTAGATGGGTCTGGTTTCCCTTTAGCGGCTCCATCTACATTAAAAATCAAAGCTACTTTAGGCGGTACCACCCACGATACACTATTCCATTACGACACATACAAAGAGACACCTTCCCAAGGATGTGACCACCATTGGGACTCCATAATATCAGGCGAGACAGCTTTAACTCAAAATAAGGCCCATAGACGGATAAGGAAGAAAACATCTTCCACCGAGCAAGTCTTTTGATTAAAAATCCTATCATTATAGCAAAGCTATAGTGTCCTAACATTGCAGAGCAATAGGCCAACCAACGCTACCGAACAACCTCTACGAACATGCCCTGTAAGCAATGGTGCAAGAATTCATCCAAGGTTTTTAGGAGCGTAAGCGAACATCTCTCTCTCTCTATATATTAATATTCTTTTTTACATATATCTTCATATTCTTTTTTATATGTATGAGTAAGATTTGTAATGTTATTTAATAAAAAAACTATCATCTAAAATTAAAAAAAAAATATTTACAATGTTATTTTTAAAGAAGGAGATTTTGAGGGTCAAGTATTGATGAGAGTATAAAGGAGTCAATGAATTGATGAGAAGAAATAATTTACAAAAAATACAATTGAAGGGCCAAATTTAATAAAATACAAAGATAAGAGATTAAATTGCAAAAAATATATTTTTATGTTAAACTATAAATTTATGTTACATAGATATTATATAGTGGTAGTGGAGCATGTAGTTTAAATCTGGTTAAAAATAGACTTAAAAAGAAGAAGGAATTGAAGAAAAGAGGAAATCATACAAAGTTGAGAGGCTAAATTTTAAAAATAGGAAATTTAATTTCAAAAACATGAATTGAAGCTAAATAGGTATTCTACAATGGTTTAAAAGTATGCGGTTGAAATTTGGTCAAAATGGCCATAAAATGAAGAAGAAAATGAAGAATTGAGGAAATCATACAAAGTTAAGGACTAGATGGCAAAAATAGGAAATTTAATTTCAAAAATATGAATGAAACCCAAATAGATAATATGCAATCATTTAGGAACATGTGATTTAAATTTGATCAATACTAGACTTAAAATGAATGATAAGATGAAAAGAAATCAAGAACTAAATCAATAAACTATAAAAAATGGTTGAACTTTTGGCAAAATTTGATAAATAATGCAAATAGAAACTAATATTTTGAATATAGAGGATGTTAGGGGAATTTTTGGGATCTATGGCATTTTCTACAGTGCCAAGGAGGGATGCCACCTCCACATGACATTACCCTTAATTTTAATATTTTTGGGTTTGTTGGCAGGACGCCATGTGCAAACCGCGTCCTACTTTGATAAGTCAATTGGCTGAGCCAGACTCAGTTTTCTTCAACTTTCCCTCTTGGTAGGATGCCATATACAAATGGCGTTAGGCTTTAAGCCTAATCACTAAAGGAATCTTACATGCATGTCAGATTCCCCATGAATCGTTCATGCATGCTGCATGCGCAGGGAATCCTGTATGGAGTAGGACGCCATTTAGAGGTGTCATCCTCCTCCTGAGCTTGACACGTGGCCTTGCAGGGAAGTCTAGATATCTGGGTTGTTGGGTGTATATATGGATATAAAGAGGAAGAAGTTAGTGTATATATGGTTAGTATTTGAGAAAAAATTTGAGAGAGTTTGAGGTGAAATTTTTGTGGAAATATTCGAAGAGGTGAACAATTTTGAAATATATTTTGTTGTAGATCATCTCGGTTCGATTTCTCACAAATAAGTAATCTTTTTTTAAATGAATCTATTTTTTTAAATATGAGAGGGGTTTGTAGATTTTTTTTGTGTGATTGAAAAGTTGTTTGGCGAAATATTCTAATTTTTTCTAGATCGGGTATGTAAATTTAATTTGTTTGTATTGTAAATTTTTTATTTATAAATTATTTTTAATATATTTATTTTATTATTTTTTTGAAGGGTTTGTATGCAAGGCTCGGTTTTTCATTTGTCATATAAGTTTTTATATTTATTTAATTTTAAATAGTTAATTTTTTAATAGTTAATGTTGTTATATGTAGTTTTTTGTATTTACAAATTTAATAAGAAATTTTCCATGTATGTTTATGACTATTTTTTCAATATGTAGATAGAATGAGCTCATAAACAGATTGTGACACTGAAAACCTAGTTGGTCGATAGGGCAAAACACTTGATGATTTCAGTGAGGATGGAGAAAATATTGTGTATATTATGGAAGATGATGACGTTCATTTACTCGATGTTGATGATGTTGATATTGTTAGGACATTTGCGACTGAGAGTAATGGTTTGGATGTTGAAGATGATGTTTGGGCCGCGGTTTTCGCTAGGCTTGGGTTGGAAAATGATCAGCCTGTTTGGGGTTTTGTTCAAACGGAGCCCATTGTAGAAGATGTTTGGGCAAATGTTGTTGGTAGAATGTTGGTAGACGAGCCACCTATTTAGGGTTATGTTGAACCGGAGCACAATCAACCAGAGCCCATTTATATGACTTATGAACCTCCAACCCACATGTATAAGGTGGGTTATGCTGCAATGTGAAATCCAGAACATGAAGCCCGCATATTTTCTTCTTCATCAGCTTCCAACTATGGCGAATTGGAACTAAAAGCTCTGTTCAAAACAAAAAAGATGCCCAATTGGCAGTTGAGGAGTAATGCATCAAACGCCATATGAAATCATCTGCTATTGAATCTAATAAGTCTATATATTGCATAAAGTGTATTAATTATAAGAGCAAATGTCCTTGGAAGATAATAATTTCATACCTGTAGAGAACAAAGATGTGGGAGGTGACATGGTTCAATGAGCAACACACTTGTCCAAATATCCCATTATCACAGGACCACATAAATTTAGACTCTAATCTAATATGTGCCTAAGCTAGGTTGTTGGTTGAAAAGGATACAAGGATTCTAATTTCAGTATTAGTAGCATCCATGTAACACCCCAGTTTTTGGGCCTAGGGGTTTTGGGATGGATTAGTCGGTTTGGTGGACCAGAATTAGAGATTCGAGTCGGATTCAGGATTTAAATTGGATTGAATATTTTTATAAGGGATGAAAATATGGGAAAATAGTCTAAAATCTTTATTAATTATATAAATGATTTTGGTGAAAACAATTTTTGAAAAAGAAATTCGAAAATGGGACATTTTGAGTTAGTGACTAAAACGCAAAGTTTGCAAAATTGTTTTTAGTGACTATTTTGAAAATAGGTCAAAACTTTGAATCTTTAAGGAGATAATAATATAAAAGGGTTTATCAGATTTCTCCCTTTAATTAACTATTTTTAATTAAGTTTTTAAGAGGTATAAATAGTGGAGAGAATTAATTAAACATAATTAAGCTTTTTAAAAGAATTTTACGTAACTAACTTTGTAACTTCTTTCTCTCAAATTCTCTCCAGCCAAACACATTTCCAGCTTCAATTTCTTCAGGTAAAATTAGGATTTCAAAGAGTTTTTGATTTCCAATTGATTTATAAAGCTTTTACATCAAATACTTATTGTTTCTACCTAGATTTTCATGGTTTATAAAGTAATTGAGGGGAGAAATCAGCATTGGAGGTAATGATTAGTTCTTCTCCTCTAATGAAAGGTTCTTTATTGAAAACCTAAGTTCTTGATCCATTTTATATGATTTTCATTGGGTTTTGATTAATTAAACTCAGATTTATGGTTTAATTGATGGTTTATGATGAAAAATTGAAGAAATTCGTGGTGATCTGTTTTTGCTAAGTTAAATATTGGTTTATACCTTGATTTTGATGTTTAATATGATAATGAAGTGAGTTTTGATGATAGAATCCCATAATCTATTGAATCTTTAGTTTGTTAGATTGGTAGTTAAGAGATTTTGAGGTGTAGAGGTTAATTATTGGTTGCTAGAGGTATAAGGTTGTTTTAGCTTGTTGTTTTGATGCTAATTGATGTTATTTGAAGGTTGAGATTCGTAGTTGTAGACTGGGTTGAGGTTTTTGGTGAATCAAGGATGTTTTTGGTTTATAGGTTATGGTGTTGTGGGGGAGTATAGTTAGATAAATGTTAATTGATGGTTGCTGTGAGTTTGGATGCATTATAATGCATTGGATCCTCTGTTGTGATGTGTTTGAAATAGGGGAAGGTAATCCGGAAGTGAACTTTGGTGTTGAGGAGTTGCCGGAAGCTTAATTTGGCATCGGCAAGAGAGGCGTTGCTTTGTCGGTGAGTGAAACAGATAAGAATGGATTTTTAAATATTTGAAAAGGTTTAATGGGAGTCTAGACTAGGCTTGATACGCTGGTCTAAGGCTCGGGAGTAAGTAAAGTGGTTTTCTCTCTCGATTTCAGTTGGCAAATAATTTATGAATGCACTTGTTAAATAATTTATGAAATGATGTTAGATGCATTTGGAAAGTAATGCAAGGTTTTAAAGAATGTTTATAAACATGGCTTATGCATGGTTTAATGCATGATGAAACGATTTGAACAATGCATATGAAAACAATGAGGTATGTTAGTAAAAGTGGATTATATTGGCAAGTGATGAATTGAAAATGTTACGAAAATGTTATCGGATATAATTGGCTGGCCATAGGATTTAAAGTGCACTATAATAAGGTAGTATGAGAGGTACTTACTCTGATCATGTGAACCCCAATGTCATTGAGGTAACACTTAGATGGATTTTACTCCAGCCATGTGCTGTAGAGGTTGATGCGTCGAGTGTGTGAACTCCATGTTGGAGGGTTAGCCTTGGTAGTGTAGAGGTGGTGCATGTGTTGCAAAACTCTATGCCAATGGGCTGCATGAGATTGCAAAGTCTCTTGGGAAATACGTGTATAAGATGTTAATGATGATTTGTGGAAAGGATGTATATGGTAACGGATCACTTGGAAGCCAATATAATGTTTTAGATTGTATCATGTTGACGGGTTGGTTTGAATGATGTGATGTATACAAGTTATACTCCTAAAGCTTTGCATATGGGATGTTATGCTTGGGTAGGCTTAAGTGGAGGAAATTGCATATGGGAATATGCTGTGGAAATCCATGATACATATTGCATATAGTTTAGTATGCTGGTTTTGTAAAGATTAAGTGCATGTTTTGAAAGCATGTTTGTTCTAAAATGGTTTGAAATTGCATTGGACGATGTTTTGTATTTTGAGCGCTCCTCAGCAATGATTGCTTACTCTCTCCTTTATCATCAATGCAGATTGATTAAGTGCAAGTGGCCTAGCAAGAAAGGAGGGAATACTCAAGACTTGAATTACCCGTATCGATATGGGTCTACGGTTTTAAGCATAGCGTATCGATACACGATGAGGTGTATCGATACGATTTTGAGCTACTGGAATCTCAAGTTTTTGTGAATGCTCAGGCGTATCGATACACTTGCTTTCGTATCGATACGGGCAATGGTTAAGTTAGTTGAAAGTATGTTTTAAGGTTTATGATTTCTGTCGTTTTAGTCCCTAATTGTTTTACTTGCAATTAAATGAGTTTGAATGATCGTTTTGACCTAAAATTTCACCAGTATGTATGTAATTGGTTTAATTGAGGATTGGTAACTTTAATTACGGAATTGTCCCTTTGAAATAATGGAATTTACATTTTGGTCCCTGAGTGTTATGTATGCAATTGGATGAGTTCGGATGATTGTTTTAAGTTGAAATTTGGCATGTATGCTTGTAACCTGATTAATTGAAGATTGGTAAAGCAAATTACAATTTAACCCTTATAGATTTGCAGATTTATGTTTTGGCCCTTATTCTTGTAATGTGGCCAATTGGATATCAATTCGATGCCCGGTTGAGTTGGATTTCCACTCGTTGTTTGTATGTACACATAAGGTAATAACCAAAATCTAGATAAGATAGAGGAAAAAATGGTTGCGTTTTTCCAAGTTCTTCTTTTCGGTTTACTTTAGTAAACCTAATGTAACTCACTCGGTTCGATCTTGCGGCTAGGCCGGGTTGAGGGGGTTACAATCCATCCAGAATTAGCTTGGATATATTACATCTTACTACAAGGCATGGATGGCAAAACAAAAGGCAATGGCGCATATGTATGGTGATTGTGATAAACCGTATAATGAGCTACTAGCTCTTATACGAGCAATGCAAATATTCATCCCAGAAACTATTGTAGAATATGAAACATTATCGGCATGCACCTTACAAGGTGAACTAATTCCTGGTAAAATGATATTCAGTAAGTTATTCTAGGCATTCAAGGAGTGCATTGAAAGGTTCCCATTATGCAAACGTGTGATTCAAGTTGATGGTGTCTGGCTGTATGAGAAATACAATCATTTATTACTTATGGCTATTGCACAAGATGGAGACAATAATATATTCTCAATTGCCTTTGCCATAGTTGAAAAAGAATACGACGATGGATGAAAATTCTTTTTGAGATATTTATGCAGGCATGTAGTAAAAGAAGAAAAAGGGTTTGTATGATTTTTTTGATAGAGAGACTGTGCTCTTATCAGTAATTGACAGACAAAATAGTTTATGGACGTCTCTGCATGCATATCCAGCATATTGTGTACGACATATTACTTCAAATGCTAAGACTAATTTCGAAAACAATGAGATTCAGAAAGTATTTTAAACGCGGGTAAATTATGATTCATTGTTTATAAAAAATTATTAATTTATTTTTGATGTTTTCTTATGTTCTTTAACTAACTAATTTTTTTAAGTAGGGTATGAACTACTTTAATAAAAATTCCAAGCGAGGTTAAGAAGTTTGAGGCTGCACGAAATACGTGTATTTAATTTTGCAAATGACATCTTCAAGGAAACATAATCACAAGCCTATGATGAAGGTCAGCATTACGAGCATATGACAACTAACCTTGCTGAGGCTATAAACTCAGTGCTTAAAGGAACACGCCATCTCCCAATTCAAGTATTGTGTGGGAGACTTACTTCAGATTGGGTAAAGTTTGGTGCGACAAAGGGTAAGAAGTAAACACCTGGATAAACAACGGACAAAATTGGTCTAAAACCCTGTAGGATAAAATGATCACTCTTCAAGTAGATGCAACCTCTATGAGGGTCAGAACCTTCGACCCAAATGATGTAAAATTTACAGTCGAAGCTAAGGTCCTCCGAGGTGAGCATAGAATGTATCGACTAAACCTTAATAATAGATAGTATGGTTATGGTGAATTTCAAGCATTTAGAAACCCCTACTATCACGCACACATCGCATGTATGCATATTCGTATGAACCCTTCATGTATGCAGATGAGTGTTTTAGCCTGCACACTATGGAAAATATATACAGATTTTAGTTCAACACGATCCCGAACCAAGATTATTGGCCGGTAGAGCCAATATACGAAGAATGTTACCAAATCTAGAGCTTCATAGAAAGCTGAAGGGTCAATCGAGTTCCACTCGCATTCATACTAATATGGATGATCCAGATGAAAAAGAGGGGGTTCAAGTTAAGCATTGTACTCTTTACCGGGAACATGTCACACCAGAAACAAGTGTCCCAACAAATCCAATATTTCCAACTATCGTGCTGGACCATTAACCTAATATTCTATTAATGTATAGTTAATATTCGTCATGTAAGATTAATATTTTAGTTTCATATTGCTATTAATTAGATACCTTGTTTTAAAATGCTTTTATTTGTTCAGAAATATTTGATTTTCTTTCTTTGTAAGTTATTAATGTATTAGTTAATTAAAAAGCAGACAAGTTTAAGAAAATAAAATAAAATTGTTTATCAAATAACAGTCGAGTTTAAAAACCAAGACTAAATAATCTACAAACCAAAACAAACAAACAACAATCAAATTAAAATATATTACAAATAAAATTTAAATATTTCATATTTCCTCCTCCTTCTCGGCAATTCTTATCGGTGTAAGGATGGCATTTGATCGTACCATCTAGGGGGTTGAACCATTTTTGTGGTTGATCCGGAGTCTACTCATTGTGGAAAAATAGATCATCCATCATTTGCATAGAAGGTAGTGTACCATACATATCTTCTGGATGAAATGATGAGCTACTAATGGTCGTAGTCGACAACAAAGATGTCATACTACCAAAACCCATACCTTCCCCATATACGGATGTTTGATGATACTCAAATTGTGGTCTGTATCCTCTATCATCATTATAAGATGGATGAGAAGATGAACTGCCACCAAAAGAAAAATTGATTGGTGGTTGTTTTGGAACATTACTAAATCCAAATGTTGGGTGAAATGATGAGTTGCCACCAACTATTGTGTGGATTGTTGGATACCCATGCTCTATTGGTTCTTCCCAAGGTTCATTGCTTACAAGTCTTGTGAGGATTGCATCGGAGACCATGAAGAACGCCAACCCGTAGAACAATCCAACATTGATTTGTCTGTTGGTTCTTGTTAGCTCTTGTTGCGCGTAATAAGTGCTATGCAATTGTGCAAGTATACTCGTCGCAAGTTATAGTATAAAAGATATCGTCTCCACAGGGATTGGTGCCACTTCAGGAATCTAGTCTCTTGCACTGTAAAAAGTAAAAGCACAAATAAAGGATTATGGGAGTTTTAACTAATAACTAATCTAGAAAGCAATAAAGCAAAAGAATAGATGAGATCAATTGAGAGAGAGATAGGCCAGGTTATCGTGAGTTGAGGTGTAATAGCCGATTGGATCGTCTTGGTAAAAGAGTGCACGGGCAACTCAGTTGCCGTGGCAACTTGCACAACGGGGTTGCCTGGGCAACTACTTAGGCGTCTGGGCAGCAACCTTCAAGGTTCGGCAGAGCGTTCTTCAATGGTTTCTTCTTATCCCTAAGTCGAAACTCTAGGTACTTGTGCATGCCTTGATAATACATCCCTGCATGAATCAAGGGTGAACAACAACCAATCTTGCGCTCCTCTTAGCCGTTGAAATCCTTAACTTATTCCTAAGCCGGATTAATCTTCACCATCAATAGATTGAATAAAGATCATATTCACTCGTTTCTTGAATCTAACTCTCCCGATATTAGATAAATAGATGAAATCACGAGATCCTCTCCCAATTCACTCGCAAACAAGAATAAGAACCAAGAATGAATAAACCTTGAATAGAAAAGTGCAAACTCTTATTACCTAAACAAAAACCAATAGTTTCTCACAACCACAAAACACAATAACCAAAGCCAAATAGATTTAGTTCATGGCTAGGTTCCAAAGAAACACAAGATAAATAATCCCTAGCATGAACCCAATCGAACAAGAAGAAAAAGGATGAAGGAGGAGGCTGGTCGAAATCCTCATTGCCGTAGATGCTTGTCGAAAATTCTCTCCTCTTACCTTCCTTGGACTTGTCGAAATTCCCCTCTTTTTCTCTCTCCTTGGATTGTCGAAATCTCCTTGCTATTTATAGGGCTAGGCCAAAGTCCTTCTTTGAGGAGGAGTTTAAGTTGGAATTAAATTATCTTTAAAGAATATAATTCTTTATTATAATTGTATTCCTACTAGAACTTCTCCTATCTTCTTGGAATTTAATTCTTCTTTAATCTCTGCATGGCAATCAAATTCCTTTGGGTTTGGGCTTTGCTCCACGTCATCTTGGGCTTGTCTAGTCATCAATTTCGACTACCATATCACCTTTACTCTTGTCGACAATTGCCATGGCAACTGGCTCGGCGTCTCCTTCATGCATTGCCCTGGCAACTAGCTCGGCATCTCCTTCATGAATTGCCCTGACAACTAGCTCGGCATTGTTTTGGCAAGTGATCCTGCACATACACACACAAAGCACACCAAAGCAGCATCTTTTCCACAAAAACTACCAAGTTATGTAATCAAGCTCAACGATGGAAGGAAACATGGATTAATGCATGAATAACTAATTATGCAACTAATATGAGCCTAAGTCTAACAATAATATGAGTAAAAAGGGTAAGAAAATAGTACTTTTGAACACTTATCACACCCCCAAACTCGAACTATTGCTTGTCCTCAAGCAATGCAAACTCATAATTACCTGCCAAGACTTCAATTTTCACAAACTTAGCTTTGAAATTGATTTCAATTCTATGAACTGGGGCACAGTATGATTGGCTTTTTATTTTTCGGAAAACTTAGGAGTTACTCGGAATCAAACTATAATGCTTGTGAGTGTGTGCGAAGTTGTGTGCAAGTTGATTTTTCGGATTCTATGCAAACAAGATGTTTTCAAATTACTTCATTGGGTTCTTGTTAACATGTTTTAACTAGAGCCAGTTTTGGGCACCTCTAGTGTTTTGTTTTTAGTTTTATTAAGTTAATTTATTCGACTAGAGCCAGTTTCGGGCACCTCTAGCGATCAATTTTTAACACATACTAGAGCCAGTTTCGGGCACCTCTAGTGATCAATTTTTGTAGCACATGCTAGAGCCAATTTCGGGCACCTCTAACATTCATCCAATTTTTATTCTAATCCCCCAATTTGTTAATTATCAACCTAAGTTTACTAGAATTCCTTAAATCAATCAAACCACAACAATGTTTCATCAAATTTAGCATCATAGTAAAATTCTAAGTTTTTCCATGGTTATCCTAGAATAAAAATTCTATCAATTAAGTGCATTGGCAAAGTCATCATCGGATATTCATCAAATCTAAGCAATTCTTGTTCCAATTAAAGGCATGGCAAGAAATTTATGTATTCTAAATGTAATACTTAAGATGAATGAAACTAAACATGGTAACTACTAATAACAATCCCCCCCAAACTCGAGTGAGGCATTGTCCTCAATGCATGCATAAAAATAACGAAAAATAAAAATAAAAATGCATACGAGGACTTACTCCGAGAGTTCATCATCGTAGATGATTAGTTTCCTTCTAGTCGGTGTCTTGATTCTCTTGCTTGAACGCGATGGTTGTTTTCTTGTTGCCGGTGGTGGAATCGATCCTCGTACGGGGTTGTCCTCATCGTCCTCTTCATCAATGTCAATGGTTTTTCGCTTGGAGGATTCAATTGGTGCGGTCTTTATTGGTTCAATAGAGGACTCGTCCGAATCTGAAAAATCAGAAAATGATTCCGTAAGAGTTGATTCGGGCATAGGTGCTTTACCTTTGGCTTTTGCAGTGGTTGTCGGGATGTCTTTAGCTTTGGTTGTCGTGGCATCTTCAGGGTTGGTTTCCGTGGCATCATCTTGTGCGTGCACGATGTAGGTTGCCGTGGCGACTGCTTCATTGGTTGCCAGGGCAAGGATCTCGGCAGGAAAGATAGGGAACGGCACGCGATTGTCCGGGTACTTTTCTAGGATGACTTGGGTGATGGCATTGTTGTACTCCTTCATGTACTGTATGAACATTAGTTGCCGATCTTCAATTTGCCTTAAGCGGCTTGCCAATGGGTGCAAAAGTGCTTCAAAGTGTCCTGGGGTTGGTGGCCGAGTTGCCCTGGCGTTAGGTGCTTGGGCATTAGAGATTGCCGCGGCGGCAAGAGTTGCCGTGGCAATTGGAGGCCTTGAAGAATCTCCCGGTGCCTCTCCCATTAGCTTTCGGATTAGTGCTTGGTTCCAACCAGACTTGGGTAGGGCCTTTTCATCGGTGGACTCACTCGGGACATGCATCTCCTTGCAAAGATTATAAATTAAGCAAGGGAAGAAAAGAGAACCCTTATCTTTTGAACTGCATACAAAAATCTCATCACAAATAATTTTTCCAATGTTAATGATGCGATTATGCAAAATAGAATGTATGAGCAAAAGACGTGGTATATCAACGGTAGTATTATGTGTGGTGGGCATTAAAGAAGTTTTAACAAACTTATTCCATAGTTTTGCCTCGGGTTTAAGTCGAAGGTGATTTACCGTGCCCTTGTATTTACCGTCATTCCAATGAGTTCCCGGTTGAGTGAGTTCTTGAAGCACCTTGTCGAGTTGCTTGGGATTGATTTGGTCAACGAAGGCTTGATCTCGTCCTTCTCAAAGTAAAGTCCGTAAAAGGTGTTGATGCTTTCGGGACTTATAAGTATGGCCTTGTCACGAACAAAAACATAAGGATTATCCGGGTTAGGTGAGTGAGCATAGAATTCTCTTACCCATGAGATGTTGTTACCGGTTCGGTTGATGGCAAAAGATTTGCCACTTTTGATGTGCAATCCTCTTGAAGATGAATGGTTCAAGGCCAAAATCTTGATGAGAGTTGGAGTATTCAAAGCCTTGTTCTTCATGAATTTTCCGGCTTTCAAACTTGGATCGAAATCTTTCTTGAACCACTGGTGTAGCAAACTTCTTGTATCTTGGTTCTTTGGAGGAACTTGGATGAACTAAAAGTTTAATCTTGGATGCCATGGATGATCTTGGTTGTGAGTAAAAACAAAGAAAAGAAAAGAAAAGAAACTAAAAAGTTGCAAGATAGAAAGTAGGAATTGGTTAAGGGTGATGGGTTTTATAGAAAAGATAGGTGGGTGGGATTAGGGGAAAACGAAAAAGGGTTTAGGGTTTGGTAGAAGTTGTCGACAAGGGGTTTTGGTTAGGATGAATTGGAGGCTTTATATAAGCCTTAGATTCAGCCCATTAGTTTCCTTGTTGAAGATGTTTTCCTACTTGGTTTAGAATTCCTTCTTTATCTTGAACTTCTTTTCCTACAATTCAAAGACAAATCAAATAAGGATTAAAATTAAATATAAACTAATAGAGAAAATAAATAAAGATGTGTAATAGGATTATTAAACTTAAATAAAAAAAATTTATCCTAAAAACTACTATTAATCGAAAAGGAAAAAAAATAAAGAAAAAAATAAAAAAAATCGACAAAAATATAATAATAACTAATTAATCGAAAAAATAAAAATAAAAATAAAAATATCAAAAGGGAGAGCATGCTCATGCATCTCCTAAGTTGACCACTTCCTTGTTACGTTCCACATGGGACCCATTGTAGTGCTTCAATCTTTGTCCATTAACTTTGAATTCATGGTTGTCAGAGATGGACTTGATTATCACGGTACCATGGGAGAATGGTTTGACAACTTCAAATGGTCCCGAACATCTTGATTTCAGCTTTCCCGGGAAAAGTTTTAGCCGAGAATTGAATAGGAGAACTAGTTGCCCTGGCGTGAATTGTCGTGGCAATAGTTTCTTGTCGTGCCATCGCTTTGTTTTCTCCTTGTAGATTCGTGCATTGTTATAGGCGAGTGCACGAAATTCTTCTATCTCATTGAGATCCATCAAGCGCTTTTTTCCGGCACTTTCCCAATCCATATTCATGGTCTTGATTGCCCAGTACGCCTTGTGCTCGATTTCCACCGGTAGATAGCATGTTTTACCATAGACAAGTCGGAAGGGGGACATACCTAAGGGTGTTTTGAATGCAGTGCGATATGCCCAAAGTGCGTCATCTAGTCTTAATGACCAATCCATCCTTGAGGGATTTACAACTTTCTCGAGTATTCCCTTCAACTCCCGGTTGGAAATTTCTGCTTGCCCGTTGGTTTGTGGGTGATATGTCGTGGCGATCTTGTGTGATATGCCGAAGAGTTGCAACATCTTGGCAATTAGTCTATGGTCAAAATGCTTGCCATCGTCGCTGATAATTGCTCTCGGCATCCAAAACCGTGTAAATATGTTTTTCTGCAAGAATCGTTGCATGATCTTGGAATCGTTGTTGGGAACTGCAGCTGCCTCAACCCATTTAGACACGTAGTCAACGGCAAGTAGAATGTAGAGGTTGCCGAATGAAGATGGGAAAGGTCCCATAAAATCGATCCCCTATACATCGAACAATTCCACCTCGATGACGTTCTGGAGCGGCATCTCATGTCGTCTAGAGATATTGCCCGTCCTCTGGCAATGATCACATTGCTTGTAAAAGTCTTGGGCATCTTTGTACAATGTTGGCCAATACAAACCGTATTGCAAAACTTTGGCCGCGGTACGAGTTCCTCCAAAATGTCCTCCATAGGGTGAAGAACGGCATTGCCGGAGTACATTCTGTTGCTCTTCTTCAGGGACACATCGACGTATAACCTGATATGCACATTGTTTAAAGAAAAGAGGCTCATCCCAAAAGCAATGCTTAGCATCATGGAGGAACCGCTTCTTCCCTTGGTGAGTAATGCCATAAGGAAAAATACCACAAACAAGGAAATTAACTAAATCTGTGTACCAGGGTATTGCCGAGGCATGTGCTGCCGTGGCGACTACTCCCAAGATTGTCGAGGCGTGCGCGTCAAAGACTGTTGCGGCGTCGAGAGTTGCCGAGGCGTATGCATCCATGGTTGCCGAGGTGTCGAGGGTTGCCGAGGCGTCAAGGGTTACCGAGGCGTCAAGGGTTGCTGAGGCAACTAAAATTTGTTCATCCGGGAATACATCGCATATCTCTAGATCCGCGTCCTCCTCCCTATTGCGTTCCAAACGTGATAAGTGATCGGCCACTTGATTTTCTGTTCCTTTCCTGTCCTTAATTTCAATATCAAATTCTTGTAAAAGTAATATCCAACGAATCAAACGAGGTTTAGCATCATTTTTAGCAAATAAGTATTTGATTGCCGAATGGTCCGTATGAACAATTACCTTTGTACCAATTAAATAGGATCAGAACTTGTCAAACTACAGCTAGTAACTCTTTCTCCGTTGTTGTGTAATTCACTTGAGCACTGTTAAGAGTTTTACTAGCGTAGTATATCACATGGAAGGTCTTACCTGTGCGTTGGCCTAGGACTGCTCCTACCGCGAAATCACTTGCATCACACATGAGCTCAAAAGGTAGCGTCCAATCTGGTGGAACGATAATGGGTGCCGAGGTAAGCTTTTTCTTTAGGGTTTCGAATGCTTGGGGTGCAAGAATCATCAAAATCGAAGACTTTATCCTGTTCAAGCAGATTACACAAGGGTTTAGTGATTTTAGAAAAATTATGAATGAACCTCCTGTAAAAACCTGCATGTCCGAGAAAACTTCTAATTCCTTTAGCCGAACTTGGTGGGGATAATCTCTCGATCACGTCCACCTTGGCTTTGTCTACTTCAATTCCCTTGGATGAAATCTTGTGGCCGAGCACTATTCCTTCATCTACCATAAAGTGGCATTTCTCCCAATTGAGGACTAAATCCGTTTCTTCGCATCTTGCTAACACCATCTCTAAATTGTCGAGGCAGCTGTCGAAGTCATTACCAAAAATAGAAAAATCATCCATGAAGATCTCAAGGAAGTCTTCGACCATGTCTGAAAAGAGCGCCATCATGCATCTTTGGAAGGTTGCCGAGGCGTTACACAATCCGAATGGCATCCTTCGGAAGGCATAAGTACCGTATGGGCATGTGAAGGTTGTCTTTTCTTGATCTTCTGGTGCTATGGCAATTTGATTGTAACCTGAATAACCATCAAGAAAACAATAAAAGGGTTTACCTGCAAGACGGTCAAGTATTTGATCAATAAAGGGTAATGGGAAGTGATCTTTCCTAGTGGCTTTGTTTAGCTTTCGATAATCCATACAAACCCTCCAACCGGTCATAGTCCTGGTTGGAATGAGTTCATTGTTTTCATTACTTACCACCGTTATACCTCCTTTTTTCGGTACACATTGTACCGGACTTACCCATGTACTATCAGAGATAGGGTATATAATGCCGACGTCAAGCCACTTAATGATTTCTTTCATTACAACCCCTTTCATGGCATGATTCAGTCTCCTCTGGGCCTCAATTGAAGTTTTGTGATCATCTTCCAACAGAATCTTGTGCATGCACACTGCCGGGCTAATTCCCTTCAAGTCGGCAATTGTCCACCCTATTGTCTTTTTGTGTAGCTTCAACATCTTGATCAGCTTTTTTTCTGCTTTCAGGCTATAACTTAGAAGAAATAATTACAGGCAATGTATTATCGGTTCCTAAATATGCATATTTTAGCTGCTCTGGCAATTGTTTCAACTCAAGAGTCGGTGGTTGTTCAATAGAGGGTTTTTCGAGTTTACCTTCCTTACCTGAGTAATCCAGTGGTTCAAAGTATGTACCTGGTCAGTTGACTAGCCAATTTGCCTCTTCTTGTTGTTCCTCATCGACCGGTTCTTCATACTCCTCAGGTTCCTCTTGATCGGCAATGTAGTTGCCGAGGCAACTAAATTCCTCACCGAAGTTAAACTCTGCCGTGGCATGAAGTAGTTGGCATTCTTCTGGATCATCGGCATGCCTTAGTGTTTGGAACACATTTAGTTTGACCTGCTGGTCATTCACCCTCATTGTGAGTTCTCCCTTTTCAACGTCGATCAAGGTTCTCCTTTTTCAACGTCGATCAAGGTTCTCCCTGTTGCTAGGAATGGTCTCCCGAGAATGATAGGTGCATGCTCATCTGCTTCACAATCCAAAACAATAAAGTCAACGGGAAAAATAAATTTATCAACTTTTACTAGTATGTCCTCGATTTTTCCCTTTGGATGCACATAGGATCTGTTTCGGCTAGCCGCAACATGGTGTTGTAGGTCTTGCCTTCCCGGTTCCTAGTTTCTGGAAAACCGATTTAGGCATCAAGTTTATGCTAGCCCCAAGGTCGCATAGTGCTTTCCCGACATAGTGATTTCCAATAGAACAGGGTATTGTGAAACTTTCGGGATCCTTCAACTTAGGTGGCATACGATTGTGCAACATTGCCATACATCCTTACATTGCTATGCAACTGTTTGAACTCTCCTAGCCTTGTTCTCTTGGACACAATGTCTTTAAGAAACTTGGCATAGTTTGGCATTTGTTCAATTGCTTCCACGGTGGCAAGTTGATGTGGACTTGCTTTAGGATATCAAGAAACTTCTTGAATTGATATTCTTGCTTTTGTCGCTTCAACCTTTGTGGGAATGGTGGTGGAAGTCGGATATCTTCGATCCTTTCATTGGTTTGAAACCGATTGACGGCATTACCGGGACATGCGGAGTTGCCGAGGCGTTATCAATGGGGTTGCCGAGGCATGCTTATCACAGTTGCCGAGGCATCGTCGGTTGCCAAGGCATGCTTATTATTGCGATTCGCGGCAATTCTGGTTCAACATTTGAGGCTTTGCCGCTAGGTTCATCTTAATCTTTTTGTGGAGTTTTGTTTGATGAGCGGGTTTGAGCCTCTTTAAGTTGTTGGCCACTTCTAGTGGTGATTGCCTTACATTGCTCATGGCAGTTCCTCTTGCGACTTTCGTATCGCTAGGTAAACCTCCTTGTGGTCTAGTATTGATTTTGAGCAAACTGCATCGACTTGATTTCCAATGATTTGATTGCCGCCTCTTGGTTTTGCAATCTCATCTCGGTCTGTTAATAAAAGCATCAGTTCTTTTTATGAAATTACTATTCTCAGCCATATAAGATTGAGTTTTCATCATAAAAGCATTTAGAGAATTTTCCAAAGAACTAGATGTCGTCGGTTGTTCTTTGTGGCAATCATTGCCGTGGCATATTCTGCTGGAATCCCGATGCTTGTACATTCTGATTGTTTTGGTTTAGAGCATTGTTGGGATTACTCCATGAAAAATTTGGGTGCTTCTTCCAAGCTGGATTGTATGTATTGGACATCACATTGTTGTTCCGATTGTAATTCCCACATAGAATTTGGATTCGGATTCTGCATACATTCGAGAAGAATTATGGTTATCACCACATAACTCACAAAAAGAATCCATTACCTTGACTTCATGTGTGTTGTTTGGTTTTTGCATGTTCTGGACCATCTTGGTTAAAGTGGCCAATTGTGCGAAATTGAATCGATGATCCTAGTTCATGTATTGTGGCTTGGCGTCTAACTCCTCCTCTTCTAGTGGATGGGAATTGATAATCATTCTTGGCCAACCTGTTTAAGATTTGCATTGCTTCTTCCGGCGACTTATCTAGAAGTATACCATTTGCCGAGGCATCTAGCATCATCCTTGTTGGTGTATTCACGGCGTTGTAAAACATTGTTACTTGAGTCTACACCAGGAATCCGTGTAGGGGGCATTTGTGTAAAAGTTCTCTATATCGCTCCCAAGCCTCGTACATGGATTCATCATGCACTGCGAAAAAAGAAGTAATGTCATTACGGCTTATCAGTCAAATTTGTAGGATTAAATCTAGCAAGGAAATCACGACAAAGTTCAGTCCAAGATGCTATGGATCCAGCAGGAATGCTATTATTCAACCATGCTTTCGCCCTATCCCTCAGTGAATAGGGGAATAATCTTAATCGTAAAACATCGGGGGTGACTCCGTGTATCTTGAACGAGTTGCAAATCTCGAGGAAAGATTTCAGATGTTGTCGTGCATCTTCAGTTGTTGAGCCGCCAAATTGACCTATTGTGTTGATCATATTAAACATTACCGGTTTCAACTCAAAGTGGTCGGCTTCAATTTCAGGTGCGACAACTCCTGGGTTAAGTCCATCAAGATCTTCTTCAAGATAGTCTCGAATAGTTCTGTTTTGTGCAAGAATCACTCCTCCTCCTGCTCAAACATCTTGATTCATATTGTCGTCTTGATTTGCCATTGCTTCTCTTATCCTTCGTCTAAGTCTTTGTAAGGTTTGTTCGATTTCTGGATCAAAGGGATATTACGGTGAAGTCGGTCTCGCCTTGGTCATATACCAATGCAAAACTAAAGTTTGTTAGCCCTTTGAATTTTAAACAAGAAAAATAAAAAGAAAGTGCAAGAAAATAAAAACAAAGTCGTTATTGCCAATCCCCAGCAACGGCGCCAAAAACTTGTTGCGCGTAATAAGTGCTATGCAATTGTGCAAGTATACACGTCGCAAGTTATAGTATAAAAGATATCGTCTCTACAGGGATTGGTGCCACTTCAAGAATCTAGTCTCTTACCTTTGTAAAAAGTAAAAACACAAATAAAGGATTATGGAAGTTTT